>OY728163.1:348328990-349528990 GCA_963277665.1 Viscum album
TCGTTCCTTCTAGGAGTCCTTGGTAGCCCCATGACATATTCCATTGTAAAATTATCCCATTTCCACTCAGGTATGAGAAGAGGTTGCATAACTCCACCGGACTATTTCCTTACAGCTTTCACTTGTTGAAAAACCATACATATTGACACAAAATCAGCAATCTCCCTCTTCATGTTGTCCCACAAAAAATGTTCCTTAAAATATCTATACATTTTGGTGCTCCCAGGGCTTATAGATAAACTGGAACTAGGAGAATCATCCAATAATTCCATTTTTAGATCTAGTATATCAGGAACACAAAGTCTTTTCCCAATTTTCATAATTCCTTCTTCATAAACAAAGTTACTCAATCTCCCATCATTCATAGCTTTAATCTTCTTTTGAAATTCTTCATCATCGGTCTGAGAACTCTTAATCCTTTCTAGTAAAGATGGTTTGGAAACCATTTGAAAAAGTATATATGTTTCACCTTATATGGTTATTACCATATCCAACTTTACTAGATCCATGAAAATTGGATCCCTTTCAACCCTCATTTTGTTCAAAACTCCATGATTCATTCTACTCAAAGCATCTGCCACCTTATTTTCCTTCCCTGAGTGGTAGTGTATCATGAAATTATAATCCTTGAGTTGTTCAAGCCATCACCTTTTCCTCATGTTGAGTTCTTTCTGTGAGAAAATATACTTCAAAATCTTATGATCGGTATATATCTCACATTTTTCACAATAGAGAAAATGACTCAATATCTTCAAAGAAAATATTATAGTAGAGAAATCAATATCATGAGTAGGATAGTTATGCTCATGAATTTTCAGTTGTCATGATGCACAGGAAATAACTCTATCATTCTGTATAAGGACACAACCAGGTCCTTTCTTTGAAGCATCACTATAAATAAAAAACACATCATTCCCCGATGGTAGTCTCAATATAGGAGCATTGAATAATATTCTCTTCAGCTCTTCAAAACATTCTTCACACTCTTTTGTCCAAATAAATTTAATCCCTTTACATGTGAGGTTCGTTAATGGGTTAGCCAATCGGGAAAAATTCTTGACGAAACGTCGATAGTAACCTGCTAAACCAATAAAACTGTGTACCTCAGTTATTATCATCGGAGATGGCCATTATTGGATTGCCTTGGTCGTAGAAGGATCAACAGAAATTATATCTTTACAGACAAAATGGCCAAGAAAAGAAATCTCCTGAAGCCAGAATTCATAGTTGCTAAACATCCCAAATTATTCATGTCTATAAAGAGACTTCATGATAATTCACAAGTGATTTTCATGATTTTTATACCTTTTGTATTATACCAAGATATCATCAATAAATACCACTGCAAAATCATACAGATATTTCTTGAAAATTTTGTTCATTAGATCCATGAATATAGAGGGTGAATTAGTCAATCCATAAGGCATTACTGTAAACCCATAATGCTTGTACGTGGTTCGAAATGTTGTCTTCGGAATGTCTTCCTTATTCACACACAACTGATGGTATCCAGATCGAAGGTCAATCTTTGAAAAGTATTGTTCTCCAAGTAGTTGGTAAAATAAATCATCAATGCGAGGTAGGGTATACTTTTTCTTTATTGTTATAGCATTGATTTCCTTGTAGTCGATACATAACCTCATTTATCCATATTTCTTCTTAACAAAAAGGACAGGGGATCTCCATGGAGAAACACTTTAGAGAATAAATCCCTTATTACTCAATTTCTCTTGTTGTTTCTTTATTTCAACTAATTCCACAGTGGCCATTCTATAAGGGGTCTTCAATATAGTCCTTGAACCAGGAATTAAATCAATGGAAAAATCATTTTCTCATTCTGGAGGATGTCCAGGTAAATCTTCTAGAAATTCATCTACAAATTCTTTCACAATATGTGCATCCTCTATTTTAACATTCATTTCCTCACCCAATGTTATTTCATTCTCTTCCTCCCTAATAATTAAATTTAGTTGAGCTACTGGGGGTGGATATAGATAAGAATTAGGTGGTGATGATTCTTCTCTAAATATAAGGTGTTCTTTATCATTATCATCAAAAAATTTAACCTCCTTCTTCTTAAAATAAATCTTCACATCATGGTTTGAAATCTAATCCATACCAAGGATTATATAAAATTCAATCATGGGTATGACAATGAGATCAACAGATAAAGAACATTTATGTGTTCTAATGGGGACTGATTCACAAAACATTTTTGCAATGATACTTCCCTTAGGAGTTTTGACTGACAACTCCCTTTTTAAATCAAATTGGAAATATGTAATTTTCATAGAAAACTGGGAAGAGATGAAATAATGAGATGATCCAGAATCAAATAAAGCATTTTCTAAACATGAGGAAACCATTAAATTACCTGCCACCACGTCTTTCGGAGCTTCCACCTCAGCAGTAGGGATAGCATAAGCTTTGCCTTTATCCCTTGGCATTTTTTAAGGTAAACTCCCTCTAACACTTAGGAAATTCAATTGCATAATGTCCCATCCCCCAGAAATTGTAGCATTAAACATCAGTAGATTCTTTATTACCCTTGCAATCATGAGATTGGTGGACTTTTTCACCACACTTGTAAAGGAATCTCATTCCCTTCAAGCAAGTACTAGGGTGCTTCTTCCAAAATTTACTATAGGATGGATATTCAACATTTTCCTTCTTCCCCTTATTTCCATTACCAGAGTGATCGGTATATCTCTTCTTCTCTTTCTTTTCATTAAAGTCATAAGACTTAGAGAATTATTTTTCTGTCTTCATAGCACATTAGACAATATCTTAGTACGAAGAGAAGGATTGTGAGACTAATGCTTGACATAGAAATGGATTTAACCCATAAAAAATGATCAATCTTACTCCTTGGGTTATATATATAATCTGATGCATGCCTCGCTAACCTTGTAATGTTATCCTCATACATTCCAAAATTCACATCCTCCATTTGTCTCAGACACAAAAATTGCATTTCCACATATGTTCGATGGTGATGAGGAAAGTATTATTCTATGAAAATCTCTTTGAACTCCCTCCATTCCATATTTGAGACTTCATCATCCTCTTTTGGGTTTTGAATCAATGACCACCATTGGCCAGCATCTCCAGTGAGGTGGTAAACTACCATGATAACATTTTCCCTTTCACTACTCCCCAAGGCATGGAATATTGTCCCTAAGGAAATTATCCATTGCTCAGCTACTAATGGATTTGTACTCCCATTGAATGTTGGTGGTTGTTGCCTCATGAAGTGATCTAACATTGATCCTCCACACTTTGGATCTTGGTTCTCCATATGGGTAAAGTTATTATTCATAACCTGAGTGAGTTGTCCCAGTATAGTGATTAGCTGATCAGCACAAGTTGCATCACCAGCTCCACTATAATTATCTTGAGCATGAGGGAAATCCCTACATGGAGTGCGTGCATTGATACAGTTTCCATTTCTTCCACTAGGCATCATTTCTAAACAATTCCATACACTAGATTATTTTATGAATAGAAATACATAAATCCAAATATGTAAAACACTTAACATGAATTGAATAGTTTAGGGATATAATTCATAATCATAAAAATGTTTTCTTTGAGAAAGTATATACTTGTAAACCCTTCATACTGGTTTGTCAAGAAAATGATAATTATCCTAAGAATATCCCCCATGATTGTCGTAATGAAGAGTGCAGAAAGGCCCATTGTCGTGCTCCAGTTCCTATTCGAGTCTAGCTCAAAGTGCTGTTTTTGGGTTTTACCCCTAGGTACATCTGTGCCAGAGCATCCTCTACCTGCTCATATCCAGACATGGATGTATTCCTCGGAAAACTCACAAAATCTCTACAATACCAAAATTCTAAGAAGTTCTTCTATATTAATCCTCAACGTCCATCTTAGATCTATGTGCTCTAACAAGAGTTTATCTAAATGTAGCATCTAAGGTTTGTACTAAACTTCCTATGATACCAACTGTAATGCCCCAACCCCAGTTACCCAAAGTTGGTGCATTATTACATAACATTGTCATGATCACAAAAGATCAAGTATCGAATGATCGATTAGTTTAGTAGCCTTGGAATTACTAGATACATTCATAAAGTTTACATTACATCATAAAATGAAAAACTAAAACAACATATTGTCTCCATAGACCATACTCAAATCCCCTCATACTATCCCTGTAGGTCATTCATAAAATACTTCTTCACATCCTGGGAAAAATAAAACATATAAACGGTTGATCTCAGATGCCCAGTAAGGATAACAATATAGCAGAAACTTTCATAAATAAGAATAAACATTTAAGGCAACGTATAACAAAAAAATCCTTTTAAACATGATCTTCAGCATAATATCCCAATAATAAAATGAAATAGTTGCTATTGAATAATTCATATGGATATTCTACTGATCGAATAATCACATGCAATATCAATAACCACTTTTATAATGATGGAAAGCATAATTACAGTCTATCGTAACCACATAGTCAAGGCCTTGTGCCAAGGCTGCAAATTAGATTTTGTCAAGGACTTGTGCCAAGACACTAGTTTGTCTCATGAGACCTCCTGATGCATCAAGGAGCTATAGCGGGCTACACCCGTCACTTATTGAGTCCAATTGATTCCTCATATGAACAGGTTTAAGCATAATATAAACATTCGTATTAAAACTTTCATACGAAATTTCAACACTTTTTCCATAAACCATGAATGGTATAAAAATAACACATCCATAGTCAAAAATATCACAAAAACATCAATACAATATGTATGTTTTTTATCATAATAAATCAACTTCAAATAAGCTTAAAATCTATCAAATGATGTTGACATAGATGAAAACAAAACTATTTGAGAGAAATATCTCTTTTTTAAAATCATTTAAAAGTCACATAATTATATAAGGAAACATTTACATTGAAAATATTCTTATAATCTTGTAAGGGATGCTTTGATTATTTTATAATGGGGGAAAATAACCGCTCCTGCCGTATAAGTAAAAAAAAAGACATTCTTACCATAATTCTGTCGAAAAGGATAAAAAGGACCTTGTTTGGAAAACGACGGAACAATTCATTTATAAAAATTTTATAAAAATTCAAACAAGGGTATAAATGACATTAACCCATCATCTATAAAATATTTAGAAGGATTTGAAATAAATTTTTAAGAAACATTTATGTGGATGATAAATATGATCTAGTAGATAATTACGTATAAACAACCTCAGATAATAAAGAGATTTTGAAATAAACCCTTACCTTGTACTTTTCCTTGGTCGATGGTAGTTTAATCTCCTGTATAATGGTTAAATAATTGTTATTAAGTTATACATTAATCATATACATTAATATGATATCATATACATTCTTTTAACATTGCTTTGTTAATAATATCTTAGTATTATCGTTGTTTCGGGTGTTAACTTACTCGTTTTCTTTTATATTTTTTTTCATAAGTCGTAATTCTTATGGATATGTTGTAACTTATTCATATTAATAATTATATCAAGTACTTAAAAATTATTCTTAATCATCAAATAAGAATTATACTTGAATGGATACAATGGGGAATGAATCTCATCGCATTCGGGGAGACGGTAGTCCATACGTACGCACGAGAGAAAATGTCATTCTTTTGATATTAAAATAATATATAATTGGATGGTATATCATATATAAAAAATAATTTTAATGTTATATTTATTATTTACTTCAATTAAATATCATTATAATACCCATCCAAATAATAATGTTTCGAATAACAATTACACCACGACGTGGAGACGGTAAGCCGTACATACGCACATATGGTGACATGTCATTAAAAGGATAGATAGAATACTGAATATGGTTGTACCATATTTATAATAACGTAATAGTATATATAATATTCTTGAGTTATTATTTTATAATGGAAATAACAATGAAAGAAGAAGTGGAAGAACAAAGGAACTTGAAAGAGGGTGGTGAAAACATTACTTCTTCTTTGGGTTCTTCCTTTTGATTTGATGAAAAGGGCTCCTTAGAATGGCTTTATGAGAAAACTAAGGCCTCTAGTTTGAATTTATGAAAGTTTAGAGATTATTTTTTCAGGTTTTGGCCGAGCCAAAAGGCTTTGAGGTTGTGAATTAGAGAGAAGGGGGAGTGGCCTTTTATAAGACGGGTGAGGGGCACCTTTGGAAAAGCTAGAAATATTATTTTATAATAAATTCATATTAGGTTTATAATGGATTGAAAGTAGATTATTTAAATTTTAATGGGATAATTGGTCAAAAACCACTCAACCAATAGGTTTTAGTTAGGTTTGGGTCACTATTTTTACTTTATCTTTTTTATTTAACTCTTAGTTAAATAGTTTGACATTTACCATGTCTCTATATATTTTTATATTATATAGTTAATAAACATACTACATACTTCCAAGAGACAATAAATTTGTCCATTAATGATACACCTATAATTATATAAATCTTTTTTCGAAACCTTTTATTTTTAGGAATAGAATATCAATTAATAATATAATATTTCTTTTAAAATCTCCTTTATGTCAATTTTAACACTATTTAACAATTGATTTTTGTTAAAGTCTTAAAAACTTTATTAAATCGAACCAAATTCATTTATGTATTATTAACATGTCATGTTAACCAAAAAATTTTGTGGATGTCATCAAAACTTTCAAATTATATTTATTTTGACATTTATAATACCAATTATTTGATTATTTCGTTAATAAGGAAAATACTGCATCATTATTTTTTCATAAATAAATTTAATTATTCAATGTCTAAAAATTATAAATAAAATCTTGTTATGTAGGAATTCCTTTTATATTTTTAATTAATATTTATAGTTGAAAATATAACATATATAACCATATGTAAAAATTGTTTTTCTAAAAGATATATGCTTATGTCATTTTTGTTTTTACATTAACTTAATTAATATAAAGTGTCATTATCACTTATAACTGGCTCCATGGGGTCTCAAAATCGACTCAAAGATTCCAATGGTCGTACATGTATAAAACAATATGGTTATGAAACGTTTTAGGGTAATTTAATATTATTATAATATTATTTTGTTACCCTTATTTACAGAATTTACAATTTAACCATGGTAAATATAATATTTACCGAAGTAATTATTCAAAATGTCTAAAAATAAAATATACCTATTTACACATTTTTAAACTCCTGATTCTAAATATGGAATCAATTTTTGAAATTAAAAACACTGAAGTTGTAGAAATTAATTTAAAATTAATTACTGTTGTCAAAAAAAAAACCGTGTTTTTAACAAATAATAAATATCAAAAGATTGACAATTTCTGATGTCCAGTTTTAATTTGAAATTTTTTACAATGATAAAAATTGGATTAAAAGGTAAAAATAAAATCTAATTATACTTTAGAACCACTAAAATTCATAATTTATCACTACTAATTATTTTGATTAAAAAAGAAGTTTTTATTTAAAATTTATTGATTTTCACTATTCATCAAAATATGAAAGTTATCAGAAAAGTACCAAAAATTCACCCTAATCTAATCTCGATATTCCGAATCCAAAAATGAAGTCCAATTTGAGTAATATAATTTATAAAATTTCAAAAATTTGGTATGACTATTCATAACAGCTACTTTGATTGGTTGTGGTGTGTGTTATAACCTCGAAGTTGCATACAACACACACTACTATATTATTCAAAGATAAGTGTACTGTGGAAGTTGGGGTGTTACAGATATGAGATAAATAAATAATTTAAATTTCAATATACATCCTATTTAGTTCAAAATTCTATAAAACACATGTTTTATTGGAATCCTTGGTTAAGGGTTGTCAATATCTCAACTTTCCTCTCTCCTTTTACAACAATTCTCAAAGAACCACCCCTTGACACAATAATCCTATTGTCAAGGTTTGGGTATCAAATGTAGAAAATAATGTCTACAAAATAATACTGAAATATTATTTATGTGTGGGATAAATAATATTCTTATCTTGTCTAATCGGAACAATACAAGATTCCCACTAGAAATCTCAACCCAATCGGTGTTGAGATAAAAAGTATACCTTTTAATTATAACAAAATAAATGTATTCAGAGGATAAATAAAAAAAGCTAAAAATAAGTGAAATATTTATCACTCAAATTAAATAAAAAAAATTAGAATTTCAAGTTCTAGATCTCCCTCCCAAGTTTGTGCAGCTCCCTTAAAATGATCGTCCACCATTTAACTCACCATTTAGTGGAGGAGGGGTCTCGGGTTGAACTCCTTCTTCATCCATTATCCCCTATGAGTTTAGGGGCCTTAAGAACATCTAGGATGATAAGAAGAATCCTATAAGATTCCAAAATTTTAGATATTTCCTCCTGGTTTGAACTCCCCAAATGAGGTACCCATGGTGCACTTTTATAGCAATAATGGGAAGTGGTTTTGCGCACACAGATTGTGTAAAAGCACTTTCCCCATTTTTTTGGCCTCAAAAAATTCTTCATTAAATTTTTAAAAAACTATAATTCTTTCTCCCTAAGTTTTGAATATCTCCATCGAATGCTTGTCTTCATTTTAAAAACTAAATCTTTAGATATAAACAGTACACGACACACAAAGTTTGACTTCGAGCAGATTTGGTGGCCTGGACAAATCACTTAGGTTGGGCCCCTTAATGACCGAATGGGGCTTCAGTGGATTCATTAGATTTGTAGAAAATTGATTTTTTGACCATAACACTAAATATTATCCCATTATTATGCACAATGTTTTCATAATATACCCAATAGTGGACAGGCGTTCATGGAACCCATGCAGTTTTGGCCGATTTTCTTTTTGGATCATCTCTGGGGCCTCCAAATCACCTCCTCCTGCAATGGAATCATCAAAACAAGTAACATTGCCCTTTTTTAACTGTAATAATTAAAAAATAAATGATTCAAACATGGAATGAAATTTGTTATTATTTATGTAATTTTTAATATAAAACATGTTTAACACAATGGTGTAAGGGTGAAAAACAAACAGTTAATCGTGGTGTAGTCGGTGATAAAAAACAATCTAGATCTGGGATATGAAGACAATAAATGTGACAAATTCAATAAATAAATTAAGATAATATCCTTTTTTGTATAATTAATGACCTATAATGAATAATTTATCAAAAATATGGATCAAGGATAAATCCAAATCTTATACCTATAGTTCATCATAGCCGGTCCTAGATGAAGAAGAAGAAAATGAAAATAATCACTCTTGAATTCTTGATGAAGCTAATTGTATTAGCATATTTAATAAAAATGAGAAGTAAGGAATACATGGTTTATATTATTTTTATATTTATATGGATATGGGTTTTTCTAATGTTATCAATCATGTGGTTTTCTGATCACATGCAGAGGAAAGGCCTATCTCTTTACTTCTAGATGATAAAAGGATAGATGAGAATCCATTGTATAATGGTAGTGACTCTAAATTGTTTTCTATTTTTATTCAATAAAAATAAGAAATAGATGGTCTCATTTCATTATGAGGAAATAAATATAGTGATTACTCAGCCTGATAATCAAGTTGTAGTACAAGATAAACCTCCAAAATGTACTAAATATATATGTTGTATAATCAGGATAGAAGGATGAGGTATATATTGGAGTGGAGAATAGTTGATAAAAAATAAATGATTTTTCAATGGTAGAGGTGGCTAAATAAATGGTTGTTAGATATTACTTGTATACACCTTCAAAATTTAGTGAAACCAAAAGAAATACGTATGAAAAATATGAAAATCAAGAACACAATAACACTATTGAGGATCCTGAAAAAAGTATAGGATAATAAGATTTGAAAAATTGATGAATGTAAGTGGAAAAAATATAAGGGGATCATCCCTTTCACGTAATAAAAGATTAATATTCTATTTTTGAATTGTCATGTCCTAGCCAACCCTAACACTTTTAATTATTTCAGGATTATTATTCAAAACCAAAGACCAAACTATATTGGATTTGATAAACCTAAATGTTACTTATCTATACCATTTTATTCTTTGAAAAATGGTGATTTTACCTTCCAAGAATGAGTTAGGATGACATAGAATTCATAAGACTCTGGGTTTTTTCTCACCCTATAACGGAATGTGATGTTGTGTTTTTTTATCATTGAACAACCTGTTACATGCAATTTTAAATTGTATGTAAGTTTTATATTTTTGTTTCTCATATGAATTTAATATGTATCAATATAAATGGAATTTGGGGCTAAAAATTTATTATCTACCTCAATCTATTAAATTTATGTGGATCTTAATTATATATTTCAGCTTCATTCTTAATCCTGATGAAAAGTTATGACACTAATATAATAAGTTTTCTTGAAGGACGTTTGAGACGTATATTGCAAATAATAAACTATTTGACATCATCCTAATGGGAGAAAAATAATTAGTATAGTAAGGTCTGTTAAAAATTGGTGTATATTATGATTGATATATATTTCTTTAATGAATCTTACATGAATGTATGAAGCTCTATTTATATTACTACATTATAAATACTTAACTCTAATCATCATCTAATTTTCATGTGTCATATGAGAAGAGAAGTTAAATCTCCCTTTCCATTTATGTTTAATAATTCCTGGGATCTGTATCCAAAGTGTAAAAGAATTTTCAATGATATTTGGACTTCACATTACTATAATGACAATTCTATGGCCCGTATTTACAAGATAAAAATTCTCAAGACGAACCTAATATATTGGAGTATAATATATTTTTAGGTTTTATATATGTAGATTGCTTCTCCGGAAGCTAATTTATAGATCCTCCAATATTGGGGCACATGTAATTATTTCTATAATAATAAAGAAATAGAAACAAACTTTTCATCTATGATTAATGATCTCTTAAATCTCATGAAATGTATTAAAAAAGATACCTTCAAAACTATATGGTTAAATGATTGTTATATAATCAAATAAAATCAACTCACTTCAAAGAGTTAGAAGGGTTAGCTAGATTATCACACTTATCAAAGATGGAGGATAAGTATTTATTTACAATAAATCTCTTTCTAATCATGTGTTATCATTTTTTTAAATATATTCAATGGGCCCTCATGTAATTGTGATTGAAGGGAATGTATTATTATTAATGTGCTGAATATTGAGGATAATTTTATGTTGACCAAAATCCAATTGGATTTTGAGATTAATGATTTAGTATTTTGTCTAAAAACATGAAGTTATCTTAGTCCATATGGTTTCTTTAATTTTTACTTTTCAGAACTTGTAGTATATTATTCAAATTTATATATGTAAACCAATCAATCATTTTTAGGGGTGGTAATCTCTCAAATGGGGTAAGTGACCAATTTATAAATCTAATTACTAAGATGGAAAATTAATTTCATATAGGTTTTTTTAGGCCAGTAGATCTAGTGAACACCATTAAAACATTTATAGGGAAAATCCATTCAAATAGGTTTGAAAAAATTACAAATAAGATAATTTCGTGGAATCATGTTGGATTTGTAAAAAGGAGGAGAATTCATGACTAACTGATCAATACCTTTGTGTGTATATAGCTATTTGGAAGGCCTTGTATGGGGAAAATATCTTCGAAGCATAACATAAAAAATTATTTTGACACTATGGAGTAAGTATTCAATTTTAAAGACCTTACTAATTTTGGATTTGTTAAGATATTTATTCATCAGATCAAAAATATTTTATCCTTCTAAGACATCTCTATTCTTATTAATGCATCTTTTGAGGGATATTTCAAATTCTCAATCGGTGTTAGTCAAGGTGATCCACTTCCATCAACAATTATTACCATTATAGGGGACCATCTTCGAATGATTTCTCTTCACATAGTGGAGAATGGTGAGGTGAATACTATCCGGGTTTCCAAATATTTAATTACTCCCTCTCTTTTTTATATACTGATGAAATTGGCTAATTTAATAGAGGGTAAAATTAACAACAAATATAATAAGAATCACCTATTACACTATGAAATAGTATAAGGACATGACATCAATAGGGTAAAATCATTTATCTTAGAAAAAATATTTCAGCTAGAAGAAAAGATAACATTTTTAATCTTTTGGTATTAAAAGAAGGGATTTTTTAATTTACTTACATTGGTGTACCTCATTTTTGGGGAAGACCACAAGCCCTTAATTTCAATCAAATATTTCTTTAGGTACAAAGGATCTTGGTAACTAGAAAAGGTAAATCACTCCCAATGTCTAGAAGAGTGTTGCTGTTGATGCATGATATTATTTCGATGTTTTTGTACCCTTTAATGGTGTAGAAATGGCCCACCCCTTTGATCAAGAAAATTAATAGTGCTATAAAAATATTTCTCTAGAGTGGTTTAATCTGTGAAGGAAAGATTATATCAATACCTTAGATGAAATTTTGGAAGCCATATATTCTTGGCATTCATGGAATAAAGAACCTTGATTACCTCAATAAATCTTTGCAAGATTATTTTATCAAGAGATTTATTAATGAAAAATTAGAATCTCTTGTATAGTTTAGATCTATATTTTTTAGAAAACTAAAATTGGGAAACATGAACAGTCTGAATCATTATTATGGATAGATTTCAAAAATGTATTTTCTAAAATTTATTTAAATTATCATTGGTATATTAATTAAAACATCTCTTTTGAATTTTTTGATTGAGAATTAGATAAGGAATCCATTGGAGGATCTTCATATAATTTTCGATTAAGAGGTTAATATCAAAATAATAATCAAGGAATGGATGAGATATCTGATCATCCACCTAGAGAAAATCATGTAGGCTATGGTGAATTATAATTTCACTATCCCTGAATATATTCTAATATGGTATCCAATAATGACTAGTATGCTTAATTCAAGGATATTTTATTAAAATTTGAATACTGGAGAGCTCAATAACTAGAACAGAAGATTCTAGAATAAATGGGTCTGGCCCTCCATGTCCATGATGATTTATAATATTACCTCATCCAAACAGCCAATTAATGATTGTATTTAATCAGTGGGTATTTACAAATTCTATAGATGTATTATTTTCTATAAGCGCATAGAAGATATGAATCATCTATTTCATAGCTACAACACATCCTCGACTTTATGGCATATAATGTTCAATTCATTCGAGTTTTGATCGCTATACACTATTTTACTATAGAACCTGATTAGGGCCTGATGCAACCTCTAGATTTCATGAAAAATGATTAACATGATTGCAGTGGTTAGTATGGAATTGATACACATCATATAATTCATCAATATTAGAATCTATCATGTTCAATCATCAATAATTATGTGTTCTGGTTTGGTATAGATTATTACCGTAGTTTCAGACGCCAATGTCATCCAAACTGATCATTACGACAACTCTATTCATGATTTGTCTATTTGAAAAAAAAATTATATTGAAAATAATTATTTTACTCTAAAATAAATTATTTAATTCAAAAGGAACTCAAATTTTATTGGATGGATCAAATGTAATACATATGGTGCTTCATAATGAAATGTTGGTATTGTTGGTCTTGGTATTGTTTTTTAATATCATAATGGGAACATCATGGGTTGTCATTTTTTACCATGTGGAATAAAATCATCTATTTAGGAGGAAATTCATAGATTGATCATAGTGGTGGTGAGATAATGATAAAAAAATAATGAACAATATATTGATTGAATGTGACTTCAGTACTATTATGCAAGAAGAAAGATTAATTAATTTTCATTTATCAAGAAGGATAACCACTTAATATATCAAATTATTGGAATATCTCTCAACATTTAACTACTTTATCACTCATATTTTTCTATAGTAATACTAACATGGTGGTGGAATTACAAAAAAAGGGGTCAATTGTGATAATCACACATCTTTTTTAGTATTACCCAGGGAGTTGGCACCTCTCTTCCAAAGAGACTTGTAAAATCTCACACCTCAGAATGTTGTACCTTTTTTACTTATCAATAAAAATAGATTACTTATATAAAAAGGGTTTATTCTAAGTGATTTAAACATAATTATAGAAAATTATGTGGCAAAGGGCAGGTCTACCTTCTCACTAATATCCATGAAAGACTTCAATCCTTTCTTATCCATGAAACAATTAATGAATATTGGGGACTCAAGCAATCCATTAACCCATAGAAACAAAATAAAAGGTAAAATATTTCATTATATCTAATTAAAAAGATGATTATTACATATTAAAGGTATCTATAACTTTTTTAGTGTCTCATTTTCGCATTTTACATATGATTTATCACACCTGTTCCCCTTTGTCTATAGACATGAAAAACCTTATCTTGGTTTTACCAATACTAAATATCAAATGAGTGGATTAGGATATGGGACTACAGACCAGACAAGATTTATTGAAAATTCCTCTATAGGGTGATCCTTAGAACATATTTCAATGTAATATAAGAAAGATTAAGATGTATCTCCTTGAATGGGTAGTATAGATAGACAAGAATTCCCTAAAATTTACTATACTCAAGATTGAGATTCAACTTTTTGATAGAATCCTCGAGGATTATTAGGATGTTGAGCTACTCAATGTGATGGTTGAAAAGTATATTCTATTTTCATAGTGGAAGTAAATGAAAATTTGTCAATCTGGTAAATATAGAGAGTATGGTGGCTTAATGGGAGAAATATAAACATAGTGTATTTACATTATTGTATCATAGAAAATAAATACATGGGTAAAATGAATTTCTAACTCAAATATGGTATATTCAATTAGTACATTAACACCATTGGTCCCTACAAAATTTCTCACTTCTCATCTATTCTGATAGGCATGCTTCTGGAGTTGTATGAGGGATACTGTAGAGGAAATCCTTATGATGTGATCTTAAAATATTTATTTTTTGATATATCTATTAATAAAAATGATATGCATTCATTTATCTATAAATATGATGAAAACATTTCATCTATTATGAGTCCAAAAATAGATAGTTCTTTACTACATGATGTGATACCAAGATCCATTTATATAACAACATAAAAGGCTATGATTATTTATTTTATAGTGCATGTCAAGTATTATTTTATTGGTAGAGGATTTACAAGGGTGACCAGTGAATCCCCATTCTTGTTCATCTTAAAGGGTATTCATACATATTTATTCTATTAATTTTGATATATTTTCATATGTAACTATTTTTATAAAAGCCTATAGAGTACACATAATTTTAAGCTTTCTAATGTCATCCATAACCTTGTGTCAAAATATAAACAAGGATTCAACATAGGGAATAAAATTTAAGTGGATCGTGTGATTTCTCTAGAGATAGTTACGAAATAGTATAGGATAGGTCCCTAGATTGAACATCCATATGATAGTTGTTAGAGAAAAGGCCTTTAAAAAATTTTCATGGAATAATATCCTTTAGATCAAGAGGAAACAAAGATTCTATAAGTGTTTTTGTTATTTATTATTTTGATGAATTACCTCATCTTGGTTTTTGATGACCCTCATTAGGAATTGATCTTCATTCTTCAAAGAAACTCATGGATTGGTAAAAGGAAAAACATTTTTCATTATCCTTTATCATTTTCCAGGATTCTATAAAAAACTCATAATCAATCAGAATTGATTCAGTTTTTTTACTCACATTAGTAGAAGATAAGGTACATCAAGAATCACACAATTAGTTTATTTATAGATTGTTTTATTATAATATAAATAATAATTCAATCCAATATTTTATGAAAATAAATAGAAACTATAATTGGTGGAATGGGAAGAAATTTTATAAGATCATTATAAGTGTCCTTATGTCAAAAATTTGTTTAATATGGAGATTGTAGAATATTGATAATCTGTGGGGTTTATCATAAACGTTTATCCCATAGGATTACATAAGTGATATTTTCTTCAATTTTTGGATTGATATTTAATTGTTTTATGGGGTGAAAAATATAATTACAAACCATATAATTAACCTAAAAAGTATATTAAATTTGTTTAAGGAATTATTACATTATCCACCAATATTTTTACATCTGTTATGATGAATATGTTTTTGAATATCAAATCCCATAATGATATCCAAAGAAACATGGAGAAGAAACTAGATTAATTTTTAAGGGATTCAAATGTAGAGAATCACTATCATTGATCCAGTTTAAAAATCATATTGATATTGGACTATAGTGACCAATATTTTTCATAAATATATATTACATATTATTAGATGAATATTTATTACATTACATAGTGATCCATTCTATAATCATATAGGTGTAGTGACTTGGAAATGTGGATATATTAACAACTTGTTCATAAATGATCTAAAACATCTCCAACATAATTCTTCACAATATGCACACTTATTATGCATATCATATATAAAAAAAATTTATATCTTTTGAAAAGGGAAAAATAAGAAAGGGTGATCTGAAATTCTCTGTAATGGTAAGAATGGGAGATATCAATGATCATAAAATAATAACATGAACTTAGGGGTATTGGAACATGATATTAAAATTTAAAACCATAAAATTCATATGCAAGATTATAATATAGAGTTATGTAATAAATCATGGTATTTCATAAGTCAAAAATCATAATGTAATCAAAGAACATTATCCATGAGAGCATAACAGTGACATAAGTTTTAGATTTTTATTATGCACAAAATCATATAAAATCAGTTATATAGTACTCAAAGCTCTCTAGAATGACTATAATATTTGATTAGGTTCACTCCCCATTCAATAATAATAATCAAGGCTAACTCCCAATATTATAATATTGGATAGATTCAGTAAATGAACTGGGTTCACTCTCTATTCCAATCCTATTTTTCTCTTAAGATATCCATTTTTACCCAATTCATTAGAGGGTTATAATATTCTTGTCCTTCAAATAACATAATTAAAATTAATCTTATGTGTTTCAAAATATCATAAATCATTTATCATATCATATCCCATGAAAGAAATGTGGGTTTCATAAACATTTTATCATGTAAAATATAAATGAATCATTCTAAAGATAAATTCTTCCAAATGGAAATTTATCGAAATAAAAATAGTATAGTGTATGAATATCAAACACTAGTGAAATTTATATAGTTTTTTTTTGTCATTTCAAGTCTTATTTTTTGACCGATTCATTGGTCAACACATTTTAACCTTAACCATGGTAAGGACTTTTTCAATATTAATGGGTTATAATTTTAAATATAAGTTGAAAATTGGATTACAAATGGCAAGGGGATTAAATTATAGACCATGTATTATCAAAAAATTTATTTTGAGATTTATATGATTTTTAAACAATTTAATAAAAAAAATTATAAAATACAATTAATGTAATTTTTTACTATTCTTTTAAGTTGACTTTAAAGACAACAATAAATCAAAAAAAAATTGAATGTAAACCATTAAGATACTATAATATGTTATATTAATAGACATAATTTATTTAACAAAATAATTAATCCAAATTTTATTACTTTTAATGTTTTTAAAATCAAATATTTTTATTTTTCTATTAATTGAATAAATACTATGTTGTTCTTGTTTATATATTTAACATAAATATTTATTTATTAAAATTTTAAAATAAATTACTATAATAAAAAAATATTTCAATTTTAAATAAACTTTTATAACTGAACATATCCTCTTTTTTATCCTTATGTAAAAATATTAGACCTATTAAAATCAAGATAATAAAATTTTGTTTTAATTTTTTTTCTTGAATTATTAGAAAGGGAATAATAAAATAAACAATGGAATCAAGTGGCCTTATATTAGAGACTTTTATGATTGTATCTAAATTCCACTCATCCAGTAGGATAAAGGCATGTGTTATAGAAATTTCAATTCAATATAAAAATGATTTAACCCTTTTTTACTCATTTTCCCCTACCGAGGTAAAAAACATTTACCATGGTTACTATTAATATTGACCAAAAAATAAAGAAAAATGTTAAGACTCGACTCTAGTTGCCTAGATTCAGTGCCTTATTTTATTACATTGGAATATAAACAAGGAATATATATCCTGAATGAACAAATAGATAAGTAGAATTTTCAAACAAGATATATATATAAGTTCAACATTACATCATTAAAGGAAAAGCAACACTAATTTTTTTCATTAGAAACATCCATGACTTCTAGATTATACATGCAAGTCATTCAAAACATACTTCTTCATATCATGGGAAAATAAAACATTAGAAAGGGGTGAGATCAAACTCTCAGTAAGATTAATAAATATAGTGGAGGATAGAATAAACATTAGGCAATGTGAAAAATTGAAATCATATGCCTTTAAAAAAAATTGTGAACATAATATGGTAGGAATATGAGCTGAGTAAATATTATCATAATAAAACATAATCATGGGTTTAAAATAATTAAAATTGAATATATATCTTAATAATGAGTGAAATTAATATGCTTAACAGTCTGAAACATATCATCAAGGCCTCATCCAAGATGTATAAAAATGATTAAGTCATCGGCCAAAACCATATCTCAAAATGGTGAAGGCCTCGGCCAAGTCCACATTTATTTGTCTCATGAAACCTACCAAAACATTTATGGGCTATAGACGGACCCACCCATCACATAATAAGTCCAAGGCATTCCTAATATGTGCAAGGACAAACATAACCAACATATACATTCATATTGAAACTAATATATGAAATGTAAAGTGCTTCCCATGAATATTAATCTTAAACACTAACCATTCATAGTAAATTGGTGAATGGTTTTAGGATAGAACATCCATGATAAAAATTCTCATAGACCATATAATTAAATATGGTCAATGATATCATAAAATATTAATACTTATAATACATAACAATCAACAAGAGTGTTGAAAAAGACGAAAATACTATTACAAAATCATCGAGTAATTCTTGATATAAATAATCTTTTATTTTGAAAAGATGAGATCTTATAGAAAAGACATTGTATAAAAATAGAACTGAAGTTAGATATTATTTACAAAATAAAAAAAAGTTTTTTTAGAAAGATAATGGTTTCTATAAATAGATTATAGAGTTCCCTGAAAATAGGTAAGAATTTGTGAAATTCCCTTGAATGGGGCTTGTTTTTCGAAAATAATTTTGAAAGTTCCTTTTAAAATGTGTAACTCCCCTTAAAATAAGGAAGTATTATGGATGGTAAAAATATATAGAACACTAAAAAATAATTTATTAGGATTACATTATAATACATAAGAATTTCATTGAAGTAATTATACAATAAATGTACTTTGAAAGAAAATAGAGGTTTGGGTAGAAAACACTTACCTTAAGTCTGAATGTGTTCCGCTCTTGAAATTAAGGTCATGGAATATAAAATTATCATTATGAATAACTTTAATCAGAACCTATTACACATGTATTTACTCTAACATAATTTTATTATGTAATGGCCCGGACCTCTCCAGCCCATTCCTTTATCAAAAAGAGGGTCATGAAGTGTTCTGGAGGGTAAAATGGACTTTTCCCACACTTTTCAGAATTTTGAAACTACACGCCATGTAGTGTGAGTACAAATTGTGTACCCCCTCACCAGGTATTCCCCGTGTTCAAGGTCATGTCCTTGCTGTGTGAAATAAATGGGTACATGCCATGTACCCCAAACTACACGCCGTGTAGTCCCTCCCCGCGTACGCTTTACCTTCAAACCATGTGTTGACCAGTCAACGTCTATGTGCTGTGTTGAAGTCGTGTCCTTACCATGTGAAATAAATGAGTACACACCGCGTAGACAATACTGTACGCTTTTTAGTCCCTCCCTGCATATGCGATAACTTCAAACCGTGTGTTGGCCAGTCAACGGTTGCGTGCCGTGTTGAAATCCGTGTTAGAAGCCGCGTGGTGACCGTGTGAAATGGCCGATTACATGCTGTTTACCATAAAGTACACGTTGTGTACTTTTTTTTTACGCCAATAAAAGGAGGGGCCCCCTACTCCTTTTCAACTCACCCCTCTCTTCCCCATTCAACTGAGCAGAGCTCTCCCAAGAGACTCGAAGGCTCTTTTTATTCCATAACTTCTTCATCCGAGCTCCGATTTACGATCTATCAGCGGCCATGGGATTGTAACGACGAGGCAGAACTTTTGAGCTTGAATCTGTTTTTTTTACTCTAGCCTATCCTTTCCAACTTCTACTCGAGGAGGTTTTTCCAGGATTCGACAGAAGTGACGGATGCCGACAGACATCTTCTAAAGTTGATCTGGGGGAGCATTGTGATCAGCACTTGTTGAGGTAGGGATCTTACCTTCATCTCTCTAAATTGTGCATCATGCGGGGTAGGTATCCTCTTGTTTTCATGAGAACTGGTTGAACCATTAAACAAAGATAATAACTGGTTAAAGAAAGGGTATGGGGATGTTTTTATGTTTATCGTTATATCCTGTGATATTATGTTGTGAATTGAATAGGCTTATTCCTACTAAAAATCACGGTCGTTGGGGACCTTTTCATGCATAATTAAACGTTTCCCTATCTTTGTAGTTCGTTTTTTGTGAATGGAACTTTGTTGAATGTGGAAATTGGTTAATCACGTAAAGTTGGATGATTAAATACACGGAACCCTTGTGCGATCACCCCGGTTGAACAATATGGAATAATGAACATGTGGGTTTTGGATTGGTTACGTGGTGTATGAAAGGGGGGTGAATCCTGGGTTGTTACGAATGGGATGGGAAGCAGGGCTATGGTAAAATATGTTAAAGGGGCGATGATGTGGTACGAACCTTGTTTTGTGGGTTGTTGTGGATCGGGTGAGCAGCGGGGCTGCGGTTGGCTTAGTTGTGGGGTGGTGTGAATGCTATGTTGGTGGTTGGCAGCGGGGCTGTAGGGATGGGTTTGAATGTGAACAAACTATGGGTTATGAATAATAAATAAAAAGTGGAAGAGTTAATAAATGGTGGGGCATGGAAATGGAATGTGAATAAATATCAATGGGTTGGTTGGTTAATAAGAAGGGACTTGTTGTGATTGCTTTTGTTTTCCTTAACTTTTTTTGTGGTTGGTAGGGATATTTTTTATAAACACTTTATATGGTTGGTTGTGGATAGTTTCCCAGTAGTTAAGGAACTAATAAGATGATTCTGTTGAAACATGAAAACCTAAATGGGTTTGCGGTTGTTCGTTATATGCATGCTTCATCGTAGGAGTGTCGAGGCATGTGCTCAATTTCTCTGTTTAGAAGCCATAGGTTGGGTTGTGTGTTTGGTATACATATATATGTTTGTATCTTCTGTGTTTTATCACACCCCATGCATGTTTAGCACTTAGTGCCAAACACTCCCATTTCATGGGAGAGGGTGTTTTCCCCCTTAGTTACTAGCTCCTTCCTGCTCCTTCTTCACAACGTTGTGATGGCTTGAGGTGACCTTACACCCAAGACTCTTTGGGTAGGTTTCGATTAGGGCGGTTTTAGCCCAAGACTCTTCAGGTAGGTATTACTATTTCCCAAGAATCACCGGGATGAGGCCCAGGTGTGTGTAGGCTGGATACATGGTCTTGAGGCCCAGGCATGTGCGTGCGGGATACGTGGTTGTGAGGCCCAGGTGTGTGCAGGCGGGATGTGTGGTTCATGAGGCCCAGGTGTGGGCAGGCGGGAAGAGTGTGGTAGCATCAGGACGTTCGTCGTTAGGAAGAGCAGCTGACTAGTGGGAAATGGTGTGGGGTACCCAATACTCTTGTTATTATATACTACTACCTGTTGTGATTGTGTTTTTGGTGAGTGTGGCTAGTGAGGATTGGGTGGATAGAATTCCTTGCTAGGTTTCTTTTATTGTTCTCATGGGACATTAGGATGTCTCCCCACTTGTCCACGAGAGCTTTAGGTTTCCCTACTGAGTATACTTGTATGCTCACCCTACGTTTACTTTCGGGTTTCCAGGAGGACTACCAGGGTCGTGCGAGACCCTACTAGTCGGGACAGTTGGAGTTTTTGTAGTTTCTATACTCTTGTTTCTTTTTGGTATTGTACTTTTGATCTTTCTTTTACTTGTACCTTTTTTCAGAACTATTTATACATGCATGAGGGATTGGTTTGAGTTTATTTCTATACACTTATTCTTTTCTTTTTTCGGTGGTTGACTTGTCCTATTTCCCAATCATAAATAATAAAAAGGGTAATGCCTCCCATACTTGTGAAAACTCATACCCTTGGTGCTAGTCGCCACCCCGAAGCCAACTGGAGGCGGGACTCAGGGGTCATTATCTCCCTTTCACCATTTCCAACTCAGGAGGGGCATCTTTCATGGGAGTGGGTCATGACTGAATGGTATCAGAGGTGATGGTTGATAGATATGATGGAGTCTGGAGTTAGGCATAGTGAGGATTGCATGGGATGGTAGGGAAACAGTGTTGGTTAATCTTCGTGCGTGACATAGTCCAGGGAAGACCGGCTAGGACACGAGATTTTAGGGCCCCTAGTGATCCAATGCAATGACTCTGAGTCTATCGAATGACCAAGTGAGACTACATTGATTGCAGGGTAGAGACCCTAGGAAAGGTACATGCATCATCATGATTGTGTTTTACTTGATTTGGGTGTTCTGGGAAAGAAATTGAATAAAATGATAAAATGAAACCCAGAGAAATTTCCATACTACTTGGGATTAGGTGATCTTTGTTTCCAATATAGCTATGGCACATGGACGTCATCCCTGGGTGGATCAGACAGTCGAGGCCCAGAAGATTCAGGCGGTCAATCAGTTGGGGATTGACCGAGAGGAGGAAGATAGCCAGTGGCAGAAGACTCTCCGTTCCTTCCAGCGGAAAACCCTCAAGAAGTATGAGGGTAGTACTTCGAATACGGAGACAGTGGGGTGGCTTGAGGAGCTAGGGATCACTTTTACCTTGATCTGTGCTCCGAGGGAGAATTGGGTTCCCCTAGCAGTCAGTCAGCAGAGAGGTGCGGCGCGACAGTGGTGGACGCTCTACCTCAGAGAGAGGATAGAGGCAGAGGTTCCATGCTCTGACTTTGAGAATGAATTCCAATAGGAATTCCTTTCTTCCATGATCAAGTTGGAGAAGTGGAAAGAGTTACTCTCCCTTCAGTAGGGGAGTATGTCAGTACGAGAGTTGGGGATAAAGTTCAAAGATCTCCTACGCTTTTCTACGGATCTCTTTTCAGATGAGGAGTCTCAGGCGAGACGTTTGGAGGAGGCGCTTCATCCTTTGCTCAAGTATGTTGTCACCCCCTTCACCCTTCCGACGTACTTGGCAGTACAGAAGAAGGCAGAGGTTGTAGAGAGGATGAAATCGCTGGGAGGTGCATCATGTGAGGGGATCCAGCCAGGTTCGTCGAAGGGGAAGGCAGTCAGCAACAGGTCTCCTGCGACGGGACCTTCCAGGTTCAGGCCAGTGGGGAGCATGCCCTAGTAGTTCCAGTTTAGATCTTCAGGTACTCATCCCTTTTTCATGAGCCCATGACTGAAGTGTTTTTCTTGTGGAGGTTTCGGTCACATTCAGAGTTGGCGCCCGACCAGAGCTCAATACGGTCAAGGTGGGAAGGTTCAGCGCCCACCTCAGCAGCACCAGTTGCCGGCGAGGCCCTTCCAGCAGCATCAGGACCATGCCCTTTCAAGGGAAAACTTTGAAGGATGAGGCCGACCTCAGGGCACTCCTTAGGGACCTCAACCACGGCGTGGTTGGGGAGGTGGATGACATCATAGAGGCAGAGGAGCTAGGCATGGACAGATTCATGCAGCAGAGTTGGCAGCTCCAGCAGGACCAGAGGTGGTGCGAAGTACGATTTGTTTGTTCAGTACTCCCGTTTCTTCTTTGTTTGATTCGGGAGCTTCACACTCCTTTGTTGCACCTGGTCTAGGCCATGCTTTGGGACTAGATGTAGAGAGACTTTCCGTACCATTGGTGTTGAGTACACCAGTTGGAGGCCAAACCAGCGTATCTTGTGTTTTTCGGGGATGTGGGCTGACGTTAGGACCACATCAATCTTGTGGGGAGATTCTTCTATTATAGATTCACCCATATGATGTCTTCCTAGGCATCGACTGGTTGTTTTCTGTTAGTGCCATTATTTACTGCTTCTGGAGAAGAGTCGTGTTCTCCGACGTGGATGGACAACGTGTGTCTTTTGTTGGTGAGAGGAGTTATCAAGTGGGAAGACAGTGTGTGGAGCCTCTCCTTTCCTTGTTAGGCGGGTTATCAGTGGTTCCAGCTGATACAGAGATGATGGATGTCCCGGAGGTTGTTGGGGTGTTCCTCGTTGTTTTTTCTGAGGAGGTTGTGACTCTACCCCCCTAATATGATGTTGAGTTCGGGATAGACTTACATCCTGGTACCCGTCCTATTTTGATGGCCCCTTATTGGATGACACCTTCGGAGTTACGGGAGTTGGGGATTCAGATTGACGGCCTAATGGAGAAGGGTTTTGTTTGACCCAGCGTGTTGCTATAGGGTGCTCCAATTTTGTTTGTGAAGAAGGAAGATGGTGGTCTCAGGTTATGCATCGACTACCGAAGGTTGAATCAGGTAACAGTCCAGAACTATTACCCCCTTCGAATGATAGATTATCTCTTTGACCATCTGAGGGGAGCAGGTTTTTTTTATATGATCGAACTATGATCTGGATATCATCAGCTGAGGGTGAAGGATAGTGACATCTCGGAGACAGCTTTCAGGTGAAGGTACGGGCACTTCGAGTTTGTAGTGATGTCGTTTGGAGTTACAAATGCACCGGTTGTGATCATGGGACATATGAACTTTGTCTTCCGAGATTTTCTAGACTGGTTCTTCATTGTGTTTATTGATGACATCCTGATCTACTCAATATCAGAGGAGGAGCACATTGAGAATCTCAAGGCAGTCTTATAAGTCCTTCGACTCCATTAGCTTTGTGGGAAATTTTCGAAGTGTAAGTTCTTGATGCAAGAAGTAAACTTTCTTGGGCATTTGGTGTCTCATCATGGAGTGTCAGTGGACTCGTTGAAGGTGGAGGCAGTTGTTTCCTGGGAAGCACCCAAGAGAATGACAGAAGTTCGTAGTTTCCTGGTGTTGGAAGGTTACTATCGAAGGTTCATTTCAGACTTCTCTCGAGTTGCTGATCCATTAATAGCTTTGACTAGGAAGAACCAGGTCTTCCAATGGAGCAAGCAGTGCCAGAAAGCTTTCGACTACCTGAAGGAGAAGTTTTTCAGTGCTCCAGTTCTCAGGTTTCTAGAGGATGGTTTGTTATATAAGCTTTTTTTTTTGCTTCTGTCCCTGGCCTGGGGTGCGTGCTGATGTAGAAGAAGGGAGTGATCTGGTATAGGTCTAGGAAGTTACGCCCTCACGAGCATAATTATTCCACCCATGACCTGGATCTTGCAGCAGTAGTGTTTTCACTGAATTTGTGGCAAAATTACCTCTTTGGGGAGCGCTTTGTGGTCTTTTCAGATCGCAAGAGCCTGTATTATATCTTCTCTCAGCATTACCTGAACTTACGGAATTGGATATGTGTCGAGTCCCTCCAAGACTATAACTTCAGGATCTCTTACACTGAAGGTAAGGGCAACGTTGTGGATGATGCCCTGAGCAGGAAGTCACATAAGGAAGTGGTTCGGGAATCCACTGATTCTTGGAAAACGATGGGAGAGTTGGCCACCTTGGACTTGGATGCAAGGGTAGAAGGTGTTATAGGTTGTTTTTTTAGATGACGGTGCAGTCCTCCTTGTTGCAGTGGGTGGAAGAATCTCAATGGGGGGACTCCGAGGCAGAAGTGATGCGGGATCGTATCAATCAGGGGAATGCTCCAGATGGATGGTCAGAGGACAGCCGACATCGGATGCTTTTTCTTGGAAGGTTGTTTGATCTGGAGGCGATGCGTGAGGGAGTTCTCCATGAGTTCCAGAGCTCAGCCTTGGGGGTACATCCGGAAGTTTCAAAAATGTACCGAGGCCTGAGGGAACAGTTTTGGTGGCCTAGGGTGAAATGGGGAGTGGTGATGTTTGTGGATAAATGCCTAGTGTGTCAGCAAGTGAAGGCTGAACACCGTGTTCCAGGTGGTTTGTTGCATCCTTTAGATGTCCCCGAGTGGAAGTGGGATGACATCTCAATGGACATCATCATGGGACTACCCAGAGCTTAGGGTGGATATGATGCTATCTGGGTAGTGGTAGATCTTCTGACAAAATCAGCTCACGTATTAGCAATTAAGGAGTTGGGCCTAGTGAGTACCTTAACACATAATTACATAGATGAGGTGGTGTGTTTGGATGGAGTTCCAAAGAATATCATCTCAAACCGGGATACTCGGTTTACCTCATGAGTCTAGACAGGGTTACAACATGATTTTGGCACCCAGCTACACCTTAGCAGTGCTTTCCACCCCCAGAATGATGGGCAGACAGAGCAGACTATTCAGATGTTGGATGACATGCTGTGAGCATGTGCTCTGGATTTCAGAGGATCATGGGTACGACACTAGCCTTTAGTAGAGTTTTCCTAGAACAAAAGCTTCCACTCTACTATTGGTATGGCACCATTTGATGCTTTTTATGGAAACATTGTAATTCACCCATTTGCTGGGCAGAAGTTGGTGAGACAGGTGCTCTTGGGCCAGAGGTAGTGCAGAGCAGCATAGAGAAAGTCCATCTTGTACGTGAGAGGATGAAAGTGGCTACGGACGGACAGAAGTCTTATGCTGATTGTCGGAGGAGGCCTTTGGAGTTCAAGGTGGGAAACCATGTGTTCTTGAAGGCTTCCCCTCGACGGGGGCAGCAGAGGTTCGGTAAGGGGAGTAAGCTCTCCCCTAGGTTCATCGGACCTTTCGAGGGGCTGAGGCGAGTCGGCGAGGCGGCATATCAGCTAGCCCTGCCACCTCTGTTTGAGAAGGTTCATGATGTCTTCCACGTCTCCTAGCTTTGTCGATACTTACATGACGACTCTCATGTTATCGACTGGGGAGAGTTAGATATGCGAGATGACGCGACCATCATGGAACGACCATTCAGAATCGAGGATCGTAAAGAGAAGGTGCTTCGTGGATGATACATTTCGTTGGTTCGTGTGTTGTGGAATCATGGCAGCCTTGAGGAGAGAACTTGGGAGCGGGAGTCTCAGATGCACGGCATGTACCCGGTAGATTTGTGTTCTATTTGTTCTTCTGAGCTTTATTTTGATGTTATACTCTGTAACTTTGTTATATGGAACACATGGCATGTCGGTTATGAGACCTTTTGTCTCCTTGTTCTCTAAAAGTGTGTAGCAAGTACAGATGTGTGGGGAAAGGGAAAAACCTGACCCTCAATTGAGACGCATTAATGCAGATGCAATTGAACACGTGTGGGTGAGTCAGTGCCGCCTAAAGCAGATATTTTCTCGACATAGGAGAAAGAATTTCCCTAAACCACATGTTCGGGAAATGTGTTGGTTGTGTAGTAAAAAAATCCTAATGTATGAATGTGGGAAGACCCAATTCTTAATCGAGACACATTAATGAGGATGCGATTAAACCCATGCAGGAGAGTCAGTGCCGCCTAAAGCGGATAATATCTCGACATAGTAGAAGAAATTCCTAACAGATATGATTAGGGTTGTTGGATGGGTTCCTGCTATAACGAGGGACCTAAGAGATATCTTATTGGGTTCCTCTAGGTTGGATTTTAAATGCTCTGGGATGAGAATGTTTTAATAGGTATCTGATGTAATGGCTCGGTCCTCTCCGGCCCATTCCTTTTTCAAAAAGAGGGTCATGAAGTGTTCTGAAGTGTAAAATGGGCTTTTCCCACACTTTTCAGAATTTTGAAACTATACGCCGTGTAGTGTAAGTACACGCCGTGTACCCCCTTGTCGGGTATGCCCTGTGTTCACAGCCATGTCCTTGCCATGTGAAATAAATAGGTACACGCTGTGTACCCCAAACTACACGCCGTGTAGTCCCTCCCTGCGTACATGTTACCTTCAAACCATGTGTTGACCAGTCAATAGTCGTGTGCCGTATTGAAGTCGTGTCCTTACCGTGTGAAATAAATGAGTACACACTGTGTAGCAAATACTATATGTCGTGTAGTTCCTCCCTGTGTATGTGTTACCTTCAAACCGTGTGTTGACCAGTCAACGGTCATGTGCTGCATTGAAGGCCATGTTGGAAGCTGCGTGGTGACCGTGTGAAATGGCCGTGTACACACCATGTACCATAAAGTACACGCCGTGTACGTTTTTTTTTCAGGCCTATAAAAGGTGGGGTCCCCTCCTCCTTTTCAACTCACCACTCTCCTCCAAATTCCTCTGAGCAGAGCTCTCCCAAGAGACTCGAAGACTCTTTTTATTAAATAACTTCTTCGTATGAGCTCCGATTAATGATTCGTTAGTGGCCACGGGATCGTAATGACGAGGAGGAACTTTTGAGCTTGGATATTTTGTTTTTCATTCAGCCTGTCCTTTCCAACTTCCACCCGAGGATGTTTTGTTGGGATTCTATAGAAGTGATGGACACCGACTGACATCTTCTAAAGTTGATCTGGGGGAGCGTTGTGATCAGAACTTGCTGAGGTAGGGACCTTATCTTCATCTCTCTAAATTGTGAATCATACGGGGTGGGTATCTGCTTGTTTTCATGAGAACCAGTTGAACCCTTAAATGGAGATAATAACTGGTTAAAGAACGGGGTTGGGGAAGTTGTTATGTTTAACTTTATATCCTTTGATATTATGTTGTGAATTGAATAGGCTTATGCCTACTAAAAATCACGATTGGTGGGGGCCTTTTCTTGAGCAATTAAATGTTTCCCTATCCTTCTATACCATTTTTATGAATGGAACTTTGTTGAATGTGGAAATTGGTCAATCATGTAAAGTTGGATGATTAAATACCTGGAACACTTGTGTGATCACCCCGGTTGAACAATATGGAATAATGAACATGTGGGTTTTGTCTTGGTTACGTAGTGTATTAATGGGGTGAATCCTGGGTTGTTACAAATGGGATGGGCAGAGGGGTTGTGGTAAATGATGTTAATGGGGCGATGATATGGCATGAACCTTGTTTTGTGGGTTGTTGTGGATCGGGTGAACAACGGGGATGCGGTTGGCTTGGTTTTGGGGTGGTGTGAATGTTATGTTGGTGGTTGGCAGTGGGGCTGTAGGGATGGGTTTGAATGTGAATGAACTGTTGGTTTTGAATAATAAATAAAAAGTGGAAGAGTTATAAATGGTGGGGTTGGTTAATAAGAAGGGACTTATTGTGATTGCTTGTTTTTTCCCTAACTTTTGTTGTGGTTGGTAGGGATATGGTTTACGAACACTTGATATGGTTGGTTGTGGATAGTTTCCCAGTAGTTAAGGAACTAATAAGTTGATTCTGTTGAAACATGAAAACCTAAATGGGGTTTGAGGTTGTTTTTTGTATGCATGATTCGTAGTAGTAGTGTCGAGGCACGTGCTTAATTTCTCTTTTTAGAAGCCATAACATGGGCTGTGTGTTTGGTATACATATATATATCTGTATATTTTATATTTTATCGCACCCCACCCATGTTGAGAACTTAGTGCCGAAAACACCCATTTCATGGGAGAGGGTGTTTTCCCCTTAGTTACTAGCTCCTTCCTGCTCCTTCTTCCCTAGGCTGTGATGTCTTGAGGTGACCTTACATCCAAGACTCTTCAGGTAGGTTTCGATTGGGGTGGTTTTAGCCCAAGACTCTTCGGGCAGGTATTACTGTTTCCAAAGAATATTTGGGATGAGGCCCAGGTGTGTGCGGGTGGGATACGTGGTTGTGAGGCCCAGGTGTGTGCGGGCGGGATACGTGGTTTTGAGGCCCGGGTGTGTGTGGGTGGGATGTGAAGTTCTTAAGGCCCTGGTGTGTGCGGGCAGGAAGAGTGTGGTAGCGTCAGGATGTTCGCCGTTAGGAAGAGCAGCTAACTAGTTGGAAATGGTGCAGGGTACCCAATAATCTTGTTCTTATATACTACTTCCTGTTGTGATTGTGTTTTTGGTGAATGTGGCTGGTGAGGATTGGGTGGATAGAATTCCTTGCTAGGTTTCTTTTGTTGTCCTCACGGGACATTAGGATGTCTCCCCACTTATGCAAGAGAGATTTAGGTTTCCCTACTGAGTATACTTGTATTCTCACCCTACATTTACTTTCAGGTTTCCAGGAGGACTACCGGGGTCGTGCGGGACCCTACTAGTCGGGACAGTTTGAGCTGTTGCATTTGTTGCACTCTTGTTTCTTTTTAGTATTGTACTTTTGAGCTTTCTTTTAGTTGTACCTTGTTTCAGAACTATTTAAACAAGCATGTGGGATTGGTTTGTGTTTCTTTCTATACACTTGTTATTTCCATTTCTTGGTGTTTGACTTGTCCTATTTCACGATCTTAAATAATAAAAAGGGTAATTCCTCCCATACTTGTGAAAACTCATACCCTTGGTGCTAGTCGCCACCCCGGGGCCTACTGAAGGTGAGACTTAGGGGTCATTATCTCCCTTTCACCATTGCCAGCTCAAGAGGTGCATATTTGGTGGGAGGGAGTCGTGACATATTAAGTCCATTTATGTACTTATTGATAAATTATAATATTTAATTTTGTTGATTCGGTGTGTTCATTTTCATGATTTTCATATTCGGTTCACTTTTTTCGTAATGGAGATCATGTGGAACGGATGTAAATATCTTGAATTGAATTAAATTTTATTTATGAACATACATAGGTGTGAATGATCATTTATATCATCTGGTTACATGTAATTAGTATGAATCATTAGATGAAATATTAATGACAATCACTTAGATTATTTAGTGGTGTTTGGATTATCATGAACTAGTTTTGTCATATAAATTAATACAATGAAAATATACTTGTTCTTGAGTGTTAAGTAGATTATAATAAATATTTTATTTTCTGGTTAAACTATCAAAATGGTTTCATGATCCATAATGATGGATAAATTGATGAACAAAACTTTGTTGCCTACGAAGGTTGTAAATTGGCACCTTAGGGACAATGATTTCGTTTAAAAAATAAGAGAGATAGAGAGATAGAGTAAGGATATAGATGATTGTTCTTCCATTGACATGATATAATTCCAGTATATAGATGATACTGGATTTATCATGGTCATTTGGGTAAGGATGGTATGAGATAATAAGAAAATAAGATAAATTGAAATGAAACTAAATGAAAAAGAAACATTCTTTTTCCTCTTGAAACAACCACCTTGAGAACCACCTTAAGGGAAAGGGTTTTGGTCTTTTGGAATGACCAATAGATCCATGATGTGGGGAGTGAGTAGGTAATGGTATTTTCAAATATTATTTAGGAGCTTCATGGATTATATGAGTGAATATACGAGGGATCATGTAACGCCCCGACCCCAGTTACCCAGAGTCGGTGTATTATTACATAACATTGGCATGATCACAAAAGATCAAGTCTCGAAAGACCAATTAGTTTAGTAGCCTTTGAATCACTAGATACATTCATAAGGTTTACATTACATCATAAACTGAAAAACTATAATAATATCATCTCCATATTCCAAACTCATATTCTCTTCAGACTATCCCTACAAGTCAGTCATAATATATATCTTCACATCCTAGGAAAAATAAAACATAGAAAGGGGTGAGCTAAGATGCTCAGTAAGGCTAACAATATAACTAAAGATTTCATAAATATGAGTAAACATTTTAGGCAATGTATAACTAAAATAAAAACTTTTAAAGCTTGTACTTCAGAATAATATGGTAAAGATAAAATGAAATAATGTCATTTACCAGGATATTCTACTTGTCGAATAATCACATGAAATATCAATAACCAATTTAATAATAATGGAATTCATAATGATGAACTTTAATTTCTGTGTCATGGTCTCGTTCCAAGACCTATGTGATAACTGTAACCGGAACCCAACCTGGAGTGCCTCTGTAACCGGACTCCAACTCATAGTGCCTCTAACAACCGGACACCAACCCAGTGTGCCTCTAATAACCGGACACCAACCCAGAGTGCCTCTAATAACTGGACACCAACCTGGAGTGCTTCTAATAACCAGACACCAACCCAGAGGGCTTGATTTTATGGTTCCCCAACCCGGAACATACTAGTCCAACACATTCATCTTAAGAAGAGGATGAAATATAACATAAACATTTGTATTAAAACTAGCACACTAAATGTGAAAACTTTCTCTATAAACTATGAATGGTATAAAAATAACACATCTACAGTCAAACATATCACAAAACCTTCAATACTATATGAATTTTTGTATCATAATAAATCAACTTCAAATAAGTTTAAAATCCATCAAAGGATGTTGACATAGATGAAAACAAAACTATTTGAAAGAAATATCTTTTTTTTTTGAAATCATTTTAAAGCCAAATAATTAAAAAATAAAACAATTACTTTGAAAATATTTTTATAAGCTTGTACGGTAAGATTTTACAATTTTACAATGGCAAAAAATAGCCGCACCCACCGTATAAGTAAAAAAAATACATTCTTACATTAATTTGTCAAAAAGGGTAAAAAGGACCTTGTTTGGGAAATGACGGAAGAATCCTTTATAAACATACTATAAAAAGTAAACAAGGGTAAAAATGACATTAACACATAGCTTATAATATAGTAATAATTATTTTAAATACTTATTTTATGAAACATGGATGTGGATGATAAATAGATCCCAGTAGATAAATACCTATAAAAAACCTCAGATAATGAAGAGATAGTGAAATAAACCCTTACAAATTTGGTAACTTACGAAACATACACCCCATTAAAGAGGTATCATACAATGAATATGTAAATACACATATATTAAAGTATATTACACAATTAATAAAATTATGTGTAGTACATACACCACACAAAATGTAATAATGGCAATATGTCATGAATCTCACGGGAATAAGTAGTGGGATGAAAACCTCTTACCTTGCACTTTTCCTTCGTTGAGGGTAAGATAACCTCCTGTATAATGTTGAAATAATTATTATTAAATTATTCAAGAATCATATACATTAATATGATATCATATATGATCTTTTAATATTGCTTTGTTAATAATATCTTAGTATTATTATCATTTCGGGTGTTAACTTACTCGTTTTCTTTTATATGTTTTGTTACATAAGCCATGTTTGTTATGGATAGGATGTATCTTATTCATATCCAGAATGATATAAAGTCCTTAAAAATTATTTGTAATCATCAAATGAGAATTATACTTCAATGGATACGATGGGGAATGAATCTCATCGCGTTCGTGGAGATGGTAGTTCGTACATACACACGAGCGACAATATCACTCTTTTGATATTAAAATAATATATAATTGGATAGTATATCATATACACAGAATAATTATCATGTTATATTTATTATTTAATTTAATTACACATCATTATTATACCCATCCAAATAATAATGTTTTGAATATCAATTACACCACGACATGGAGACGGTAAGTCGTACGTACGCATGTATGGTGACATGTCATTCAAAGGATAGATAGAATACTGAATATGGTTGTACCATATTTATAATAACATCACATTATATATATTATACCAGAGTTATTATTTTAGAATGGTAATAACAAAGAAATAAGATGTTGAAGAACAAAGGAGCTTGAAATAGGGTGGTGAAAACATTACCTCTTCTTCGGGTTCTTCCTTTTGATTTGATCAAAAGGGCTCCTTAGGTTGTCTTTATGATCAAACTAAGGCCTCTAGGATGAAATTACGGAATTTTAGGGGATATTTGGGCAGGGTTTGGCCTATACAAAAGGCTTTGAAGGTGTGAAGAATTGGTTAGAAGTGGTGTCCTTTTATAAGGGGGAGGAGGGGCTCTTTAGGAAAAACATAAAGTATTAATTTATAATAAATTCATATTCGGTTTATAATAGCTCTAAAGTGGATTATTAAAAGTATAAGGTGGGTATGTGTTGGAATCATTTCATCCAATATATTTTATACAGTTTTGGATCATTATATTAACCTTATCTTTTAGTTTTAACTCTTAGTTAATTAGTTTGACATTTACCATGTCACTTTTATTTTTATATTATATAGTAAAGAAACATACTATATACATCCAAAAGACCCTCAAGTGATCCATTAATGATTCACCTATCATGATATAAGTCCTTTCTCCGAACCATATAATTTTGTGAATAGAATATCAATTAATAATATAATATTTGTTTTAAAAACTCATTTATGTCAATTTTGACACTATTCAATAATTTATTTTTTTTAAAGTCTTAACAACTTTATAAATTCAAAACAAATTCATTTAATCAATACTATAATGTAATATTAACCAATAAAATTTATTGATGTCATCATAACTTTCAAATTATATTTATTTTAACATTTATAATACCAATTATTTGATCCATGCATTAATAAGGAAAATACTGGATCATTATTGTGTCATAAATAAATTTACTTATTCAATGTCTAAAAATTATAAATAAACTACCATTATGTAGGAAATATTTTTAGCTTTATAATTAATATTTATATTTAAAAATACAACATATATAACTCTATGTAAAAAATGTTTTACTAAAAGCTATATGCTTTTATCATTTTTTGTATTTACTTTAACTTAATTAATATAATGTGTCATTATCACTTACAAGTGGCTCCATGGGGTCCCAAAATTGGCCCCAAGATGTACATGGTCGGAAATGTATCAAAAAATATGGTTAGGACACATTTTACGGTAATTTGGTATTATTATAATATTATTTTTTTACCCTTATTTACCGGATTTACCCTTTAACCATGACAAATAAAATATTTACCGAAGTAATTATTCAAAATGTCTAAAAATCAAAGTTACCTATTTAAACAATTTGTACCTCCTGATTCTAAATATGGAATACATTTTTAAAAATTCAAAACACAGAAGTGGTAGAAATTAATTTAAAATTAATTCCCGTTGTCGAAACAAAAAGCGTGTTTTTAACAAATAATAACTATCAAAAGATTGACACATTTTTATGTCTAGTTTAAATATAAAATTATGTTCAATGACCAAAATTGGAATAAATGGAAAAATTATAATCTAATTATACTTTAAAATCACTCAAATTCATAATTTATCAGTATTAATTATTTCGATTAAAAAAGTTGTTTTTAATTAAAATTTAGTAATTTTCACTATTCATCAAAATATGAATGTTATCTGAAAACTACCAAATTTTCACCCTAAGATATTTTAAATATTAATAATCAAAAAATGATTTCTATTTTACAAAATTAAAAACATATAAGTTTCATTTATTAATTTAAAATTAATTTCCGCTGTTAAAACCAAAAGGCGTATTTTTAAGAAATAATAACTATCCAAAATTTGACACTTGTTTATGTCCAATTTCAAAGTGAAATTACATTCAATGGCCATAATTGGATTAAATGGTAAAAATATAATCTATTTATACATCAAAAAAATTAAAATTTATAATTTAACAATATAAATTATTTTGATTAAAAAAGATGTTTTCAGTTAAAATATAGTATTTTTCACTATTCACCCAAATTTGAAAGTTATCAGAAAAATACCAAAACATTATTGAAAATAAATTCTTATGTCCCAATTCTAAATAAGAAGTTCATTTTGTCAAATTAAATATTTAAAAGTTTCATATATTGGATTTAAAAAGGCTTCTCCAATAAAAGACGGTAAAATTGCATTTTTTTTTTGAAAAATACGTCTTTTATCAGAAAAAAATGAATTTGTTCCTAAATTATGTCTTAGAAACTCATCATATGTATTCTAAAATTATAAGGATAATATAAAATTTAAAATTCAGTAAATACTATTCATAACTGCTTTTGAACGGCTAGTTTGGTAAGTCGTGGTGCGTTTGAACTCAGTGTTGCGTACAACACACGCTATTGTATTATTCAAAGAGAAGCGTACTGTGGAAGCTTGGGGTGTTACATTCTCCCCTCATTCAATAAATTTCTTCATCACAATTTGAAATTGTTTTTTGAAAAAATAATGTTGAAAATCGAAAATATCTTTGTGGGAAAACCCACATCGAAAATTGGGTTAATAAAATTTAGTCTCAATGAGAGGAAAGAGAAATTAAAGGATCATCACCAAGTCATGATCTTGATTAAGTGAACATTGGTGGAAATTAGAGACATATAATTGGAGGAAAAATGTAAATATTTATAGGTAGTGATTGAGGTCATCAATCACAAACAAGTGTAAAATTGAGGGCCTTAAATTTATCAATCTATGATGATTTAAAATACCATCGGTTCAACAAAACATATGGTATTAGGATAACACATTTTTTGTTTTAAGATCCCTTCACTAAAGTATAAGAATTAATTTATTCATTGAATAAGAGAATGAGAAAAATATATACTTGAAAATTAGAGCCCCAGCCTTTAACTAAGTTCTACCAAAAAATCATCTTTCACTGTAAAAGATAATAGAACATAAAATATTATTTTATTTATCCTATTTGTATAGGGTTCAAAAGAAAGAATTTATAATTTATCTAGTAGAACCATTAAAAAACTACATTATTCAATCCATTACATCACGTGGGTTAGTGGTAGGTTATACACCCTTGTCGTCCTTCAGTTGCGGGTTCAAGTCTCGCAGCCCTGCCGTACATGACGGGTTTCCGCCTGACCTCCGGGTTGTCCTTTTATGGAAATCCCAAAATAATCTCAAACAAGAATTATCCAAAATACTACTGTCCAAACTCATAGTCCAAAATTTCTAAGGAAGGTAAACGCAATGAAGATTCTTTTTTCCGTGTAATAACATGTGAACACATTCATCATGTATTCTTTTAAATCACCTCAATATCCTGAATTACCATAAAACCTTATTGATTACATTCATGATTTCTTATTACTTATAAAATACTAGATATACTCCTTTTATCAAAAAATGTTGTAAACCCCATCAATGATGGAATATACAAATCATTAATCAGTTTCAAGGAAGTCCAGAATGTCCAATATAATTTACCAAATCAACGTTATCTTATTCCAAAATTAGTACCTCAATATTAGGACCATATTAATGTTTATCTTTCCTTCAACCATGAAATTTCCAAAAAGTTTAACTTGTTGTAGAGTCACATTTCTTAGTACCATAAAATCTCAAATACTCAATGAAATAGTATTGCAGTATAACACTTATTAATTTCTAGTACATCATTGATACAACACTTCAATGAAATAATTCCAAAATAACATCATAAGAACACTAGTCATTCCTCTTCATCTGTGGTAGTATCATAACTTGATTATTATCCAATAGCATCATTTGCGGCATAGTCTGATGACTGGTTCATTGGTTCGCGTAGTGTCCAGACTCCTTCAAGATGAATCAATGTACATTTGAAACCATTGTCTTACCTTTGTAGTCACGTAATTGGTTTCCTTTTACTCCACACTTATTACATACTCTCATTCTCTTCAAGAATTTTCCAAGGTGATTCTTTCCACAGTTATCACATATGGGAAAATCCTTCTTTACGTGCTTCCCTTTATCTGTCCTTCTCTCTACCATCCTTTCCTTCTCTGGCTTCCCATCAAAGCCTTAGGGCTCCGAGAATTCTTTACATATCTTATCAACACATGATACTATTTCTTCATATAATGATAATACGTGGGAGACTCTTTCCCTTCTAAATTCTGGCTTAAGACCATGAAATATATGATCCTTCTTACTCTTTGGATCATACATATTGCTGGAGATCACATTCCATCTATTGGGAGTCATTTCTATACAATAGCTTAAACTAGGTCAGTTTATGGATTGTATTGAATAATTCCAAACTTGTAAAGTACCTAACATAAATTGAATTTTTTTAAGGATATAATCCATAATCATAAAGATATTTTCATTGAGGAAGTATATACTCATAATCCTTTTATAATGGTTTGTAAATAAAATGAGATTTATACTAAGCATATCCCTTGAGAGTGACGTAACAAAGAGTGCAGCAAAGCCCATTGTCGTGCACCAATTCCCGTTCGATTCTAGCTCAAAGTGGTGTTTTTGGGTTTTACCCCTAGGTACATCTGTGCCAAATCCGCCTCTACCTGCTCGTATCCATACAGGGATGTATTTTTCGGAAAACTCACAAAATCTATATAATACCAAAATTCTAGGAAGTTCTTCTATACTAATCATCAAATTCCATCTTAGGTCTATGTGCTCTAATCAGAGTTTATCTAAATCTAGCTTCCAAGGTTTGTACTAAACTTCCTCTGATACCAACTGTAACGCCCTGAACCCAGTCACCCAGAGTCGGTGCATTATTACACAACATTGGCATGATCCCAAAAGATCATGTCTCGAATGACTGATTAGTTTAGTAGCCTTGGAATCACTAGATACATTCATAAGGTTCACATTACATCATAAAGTGAAAAACTAAAATAATATAGTCACAATAGTCCACACTCATTTTCTCTTTAGACTATCCTTACAGGCCAGTCATAATTTATTTCTTCACATCCTGGGAAAAATAAAACATGGAAAGGGGTGAGCTCAGATTCTCAGTAAGAATAAAAATATAACAGAAGCTTTTATAAATAAGCATAAACATTTTAGGTAATGTATAACTAAAACAGAAACCTTTAAAACATGAACTTCATAATAATATATAAAATATAAAATGAAATAGTTCCATTTACATGGATATTATACTCGTCGAATAATCATATGAAATATCAATAACCACTTTCATAATGATGGAATGCATAATGCCGAACTTTAATTTCTGTGTCAAGGCCTCGTGCCAAGACCTAAGGGATAACTGTAACCGGAACCCAACCTCTATAGCCTTTGTAACCGGACACCAACCTAGAGTTCCTCTAATAACCAGACACCAACCTGGAGTGCCTCTAATAACCGGACACCAACCCATAGTGCCTCTAAGAACCGTACACCAACCCAGAGGGCTTACTTTTACCAGTCCCCAAACCGGAACATACTAGTACAACACATTCATCTTAAAAAAAGGATGAAATATAACATAAAGATTTGTATTAAAACTAGCACAGGAAATGTAAATACTTTCTCCATAAACAATGAAAGGTATAAAAATAACACATCCATAGTCAAACATATCACAAAACCCTCAATACTATATGGAAGTTTTGTATCAAAATAAATCAACTTCAAATAAGCTTAAAACCCATCAAAGGATGTTGACACAGATAAAATCAAAACTATTTTAGAGAAATATCTCTTTTTTTGAAATCATTTAAAAGCCACATAATTATAAAATAAAACATTTACTTTGAAAATATTCGTATAAGATTGTAAGGTAAGCTTCGATAATTTTATAATGGAAAAAATAGCCGCACCAATCATATAAGTTAAAAAAAATACATTCTTACCTTAATTTGTCAAAAATGATAAAAAGGACCTTGTTTGGAAAATGACGGAAAGATTACTTTATCAAATTTTTATAAAAAGTCAACAAGGGTAAAAATGAAATTAACCCATAGTATAAAATATAGTAAGAATTATTTGAAATATTTTTTTTAAAGAAACATGGATGTGGATGATAAAGAGATCCGAGTAGATAATTACGTATAAACAACCTCGAATAATGAAGATATTGTGAAAAAAACCTTTACCAATTTGGTAACTTACAAAACATACACCCCATGAAAGAGGTATAATAAAATGAATATGTAAATACAAATATATTAAAGTGTATTACACAAGTAATACAATTAGGGGAAGTACATACACCACACAAAACGTAATAATGGCAATATGGCATGAATCTCACGAGAATAAAGAGTGAGATGAAAACCCCTTACCTTGTAATTTTCCTTGGTTGAGGGTAGGATAACCTCCTGTATAATGGTGAAATAATTGTTATTAAATTATACATGAATCATATACATTAATATGATATCATATATGATCTTTTAACTTGGATTTGTTAATAATATCTTAGTATTATTGTCATTTCGGGTGTTAACTTACTCGTTTTCTTTTATATGTTTTGTTACATAAGACATGTTTGTTATGGATAGGTTGTATATTATTCATGTCCAGAATGATATAAAGTCCTTAAACATTATTTTTAATCATCAAATGAGAATTATACTTGAATGGATACGATGTGGAATGAATCTCATCGCGTTCGTGGAGACGGTAGTCCGTACGTACGCACGAGCGACAATATCACTATTTTGATATTAAAATAATATATAATTGGATATTATATCATATATACCTGACAATTATCATGTTATATTTATTATTTACATGAATTACACATCATTATTATACCCATACAATTATAATGTTTTGAATAACAATTGCACCACGACATGGAGACGGTAAGCCGTACGTACGCACGTATGGTGACATGTCATTCACAGGATGGTTAGAATACTGAATATGGTTGTACCATATTTATAATAACATCATAGTATATATATGATACTAGATTTATTATTTTAGAATGGAAATAACAAATAATGAATATGTTGAAGAAGAAAGGATCTTGAAAGAGGGTGGTGAAAACATTATCTCTTCTTCGGGTTCTTCCTTTTGATTTGATCAAAAGGGCTCCATAGGTTGGCTCTATGATCAAAATAAGGACCTTAGGTTGAAGTGAAGGAATTTTAGAGGATATTTGGGATGGTTTTATCCGAACCAAAAGGCTTTGATGGTGTGAAGAGTTGTTTAGAAGTGGTGTCCTTTTATAAGGGGGGAGGGGCTCTTTAGAAAAAAACTTAAAATATTAATTTATAATAAATTCATATTCAGTTTCTAATGGATCCAAAGTGGATTATTCATAGTCTAAGGTGGTGATGGGTCGGAATACTTTCATACAATTTATTTTAGAAAGGGTTGGGTAATTATATTAACCTTATCTTTTAGTTTTAACTCTTAGTTAATTAGTTCGACATTTACCATGTCACTTATTATTTTTATATTATATAGTTAATAAACATACTATATACATCCAAGCGACCCCGAAGTGGTCCATTAATGATACAACTATCATGATAAAATTTCTTTGGGTGAACCTCAGATTTTAATGAATAGAATACCAATTAATAATATAATATTTGTTTTAAAAACTCATTTATGTCAATTTTGACATTATTCAAAAATTGATTTTTGTAAAATTCATAACAAATTTATTAATTCAAAACAAAATAATTTATGAAATCCTATAATGTCATTTTAACCAATAAAATTCATCAATGTCATCAAAAATTTCAAATTTTATTTATTTTAACATTTATAATACCAATTATTTGATTCTTGCATTACTAAAGAAAATAATGAATCATTGTTGTGTCATAAATAAATTTACTTATTCAATGTATAAAAATTATAAATAAACTACAATTATTTAGAAACTCTTCTTAGATTTATAATGAATATTTATAGTCAAAAATCCAACATATATAACCCTATGTAAAAATTGTTTTTCTAAAAGCTATATGCTTTTTTCATTTTTTTTATTTACATTAACTTAATTAATATAATGTGTCATTATCACTTACTAGTGGAACCATGGAATCACAAAATTGACAAAAAGATGCCCATGGTCGGACATGTATCAACCAATATTTTTAGGACACGTTTTAGGATAATTTACTATTATTATTATATTATTTGTTTACCCTTATTTACCGGATTTACCCTTTAACCATGATAAATAAAATATTTACCGAAGTAATTATTCAAAATGTCTAAAAATCAAAGTTAACTATTTAAACAATTTTTACCTCCTGATTATAAATATGGAATCCATTTTTTTAAATTCAAAATACAGATGTGGAAGAAATTAATTTAGAATAAATTCTGTTGTTGAAACAAAAAGCGTGTTTTTAATAAATAATAACTATCAAAAGATTGACATTTTCATAGGTCAAGTTTTAATATGAAATTATGTCCAATAACCAACATTGGATTAAATGGTAAAATTATAATATAAATATTCTTTAAAATAACTCAAATTCATAATTTATCAATATTAATTATTTCGATTAAAGAAAGGTTAATTAAAATTTAGTAATTTTCACTATTCATCAAAATATGAAAGTTATCAGAAAAGTACCAAAATTTCACCCTAAGCTAATTTAGATATTCCAAATCCAAAAATGAATTCTATTTTACCAAATTCAAAAAATAAAAGTTTCATTTATTAATTTAAAATTAATTTATGTTGTTTAAACCAAAAGGCGTATTTTTAAGAAATAATCACTATCAAAAGTTTGACACTTGTTTGTTTCCAATTTCAAAGTGATATTTCTTACAATGACCATCATTGGATTAAATGGTAAAAATATAATCTATTTATACATCCAAAACATTAAAATTTATAATTTAACAATATAAATTATTTTGATTAAAAAAGTTGTTTTCAGTTAAAATATAGTATTTTTCACTATTCACCCAAATTTGAAAGTTATCAGAAAAACTCCAAAACTTTATTGAAACTAAATTATTAAGTTATTATTCTAAAGAAGAAGTTAATTTTGTCAAATTTAATATATAAAAGTTTAAATTATTGGATTTAAAAAGGATTCACCATTAAATGGCGGTAAAATTGCATTTTTTTAAAAATACATCTTTTATCTGAAAAAATGAATTTGTTCTTAAATTATGTCTTAGAAACTCATAATAGGGATTCTAAAATTATAAGGATAATATGAAATTTAAAATTCAGTTAATACTATTCATAACCGCTTTTGAACGACTAGTTTGGTAAGTCGTGGTGCATTTGAACTCAGTGTTGCATACAACACACGCTATTTTATTATTCAAAGAGAAATGTACCGTGGAAGCTTGGGGTGTTACAGAGCATGTTTTTGTGGGGGGGTTATAGTGGAAGAGAAGAGTGAATTTTGAATATTTTATTTATTATTTTATTAATTCCTTCAATACAACCAATAGTGTTCATTCGTGTGACCTGTAATAGTAATAAGTGAATTTGAGATAGACCCAAGTGTTCTTACATCAGTTATGATGTCATAACTAGTGTATTTAATAGATAATTTGTATGTAAGGTATTTTATTGTATTTCACTATTCATCAAAAATTCACGAATTTTAGAGAAATCCCAAAAATTTACCCAATCCACGTTTCAACCTGTATAATTTAAAAATGACCTCAATATTTTTAAATTAATTTTGTATATATGATTAATTTAATTTTAAAATAAAAATATACTTTATTAAAAAATTGACAATTTTAAAACTATAACTCATTTTATATCACATTGCATATTTTATCATGATGTCATTATCTTATACCCTTAAGAAAATAAAATAATAATATGATTTAATATTCCCAAGGGTCATATTACTATTCATATTACTATTCCTAAGGGTATGTTACTATTCACCAAATAATCAAGTTGGTCATATTAAACTCCAAATGACTTACTGATCACAACTCTAGATGACCATTTTTTGAAATTCAAAACACAGTAGATGCAATGTAATGTTTAATCGATAGATTATAAAATGTGTTGTTTTGTGAGGGCTCAGTGTTTAATGCATTTGATATTTATTTTCAAAACCTTGGGGTTTTACTTTCTACCCTCCTTACAAAAATTCCATCCTCGAAATTCACAGAATGTTACCTCCTAAAAATATTTGGGTAGTTCTTCATCATAAGCTCCTCAGGCTCCCATGTTGCCTCATCAATTTTGTGATTTCCCAAAAGTTTCTTTACCAGTTGAGTCATCTAATTCCTCAACACCTGTTCGTTAGTGTCTAGAATCAGGATAGGCTCTTCCCAATATGATATTTCAGGTTTCAATTTTATACCTTCATAAGTGAGGATATCTGTTAGGTATGGCATGTAATTTGTCAATGGTGAGACATGTAACACATTATGTACTATAGACATGCTAGGTATAATAGCCAAACAATATGCAAGAACTGCAATTCTCTCCAAAATTTAAAAATGGCCTATGTACCTAGGGATCAGTTTCCCTTTATCCCCAAATCTTATAACACCCTTTTATGGAGATACTTTTAAGAAAACATGAACTTAAAATTGAAAATACGAATCCTTCATTCAAGTATCATCATAGCTTTTTTCTTATTCTTTGAGTTGTTTTCATATGGCCTTCAATAGTCTTTACCTTAACTGTTGTTTCCTTCATAAGCTCTGGTCCCATAAGCCTCATTTCTCCTAAATCATTCTAAAAAGTTTTGGTATGAAATCTCTTTCCATACAATACTTCATATGGATCCTTTTGAATACATTAATGGAAACTATTATTGGAGGAAAATCCACTAAATAAAATTATTGTAAGAACTCGTGTTTTTCCGAACTACAGTTTTGAGCATAAATTTGAACTTTTTCGTTGGGATTCTCATGAGGGGTAAAATGGTCATTTTACCCTACCATCTGATCTCAGATAATTTTTAGGACAACTCTATTGGTCCCGGAATAGGGTGTTTACCCTAGGATATGAGTTTTGAGGAATTCTGAGCTGTTCGAATTTTGGCGGAATATTTAATATTTAATATTATTAAATTAAATATTATTTTATTCACATGAGTTCATTTGGAAATAGATTTTAAACAGAGAATCAGATTGAGATTCTGTCTATGCCTTTGAGTCTGAAATGGGGAGTTTATCCTAGAAAAGGCATGAACTCGTGTCGGGCGTCGGGGCTGGCTCGGGCCCCCTTTTCTTCCTTTTCTTTTCTTCTTTTCTTTTCTTTTCTCTCTCTCTTACTCCCTCCTCCTTCTTGTGCACACACCATTTGTGGATTCTCCTTGGCCATGTCCCATTAAAGAATTGGGAGATCAATGAAATGGGAGATAACGAAGGCGAGAGGGGTACCGATTTGAAGCCCTCGATGCGTTGAGTCGGCGTGCGACATCCGTGGACCGTGAATCCAACCGAATTGTCGGCGGTTTCCACCCGAAGGTAGGGATGTTTATGTTTTCACCATATATCCCCTTTAAACAAGTTTTTTTTAATTTTTTAGAGCCTTATATTGTTTTTTGGTATGTCCATGGGGCTCGATCTGTTGTTTCGGGGGCGAAAACGGGCGAATCGGGCGTTTTTAGGGATTTCACTTCGGAAAACCCAATATACATGGCATGTGTTCCAGGGGAACATGCTGTGTGTTCTTCCCATTTAGGGAAGATGAGTTCTTTTTATGTACATTCCATTTACTTTGAGTACATGTTGTGTAGTGGTGGCCGTGTGACCGACCGTGTGAAATAGAACATGGTTTTAGTGGTTTTTTTCAAGTATGTATCGTGTATAGTAAAGTACATCTCGTGTAGTGGTGCATGGGCATGTGTTTGGGTGAAAATGGACATGGTGTAACTTTTTCTGAATAGTACACGCCATGTACAGTAAAGTACATGTTGTGTACTATTATGCAGGCAGGCCCGATGTGCTCGGGCCATGTACTCTGGCCATGTATTGCTCCAGCTTAGTAATTTAGGGATATCATGGGCTCTAGAAGTCAGAATTAGGCGTGTGAGTAGTCTATTATGATCATTTTTATGTATATTTCAATATTTGAATCCATTTAACATTTATAGGTAATATAAATGGGTTTTTGGGGTATTATCTAAATTTATGGGGTTTCTTTCTCCCTTTATTGAGCACAATCGTCACCTGAGGGTGAGACATGGTAGGGTTGCTAGGTTGGGTGTTCAGACCATCTTAGTGGACACCTTTAATATGAGATGATCTGTGATCTATCTCATGTAACCATTCTTTAGAAGATGTTTCCCTTGTGAGACGTGCCCTCCTGGCCTAAGAGGCCGTGAGACCGGATGCTTCTAAGGGTCCCCTAAGGGATTCCTTGCTTTTATGCTGAACTAGGGAGTCCATGTAGGAACTCTCTCATGTTTTCTTTGAGGGGACCCCTGTTATGGGTTTCCACTTTTTTTCTTCATTCGAGGATCCCATGTAGGGTTCCTCTTTGTTAAGGATCCCGTGTAGGATAACTCCTTGGTGTTTGACTTGTGGGACCCAGTGGGTGCCTGTTGTTTGACCGACCTGAGTTGTTACATTGGGTTTTGGTAGAGAAGGTGTCTGGGTTTCATCTAGAACCCATGCCAAACTAGTAATCCTGTGGGGTTATGTTTTTAGATTTGGGTTGGGCATTCATCCACCCTCACTCGTTTTGTTTATATTTGACTTGGGTTGTTGATGTTGAAGTGGTTACCTGAGGCACTTTCTGGTTGGTGGCTATTGAACCTGACGCGAGGCGTCTTCTTGTTTGTTGGGATGCCTACTTTGCTTTGTGTGCCTGAGTAGTAGCTGGTCTGATGTTTATTTCCAACTGTTGAGTTGATTTTATGTATCGTTGTGCTACGAACCCATGGTTTTGGTGTCGTATGGCTGAGGCCTTTACTGAAATGATATCTAGAATTATATAGTTAAGATAATGATAAGTTTAAATTGTTGTTTGGGATCACTGCTTGGATCTAGGACCGCCGTGGGGGTGTGTTCTTCTATTTAGCTGTTTGGTCAGGATATCCGAGGGTATTCCATAATTATGATATGCATTCAATTTCTTGAGAGAACATTTATATAAATTCTTGTTTGTATGTTGGGCTCAGTCCGGTTACATTATTTTATATTCAATTCCTGGGGGCACTGTTTTGTTTCGCCTGAGGGAAAGTTTCCGTTTAGCCTAAGGGCAACATTTCTCATGCCTAGGGGCAGTGCTTGTTTAGCCTGAGGGTAGTTTTGTTTAGCCTGAGGTCAATGTTTCTTATGCCTGAGGTCAGTAGCTCCCGCGCCTAAGAGAAATATTCGGAATGTCTGAGGGTGTGATTCTGATTAGCCTGATGGTGTGGTTATATTAGCTTGAGGGAAAGTGCTCATTTAGCCTAAGAGAAAGATTCTTATATGCCAGATAGAAATATTCATTATGCCTAAGGGGAGTCACCTGAGGGTTTCATTTCTGTTCACCTGAGGGTGATGATTCATATGTTTGAGGACATTGGTTGCTTGTTTTGGTTAGCTTGTTCAGAGGTAGATTTTCGGCATTGGTCGAAGCAGGTACATGTCGATGGGATTACGCACCCAGAGATCGACTTAATGATACACGGCTTGAGTGGCACGACGTCCAGCTTAATGCCCTTGCACAGAATGTCCAGGATATCGGTCTTATGGTCCTGAGGATCGACTACTGATGTGTTTTCTTGTTATTTGAATCACCTAATCATGAATATTCATATTTATGTATATGTGTATAGGTATGGGACTATATATGTGTACATATATAGATATGAACATACATGGTGGCACTTTCCCAGTTGACAGGGATCACATACCCAGAGTTCATCTGTGGTTGCATGTTTGGTTTATTTACTTTGTTGTGTTCTAGCTAGGATGAGCATGTTTCTGTTGCATACACTTTTAGTAGCACAGTTGTAGGTTGCTTGTCGGGGTGCCCTACTGAGATTATATCTCACCCATGCATGTGAACCTCGGTGTACGTGTATAAATTATGTCTACTTTTCAGGTTTAGCACGAGTTTCATGGTGGATAGGGTTGAGGCCCAGTGTTGCATGATCGAGCAGAGCTGCTCGAGTGGTTCTACTGATCATGCTGCAACAGTTCAATAGTGTCTAGAGATCGGGTACTTGGTTTGGCTCAGAGATAGTAGTAGAGCCCTGTATTTTTACTTTCCATCTCTTTTGTACTTGTATCTGTATGGTCGGCCAGTGGGTAACCATTGTTGTATTGTATTGCATAGATGTTCGGGCGTTTACAGCATTTAATTATTACATCATGCTCTATTTTAGTTGTGTATTGCTTCTGCACTCTGTTTATATTCGGCAATGTATGATACTTAGTTACATACACTATTTGATTACTCTGTTATGAGGGCATAGTCTCCCCACTATAACACCCTAGGCCCTCGCTGCTATTTAGCAGCCTCTGTCATATGGGGAGGCGTGCTTGAGGCCTTGTGGAGAACCGGCTCGGAGCACCGGGTTAGTGGATTCCGGGTTGGGACGTTACAAAGTGGTATTAGAGGAGTTTTCTTTTCTTAGTTTAATATTTGGGATATGGTAGACAGGAGTATTAGGAATGTGTCGGAACCTGTGATGGATATCGAGCTGGTGCGTCGAGAACACTTGTTCTGGTAAAAAGTCCTGGTTGCCAGGGTTTGGGATTGCTGTTCTTATTTTGTGAAGTTATAGTTGTATATGAGTTTCACCTTGAGTGACACACATGTTTTTTGGTTTTTTTATTTACTATAGATATCTGGATCTTGGCCATTGGTAAGATGCCAGGGATGGATTTTGACTCTTGGCCAACAAAGGCAAGAGGCGTCTTATGCATCATACTAGGCATGTAGGATTCACAACATATAGGCCTTCTAGTGTGTGTTTTTACTGAAAATTGAGACCTCTGGGTCTGCTTGCACATACTTTTTACTCTGATGGCAGGTTTTGTGGATCTATGTTGAGGAGTTTTTTATTGGGGTGGACGACTTAGTCCTCATGCACAGGTGGTGCAGTGACCTGGTTTGTCAATGTGGCACGCGATACCTTTCTGTTTAACCCTTATTGGGTGTTGTTTCTCAGGTATGTGCCTATCTATTCAGATCGTTGAGAATGATGTCGATAGATACCATGGCTTTTCTTGTGAACTGGACCTTCTGAGGGAATTCCCATATACGGATACCCGATGAGTGTCAGTTCAGTTTCTCTTTTTCTTGGGTTGTGAACTCTAGGGAGTAGTTCCTTCTGAGGATGCACAGAGAGGATCAAGGCCCTTGTAGGTTGTGTTTTGGTTTTTACTTTTTGGTCATTGTGATCTTTACCGTATTCTAAGAGGTTTTTGATCTTTTGGGCTAGGTGGTTAGACCTTGTGACCCAATTGTGAGGCTTTTTCTGTAGGGATAGGTGGAACACCTAGGGACCCTTGGTTTGGACTCAAACCATTGTATTTCGATGCCTATTTTGTTCTGGGGGAAACTTTTTGAGGGTGGTTGACCCGTGCTTGAATCCTGGTCAGTTTTTGGCAGGATGCTAGCGTGGCTTGGAGGGAGATAGACACACCTTTAGTAAAATCTTAGTGTAATCCTATTAGAGATGATCATGCATTATCTTGATACATCTTGAGTATGCTAAGAGAGCATCAACCCTACATCGAGCTCCTTTTTCTTTCCTAAGGTTCATCCCTGTTGAGGATGGAACCTATTCTGGTTGTGCTATCGGAGTGGTTTAAGGAAAGAATATGGCGGCGAGTGCTCCATTATCCCTTTGAGGTGGCTTTCCTTGTTTAGGTTAATCTTCATTGTTTTCCAGGAGCTCTTGAGCTCAGGGTTTTCTTTTAAGACGATGATAATGGTATTCCTATGGTGGGGAGTACCGGATCGGTCGTAGTTGAATGTCTTCTATGTAGAAGTGGTGGTTAACGCTATAAGGTTGGTTGTCGGACAGTCTAGATAGCTTGTTTGTGTAGATGATCGGGTTATGAGTATGGATACTAGTTCTTTCACTGGGCTTCTCGGGGATGAGAAGCTTTATGGTGGGGAGTTTGTAAGAACCCGAGTTTTTCCAGACTGTAGTTTTGAGCAGAAATTTTAATTTTTGCTTTGGGATGCTGGTGAGAGGTAAAATGGTCGTTTTACCCTACCAGCTGATCTTGGATAATTTTTCTGACAACTTTTTTGGTCCTGAAATATGGTGTTTACCCTAAGACAAATGTTTGGAGGAATTTTGAGCTGTTCGAATTTTGGCAGAATATTTAATATTTAATATTATTAAATTAAATATTATTTTATTCATGTGAGTTCGTTTGGAAATAACTTTTAAACATAGAATCATATTGAGGTTCTGTCTACGGCTTTGAGTCCGGAAAAGGGATTTAGCCTAGATAAGGCATAAACTCATGTCAGGCACCGGGGCCGGCCCATGCCCCTTTTTCTTCCTTTTCTTTTCTTCTTTTCTTTTCTTTTCTCTCTCTCTCTTCCTTCCTCCTCCTTCTTGCGCATGGACCATGTGTGTATTCTCCTTGTCCGTGTCCCATGGGAGAATTGGGATATCGAGGAAATGATAGAGAAGGAAGGTGAGAGGGGTACCGATTCGAAGCCCTCGACGCGCTGAGTAGGCGTGCGACATCCGTGGACCGTGAAACCAAGCGAAGCATCGGTGGTTTCCCCCTGAAGGTAGGTCCATTTATGTTTTTCCATATATCCCTTTTAAACAAGTTTTTTATGTTTTTAAATCCTTATATTGCTTGCTGGTATGCCCATGGGGCTCGATCTGTTGTTTCGGTGGTGAAAACGGGCGAATCGGGCGTTTTTAAGGATTTCCCTTCGGAAAACGTAGTATACAGGGTGTGTGTTCTAGGGGAACACGCCGTGTGTTCTTCCTATTTAGGGAAGATGAGTTATTTTAAGTACATATTGTGTACTTTGAGTACACATCTGGTATTGGTGGGCGTGTGATCAGACGTGTGGAATACAACACGGTTTTAGTGGTTTTTTTGAAGTACATGTCCTGTAGTGGTGCATGGGCATGTGTTCGGGTGAAAACGGACACGGTGTAACTTTTTGTGAACAGTACATGCCATGTACAGTAAATTAAACACCATGTACTATGACACAGGCAGGCCCTACGTGCTCTAGCCATGTACTCTGGCCATGTACTGCTCTAGCTTAGTAATTTTGGGATATCTTGGGCTCTCGAAGTCAGAATTGGGCGTGTGAGTAGTCGATTCTGAGGGTTTTTCCATGTACATCACAATGGTGGACTCCATTGTACTTTTATAGTTAATATAAATTGGGTTTTGGGGTTTTATTTAAATGGATGTGGTTTCTTTCTCCCTTTATCGAGCCCATTCGTCACCTAAGGGTGAGACTTGGCGAGGTTGCTAGGTTGGGTGTTCAGCCCAACTTAGTAGACACTGTTAATATGAGATGATTTGTGAGCTATCTCATGTATCATTTCTTTAGAGGACATTACCCTTGTGAGACGTTCCCTTCTGGCCCAAGAGGTCGTGAGACCAAATGCTTCTAAGGGTCCCCTAAGGGATGCCATGCTTGTATGCTGAACTAGGGAGTCCTTGTAAAAACTCTCTCATGTTTTCTTTGGGGGAACCCCTATTATGGGTTGCCTATTTTGTTCTTCATTTGAGGATCCCATGTAGGATTCCTCTTTGATAAGGATCCCATGTAGGATGACTCCTTGGTGTTTGACTTGTGGGACCCAGTGGGTGCCCATTGTTTGACTGACCTGAGTTGTTACGTTGGGTTTAGGTAGAGAAGGTGTTCGGGTGTCACCTAGAACCTGTTCCAAACTAGTAATCCTGTGGGGTTATGTTTTTAGTGTTGGGATGGGCATTCGTCCACCCTCACTCATTTTTTTAATATCTGACTTGGGTTTTTGATGCTGTAGTAGTTACCAGAGGCACATCTGGGTTGGTGGCTGTTGATCCTGACACGAGGCGTCTTCTTGTTTGTTGGGATGCCTACATTGACTTGTGTGCCTGAGTAGTAGGTGTTCTGATGTTTATTTCAAACTGTTGAGTTGCTTTTGTGTATAATTGTGCTACGAATCCATGGTTGGGGTGTCGTATCACTAAGGCCTTTGCTGAAAAGATATCTAGAATTGTATAGTAAATCTAATGATAAGTTTAAAATGCTGTTTGGGATCACTTCTTAGAGCCAGGACCATCCTAGGGGTGTGTTCCTCTTTTTAGCCATTTGGCCAGGATACCTGAGGGTATTTGATAATTATGTTATGCATTCAATTTCTTGAGAGAATGTTTATATAAATGATTGTTTGTATGTTGGGCTCGGCTCGGTTACTTGATTTCATATGGAATACCTGAGGGCAGTATTTTATTTAGCCTGAGGGCAGTGTTTTGTTTCGCCTGAGGGAAAGTTTCCGTTTTTCTTGAGGGCAACATTTCTCATGCCTAAGGGCAATGCTTGTTTAGCCTAAGGGCAGTGTTGTTTAGCCTGAGGGAAACGTTTCTTATTCCTTAGTTCAGTAGCACCCGTGCTTGAGGGAAATATTTTGTGTGCCTGAGGGCATGATTCTGATTAGCCTGAGGGCATGGTTATATTAGCTTTAGGGTAAGTGTTCATTTATCCTGAGGGAAAGATTCTTATACACCAGATAGAACTATTCATTATGCATGAGGGAAGTCACCTGAGGGTTTCATTTCTGTTCACTTGAGGGTGATGACTCATATGTCTGAGGACACTGGTTGCTAGTTTTGGTTAGCTTGTTCAAAGTTAGATTTCTGGCATTGGATGAAGCAGGTACATGTCGATGGGATTACGAACCCAGAGATTGAATTAATGATACACGTCTTGAGTGGCACGACGTCGAGCTCAATTCCCTTGCACAGAATGTCCAGGAGATCGGGCTTATGGTCCCAAGGATCGACTGCTAATGTGGTTTCTTGTTATTTGAATCACCTAATCATGAATATTCATATTTATGTATATGTGTATAGGTATGGGACTATACATGTGTACATATATAGATATGGGCATACATGGTGTCACTTGACCAGTCGACAGGGATCACATACCCTGATTTCAACTGTGGTTGCACATTTTGTTTACTTCCTTTGTTGTGTTCCAGCTAGGATGAGAATGTTGTTGTTGCATACACTTTTAGTAGCACAGTTGTAGGTTGCTTTTCGAGGTTCCCTATTGAGATTATTTCTCAACCCTACACGTTCACATAGGTGTACATGTAGACCTTATGTCTACTTTTCAAGTTTAGCATGAGTTCCATAGTGGATAGGGCTAAGGCCCAGTGATGCATGATCGAGCGGAGCTGCTCAAGTGGTTCTACTGATCAGGCTACAACAGTTCGAAAGTGTCTGGAGATCGGGTACGTGGTTTGGCTCGGAGTTAGTAGTAGATCCCTATACTTTTACTTTCAGTCTCTTTTGTACTTGTATCTGTATGGTCAGTCAGTGGGTGACTAGTGTTGTATTGTATTGAATAGTTTTTCGGGCTTTTACAACATTTTACTTTTACAGCTTGCTCTATTTCAGTTATTTATTGCTTCTGCACTCAGTTTACATTCCTCTGTGTTTGATACTCATTTATTTCCTCTGTTTTCTTACTCTGGTATGAGGGCATAGTCTCCCCACTATCACACCCTAGGCCCTCGCTGCTAGTCGGCAGCCTCTGGTGTACGGGGAGGCGCGCATGAGGCGTTTTGCCGAACCGGCTCGGAGCACCGGGTTAGTGGATTCCGGGTCTGGACGTTACAATTATTGATCCCACAAACCTTGAATGTAAAGTGAATATAATCTCAACAGGTCCTCTAAGGTTGGGATCATCCTTTCTGATTACCCATCAGTCTGTGGGTGATAAGCACTACTCAATCGAAGCTCAGTATCCAAATATTCAAAAATAATTTTCCATAATTTCAATTTAAATCATGGATCATAATCTGAAAAAATTGAGAGAGGTGCTCCATGAAGTCTCACAATCTCATTGGTATAGAGTCATGTTAGGCACTCCAGTGGAAAATCCTATCTTATGGTGATGAAATGTGTATATTTAGTAATTCAATAAACAATAACCCATGTCATATTATTTTTTGTTAGTTTTTTGGGTAATCTAGAGACAAAATCCAAGGAGAAGTCATCCCATTTCCATGTAGGAATAGTTATATTTTTCATGACTCGTTTTGGATGTTTCCTTTTGGCCTTCACTTGTTGACATACTAAACATCTTGATACATAATCCACAATTTCCCTCTTCATGTTGTCCCACTAGAAATGTTCCTTCAAATATCTAAACATCATAGTGGTACTAGGATGTATTGAGAAATTGGAACAATGGGAATCATCCAAAAAATTCCTTTTTATCTCATGTATAGCTAGAACACAAATCCTCTTCTCAAATTTTTGAACACTATCTTTACACACAATGTTATCCATCTTCCCATATTTCACATCATTAATTTTATTTTGAAGGTTCTCTTCATTATGCTGAGAACTTATAATCATTTCTCATAAAGATGTCTGGGAAGCCAAATGAAAAACTTGTGATGTTTCAAATTCATTGAAAATTCCAATATCCATCCTCACTATTTCCATGTACAAAGGATCCTTCTCAATCCTCATTTTATTGGGAACTCCATGTTTCTTTCTGCTCAATGCATCATCTACCATGTTTGTCTTTCCTAGGTCGTATTATATGGTAAAATCATAACCCATGAGTAGTTTGAGCCATCTCCTTTTCCTCATGTTGAGTTCTTTTTGTGGGAAGATATATTATAGACTCTAATGATCTGTATATATCTCACATTTTTTTCAATAGAGATAATGTCTCCAAATATTTAAAGCAAAGATTACCACTGCTAACTCTAGATCATGAGTAGGATAGTTTTGTTCATGACTTTTTAACTGCATTTATGCATAGTCAATAACTCTATAATTCTTCATAAGCACACAACCATGTTCTTTCTTTGATGCATCACTATAGATCACAAACCCATCATTCCCCGATAGTTGAGTTAGGATTGGTGAAATCACTAATCTCTTCTTTAATTATTTGAAACAATCCTCACATTCTTTTTTCCATATAAATTTGACCCCTTTATGTGTAATCTTGTTTATCAGGTTGGATAAATGGGTGATGTTCTAAAAGGAATGCTGAAAATAACCTTCTTAACCAATAAAACTACATACCTCGGTTATGTTCGTTGGAGTAGGCCATTATTACACACCCTTTATCATTATAGGATTAATAGATATTCCATCCATAGAGACAATGTGTCCAAGAAAGTAAACTGATTGAAGCCAAAATTTACACTTGCTAAGCATCCCATATAATTTGTTTCATCTAAGAGTCTTCAGAATAGTGCGCAACTAATTTTCATGATCTTCATAGATTTTGGAGTATACCAAGATATCATCAATAAATACCAACACAAAGTTATCATGATATTCTATGAAAACTCTATTCATTAATTCCATGAAAACAAATGGTGGATTTGTCAATTCAAAAGGCTTTACTATAAATTTTTAATGCCAATACTTGGTTCAAAATGCTGTTTTGGAATGTCTTCCTTCCTCAAAAGCAATTGATGATATCCAAAACGAAGGTAAATCTTTGAAAATTATTGATCTCTAAGAAGTTGATCAAATATATCATCAATGTGAGGTAGGGGATACATGTTCTTTATGGTTATAGAATTGATCTCCATGTAGTCATTGCACACCCTCATAGATCCATCTTTCTTCTTAATAAAAAGAATAGGGGTTTGCCATAGGCAAACACTAGGGTGGATAAATCTTTTATCACTCAATTACTCTAGTTGTTTCTTTAGTTACACTAACTCTACAGTTTGCATTATATAAGAGGGTTGGATATGGGCCTTGATTAAGTTATTAAGTCAATGGAAAACTCAATTTCCAACTATGGAGGATGTTTAGGTAAATTCTCTAGAAACACATACACATATTCTTTCACAATCAGTATGTCCTATATCTGAACATTCCCATCATCACCCATAGTTATTACATTCCATTCATTCCCAATAATTTAATTTAGTGGAGCTACTAGGGGTTGATCTAAATGCAAATCAGATAGTGATGTTTCTTTTCTAAAGATAAGGGATTCACCATCATCCAAAAAAATTATAACCTCATTCCTTTGGTAATAAATTTTCACATCATGTTTCAAAATCCAATCCATACAAAAGATTGTATCAAATTAAATCATTGGTATGACAATAAAATTAGAAGATAAAGCATGTTTATAGGACATAATTGATACTGATTGACACATCATTATTGCAATGATATTTCCCTTAGGAGTTTTTACTAGAAACTCACTTATTATATTAAATTAGAAATTTCTAATTTTCATGGAAAACTATGATGATATAAAAGAATTTTATGATCTATAATCATATAAATCATTTTTTATGTCTATGAAAATGATTAAAGTACCGACCACCATATCATTAGGAACTTCAATATAATTATTTGTGATCACATAAGTCTGCCCCTACTCTCGTGGGATTTTATGTGCAATGTTTCCTTGAAACTTTAGAAAATAATTAGCATACTGTCCCGTCTCCCATAATTTTTATAATTTAGAATTAATAGTTTCATTATTAACCTTGAAATAACCCTCAAGATGGATGTTTGGTCTACATTTTCAGAATACTTCTTTTCCTTTTAAGTAAGAACAAGGGTGTTTCATACCACACTTATCACAGGGTGGAAATTAGACTCTTCCCTTCTTCCCCATTTTCTTATTTAATTTTCTTGAGTTTTTATAACCCCTATTCTTCACATTATTTCAATTTAGGTCATAAGACTTAGAGAATTCCTTTTCCATCATGATAGCACATGAAACTATATCTTCATATGATGAAAAACTTTGGGAGACCAGTGCCCATCGTAGGAATGGATTTAGACCGTCAAATAATAGATAAGTCTTTCTACTTGGATTATGTTTGTATCCCAAGGAATTCTTCTCTAACCTTTTGAAGTTATATTCATACTTTTCATCATTCACATCTTCCTTTTTCTTTAAATTCAGAAACTGCCTTTCTATATCCGCTCGTTGTTCATGTGGAAAGTACTTCTCTAGAAACATTTCCTTAATGTCACTCCATTACATATATTCTATATATTACTCCTCCGTTTTGTTTTGGATTAATGACCCCCACTGATATGCATCTCCTGATAGATGATAAACTTCTATGATCTCCTTATCTCTTTTGTTACATCCCAAAGAGACAAATAGTTTCTCTATGGAACTTATCCACTGCTCAGTTACAAATGGGTTTGTAGTTCCAATGAATGATGGTGTTTGTTTTTGTATAAAGTGATCTAACATAGCTCCTCCTTGTTGTGGATCTAGATGCTCCATACAGCTAAGGTTATTGTTATAACTTGAGTATGTTGTCCCAGTATAGTTATAAGTTTCATTGTAATAGTCATAGCTCCAGATCCAACATCATTATCTTACATCGGAGGGAAATCCTATATAGGATATGTGTGTTCATTCGGTTTCCATTTCATCCACTAGGGGACATTTCTACATAATGGCATAAAATAGATTTGGTTATGAATCATAATGTGTAATCATAACTTATAAAAATACATAGAATAAATTATAATCCTTTGGACGACTAATCCCATAATCACAAACATGGTTTCTTTGAGGAAAAAATTACATTTAAATCCTTCATGATGGATGGTAATGGAAATATTAATTATCCTTAGCATATCCACTAGGAGTGTCAAACCAGGTGCCCAGTAAGGCCCATTGTCATGTACCAGGATTCCCCGGTCAACCCCAAAACTCCCTGTTGGAGTTTTCACTCCTAGGTACATTTGTACCAGAACCACGTCCACTTGTAGTATCTAGACAGAGATGTATTTTCTAGAAATATCCACATAATCTATTCCTTAACAAAATACCAGGTTGTTCTTGTATGTTTATCCGCAAAGACTATCATAGGGATTAGTTCCCTAATCTATGTTTTCTAGATCTAGTTTCTTTGTTTTCTACCAAACTTCCTCTGATACAAACTGTAAAGATCCGACCTCAGTTTCCCAGATTTGGTGACTTATTTTATTACATTGGCATATAAAAAAATATTATTAATCCCTATGGACCAAGTATTTTAGTAGGTTTTGGAAACAATATACATATGTAAGTTCAATATTATACCATTAATGAAAAACAACACTAATTTATTCCATTAGAAACCTCCATGACTCCTAGATTATGCCTACAAGTCACTCATCACATATTTATTCATATACTAAGAAAATGAAACATAATAAAGGGGTGAAATCAAATACTCAGTAAGAATAAGAAATATGACGGAAGATAACATAAACATTATTTATGGTGAATAATTGAAAACACATGCCTTTTAAAGAAAAATTGGAACATAATATGGCTGGAATATGAGCTGATTAATACTTTCATTATAAAAAGTAATCATAGGCATAACCTCATGAGATTTTAATTTTTAGCTTCATAATGAGAATAATTCATATGCCAGACATTCTGAAACATAACTTCAAGGCCTCATCCAAGATGTCTAAAAATTATTATGGCCTCTACTAAAACCGTATCTCAAAATGGTAATGCCTTATCCATTTCCACGTCTATTTGTCTCATGAGACATACTGATGCATCGAGAAGATATAGCGGGCACCACCTATCACATAATAATCCAAATGAATTCTTAATATGGTTGGGGATAAACATAAACAACATATACATTCACACTAAAACTAACATATGAAATGTAAACAAATTTCCTCAAACATGAAGTTTAAACACATACAATACACAATAAATTAGTGAAGGGTTTTAGGACAGATCATCCAAATTAAAACTATTCATAAACCATCCAATTAAAATGGTAGATGATATAAAAAATATTAATCCCAATAATACATAATAATCACCAAGAATGTTCTAACTGAGGAAAATACTCTTATAAAAATCATCATGTAATTTTTGAGATAAATACTCTTTTATTATGAAAAGATGAGTTCTTTTGAAAAAGACATTGTATAAAACCAGAACTAATGTAAGACAGTATTTACATAATAAAATGATTTATTTTATAAAGATAATGGTTTATAAAAACATATTATATAGTTCCCTTGAAAATATGTAAGAATTTGTTAAATTCCCTTGAATCGGGATTTTATTTCAGAAATAATTTTGAAAGTAGATTTAAAAACATGTAACTATCCATAAAATAAGGAATTATTATTGTTGGTAAGCATATATAGATCAATAAAACCAAATTTATGATGAGTAAATAATAATACAAAGGAATTTAATTGAGGTAATTAGACAATAAATTTATCCCGAATGGAAATGGAGGTTCGGGTGGAAACCCCTTACCTTAAGTCCGAATGTGTTCTACTCTTCAAATGAAGGTCCTAGAATATGAAATTAGCATTATTAATAAATTAATTCAGAACCTATTAGGCGTGTATTTATTTTATCATAACTTTAATAAGTCCATTTATGTACTTATTGATAAGTTATAATAATAAATTCTGTCGATCGGGAGTGTTTATTTTCTTGATTTTCATAATAGGTTCACTTGTTTTTACGTAATGGAGTTCATGTGCAATGGATTTAAATATACAAAATTTAAAATAAATATTATTTATGAACAAAAATTGGTGTTAATGGTCATTTATATCATTTAGTTACATGGAATGAGGATGAATCATTAGATGACATATTAATGATAAACACATAGATTATTTGGGGGTATTTATATTATTATGAACTAGTTTTGTTATATAAATTAATACTATATACATATACTGGTTCATGAATATTAAGTAGTTTTTAATAAATATTTTATAGAATATTTTAACAATAAAAATGTTTTCATGACTAGTAATTAAGGAGAAATTTAAGAACAAAGATTCGTCGTCCACAAAAGTTGTAAATTCGCACGTCATGGAAAATGATTTTGTTTATAAAATAAATGATAGAGTAAGAATATAAATTATTTCTATTCTATTAACATGATATAATATCATTATATAGATGATAATATAGTTATAATGGTCATTTGAATAGAGTATGTTAGGATAGAATGAGAAAATAAGATAAATTGGAATGAAACTTAATGAAAAAGAAAGATTCTTTTCCTCTTGAAATAACCCCCTTGAGAACCTCCTTAAGGGAAAGGGTTTTGGTCTTTCGGAAAAAAAAACAACAATTTGACATGGGGAGTGACTAGGGTAGGGTAATCTTTCAGAACATTGAAACAATCAAGGCATAGAGGAATGAAGAGAAGCGGGATTGGGGGGGTTATAGTGGAGAAGAGGAGTGAATTTTAGATATTTTATTCATTATTTTTTAATTACCTCAATACAACCAATAGTATTGATTAATGTGGCCCATAATATTAATAAGTTAATCAGAGTTCAAACCAAGTGTGCTTACATCACTCATGATGTCATAAATACTGTATTTAATTGATAATTTGTATATATTGTATTTTACCGTATTTAACTATTCATAAAAAATTCTTGAATTTCATAATAATCCAAAAAATTCACCCTAACCAATTTCGATGTGTAGAATACAAAAATAAAATCCATTTTTAAAAAAAATTCAAAAATAATATTAATATAATTTTTTTTAAAAAAATACTTTATTAAAAATTTGACAATTTTAAAACTATATCTCGTTTTATGTAACCTTGAAAAATTAATCAATATTTAATTATCTTATAGATTTAATAAAATAAAATAATATTATTATTTAATATTCTTAAGGGTCGTATTACTATTCATTATATTATTCATAATGGTATGTTACAATTAACTAAAAAATCAAGTTGGCTCTTTTAGACTCCAAATGACTTACTAATCGTAACTCTAGATGATCATTTTATGAAATTCAAAACATAGTAGAGGCAAAGATTTGATTGATGGATAGATTATAAAATTTGATGTTTTGTAGGGACTTAGTGTTTAATGTATTCAATATTTCGTTTCAAAAAATTTGGGTGTTACAGAAAATATTAACGAAACATTATCATAGTGATTCAAAATGTGGAATCCATTTTTTAAGATATACATTCTATAAGATCTAGAAAATCATTTAAAAAATTTGCGTACCATACGCAATGGAACACATTTTCTAGAAAAATGAATTTTTAAAAATAAAACAAGATTTATTATTATCCCATTACTAGAATAAATATTAGTTGAATGTTAATTTTTTTGTTATATATATATATATATCATTACAACTATTAACCAATATGTATTAATTAAATTTATTAAGTTAAAAACAAATGAAATTGAAAAAACAGTTTTTTAGAAAATTTTCTCCTTTACTTTCAAATACTTTTTATTTTCATTTCAAATCAATTGATAACTATGGAATTCATTTTATACATAAAAAAATATTTGTTACATAATTTGATAGTCTTCCACATATCCTTGAATTCAATGTAAAAGTTGTAACTTTCTCATTAAATAATAATATTTCTATAGTATGTCGCAATTCCTTTAAAGTCGATCTTTCATGTATCACAAGGTGTTGATTTTTTTTTGAAACAAATATACCATAAAATATTGAGGTGTAATATTATACCCCCTTTAAAATATTGTTATTTCTCAAAATTATATCACTCTAATGAAACAAAATGATGATATCCTTGTTTCATCACTTCCTCAGGTTCTCAAGTTTCTTTTTTGAATATCTAATTATTCTGAAGATCATTGATTATGCAAGTCATCTTATTCCATTGAATATTATTTCTATGATCCAAGAGTTTAACATATTTTTCATCATAGGAAAGAAAATTCAACAGTTGTCCAATATCTAAATTCAATACATTTGAATGATCAATCATGTACTTCCTTACGATGGATACATGGAACACATTGTGAACTTGAGAGAGGATTGGTGAAATCACCAACAGAAAAAATACCATTCACATGTAGAAAATTTATTTACCACATTGGATTTTTTACATCGGTTATTAATAACAGACATTACAAATCCATGTATATTGCTTTATCACATTGGTTATACGATAAGCAATGTGAATAAATTAGTATCCATATGTATCATGTTAGTTATATCATAACCTACATGATAAAGAAATATTCATTGATTTATCATGTCTATTATTTTATAAGAAATGTGATAAATTAGTTTTTTCTTTTCGGTTGTTGTATAACCAACATGATAAAATAATAAAAATTTCCTTATCACATCAATTATTATATATTTGAGGTGATATATGAAGTAAAATTTAATGAATTTCGATTTTGATTCATTTTGGTGTTATTTGATATCGTGAAAGAAAACTCATTTCTTTCATGCAGAATACCTAATATTGTTTGCATATTCCAATGAAATATAAGCTCAATTTTCTATCGTCATACATTATTTGATTTTTTTGTCCTCATTGTTGCGCATTTGATCTTCTCATCTCTCAACTCTAATATAAGACTCACCCATTGATCATTTTTTCTGTCATTCGATGTCGTAGACACCATAACTCTGTTTTTCAATCTTGTTTACTCGAATATTTCATTAACGACTTTTTAAACCCTTGATTTTTCCCCTCATCGTGGAATATTCATATATTAATCTACTCATTAAAAGTTCTGGATTACCATCTTTAAATACATTATCCATTGATTTATGTGAAAATGTGTTGATTTCATTATATCATAATATTATATGTTAGCTCATAAATTATGTAATTATATCTTAATGTTCTTGTTTTTTTTACTATTTGGAAGGGTGTTTTCATTGAATTGTTTCACATATATTTATAATGCATCTCATCTAATATTTTAGCATTGAATCCCTAAATGTATCTTAATTTGATGATGTTTGTGAATCATTCAATATTTATTCATAAACCTCCATGTATATGGTAAAATTTTAATTATTATTATACATTTGTTAGTGAATTAGTAATCTTAAATAGTAATGTATCTATACATTGAAATTTTGATGCATTTCAACATTGAATACCCTATAAGTAGTGTATATGCATATCAACACTTTTCATGTGACGTGACCATATTATTATCTTGAAAAATAATACATTAAATATGAATTCTATATATTAAGAGTTACTATCAATATAATTTTGACATTATTGGTGACTATAAAATATGAAATTTCAATTGGTATATTTACATATATGTTCAATATTATTATAGATATATGATAGTTTTTTTACTCTATTTGGACTAATTAACCTATTTGGTACAAATAATAATAGTGATTTATACACTTCTTATCCCCAGTCATATTTCATCCCCAGTTATTCTTTTTCCCCAATCATACTTTATACCCTATCATACTTTATGAAACATTAATTTCAAAATTTATAGGATTACCCCAATACATATGTATAGTTTTTCTATATTATATTTTCATGGAATTATATAGGAATCACAAGGTATTTCCACTAAAATAATTTTTATCTCCATAAATATTGTTATTTATTGTATCAAATAAAGTATACCGAAGTATTTAATAAGTGGGTTAATAGTGTGGTATATTAAAATAAAAAAAATTCAAATAATACACGTTATGTAATTATATTTTTACAATTTCCAAAATACAATATGAATAAATAATTTATAATATTAATTCTATATTTGGATTAGAGTCAAAAATATTCAATTTCATGTTTCATCTAATTTTATTCAGTTGAAAATGAAAAATGCATGATTAGTCCAACTATATTATCTTTTGTCAATTATTTTCATTCATTTATTTTTATTATTTATCTATTATATTCAAACTTATATTCCATTATTGTTTTTAATTTTTAATTATAATTTTCAAAAATACGTATATATATTTTTAAATTTCAATGCTTTTTTTACTTTCAAATTATGAAATCCTTGACATAAATTTAAATTTGGTTTGACTTGAATAATTTATTCCCACATTGATCACCACTATATTATTTTGAAAAGATATATATTTTTATATATTATATTAAAAATAATGTATTGAATTTGGATTGTGGAACTTCAAATAGGTGATGAATATGAGCATGGTGTGGATTGTTTTTTGGAACTTCCCAATGAAATGTTCCAAACAATGACATCGTTTTTATCCATGCCTAAAATGTTTAAATATTAAAAAGTTGAAATCAGTGTGGTAAACTGTTATTTAATTTTCCAAGGTCTTAATATAATTTTAAATCACATGAGTTTGGAATGGGGAAATTGTAAATAATTCCAGATCTATTGATGATGATTATTTTCAAGATTAAAAATCTGAGGAAATTGATGAAATGATTCATTATATTTAATTAGAGATAATTGAGAAAGAACCGATAATTGAGCATCTATACTGTGATGCTGAAAAACCATTGTATCCATGTTGTATTAAATGTATGGTTTTATCATCAGTGTTAATATTAAATTACTTAAAGAAAAAACATGGTTGGAGTAATAAGAGTTTTAAATATTTTTTGAAATTGTAGAAAGATATTTTTTCTAAAGAAAATGATCTTTTTGATTCACATTATAAAATGAAGAAAATACTATTACTGATGGGATTCGAGTACAAAAAATATACATTCATGACTAAATGACTATGAGATATATAGTAATAAATACAAATTTATTTCATGGTGTCATAAAAGTGGGACGTCATGGTATAAGTGTAGAGAAAAATAACATAATGATTTGGGTGTTACAAAGAACCCATCCAAGGCATGTTGGTATCTTAATATAATTCTGTGTTTGAAATATTTATTTCATATTCACATGATGTAAAAAGTTAAATATGAAAAGAATAAGAGAAATTATGTGATGGATAATTATAGCATCTAGCATATAGTCCATTGTGGAAAAAAAACTAATCAACAGCTTCCTACATTCCGAAATGAAGTTAGATATATCAGACTTGTATTGTGAATGGAATGAATTAATTAATTTCAAAACCCTATAAGCATATATATTTTATGGTTTGATTTATTAGTAATTTAAATATTTTCACATGAATTTTTTATAAAGGAAATTATGTCATTTTTAGTTTAACGATCTCTGAAAAAAAGAGATAGAAAATGATATTGATGTTTTCTTATCACCATTAATTGATTATTTGAAACTCTTATGGGAAGATGGTATTAGGGTGTATAATTCTTATAAAATGAAATATTTTAAACTATATGAAATTATTATGTTCACTATGAATGACTTCATAGTGTATGGAAAATTTTATATATACAGTGTTAAGGGGTATAAAACGTGTCCAATTTGTGGAAAACAAACTTTATATTATCAACTGTATCATGGGGGAAAACAATATACATGGTGGGTTAAAAGATTTTTTATATAGATCACTATTATTTAATATTAAAAAATTAATTTAATATATAAAATTAATTTCACATTACTCCAAAACCTTTACCCTCTAATCAGTATTCTTAGAGGGTGAAAAACATTAATGTGACATTCATAGAGACACATAAATCTGGTAATGATATAAATATTTGGCTGAAATGGTCAGTATTTTTGGAGATACCATATTGATGATATCATGAGGTCAAAAATAGAATTTTTTTCATACACATGGAGTATAACATCTGTGACATCATGATTAGATAATTGTTAGATATTAATGGAAGGACTAAATATGGGTTGGATATAATATTGGAATTACTCTCATTGGGAAAATGTTTGGAGTTATCTCATATTCCAAATTGAAGGAGAAAATTCATGAACATGACTTATCATAAATTATTTAATAGGGATAAAATTTTCCCTTTTCAGTATCTTCAAGATATCAATGTGTTTTAGGGTTATTCTTATAATGTAAAAAATTGGGAAGTTAAAGGATTTTAAGATGACAGTTATGAAATATCATGATTTTCATGTCATTATGAAACATGTCCTATGAGTTTCATTGTGTGGAATGTCACACATACATGTCATAATGACAATAATAAGGGTGTATTATTTTTTCAATTCAATTTTTAATAAGGTGATTGATAAGAATTCATTGAAGAATTTTGAGAACAAATCAGTTTCAGAACATTGTCAGTTGGAAATGTATTCTCCTCTATATTTTTTTAATATGATGTTTCATTTTATGTTTCATTTTTTGTGAGATATAAATAGTTATATACTGGTATATCTATGTTGTATGTATCCTTTTGAATGTTATAAAAAGATATTAAAGGGGAATGTTAAGAATCCATATTAACCAGAATCATCCACTATTGATAAGAATATTTTTAAATAGGATGGGGTGTTTTTAGATGCTAATTGCATGCATTGAAGCACGTAGGTTTTTCTATATCCCTCCATGAACGACTTTATTATTCAAAATAAGGGATCCCTGGATTAAAATTCAAATTTTCTATAGGTGAATAGATAAGAAAGGTATACTTATACATCTTGAATAACATAAAATATGTTCAAGAATAAATGAAATTTCATATTAATGTGTTGAAACAATGAATGATATATGGATTTTGAATGATCATGACAAAAAAAATTCAATGGTTTAACAAGAATTTGATTAGTAAATTAGATTCAACAGAAAGATTGAGATGGTTAGTGGGTGTTCTATATTTAAATTTTATAACATGGTCTATATATGAAATTAATGAATCTGTATTTCATATGAAAGATCAGGACAATAAAAGTTTAGTTCATTATAGTAGTGTATTGGTGTTCATAGAAGGAATAAATTCAATGAGTTCCCAAGACAGAAACCACATTTTCACATCAAGTGCATATTATGGAGTCCTTGAATAAATAAGCGAGGTTTATTACATTAAATTTCATATTCTATGGTTTATCTTAAAATGGATTATTTGTAACAACAGTGTCAGAAACGATGAATTTGGAAAGAAACAAGTTAATCTGAATATATGGCAATACACAGTTAATCCATATATAATGGAAACACATGATTTTTTCTGTTCATGATCAATCTGATATGTAGTGGTCTATTGTTTTAAAAAGACAAAAAATTGTATGTTGGCGATGATAAACGTGAAAAAGATACTGATTTGTTTGAGATCCCTACTTACAAGTAATTATTGATATATAATATTGATGAGTATGCCATAGACATGTTTTTTCCCACAAAAAATGATAATGATGAAGGAATTCGGGAATACTTTCTTTTAGTATGTTGTTAATATTATAGGTAATATAATTTTATTTCTCATTTAATTTTTTGAATTTCATAAAATGTTATATATTTTAAATTTATTTTTATTATTAAAACACATATTTTATATAATAATTTAAATTGTTTTTTATATTAGTTTAGTTTTCTTTATTTTACCATGTTTACCCTTACATTACTTATCTGTTAATTGATTTTTTTTGAAAAAAAATTATTTTAAATCTAAATTTGTAAATATAAAAATATTGTACAATAGTATATTGAAAAAATATTATTTTCGGTGTAAAAATTATTTTTTATGTTATTTATTTTTTAATATTCAAACAAAATATTTATATTTGTTTTCATTTTATTACTAGACATTTCATATCTCATTATTATTGTTATAATTTTAGTTTGATATAAAAAACATAAATAAAAATGTGTTATGTTTAATTTAGTTACATTTTTCTTTGATAATTTATCATTTTTTTAATTAGTATGTAGTAGTTAAATTAATATTTTTTTTATACTAATTGAATATAGAATTGATTTGTAGGATAATGTCAGATCAATTAAATAATCCTTCAAACACTTCTAGAGATGATTGTACTCATACATCATGGGAGAAATGCAAACATGCTCCACTTGATGAGCCTAATCCATTTTTACGATAGACATATAATCACATAGGTCAAAAGAAGAGTTCAAGTGTTGGTAAATATGGAATCACTAATTTACCAAAATTAACATTTCCCGGTAGCTAGGAAAAGAGGACACAAGTATACATTGATGATAATTATATTACAAGAGGTCAAAATTCAGAACAATCAATGATGTTTATATTATTTTTGGTTAAATGAATACATAGTGTTTCGATTGATGATTATAGAAGTGTTAATAAATTGACACCATATCACTTGTGGTGGAATTTATTGGTAAGATCATATGTTATTATATAACTTAAAAATAAAATTATTATAGTAATATATGTTTTCTCCATTTATATGAGATTCCATGCGATATACATGATACTGGAGGAGTTAGCTGGAAATATTTATCATTGGATACTAGAATATGGAGGGATTTTAAATCAATTATTACATTAGATTTTATTTTTGGTCATAAGAAACATCATAATCCATGTGATATATATTCATTTATAGATAGTGATTCATGGAAGATGTTTGTTGATATTAGAAGACCAAAATCATCTTTCATAAGTGAAATGTTACATTTTAGATGTTTTTTCTATTAATGATCATATTAATTATCTTATTAATTATTTATTTATCATTAATTTATTGAAATTGATGAGAATCCATCAAGAGATCCTATATAGAAACGTATACCCTCATACATTATCTTGTGGAGGTTATACATTATTGGTGGAATAAATGATGGATGAAAAATCTCAAACATCGATATTTGAGACTTTAGGCTCTATAGAGGTTTCCCTTCCACCCCAACAAGATATGAAAAAATAAAGATGACTCGGATGAACCAAAAAGAAAAATATCTTATAGAATATGCGAGGGTTTGATCTGAGAGGACTGTACGATATTTACTTTATTTATTTATTTAAGTTAATTAAATTCTTCATATGTTGTAATTCCTTACATATTTTTTCACATACTTCATAGAGGACTCTATTGAGGATAAGAGAACCTAGGGGGTATTTTTATTTTACGGTAGGCTTAATATTTTTTTCTGTAATATTGGGAATGCCCAAACACCCAGGTTGTTTTTGAGGATACCCGGGAGGTGTATCGGTGAAAAAAACATTTTCACATTCTGTAGCTTCTCTAATGGAGGGTGTTTATAAAAACATAATATTTGGAAGTAGAAGTTTGGTTATTCATGTTATAATGGTGGATAGGATTAGATCATTGGTATTGTTGATGTTTTCAGGCATGAAAAGAATGTGTCAGACTACAACTTCCACTCATCCAACTCCACCAAAAACTCCCACTCTTCCACCTATAGAGACCCAAAGCTTGACGTACATGGACATTACATTACTTTTGTGGAATAATTAATACATAAAAAAACCAACACTCAAGGATTGTAATAGTTTAGTTTCTGTGGAATCTCGGAACATAATCTTCTAATCGTGGTGAAAGATCTTCAACATCTCCCATAAAGATCTTCCACTTTTGTTTTCTTACATAAAAATTTTCTTTATATCTTGGGGAAAATAAAACATATAAAGGGTGATCTCAAATGCTTAGTAAGGGTAATCATGGTGAAAATAAAACAAACCATATACATTTGAACATAAAAACATTAGAATAATGTTTCAATATTGAAATCATGAACAATGACATAAAACATGGCAGTACATAAGGCACAGATCATAATGGAACATAAATCATGATAAAATAGCATGGAAATAAAACTTTTATTTTTGGAAAAACATTAAGCACAAGATATGATTTCCATAGTAGCCAAGGCATTGCTACCAAGACCATCTAAGTGGACATAGTCCCTTGCTGAACTGAGTTCACTCCTCGTTCTAGTCCTATATTACTAAACCGGATTAACTTGCCATTCTAGCCATGTCTATCTCACGAGATTTAAATATTTACCCAATTAATTGGAGGGAGATATATATCCCACCCATCTCGTAATGAAATCATTCTTACTTGTGCCACAACATGATCATAAATCATTCATCATTACCCAAATTATAAAATGGGTTTGATAAACATCATCACATCATAACATAATCCATGCCTAACAAAATGGATATCATTTCATCATAAGAAAAGTGAAACCATGTAAATCATAGAGAAATTATACTTGAAACATACACAAATGAAATAATTCCATATTATATGGAAAAATGGTTTTGATAAAACACATGAAATGAATTCTTGAAGAAAATATCATTTCTTCTTCGAAATCATTTTCTTTTTACAAAATTCCATGAAATTTTAAAAGAAAAAGATTTTGTTGAAAATATTCATGAAATATTTTAGATTAATTTTCATTAAAATATGGATTTATGAAACTATAAAAATCCATTCATGCCGTATAAGTTAAAAAACATTCTTCCCGTACTTTTTCCAAAAAATTCAAAAAGTACCTCGTATGGTAAAAAAAATAATATTCCTTCCATTTGATGTGGTAAAAGTAAAAAAAAAGGTAAAAATGACTTTAAACATACATGGAATAAAAGTAAAAATTTTATGAAAACATTTTGAAAACATTTGTACATTGATAATAAACATAACCCCAGTAAATATTTAGGAATAAACAATCTCGGATAAGGATGAGATTTGAATAATTATCCCTTACATTAGGTCTGATATGCTTTATACGTATCCAAATCTCATGTATATTGATTAAATAATGTAATTTAATTATTATATAATCATATTCATTGTTATGATATCATATATGGTTCACTTATGACTTTATATTACCTGTTTTTTGTAAATTCATGTTAAAGTAGTGCCTTGGGTAAAATCGTTTCATTTATCGTCCGTGTTTTGACTTGTAATTATTAATATGATTAATTAGATCATGATTACTTAATTCCGTAATCTAAAACATGATTTATATATAATATATATTCAGAATACACATATATATAATATATCAATAAATGGAAAGAAATACATCATTCATAGAGATGGTAGGCCGTACTTACGCATGAACGTTGTTTTCGTTTCCTTATTGAATTGAATGGAATTAAGTAGATGGAATACATATATATATATATATACATTAATACAGTAGAATTTTTATGTCATATATTTCATGATTACTTATTATATATACTTTATAATCATTCTTGAATTGTTAACATGGAAAATGAATCTCATCACGTCGTGGAGACGGTAATCCGTACGTACGCACAAGCGATGACATCGTTCCCATATTTATTGAATGGAATTGGAGTGAATGATATAATATCATAGAATAACTATGATGTTATTATAATAATATTTAGTAATTCTATAAACCATTATACCCATTAAAGTAAGGTGGTGGTGGAAAAATAGATTACACCACGGCGTGCTGATGGTATTCTGTAGGTACGCACGCACGGTGATTTTGTTTTCCATAGAATGGATTGAAGATGAAATAGGGTTGTTAAATATTTATAATAACATATAAGTAAATTAGTGATACTTATGTTATTAATTCATAATGAAACAGGTAAATAACAAGAAGTAGAAGAAGAAATAAATTTTAAAGAATCATTAATGGATATTACCTCTTCTTCGACACGCCTCTTTGAAACCTCCTCTTAAGGCACTAAAATTAGTCTTTGAAGAAAACAAGGACCTCTATTATGTTTCTAAAAAATTTAGGAATGGAAATGGTCAGGGGTTAGACGAGCTTGAAGGATAAAAATGGTGTGAAAAGAAGAGGGAGGAGGTTCCCTTTTATAAGGGAGGAGAAGGGCACCATTGGAATTATAAGAAATATTAATTTATAATAAATTCAAACCCCACATATAAACTTCTAGAATGACTCAAATCCAATGTTTAGATGAGATAGGGTTGTAATATTATCAACCAATAAAATGTAGACATGTTTTTAATTTATTTTATACATTATCAAATTTATTTATCCTTATTTAATCTATTAAATTTTATTTGTGGTAATATGATTATAATTTTTAAATTGTTATAAATAATTAATTATGTGTTGTAAATTTTCCATAATTGGATAGTTTATGAAATTTTATACCATATAAATTTCAATTTATAATTTTTGAATACTTTTGTAATTTTTAAACAATTTCATGTTATGTTATTTTTATAAAATAACAATAGTGTCAATTTTGACACTATTCATTTATTTGAATTTAAATAAAATATATAGAGAATATATATTCGAAAAAAAATATTTAATAGATTAATAACATTTCATATATATATAGAAAATTTGTTGAGATCATTAAATAGTTCATATAATATTTATTTTAATATTTTTAAAACCTTTTATTTGGTATATCTCTTAATAAAATAATTACAACAACATTTTTGTATAATTATTTAATATACTTATTTGTTGCATAAAAATTTAAAATAAAATCCTATGATGAAGATAAATATAATACCTTTAATAATGAATTTATCATCTTAAAATCACAACATTTAAATTGTTATATTTATTAAATTATGAAGGTGACATCTTTGACATCATTTAAAATAAAATAATATAACTGTCATAATCGATTTTATAAGGCTCCAAATGGTCCAAAAACGACCATTGGATGCTTAGGGTATATATATACCCAACCAATAATGTTTTTTCATGTTTCCGGTCCTTTTTATAGGTATTTTTATTGTAATAAAATATATATTATTGATTTTTCACTAAATAATCAATTTCTCATCACTATTGTGTGACCATTAATGACAATTATTTAATCCCTAAAAATTCTAAATAAATTCTCTGGATGTAAATAATTTTTTATATTTCTGGAGACTATTCATGTTCAAAGTTTCATGAAGTTTATCAATAAATTAAAATTATTATACTTATAAGATTTAAGAGAGTGACATGTTGTCACTTTCTTCGGTTTTAATAATAATTAATTTATTTTCATGGTCAGAAGTCCATAAAATGAATCTAATCCAACCCTTGGTGGTATGGGTCGACTTTTAGTAATCCAATATAATTTTGTCATGTTTTAGGGTAATTTTATAATCTTAGGTTTACCCTTAATTACCTGATTTATCTTTAACTGAAGTAAATAAAAATTATCGTAGTTACTATTCATAGTGCCCAAAAATAAAAAAGTAGCTAATTAACATAATTTGGAACTACTAATTCTAAATATGGAATCAGTTTTTCCAAATTCAAATCGCAGAAGTTGCAGAAATTAATTTTAATTTAATCCCGCTGTTAAGAAAATGAGTTTTAAAAGTTAAAATATTCCAAAAGATTGAAATTATTTTACTTATGAATTCAATGTAAAATCAATGATAATTATATATATTATATTAAATGTTAAAAATATATTCAATTTATAATTTAAAACCATTAAATATTATAATATAACCATATAAATTATTATGATGAAAAAAGTTTTTTTTAATTAAAATATTGCGTGTTTTTACTATTCATTAAAATATGAAAGTTATCAGAATAATACGAAATATTTATCCAAAGTAAATTTTTATATCCTGATTCCAAAAAAGAATTTTATTTTGTCAAATTGAAATTATAAACATGTCAAAACAAGATTTAAAGTTGGTGCGCCATCAAAAGGTGGCAAAATTGCATTTTTTTAAAAATAATTATTTTTTCCGAAAAAAACATATTTTTTTCACATACCATGTTCTAGAAATTGTGTAAGATGAAATAATAATGTTAAGAATTTAAAATTTCGTTAATACTATCCATAATCGCTAGTTCAAAATAATATTTGTAACCATATATCGTTGTTTAGTGAAACCCGGTATTGCGTACAACACACACTATCGAGGAAGGTCACGATTGCATGTAATACAAGGAAAGTCAGGATTGCATGTAGTGTAAGGATCCTTTGTTGTTGCGTATAATAAAATCCAACCATATTTCATTTATAAATTGAATATATATATATATATATATATAATCAATGTTGCATAGAATAACAACTATCAAACAAACATGATATTTTTTGTAACACAATCCAAGAATAGTGTTGCGTATACTGCAAGCTAATACGGTGTTGTGTATAGTGCAAGATAATCTTGGTGTAGCATACAACAGAATATATGAATGAAATTAAAAATAATATATCTCATAAAATCTCGAGGTGTTACATTTTACTACCATTAAAATGAATTTCTCCCTCGAAATTCGTTGGGGTTATAAATGGTTTACTATTTGTAAGTTTCTTTAATAGAAACCCACATCATAAAAAGGAATACCAAAATTTACCTTTAAAAAATAAAGAATGAAACATAATGGTTACCAAAATTAAATCATCACTGGGATTCCACATAGTATAATATAGGTGAAAATATGGATATGGAATAGAAATCTAACCGTCAAGTTCTCATGGAGAGTGGTAGAGAACATGGCTATGAAAAAGCCAACAATCACAAAGCCATAAATTTGTGATGATCTAAGGTCCCATATGATTCATCAGAGATAAGAGCACTCAGACAACATTTTTGGTTCTCATTATTATTTCCCTAAAGTTGAAAATTTTGAAATAGAAGAAATACTTACTTGATTTTGGTACAATTTCATTGTTGTTTGTACCTTGAACAATTTACACTTCCTCTCTTAAAGAAATGAAGTTGAATTTTACTTCTGTGAAGGGTGAGCAAATCATGCTATTGAATGCTAGGTCATTCCATCTATCTCAAAAATTAGGTTTTCAAAGGTTATATACATAAGTCCATATATGGTGAGATTAATCGTATATGGTTCATAAAATGGACTTATACATCATCTATCATACCTCTTAATAAGAGAAAACTAGTTTCTACCAACCAGGGACTTTCTTTAGGCTAGTGGTAGGCGATAAAGGCATGTCGTACTTTGGTTGTGGGTTCGATTCTTATAGCCTTGTATGACGCGAAGGGTTGTCTCCCATCCTATTAGTTTTCCTTTTTCTAAAACTATACTATTATAACATAATAAAAAGTTCTAGCCTTAAAAAATACTATCTGATGTCTAAATTAATCGATTCCAATATTTAGGTTTATCCAAAATACTTATGTCCAATCTCATAGTATAAATAAAACGATTACTAGAATGGTCATATAACAAGAACGTGAATACCATCATTTATCCCTTATATATCATAAGAAATATCTTGTTGGTCACATTCCAAACATGTGAATACCTTAATCATGTATTCTCTTGAAAAATGAATACTCATTGAAATTTAGGGAAAACATGAATGCTGTCAAAAGTTAAATCTTTCCACACACTAAAAATCCAAAAAATTCTATATGCTTAATACATGATATCACTTTGTCCTCATATCAATCATGAGATCATGAATACTACAAAACATATTATTTTCTCCTTGTCCCTTCATTATGCGCACATCATTTGCATTCAAAAAATATTTCAAACACTTTTCATGGTTACCTATACCATATAATTGTTGAAAATCAGAATTAACCAATACATAGATATTTCAATATTTCATGAAGGTACCTCAACAACATTATTCTTGAATACCAATACATAAACACTTTAATCTATCCTCTTCAATGCCTTTCATGGAATAAATCCTTCCTAGATTTAGAAGTAACCTCTTAGTTCTGGGCGTTGAGTTGGGTAATGACTGTGTTCTCCAAAAATAAGACATTGAACTCCATGATAGTTTGTCACTCTATGACACAGATAACATATTCCCCTCCATTTGAGGTATTCCTCACGGTTCTTCTTCCCTTCTTTATAAATATCAATCTTCTTTTCTCTATGATCCTCACCGTACGAACATGCATAAAATTCCATCTTCCTGTGATTTGATGACTTAAGAATACAACTAAAGTTCACCTTGTTAATCATATATTGAGATGACTGATTCATAATAATCACAATATCTTTCTCTCTAGACGTTACACAATTTCGTTGATCATAGTCACCAATTTTTCCATTGGAATCAATGTTAACTGAATTCCTTCTCATTCCCTCCATTGACTAAGACCAGAAATCATAGTGTAAGAAATAGTTAAAATAACGAGTAACAACATAATCATAAAAAGTCACTTGTGGGTTGTCTAACTTATCACACATTATTTAATCCATGACACCTTAGGTTCACCCTAGGTTATTCATGATCATCAAAATAATTATAGGTTTGTAACCTATAGTTATACTAAACGTTAGAGACATCCCTAGACATACCTTAGAAATATCTCTACGGATCTCACTAAAGTCTTCACATACTAGTTTCCAATGATTGAATAAACCATTCCTCTAATACCAACTGTAGAGACCCAAAGCTTGATGTACATGGACATTACATTACTTTTGTGGAATACTTAATATATAACAAAAACCAACAGTCAAGGATCGTTATAGTCTAGTGTCTTTGGAAACTCGGAACATAATCTTCTAATCGTGGTGAAAGATCTTCAACATCTCCCATAAAGATCTTCCCCTTTTGTTTTCTTACCTAAAACTTTCATTTATATCATGGGTAAAAGAAAACAAATAAAGGGTGATCTCAAATGCTCAGTAAGGGTAAGTATGGAGAAAATAAAACAAACCATATACATTTGAACATAAAAACATGAACATAATGTTTAAACATTTAAATCAGGAGCAATGACATTAAACATGACAGTACGTAAGGTATAGATCATAATGGAACATCAATCATGATAAAATGGCTTGGAACTAAAACTTTTAATTGTGGAAAAACATTAAGCACATGATATGATTTTCATAGTAGCCAAGGCATTGCTGCCAAGACCATCTTAGTGGACAAAGTCCCTTACTGAACCGAGTTTACTCCTCATTCCAGTCTTGTATTACTGAACCGGATTAAATTGTCATTTGAGCCATGTCTATCTCATTAGATATAAATCATTACCCAATGCATTGGAGGGATATATAGGTCTCACCCATCTCATAATGAAATCATTCTTACTTGTTCAACAACATGATCATAAATCATTCATCATTACCCAATGTATAAAATGGGTTTAATAAACACCATCCCATCATAACATAATTCATACAAAACAAAATGAATATCATTTCATTATATGAAAAGTGAAACCATGTAAATTATAAAGAAATTATACTTGAAACATTCACATATGAAATAATGCCATATTATATGGAAAAATGGTTTTGATAAAACACTTGAAATGAATTCTCGAGGAAAATATCCTTTCTTCTTCAAAATCATTTTCTTTTGACAAAATGCCATGCAATTTTACAAGAAAAACATTTTATTGAAAATAGTCATGAAATATTGTAGAGTAAGCTTCATTAAAATAAGGATTTATAAAACCATAAAAATATGTTCATACCATATAAGTTAAAAAAACATTCTTCTCGTACTTTTGCCGGAAATGTAAAAAAGTACCTTGTATGGTAAAGAAAAAAAATGTCCCTTCCATACGTTGTGGTAAAAGTAAAAAAAGGGTAAAAATGGCTTTAAACATAAATGGAATAAAATTAAACATTTTATGAAAAATATTTGAGAACATATGGACATGGATAATAAACATAACCCCAATAAATACTTACGAATAAACAATCTCGGATAAGAATGATATTGTAATAATTATCCCTTACTATAGGTCTGATATGCTTTGTACATATCCTAACCTCCTGTATAATTATTTAAATAATTTCATTGAATTATTATAGAATCATCTTAATTGTTATGATATAATATATGGTTCACTTATGACTTTATATTACCCGTTCTTTTGTAAATTCATGTTAAAGTAGCGTTTTTGGTAAAATCATTTCATTTATCATCCGTGTTTTGACTTGTAATTATTAATATGATTACGTAGATCATGATTACTTAATTATAAAATATAAAACATTATTTATACATAATATATATTCAGAATATACATATATTTAATAGATCGATAAATGGAAAGAAATACACCGTTCATGGAGACGGTAGGCCGTACGTACGCATGAACGCTGTTTTCGTTTCCTTATTGAATTGAATGGAATTAAGTAGATGACATACATATATATATATACATAAATCTATTAGAATTATTATGTCATATATTTCATGATTACTTATTATATATACTTTATAATCATTCTTTAATTGTTAACATGGAATATGAATCTCATCGTGTCGTAGAGACGGTAATCCATACGTACGCACAAGCGATGACATCATTCCCATATTTATTGAATAGAATTGGAGTGAATGGTATTATATCATAGAATCAGTATGATGTTATAATTATCATATGTATTCATTCTTTTCACCATAATACCCATCCAAGTAAGGTGGTGGAAAAACAGATTACACCACGGCGTGGAGATGGTATTCTGTACGTACGCACGCACGGTGATTTCATTTTCCTTAGAATGGATAGAAGGTGAAATAGATTTGATTCATATTTATAATAACATATCAGTATGTGGGTGATACTGATGTTATTAATTCATAATGAAACAACTAAAGGAGATTAATTCGATGAAGAAATAAATTTGAATGAATCGTTTACGGATATTACCTCTTCTTCGACACGCCTCTTTGAAACCTCCTCTTAGTGCACTAAAATTGGTCTTTGAAGAAGAACAGGACCTCTATTATGTTTCTAGGGAAGTTGAGAAGGGAAATAGGTAGGGTTTTTCCGAGATTGAAGGCTCAAAATGGTGTGAGAATGATAGGGAGGAGGTGCCCTTTTATAAGGGAGGAGAGGGGCACCATTGGAATTATAAGAAATATTAATTTATAATAAATTCAAACACCACATATAAACTTCCAAAATGACTGAAATCCTAAGATTATATGAGATAGGGATTTAATATCATCAACCAATAAAATTTATACATGTTTTTAATTTATTTTAAACATTATCAACTTTATTTATCCTTATTTAATATATTTAATTTTATTTATGGTAATAAGATTATAATTTTTAAATTATTAAAAATAATTAATTATGTGTTTTAAATTTTCCATAATTGGATAATTTATGGCATTTTTGATAATATAAATTTCAATTTTTAATTTTTAAATTTTTTTCTAAATTTTAAACAATCTTATACTATGTTATTTTTATAAAATAACAATAGTGTCAATTTTGACACTATTTATTTATTTTAATTTAAATAAAATATACACAGAATATATTTTTGAACTAAAAGATTTAATAGATTCATAACATGTCATATTTATCTATAAATCTTTTTGAGCTCATTAAATATTTCATATAATATTTATTTTAATATTTTTAAAACCTTTTATTTGGTATATCTCTTATTAAAATAATTACTACAACATTTTTGTATAATTATTTAATATAATTATTTGTTGCATAAATATTTAAAATAAAATCCTATGCTGAATATAAATATAATAACTTTCATAACAAATTTATCATCTTAAAATCACAACATTTAAATTGTTATATTTATTATGTTATGAAGGTGACATCTTTGACATCATTTAAAATAAGATAATATAAAGGTCATAATCGGTTTTATAAGGCTCTATATAGTCCAAAAATCGACCCTTGGATGCTTAGGGTATAGATATACCTGACCAATAATGTTTGTTCATGTTTCTGGTCTTTTTGATAGGTATTGTTATTTTAATTAAAACTATATTATTGATTTTTCACTGAATAAAAAATTTCTTAATCACTATTGTGTCACCATTAATGACAATTATTTAGTCCCTAAAAATTATAAATAAATTCTCTTGATGTAGATAATTTTGTTATATTTCTGTAGACTATTCATTTTCAAAGTTTCATGAAGTTTACCACTAAATTAATATTATTACACTTATAAGATTTAAGAGAGTGACATGTTGTCACTTTCTTTGGTTTTAATAATAATTAAATTATTTTCATGGTGAAAAGTCCATAAAATGAACCTAATCCGACCCTTAGGTGTTATGGGTCGACTTTTAGTCATCAAATATAATTTTGGCATGTGTTAGAGTAATTTTATAATCTTTGGTTTAACCTTAACTACCCGATTTATCTTTAACTGAAGTAAATAAAAATTACCATAGTTAATATTCATAGTGCCCAAAAATAAATAGTAGATTATTAACATAATTTGGACCTACTGATTCCAAATATGGATTCTATTTTTCCAAATTCAAATAACAGAAGTTTCATAAATTAATTTGAAATTAATCCCACTATTAAGAAAACAAGTTTTGAAAGTTAAAACATTGCAAAAGTTTGAAATTATTTTACTTATGAATTCAATGTAAAATCAATGCTAATGAAATAGATTATATTAAATGGTAAAAATATATTATTTTTATACCTTTAAAACCATTCAATATTATAATATAACCATATAAATTTTTATGATGAAAAAAGTTGTTTTCAATTAAAATATAGCGTGATTTTACAATTCATAAAAATATGAAAGTTATCAGAATAAGACGAAAAATTTATCCAAAGTAAATTTTTATATCCTGATTCCAAAGAAGAGTTTTATTTTTTCAAATTTAACTTAAAAACATTTCAAAAACTATATTTAAGGTGGGTGCTCCATCAAAAGGAGACAAAACAATATTTTTTTAAAAATACTTATTTTTCCCAAAACATTTATTTTGTTCACATACCATGTTCTAGAAAATGTGTAAGATGAGATAATAATGTTATAAAATTAAAAATTTAGTTAATAATATTCATAATGGATAGTTCATAATAATATTGTAACCATATATCATTGTTTAGTGAAACCCAGTATTGCGTACAACAAATGCTATCGAGGAAGTTCGTGATTGCGTGTAATGCCAGGCAAGTCAGGGTTGCATGTAGTGAAAAACTCCTTTGTTGTTGCGTATAACAGAATCCAACCATATTTCATTTATACATTGAATATATATATATATATATACACTCAATGTTGCGTATAATTACTACTATTAAACGAACTTGAAATTGTGTGTTACACAATCCAAGAATAGTGTTGCGTACACTACAAGTTAATACGGTGTTGCGTATAGCGCAAGATAATCTTGGTGTAGTATACAACATAGGATATGAAAGTAATTAAAAAGAATATATCTCATAAAATCTCAGGGTGTTACACCACCTCTATCCACCGACCCCACTCTTTATCCTACTCATACACCCCTTCCTCCCCAACTTCCCAATTATTGTGTGTTATATGTGGATGATCCGAAACATCATATTGTTTCATATGGGATGATATTTTATATTGGAGATACCATTAATCATCAACAGATAGAGATAGAGCATCATACAGTCATAGTACATGATATTATAGATAGATTAGCTAGAATACTGACACTTATAAATGAGGTGAGTATAATTGAAAAGGTATTGGCCCCTTTTTAGTTTTTATATGTATGCTTTTCGACATATTACCATAGTAGTATATGTATATTTTATATTTTATTCAAAATTATTATTACATTTATTAACATTTTAATGTTTATATATTTAACTATTTTTATAAATTAATACTTCAAAGGTAAGTAAATTAATACTTACAACAAAAAATACAAAGTTAAATTACATTAGACTCAAATTATGGTATTCATGATAGATGTTCAACATATTAAAATTATTTTTTTTATGTTCATGATATTCAAAATCAAATATGGGGTTTTTGGTCTAGAAATTACTGTGGCACTTTAGAAAAATGATATCATGGAGCTTATTACTAGAGATTTGTTGGACATCAACATAATACAAGTTTTTTACCTGTAAGTCTTCACATAAAATATTATGTACATCTATTTTATTGAAAATTTATCCCTATGTTGTTTTGTTTTAGTTATCTATATACCATTTCTAAAGAGAAATACAAGGCAAATAATTATATTTTTTGACCCTTAGTTTATTTCACCAACAGCGATGAAAATGATGGGAGCAGAAAGAATAGTTTATATTGCTGAAATATTTCAAAATAATGAAATAATATAGTGTTGTATGTTTCTTTATCTTCATGAGAATGAAACATATATCCCACAAAGTTTAATATATCTTTTAACACAATAACCACTAACATTAAATTTTCTTTTATAGAAAAATTAAATGAATGTTAAGTGTTTTTTGTCTATGGGTGAATCAAATTTAATGATTATGCACTATCTATGGAGAAGAATAACAAAATTTGAAGAATGTATTAGACACAAAAGATTAAATTTTTTTAATAAATTTTTTTATTATAATTAATTTTAAATTTATTTCATTCATATCATTTTCAAATGAAGCAAGGAATTTATTTTGAGAGACCACAAGAAATAAGAACACAAAGAAAAAATATTTACAATTAAAGGTGGATTTTAATTTATAAATAGTAACTTTTAGATATATTATATAATATTGTCATATTGAATGTTAAAACTCAATTAGAAATCATTATCATAAAAAGGAAGGAATAAAAGAATTCATATGTTACGTTTTAATAATTGTGTATGATATAATTTCAATTGGGATAGTAATGAAGTTATAGCAGGTTAGTTTTATTTATTAATTTATCCATAATATTTAATTCATTTTATTCATGATCAGTAGTGTAGAAAGTAGACGTTCATGTATGTTTTTGATGACTTTTAACATCAGTTATAAGGTGACCTTATTGCAAGAGATGTTGAGAATACAATTTTAACTTTGGATTAAAAAATATAACATTGTAAATGAATTATTGAGTTGGTTTTTCATGTTTTTTATCAGATCAATGAGGCGAGAAATGAAATTTTTACATTGGTTATCATATAAACAATATGGAAAACCACTGTGATTAAGGGACTTTCACATCCTTTGGGTGATAGTTGATGATAAAACCCTATACAAATGTCACTTTAGTTAACAGAGAGTTGGCATAAAAAACCATTCGTAACGGATTTTTCATATTGGTTATCATAGAACAGATGAGAAAACACAATTTCCTTTTAAATAAATTCACATTCATGAATCCTTTATACTATATAAAAATTTGAAACAATAGATAAGCCACTAGAAATCAAGAAACATAAGTATTAATAAAACAAACAAAAAACCCCATTTACAATTATAACGTTCAAAATTATAATATTTAGTACAAAAAAACTAAAATCCAACAAAAATATTAAAATGATTTCCCCATATAAATAAATTTACAACTAAAAACATCAAGATTTCAACATAGATTACAAAAAACTAAAACACAAAAACATATGTAAAATGATTTTCCCATCAAAACAAATTTACAATTACAAATTTCAAAACTATAATATATAGTACAAATAGAGTAAAATAAAACCGAAACTATAAAATTATTTTCTTATCAATTTGTAAGTGTCTCAACTCATATGCACTATAAAGTATAGGGTTATAAAAATTTCAAAAATTAAATTGATTTAATTTATCATGTATTACAAATAAAATGAATAAAATATCAAGATTGTGTTTATAAAGAAATCTAACCAGGTTGAACTTCAAAACTATCCTAATTGAAATAATTTTGGTCATAAATCGTAACACATAATATCCATATTCTTTTATAACTTATTTTTTATTGCAACACTATTTAAATTACTTTTCAATTAAAAATAATAATATTATATAATATACCAAAAAGTTATAATTATAAATAAAAATTTACTTTTATTTTACTTATTTCATCTTTTCACTCTTGTTTCTTGTAGTCTCTCAAAAAAATTCCATGAACAATTTTAAAATAATATAAATGAAATATATTTAAATGTTATTATAATACAAAAAAGTATTAACAAATTTAGACCTGCGTGTCCAATACATTCATAAATTGTTTTCGTACTTTACAATAGATAGGGCATATCCAATAAAGTGATCTCTCCCTTAGAAAAAAAACACTGAACATCCAATGAACACTAATATAAAACAATATTTAATGTTACTAGTCATTATTTTGTAATATATATAACACTTCATAAGATATATGTTTCATTCTCTTAATGATAAGAAAACATCAATCACTAAATAATTGAATTATTTTGAAATCGTTCACAAAGATAAACTATTATTTATAATTTATTTATCATCATCACTATAGGAGAAATGAAAATAGGGTCCACAAATTGATATACATCTATATTTTCATGATCCTTACTCATTGTGTAAAGATACCTACTAAAAAACAAATATAGGTATAAATTTTCAAAAAATTAATCATACAGAAGATTTCTGTTATGACATAAATGGAAAAGACATGGATCATATTGATGCCAAAATAGTCTCTAGTTACATTTTCCATGACATAATTTTTCAAAATATCCATTTAAATTGCATGCCCACAAATAATATCTTCAATTTTAATCTCATAAACATTCAATAATAAATTTTACTATGTTGAAAATCTATCAAGAATAATATTATTTATATATTAATTCATTACGGTTTCTATTTTTTGTTGTCTATATTGTATTGGTTTATATTTAATATATTTCTGTAAAAATAGATAAATAAATATATAAACATTGAGATGTTAAAAAAATTAAGAAAAAATGAATTAAAAGTTTAAATATACACATGCCTATAAGATAATATGTTGAAGAAGTCTAGATGGACCAATTAAAAATGGCTTGATACTTTGTCCAACTGTAATCATCTCATATGTAAGTATTGATACTTTGGATGATCTATCTATAATGTCCTGTATAGTGACTCTATGATTATCTATCCTTGTTTATTGATGATGAATGGTATCTCCAATATAAAATATCATCCCATATGAAATAATATGATAATGGGTATTATCGACATATAAATACTAATAGGTGGAAAACTTTGGAGGATGGGGTGTAAGAGTAGGATAAGATTTGGCTATGTATGTGGAGTTGGGGGAGTAGGAGCTGCTATAGGAGGTGGAGTAGTGGGAGATACATTCTGAAATTGTATTTTCATGTTTGAAAACCTCGATAGTAGGAATGTTTTGATCTTATCCTCTATTATTACATGAATATCACAAAAATCATGTTCGAATGATTCAATTTTTTTAATAAACACCCTCCATTGAAGAAGCTCCAGAATTTGGAAAGTATTTTTTCATTGATACACCCACCAGTTATTCCCATACACAACCTGGGTTTTCAGGATTTCCAAATTCTATAGATAAAATATCCTCCATAAAATTATCTAAAAAGACCCCTTATGTTATCTACTACTTAATAGAATCATGTAAAAAATATTTTTAAAAATCTATAATAAATCATAGTATATAAATAACTGAATAAACATAAATAAATAAATAAAGTAAATATATTACAATCATTTCATCCAAAATCCTAAAACCTTCTATAATATATTTTCCATTTTTCCCACATGTTCCCTCTTCATTTTTAATGTCTAATTAGGGATGGGTCTAGGGTAAACCCCTGAAGAGTGTGAAGACTCATCTCTCAATTTTAGAAAAATTTCATCTATCATTTTTCATAAAATAATTTATTCCAACCTAGATATAAAGTATAAGGGTATATGTTTCTTGAATGGATCTTTAAATGATATCTCCTCCAAATTTTTAAATTAAAAATAATTAATTCATTATTAAATCATTTATAATATCATTAATATAAAAAAAATTCTAGAAGGTGACAATTAACTTACCAAAAAAGATACTTGTCTTCTAATTTCAACAAATTCATTCTATGTATATTCACCTATAATGGGATATATATTATTCCGGATTATGATGTTGTCTGTGACCAAAATTTAAATCTGGTTTGAGGGTTGATTTGAAATCTCTCCACCTCTTAGAATCCAATGATCAACATTTCATCTTGAATCCTCCAGTATTAGGTATATCATATGTCATCTGATAAGAAGTGGGAAAATATATATTAATATAAAAATATCAATATAATTAAAATAATAATAAAATAACATACAAAAATAGTCTCCCATAAGTGAGATAATGTTAATTTGTCAACACCTCTATAACTATAAATCAAAATACTACCTTTTATTTTAGCCTGAACTAATATAAATAACATGGAATTGTTTTGAATTTAAACCTCTTAGAATATCATTATTATCAAATTATAAATGTATTCTCTAGTCCTGGCTATGAGAAATATCTATTTTTGGTAAATGTATTTTGTTGCATTTACCCACTCACAAACTCTTATTTTTCCTTGTGGGAGTATATGTATCATCTAATGAAGTATGAGGCTCCTCAAGAAGAGCATGTGTATGTTCTGCCCTAGAGGTATGAGTACGATATTATCTTAAAGTATGTGGCGGATGATTCAATTGACCTATCATTATACTACAATTAAAAGAAACAAACAATTAGTACATACATATAAAAATTCAACTATTACATAAAAATTTAAATATATAAAAAAGAAAAAATATCAAACAAGAAATTGAACTAAATTAAACATAACACATTTTTATTCATATTTTTTATAATTAATTAAAATTTAAAAAAACTAATAAGATATAAAATTTACTTTAATATAATTAAAACAAATCATAAAATGGTGTTTGAATAGTAAAAATTATCTAACTTAAAAAGTCCATTTTTACATCAAAAGAATATTTTTTCTATGCACTCTTTTGCAATATTTTTTTTCTATTTATCATATTATATTAAAAATATTATTTTCAAAAAATTACAATTATAGATAAGTTTCATAAGTGTAAAAATGGTAAAATAAACATATCTAAATGAATATAAACAAAAAATTTGAATTATTACTTACAATACATGTTTTAGTAATGAAAATAAAATTACAATATTTGAAATTTTATTAAATTAAAAAAACGTGAAATAAAAATATGTTACCTATAATATTATGAATGTACTAATGGATTGTATTACCAAATTAAATTTTCATGATCATTCCATATGGCAGAAACCATGTCTATGGTGTGGTCACCAATATTATCAATTAATATTCCCATTGAAGTAGGGATATCATATAAATAAACATCCTTATCAAGTTTATCATCACCAACTTAATAGTTTTCTTTCATTGTAAAATAATATACCTCTTCATACTAGATTAATCAATAACATAAAAGATTTATATTTCATGTGTTTCCATTACAAAAGGATCAGTTGTGTATTCCAATCTATTTAGATTAATTAGTGTCATTACAAATTCACCATCTATGACACTGTAGTTTCTGATAAACCATTTTCAATTAAACACTAGAACTTGAAATTTAAAGTAATAAACCACTTATATTTATTCAATGAATCTTTAATATTCACTTAAAGTAGAAATTTGGTTTTTTCCTTTGTCACTCAAAAAAATCATTATTTATCTGAAAACCAGTACACTACTATTATGCAATACACTTATGTTTTCCTAATCATTCTTATGAAATGTTGAGCCATTAATTTCATACCCAGACCATGTTATCAGATTTAAACATAGGCCAACCACTAACCATGTCAATGTTTTTTATTCATCTAATCTACCAAACATGGTATATTTAAACCACTTAAAAAAAGTTTTATTATGCTCATTCAAAATCCACACTTCATACTGCTTTGGTAAACATTGTTTAAATACATTAATATTCAATGATATATATGATTGACTGTCACTGATGTTATTAATTTTGTATAAATGTATCTTCTTTATCTATTCACCTATCAAAAATTTGGCTCTCAAGCATGATATTCCCTTTCCCCCACAATTAACACTTTCATGGTGAGATAGAGGCAAAACATTGTGCTCCACTACAGACATGTAGCTTATGAAAAACTCCACACCCTTCTCATACAAACACTTATCAACAATGGATTCTTTAGGTTGATATGTATTCTTATCATACCCCTTAAATATCATCATATAACATTCTAATGGTTGTATCCAATATAGATATAAATGGTTGGAAAGCTTTATTTCTATCACCAAATGAACCATTAAATACACCATGAAATCATAGAATGTTTGAGTAAATTAAATTTCCAAATTAAAAATTATACAAACCACTTATTTATCTAAATTTTTCAAATCATTTAGATCAATCACTTTATTATAAATTGAATTTAAAAATATCACACCTTCAAGATAGTCATTCTAACAAAAATGGAATATATTCCACACAATCCAACTGGTATGAGTTTTTGCATCATGACGTCACAAGCATGATATTTCATACATTTCAAATCCAAATCATTTAAATACGCTTTTTACATTTAAAGAATAACCATGTGGAACATTGATATCAAGAAGATACTGAAAAAACAAAATTTTATCCCTCTTGTATTATGTATGAAAAATCAGGGGAGGAAATTTATGCCTTCTATTAGGAGTGGGATATAACTCCAAATGTGTTCCCATTAAGAGTAAGTAAGTATAATCATACAGTAAACCTATCATTAGTATTTCCTTTAATATCTATCAATGTTTCAATCAATATATCATAGACATTATTCTCTACATGCTTGAAATCAATTTTATGTTTGACCATATTATATCTCCAATATGGTATATAAAAAATATTGACAATTTATTCCAAATATTTCTATCATTACTAGAGTTATGTGTCTTTCTTAATGTCATACCAATGTTTTAAACCACTCAAAATACTAATTAGTGGAAAAGGGTTTCGTAAAAATATAAAATAATATTGGGACATTGAATTCTTGTTTTAATTCTCTATAAGTGTGATTAACAGAAAACAACTCTTGATGACCCACGTATACTATTTTTACCAGTGATGGAGTTGATAAAATAAAGTCTATTGTTCACAAATTGGAAACACTTTATTCCCCCTGACTCTACATCCTTAAAAAATTTCTATGTGTTGGGAAGTCATTTATAGGGAACATAATAATTTCATATAGTTTAAAATATTCCATTTTATAAAAATCATACACCCTAATACCATCATTATGTAAGAGTATCAAATCATCAATTAATGGTAAAAGGAAAACATAAATTTCATTTCTAGGTAGTTTTGGTTAAGATATCATTAAAATAAAAATAATATAATTTCACTTCATACAAAATTCTATAAATAACTAATAAATTACCAATAAAATACTCCATGAAATATGTGTTTTACTAAGTCTTCGATATAGATTCATTCAATCAGTGTATAGTCCAAGTCTAATATTTCTAACTTCATTTATTAATGAATGAAACTACTTAAAAAAATTATCCACTATGGAAAATTTTTTGGATGTTATAATTTCCCATCACATATCTGTTTATCTATATGACATCATAACCTTTTTCATTACGTGAATTTGTAAATAAATGTTTCAAATGAGTAATTATAGGAAGATACCAAAATTCCTTTAAGGGGTTTACATAACTGCTAAATCAATATATAATTTTTCATTCAACGTATATCATGACATCCCACATTTAGGCCACCATTCCAAAAATTCTTATTCCTTCCGATATATCACAAATTAATTTGGGTATGAATGTATTTTTTATACCCAAATACCATTAATAATAGTATTTTATTCATTATTAATGTGAATTAGGAAGATATTTTTTTAAGGAAGGATATATTTCAACAATTTTTGAAAATTTGTACAACTATAGTCACACTAACCATCTTTCTCTTTCATGTTAATCAATCTTAACACGAATGAAAAATTTTAAATTCTTTATATCCTATATACAGTTGTTTTTCATCATCACCATATAGATGCTCAATTTTTTTTCTTTCTCAATTTTCTCTACTTGAATATCAAGAATCATTTCTTCAATTTCATCAGAGTTATCATCTTGAAAATCATCATCATCAATAGATCCAGAAATCATTTCAATTTTACCTTGCCAAATCTAAGGGTTGTAACTCAGATTAAAAAAATTAATCATAAATTTTATTTGATCTATTTTGTTTTAAAATTCTTCATATTTTAACATTTACCGCATGAATAGAAAAACATGTAATTGTTTGAAACATTTTATTTTTCAAATTTAAAAAATGCATCAAAACCTTCCTCATATTCATCACTTATTCAACGGTTCATAATCCAACTTAGAGTCATTATTATTTATAAAAAATATCAAAAATAAATACCTATTCAAAAGAATATTTTGGTAAAAATTTTGGGAATATATTATTCAAGACAAACCAGGTTTAGATTTATATCAAAAATGTAATAATTTGAATGTAACAAATCATTGAAAAATAAAAAAATATGCATATTTGAAAATAATATTTATAAATTATCGAAAATAATTGAATATAAGTTTAAATATAATTGATAAATCAGAAAAATAAATGTATCAAAATAAATTTACAATATACCAGACAAGGACATACAGAAGTAAAGCTTCCGAACATTAATTAAAAAGAAAGAAAATGTACATCAGAGTGGTGGATGAGGCCAAACAAACAGAAATGACCTCAACCACGAAGAACACTTCTAAAGATCATAGTACGACATTTAATTTCCATAATCCAAGTCACTAGCAGACTCCCACTCAGATTGACACTTATCCTGATTTAAGTCTTTTAAGATATTTGTATCCACTACCTTAGATGACGATCTGGTTGACAGGGTTCTGGGAATATTAGAATAATCCTTATGTGGTCTCCTCATTGAGGGGATAGAGGTGAACTCTCCATCAGTAATTTTTGTCATGCCACATGAGATTGTATCCTTTTAAGAGGTGTTCCCACCACTACCCGAGACTCTAATCAGGGTACCCACCTTCTCTTATTCATCCCCAGAAACGTTTCCCCTTTTCTTAGGTAATTATGATACCTAAAAAAGATTCTTTATTTCTTTCTGGAAATCAATATGTTGTTGTGAATCATTATGATAGGAGAAGCCAACCTAGGAGGTATCAGGGGTCATCAATCCTGGAGTCCTTAAGTGGGTTTCCTCAACCAGAGTAACTCTTTAACCTTGTCAGACTGAGTATTAAAGGGGCCACAATGAGCCTCGTTTGGAGATACATCAACTAGAAACACTTTTCCAGTGTTAGATTTCCCTACAATTGGAACATCTACAACAATGGGAACTGTCCCATTTAATAAACCACCATCATGAGTAGTTAACATTGTCCAGTTCATCACCATGGACTTTCTACGCTAGAGATATGTTAAAGGACCTCTCGCCCCACATTCCTCAAAAGAAACATTATTCTGATATAACTCTAAATAGTTTCCTACGACCATACATTCATTGTAAAAAAGATGTTTTTTTCATAATCGACGTTAATTTGAATGTTGTTAGAAGGGGTGGAAAGCGATACATTGTCAATCAAAGTGGAGCTAAGATCAAACTCCACCAACATCCTAGAAATGTGACCAAACCGAACATCTTCAGTCTCCTTGTCAAGCCGAATAGGAGTCCCAATTTCTATGCCAATATCTTGTAAGAAAATTCAGATTCCACAAGACCCAATTGAGTCAATCAAGAAGAAACCAGAGTTGATAAAAATCATTTCTTACATGTGATACATTGAAATCCAAAGTCCATTCATGAAAATGAAGACAACCAGGTTTCAGAAATAGGGTTCCCATGCTCCATGCTCGAAGTATCAAATAATTAGATGGAAAAAGGCAATGAAACAAATTCTCATCCAATATAAACACATTTCCAGTTAGATACACCCCACAATGGTGATATTTTACGAATCAAATCATCGCGTTTCCAAGGATTCGCACCTTTATGAAGAAAAATACCTGCAATAAAATAGTTTTTACCAGTTTATATTCTCTCAGTAAGTTCCACAGGGTTGGCTTCAACGTGAGTGGATGAACCTTTACAGAGAATTCTACTTGGACATGAGTCCATTAATAGTGCCAACGAACCAGATTCAACCGTCTTTAACCCCGGAGTTTATTTCCACACCACACCGAAGAGAGAAACAGTATTATCAACACCACAGGGTGGATCCCACAGCAATGCATCAGCCGTATCCACAACAACACCCAAACCAGTTGATGTTCGCGAATCAACATTCCACATGGTAGTCTTCAAAGCCTTAATGGATCGATGTGATTCCTCTGTAAATCTGACGGAATGACCTGACGCAGACTGAAGATTGGCTGAGGAAGTCAGCTTCACCGCAACTGTAGGGTTGAAAACATAAACAAAAGACCGAGGGTTGAAAACATCAATAAAAACCTAAAGGCCAGGATTAGGTGTTGAGGAGGGGATCATCGACGCCACACCGCTAGGAGAAGTGAGTCGATCGAAGCCAAGGTAAAATGGATGCGCCATGGAAAACCCTAAAGTCCATCGCAGTAGAAGGGTACTCCCGTATCCCATAGCACCATCCAAATTCTCCAATTGAATTTACAATATAAAATATTGTTATACTAATATCACATTTTTTATTTTCAACTGAATAAAATTAGATAAAATCTTAAATTGAATATTAATAGCTAGAATCCAAATCATGTGCACATTGTCCATTTTTATTTTACTCTTTATCATTTAATTTTTTATTTATATTTTTTTCATGAAAAAAACTAAAACTATTAGAATAATTTTTTTAATATTATAATATAATCGTATAGCTGATTTCAAACAATATAATGAAGAATTTGTAATTGTGTAAATATATATACATATACATAATTAATATTATATATTTTTTATGCCTTGTGTATTATTAAAATTGTACAAACCTAATTACCTACTGTGTATTCTATGACAACATGCTTTTTTAATATAAATCACTAATAACCTACATTTTAAATATATCTATCGACATAATTTGATACAATAAAAATAAAATTTTATGTGTAGAAAAATAATTTCATTGTGAATACCATTTAATGTTTGTGTAATTACATGAAAACATAACATTAAAAAACTCTACATATGTAGTGGGATAATCCTATAAATTTAAAAATTAATATACCATAAATTATGATAGGGGATAAATTATGAATAGGGATAAAGTATGATTAGGGAAAAATAATGACTGGGGATAGGCAGCACATCAATCTCTATTATCACTTGTATCAAATTGGTTAACTAGTCACAATGGAGCCAAAAAACTAAAATATATCTGTCAGAATATTACAAATATATGTAAAGAAATTAGTTGATATTTCTTATTGCGTATTCACTAATAATTTCAACATTATATTGAAAATAAATAATAATATATAGAATTTATATTTAATATATGATATTTCAAGATAAGAATAATCTCACATCACATGAAAATTGTTGAGATACATATACTTTACGTATAGGATATTACAAATTAAACTGTAGAAAAATTGTAATTAATATTTACATTACATTTTAATATTTCAAAGTCACTAATAAATGTATAAATATAATTAAAATTTGTCTATATACATTGTACTTTATGCATAAATAATGAATTATTGTCAAACATCATCAACATAAGAAACATTTAGAGGCTCAATGAATAAATATAAGATGAGATGTAGTATAGATATCTGTTAAAAAATATAGGTAAAATTCCCTTACATATAGTAAAACAGAGAATCATTAAGATATAATTCTGAAATTTATGATATAACATATAATAATAAGATATAATGAAATACACACCATTTTACTTAAATCAATAGATAAGTTATATGAAAAAGGTAATATGAGATTCACAATGAGAATATCAATATAAGAACATGTAATAATAAGTTCAATGAAACCTAAGGGTTTATAAATATTGTAATGTGATATTTGAGTAAATTAAATAAAGAAAAAATTAGTTAGGTTGTCCTCAACAGTGAACAACTAAAAGTAGGGATGGATGTGTGAGGATTACTTGAGATTTGAGAGTTGAGTAGATCGAATGCGAAATAACAAGGGAGACAAAACCTAATGACATATGAAGATAGAAAATCAATATTGGAGGCCACTAGAACAAATTAATGATGTTAGGGATTCTATGTGAGAAAAATTAGTTTTTTTGTGATATGGAATAAAATAGAAATGCTTTAAATTTGAAATTCTTAAAATTCTAAATGGTTTATCGCATTGGTTATTATATAACCGATGTGATAAGTTAATTTTTCTTATTTTACCACATCTTTTATATAGTAAACAAATTTAAAAATATAATTTATCACATCATTTATAAAATAAACAAGGTGATAAATCAATGACTATTTATTTTTCATGTGATTTATAATATAACTAATGTGTAAAAACACTTTATAACCTTGGTTATTATATAACCAACATTATAAATTTGGATACAAGTTTTCTCATGTTTTTTATTTAATAACCAATGTGAAAAATATGATGTGATTAATATTTTTTATAATAGTGAATACTTGATAAATGATTTAATTTTAATCTTTATATTTTTTATAACCCTTAGACTTATAACACACATGATATAAGACACTCACAAATTTAATGGGAAATTTATTTTATAGGTCTAGTTGTATTTTAGTTCATTTGTACTCTATATTATAATGATGAACGTTTTCAATTTAAATGTGTTTGGATGGGAAATTTATTTTACAATTATTGTTGGATTGTAGTTTTCTTTGTTATATATTGTAATATTTAATGGTGTAATTGTAAATGGGGTTTTTTGTTGTTTTATGATACTTATGATGCTTGTTTTTTTTTCTTATTTATCTGCATGATTCTCTTCTTAATTTTAGAAAAGAGGAGAGATGAAAGTAAAAATAGAAAAACCAAATTCGTTTTTTTATGTCGGTTCTGTGATGACCGATGTCAAAACCCCCATTAATAATGGGGTTTCACATCAAATCTATGATAGAAAATGTGAAGAACTATTAATAATTGGTTTTTCATGTTTCTTATAACACAAATGATATGAAAAAACCCTTAATCATGATATTTTTCCATGTAATTTTTTTAATAACTAATGTGGAAGACCCATTAAGATAGGTTTTTCACTTCAGTTATCATATAACTGACATGAAAAACAAATACAATAATTCATCTAGAATGTTGGTCTTTTTATCTATTGTTAAAATATTTTTGACAACGTCATGTATAGTAACATTGCCAATTAACTAACTTTAAAAATCAATAAAAACCAATGTGAAAGACCTCTTTCTTCACTAGTGATTCCTACTAAATAAAGTATCTCAAAGGGTCCAATAGAAATATGTCTCAACTTTCATTTCATTCCTAATATATTAACTTTTTTCCATGGAGAAAAGCATAGGAATACATTATCACCAACATCAAATTCTACAATTCACTAATGATTGTTAGCATAATTTATTTTCAAATCTATGATACATTATTTTGTTGCTAAATGGATTTAATTTTTTTACCATTTTTTAAGGTATCTCAAGCCCCAATAGTTTTATTTCTATATATCTATCCTTTCATAATAGAGTTATACAGTTCTTTCTATAGTTGGATTCATAAGGACCAATCTAAATGCTTAGGTGAAAGCTATTATAGAAATGAAATTACACTATATGAAGGTTTTGACCCCAACTAACTAATAAATCCATAGAATATAATCATAGAATATCCTAAAGGGATTGAATAGTTATATTAGAATTCCTATCTGTATGAGGATGATAATAGGTACTAAAACACAACTCTATATCCCATTGTTTAAGAAGACTATACTAGAAAATCAAGGTAAACCCCAGCTTCTAATAAGATTTAACAGAATTTTGGACTTCATGTATCCTTACAACTTTTTTAATGAATATTCTAGAAACCTAATCAAGGGATAAATCTTCTCTTATGGTAATGAGGTTTGATGACTTCATTAGGTGGTAAAATACAAAACAAATAGTATTATTGCATTTATATATTTTGAATAATACATTGAAAAAATCCATGTTGATAGTTTCCATTTCCATCTTAGTATGGGTAGTGGTTGTAAAATCCCATTAGACTTATGTATCTCAGTATTAACTTGCTGATAAAATACACCCCAATATAAATACTCTGTAATATCTATTTTTTATGTTTTCCCTATATAAATATTATTTTTTATCTCTATAAATCTTCATACTTCCAAGAAGAAAAGAGAGTGATAAACTATGAGCATCATCCAATAGATACTCTATGTATGATATTGATGAGGCAAAGAATATATTCCAAATCCCCATCATTCCATTAAAATCATTGTAAACTCAAGAACATTTCACACCTTCTTCTATAGCTCAACATCTTCCTTATGCAATTCGTTAATCTTAACATCGATATATGGTTGAACACTCATTTGAGATATATATTATTTCTCGCCATACTTCAATATCTCTATATTCACCCTTTTAAAATCAATAAATTTTAGAAATTTTGTGATCATCATCATAGTTGAGCAATCAAGATCCTTTTGACTCAAATTATCTACCACCTTGTTTAATTACCAATAATGGTAATGTATTGATTAGTCATAATCTATAATCAATTCTAACAGTCTTACCTAGACCATATTGAGCATTTTATGAGTGAAAATATAATTTAATGTTTTATGAGTAGTATATATATACCACTATTATTTGTAATAACAATTCCACTATATTTTTAAGGTAAAACATTATAGCTGTTAACTACAAATCATGAGTTGATTAATTAATATAATAAACCTTCAATAGTCTTGAGGAAACTTCTATCACGATTTCATTCTACATGAGTGAAAATAGTTATACCTTCACTAATTCATCACTCAATACCACAAACCCTTATCCACTATAGAGTATTGTCAAAACATGTGCATTGACTAACTTCTATTTTATTCCTTTAAATTTACCCAATATACATCAATCAAAAAGAACTCAACTCCCTTACGAGTTAACATGGATAGTGGTTTGGATATTATTAAGAAATTTTCTAGAAATAATCAATAATATCCCATCAAACATTGAAAAATATGGATCTCAATCAATGTTGTTGGCCAGATCCAACGTTAAAAAAACTATGACTTTGACTAATCCAATGTTATACCCTATTTTGTGATTACATAACAAAAAATGAAACATTTGGTAACCAAAATTCACACATTATAAATATTTCATTCAAATTATACTTATTTAGGTTCATCAGTACAATACTCTAGTGATCTTCATACTCTTCACTAATATTTGATTTTTTAGTAATATCATCTATAAAGACAATCAAAAACTGATTAAGATACTATATAAATACTAAATTCATTAAATACATGAATATGATAGGTGAATTAGTAATAATACATTACATAACTATAAATTCATAGTGCCTATTACCTATACAGAATATAGTCTTCAGTATATCATCCTTCTTGACCTTCAAATGATATTATCTAGAATGAAGGTAAATCATAGAAAACTATTGATTTGTGCATTGTTGATCAAATAGGCCATAAATTTTGGTGTTATGATACTTTTTCTTGATTGTGATATTTTTCAATTCCCAATAATAAATGAAAAAACTCATTGATCTAGATTTTATCTTAATAAAAAGCATATGTGATCCCCAGGTGAATCACTTGGCTGAATTTTCCCCTTTTCAATATTATCTTGGTGTTTCTTATTCAATTTCTACAATTCAATTAGGCCCATTATATAGGGATTATTTGAAATATGTGTTTCACCATTTATGAGATCTATTAAAAAATAATCTTCATGATTCAGTGGAAGACTAGGAAAAACAACCAGAAAAATATCAACAAAATCTTGTAAAATAAGAATATAGTCAACAATTATTTTCTCCCCAAACATTTGAGATAAAAAACCCCTCTTTAATATGAATAAAGAACCATATAATGGAAACAATTTCCATTATATGTTAATACTTATAATCACACAGATATATGATCCACAGTTGGTTCAGAATATAAAACAAGACAAACCAACCTTTACTACTGATACCTTATTTTGTAAATATATTAAATCCATGTCCAAAATAACATCGAATTTTATTAGAGTGACAATAAGGATAATTGTTGGAAGCAAATTCCCCTAAAATTCAAGCGGAGAACAATAATATACATGATATGTGATCATCTTACCCTTATAGTCTTTCATTTCTAATTCTATATCAAATCGTTGATGTGGTACTATGATACCCTTATAAAATTCTTCATATATAAAAGAGCGTATAGATCTAGAATAAAATAAGACATTAACAACTCTAGATTGGTTGGTAAGTGTAAAATTCTCCACTTAGTTATCATACTCAACATCAAAAAAAGAGATCAAATGATATTTCACTTTATCTCTGGGTGTAAGAGGTTTCTAACATTGATCCTAATAATTAACCTTTGGGTTTGAGTACTGGTATCAATAATTACCATACATCATTCATTTGAAATAGTAGAGTGTGGGTGGTGAATTCTTTAGTTCTTTCCCTCTATCATTAGATAACATATTCCTCCCATAAATTTAGAAATCGATTGACCTTTGAACTTCCTTTCCAAACATAATTTTTTTTCTAGAACCTTAAAGATAATTTCCACTATGTTTTCTTCCGCACTTGGAGCATAAGTAATATTTCATATTCATCACTATATAGTTATTAGAATATCATTTCAATTCCTTCTTTATTTTCTTATAAAAAATATTACATTGATGTGTAACTATAATCTAAATTTTCACTTTGATGTAATGGGAAATATTTACTTTTTTCAATAGAAATACCTTATGGATAATTCTCTACAAAAAAATGGTTATATGCCACTGAAAAATCAATCAACCTTACTTTCAGGTTATATGACTATACCTGAAGCGTACCTTGAGGTGTTGTAAAAATTTTCCTCCTAGATATTAACAGACCCATCATTATTCAATTTTATTTAATGGAATTACTTCTCTATTTTTATATAAATAATACAAGGAAATTTCTTATTAAAGAAGAGGATCTTAAACACATTTCACTCCATTGATTCAATTTTTTCTCATTGCCTCATGTTCTTAATAATGAACCACCCTTGATATAATGTTTATTCAAAATGATATTAATCTAAAATGGATTTTTCATGTACGAAAAACTAGATAATAGAATATATATTTTTAGTCTTATTGATCAATTCTTAGAAACTAGCAGATCAATATACCAAATAAAATTGTGTGGATATTTCCTCATGAAGGACATATAGAATGATGTTCCCTAATTTTTTTTTGTTTGGAATCCCAACAAAAATTATAGCTTGAGAAAGATTAAAAAGAATAGAATATGATTGTTAATTCCAGTTACTATATCAGTTGGTTCATTATGAGGACATGCATTGCATTCTCTATCACATTTTTCATTAACATGGCTCCTTCATGTTCCATCCATTTACTAAAACCAAAAATCATAGAGTGTGAATCAATGATCATTATGGGAAACCACATAATAATGATACATCATTTATCAGATATCTATATCATGTCACCTATTATTTGACTTATGAAACCATAGTATTAACTTTGATCAATCATGATTATCATCTACTCAAATCCTTCATAATGGTTTATAAATAAATTGTAATTAACCTATGAATTTCCCTTGTGCATGTCAAAACTAGAGAGGATTAAGGGTACACTTTCCGTGCATAAGAATTATGGATGTGATATATTCATCCAACTCGATTTGGGGTTATTACCCCTAGATGCATCCAAACATGGTTTTTTTGGAAAATTAAAAATCATTCTTTAACATAACTAATGAAATTCTCATATACGTAGGATTATCCAAAGGAACTTAATAAATGTTTTTCATTCCTATTTTTCAAAAGGTTCCATAAAACATTATTTGATACCAAATATAGTGACCGATACATTTCATGCAAATATATTACATCATACTGGAGAAATATTCATAACAAAACCTTTAAATCTACGTCAGAATCATATAGGTCTAGTTCCTTTAGCAACTAGGATATATAATCAACATGTTCATATAATATATACATCATCTCCCATATAATTCCTTAAAAATTACACCCTTATTATACATATCATATATAATAGTTCTCTTCGTATCATAGACAAGGTAAACATAAGAAAGGGTGAGCTCAAATTCCCAATAAGGGTACATAAAGGATATATTAATGATCACATAAGCATAACAAGATCACATGGGTATGAAAATAGGAAATTAATATTTGAAAGCTGTAACCTATATATAATAGACCATAATCACAATCCAATTAAAAATAATAGTAGTTCTTAAGATGTTAATCATAATGGAATCAGAGAACATGATCCATGAGAGAATAAAACTAGCATATGTAAGATATTTTTATTATACAGAAGCATAGAAAATAATTTCCTTAGTAGTAAATTATTACATCTTGGACTATCATAGTGGATTGGTTTCACTAAACATTAAATCATATTAGCCAAGGATCACTCCCAAAACTATTATAGTTGACAAATTCACGTAATAAACTAGGTTTACTCCCCATTGCGGTTTTGTTTAACTTGTGAGATATCCATCTTTACCCAATACATTGTACGGATATATAATTCGTGTCCCACCCATCACATAATGAAAATAATTTATCTGTGTTCTATAATATCATAAAATATTCATCATATCATAACCCATGAAAATAAAATGTGTTTCATAAAAATATAATCCTGGAATAACCCATGGAAAGGAAATGATTTTCATTAAAAAATCATTAATTCATCTTAGAATAACCCATAGAAATTACATTAAATTATAACATGGAAAATTTATTGAGAAAAATAAATGTTTTATTTTCAAATAACTTATTTAAAATATAAAATTTTCCAAATGTTATAGAAAACTTTTTTTTTAAAAGATACTTGGAAAATTGTAATAGAATCTTCAAATCATTGAGTTGACATAATGATAGTAAAATCTACACATGTTTTATATTGAAAAGGATAATTAATTTCAAACCTTATAAAAATAAAAATTTATCTCATGACACGACCCACTAAAGCCCTCCTAGTCGGTGATAAGATGGGTGTGACCATCCCAAGACCTTCTCTAATAGGCTTGGGGCTAGTGAAAAGCACAAAAAAGGCATCAATTATGTAATAGATCTTATCCTTAGTACCTTAATTCTTGAAAACAACCATATCTATGAAACAATGTTAAGGAATAATAAATGAATAAAAAATCTGGATTATAACCATGATTGAAATAACCTCTAATGAATACATCATATTATGAAAATATCGTGCAAAAATAGAATGGGGGTAAAGTACATGAACACCAATAAAAGAAGTTCCATCTGAATCATAACTAGAAAAATTAAATCTTATGGGAGAAAAACCCAAAATCATTATATCCAACCACCAAACACAGTGAATGAAACAACATATTAATATTCTCCACTAATTCCAAAATCAATATAATTGTTTTACTATATAAAAAAGGATTTACAAGGGAAAAGATTTGGAGAAAAGAAAACACCATGTTTATTGATGTCTACTGTGATGTAAAGCAAGAGAGTTTCCTACCACTATGTCTAATCCCTCTAGGGGAAGGAGCATAAGTTGAATAAAGTAGTGAAATGGATTCCTTGGGTAGCATTGGAGGAGATAATGTCATCCCCCTTGTTCCATTATCTCCATTTGGGAAGAACATCCATGTGGTTTCAAATGGGGATCTTTCACATTATGATGATGTAAGAGATGGACCATGGTATTGGAAGTTGAACCTAGAGGCATTTCTAGAGGGTGAGGGAGTCAGTTTCAACTGTAGCTATATGCATATTATTCTAGATACACAATGATAGACCTATATATATTGCTTATACTTCTGCCTACAGGGTTTTTCCACTACAGAAGGAGTCCAAGAAGGTAAGAATGAATGATCTAATAGAATCTAAAATAACACCCCTCTACTCTAATCTTTAATGATTTAGGATCTATCATTTTTGAGCTTTAGTCCATAAGGATGAGCGTACCAAGATATGACCTCACATGTGGTCTATGTAACTGGTGATGATAAAGGGATACAGTACTGAGGGGATGAAGAGAAGGGGATTTATCCAAATTCTTGATAAACCAGATGAGACCAATAACTTAGTTTTTATTTGTCTGGATGATGGTAGTATGACCACATAGAGAGGACTTGGGGAGATCTTTGATTCTTGCCTTCACATCATCTCGTAGTTCCGTACAAGAAACTCATGTCAAGGGCCCACATCTCATCACTATGCTCTACTGGAATAGGGGCATAATCATTAATAGGGGACATGCACTATAGTGTAATGGGGGGGGGTTCTTGTTAGTAAGAAGAGGACCCACTCTATGGTGTGATAGGGGTTCCATTCAGAAGATAGAAGACCTACCACACCTTGGTGCGACTTGGGGTACCTCTCAATATATAGAAGACATATAACCAAGTGTGATAGGGAGTATGAATTGGTAAATAGAGGATCCATTCTATGGTGTGACCATAAGTAACCACCCAACCCAGTTTTTGTATATAGGGGACTCACACCCAGGTGGTATATGGGGGGTTTTAACCAAGACATCTTTATGATGTCCTCACCCATTCACATCCATCGGTCAAGAATTTCTTGAAGAAGTATAACACATGAAACACCTCATCTCATATATCAAAATACACTATTAAGGATACCATAATGTAATACATATAAAACTACTAAGGATAGTCTTCTTAGAAGCCAACATATAAGTTCCAATGAAGAAGATGCCAAGGGTAGAAGTTCCTATAATAAGTACATGGTTTGTACATTAGGTCACAAGACGTATGAACTTTGCACATCTTCTAGTCGTATTTTCCCATAATCATATATTGGGAATCCTATCATAATACACGGTGTGTACATGTGGTATATGGAATTTATTATCCATTTTGGTCTTACGCATGTCCATCTGGCTCATGCCTGTGTACACTGGTCATTTCAATGTGTAGTGGTCATGTCTAAGTACATGACTATGCTCATATACTCTATCCATGCCTACGTTTCTAGTCATTCCCAATCCCATGAACTCTAGGAGTACACATAGGTCCACCTACACCAAGTTAAACCATGTATATATCATTATAAACAGTGTGTGATATTTATCTCTGACTGACACCCTAGCTGCCATAACCATGGGACTACACAACATGTGTCGTTCCTAACAACAAATCATGTACTTAGGTTTTTCACAGGAAGTAAATCATGTTCTTCATAAAGTATACGGTCTTAAATTTCTACAATTAAACTCTTCATTTGGCCATTCTATGTTGAAGTATCCATTGCCGAATGATGATTTCCTTTCACTAGTGTTTGAAAATCAGAAATCTGATCACCCATGTGAAGTTCTAGCACCTCCCATAGTAGCCTTTATCACTACTAAAAATTGATTAATCCATGTAACCATCACCATCATCATGAATATATCCTTGATACATTGTAAAAAAATATATTCATACATTGTTCACACAACATATACAAATATGGGGGTTTCATCGCGCTCAAAACCTCCCCTAGAATTTAAAACTACAACCCCAGGGGCCAATGACAAAGAATGAGATTAAAAATGGGGGAATGAAACAAGAATTATGTAAATACATTATTAACCAATGTAATAATGTTGAAATATCATAATATTGGGAAATTAGGGGTGAATCATAAAATATGAATAAAATTCATAAATGTGCTTCAACAATATTTAATCTAGTACACACAATTCAAGGGATCGAAAATAAATTAAAAATATAACAAAAAATACATACTCAATAATCAATAAGGGATTAAACAATAAAATGAATATCCCAAATACCATTAAGGATCGATGTTTTGTGAAGAGTGAATTCACCATCGATGAAAAATATTCATTTTATTCACTTCCTTCACTTTGATTCATTTATATTCGATCATCATTGTTCTCAAATCCTATTCCTCCATTGAACAATGAATACATAATCTTCTATAATATCTCAGTGTTATGTGGCTAAACTGTAGATTTTCCATAACATGGAATTTAATGTGGGTATCTAGGTTTGGGGTTATTTTATAAATATAATGAATTTATTTATTTATTTACATTATTAAAGGCACCCACCCACAAACACCTCCCACAAAACTCTTGATGATGACCAACCTTAGGATGTTCCAATGATAAACCCCATATTTTGGTGTCAATATTGGCCTCATGTTTCCCATATGAGGTCTTAAAAAATAATAAAACCACTAAAATAGAAATGATGAATGAATGTGCATTAAAATATCTTAATATTTTTAAAATATTAATTTCTAGGTGCCGACACACCAAAATACTATGATTACTTCAAGGAAAACCCCAAATATTTACATAGATATATTCAAAGACTCATCCAATAAAACTAGATTTGTTACATTCTCCCCTCATTTAAGGATTTTATCTTCAAAATCACAATATATAAAAAATTCATGGGTATTAAGTCCTCATATAACTCTCATTATCCTAGGAGATCTCTTGCATTCCCGATGCTACAAAATCAGACAAACCAAAGGAATGGTACATCCACGCGAGATCCCCTCCTCCCGGTCCTCAATTTAAATTGGGTACTTTATGAAGGTGGATCCATCCTCAATGTCCCAAATGACAGAGTTAATGAGGTGCAAAGGTTCAAGCATGTATTTATTTAATAGTGACACTTAAAATATGTCATGCACCTATTCCAACCATGTGGGAAAGCACCAATTTAGGAAACATCATCAACCCTCCAGAGGATTTAAAATGGTCCAATTAAACATAGGGATATATTTTTTCCTCAGACAAATATCAATAATTGTCCTCATGAAAATAATCTCAGGAAAACATAGTCTACATATTAAAACTAAAAGGGCCAACAACATTGTCCTATAATATATTTTTATCTAATATGGGTTGTACTCATGCCCTCATGGATCACATGAACATTCCACACCATCACCTATATTATCCCTGAACCAAAAGGTGATATATCTCCAATCGTAGTACAACATAAGGGTTCCCTGTAGGGTCTCTCATACAAGGCCTTAAATGTTTCCACATTGATAGTAGAGGGATAAATGTTATTAGAAGAAAATTATACCAATGGGAATTGGTCTTCCCAATCCTGAATAATGTTCAACAGGATGGATATCTGCATATCATAAAAACACCTCGATATTTTACAATACCCCCCATACATTTGGGGGTGAAAAACCTTTCCCATCATCAACTTGTCCTTTTTGGACACCTGTAATTCTCTCCACATCCATGTTGTGAACCAAGTACCATTCTCGTAGAAAATATTCAAGGGAATCCCATAAATATATTTGATCTCCCTCATGTAAAACTACCCTAAAAACTAAACCAATCACTTATATCGATTGGTTAGAATGTGAGATGATTTTTAACTCAGTCAATAATTACCCAGATATCTTTGTAGGTTCTATCGATCTATGGTAACTCCATCATAATTTCTATGTATATTCCATCCCAGTTACACTTGGAGATATCAATATTCCATGAAAAACCTATCAGAACCTAGTTCATATACTTTACACACTAACATGTGAGAGACCGGAAGAAAAACTCGATGTCAGTCCTTCTCATTTTATACCACCAAAACTGGTGTTGAAGGTACTTGTACATGTTTTCCATTAAGGGTCATAGAATCAAAGGGTATGTTTTAAAATCTGCCATAACCTCATCAGGAAACTTTACTAGAACCACTATTTTTCACTATAAAAGGATGAAATACTCCCCTCCTTCATAAGAATCATTTATGGAATCTATTCAGGATAAATGGTCATTAATAACCTCATAGTAGATGTCTTCCAACTGATCCTTTCTAACGTGATTAAGAATTAATGGTACCACCACCATCAACTAAAGAAAGAAAATATCACTATCATCCCCTAGGGTTTTCTTTATCATATTCTTTTTCTCAAATTAATCCTTTAATAAGTGGGTATGTAACTTTCTACTAAGGGAATCTGCGACCACAATTCCATTTGCATGAGTATAGTCTATCTCTATGTTATCGTCCTGAAAGAACTCCAACCAATGCCTCTATCATATGATGTTTTCTATGTGAATGAATATGTACCTAATACTCTTTTTTTTGAGTAAAAAATAACACCATAATCCTAGAGATAGTGCCTCTTCAACATTAGATTGAAGACTATAACTGCAAACTATAGGTCACGATTCATGTGTTTTTTCTCATGGAATCTCAACTACTATGATAGATATGTTATTACTACTTGCACCTGCGTTAAAATAAAACCCTTAAAATTAGTATAGGAATCAAAATAGTAAATACACAATACCCTTCTCTGGTAGAGTCAACACATGATCAATGGTTTGTATCACCCTTATCTTTTGAAAATATTATTCAAACTAACCAGTCTGGGTAAATGGATACCCATTCCATGTTAGGGTGGTAAAAGGGGTTGAAATCATAGAAAATTATTCTATGAACCTTATGTAGTACCCTTCAAATATAAGAACATTATTTACCTATTTCATGCTCTTGGGAGGATCACAAACAAGAACCAAATCAATATTTACTTGTTCAATAGCAAAACCATGCTCCGAGATGAAATGCCACAAAAAGTGAGCCTCATGGATCCAAAATTGGAACTTTAAGAGCGGACTATAAAGATAGTTCTCCTTGACCCTGTCTAGTACAATCCTCATGTTCTATGCCTGATAATACTCTTACAAAGAGTAAGTGATTATGTCATCAATGAATATGACCACAAATCATACAATGTTTCAATAAAAGATGCTGTTCATAAGAACTTTAAAAAAGGGGGAATTCATCACATAGAAAGACATGAAAATGAACTCATGGTTTCTATAGAAACATCATAATTACATCATTAAAACATTTTCCTAGTGAATACTCAACAAGAGGTAGTCAGACCTATGATTGGTCTTTGAGAACTAAATCACGCTACTCAACTGGTTGAAGAGGTTATCAATGCATAGAAAGGGGTACATGTTCTTTATTATTTCTTGATTCAAGAGATTATGATCAACACAATACTTCATGTTCATGTATTCATCTTTCATGAAGAAAACTTGAGTATCATAGGGGTTACATTATGTCCAAAATGTCTATTCTCTTGATTCTCCTCCAAATACACCCTCATCTCTCATATATTTTAAGGGGGAATCTAATATGTTTTAGAAGATATAAGGGATGTTATGAGGTGTAGGTTGATGTATAATTCCATTTAACACCACATGGGTAGTTCAAAAAATATTTAGGGTAGAGTTCTATATAATATTCTAATACTGAAGGACACTAGATTTCTGAAGACATCGCATCACAAAGGGAAAATATTTCTAACTAATGGGTGTTGGGTTATAAATTCTTGCTCAGAATACCCACTTAATCAGCCATAAGATATCACTAACAGATAAAGTAGAATTTTACCACATCTATAAAAAGTAATCCAAATCATATACGATGAATTCTAATCTAGGCCCAGATTGGGGACAACAAATCCATACCCAAGATGATGTCATAAGGCTTCATCGTGATGACTAATAGTTCCCATGATAAACTCCCTCCAATAATATATATCTTTTACTATACGAAAATAATGATATTTAATAATCACACCCTGTAAAAACCTCAAGAAAAACCTACTAGGATATGGTGTCAATATGGTTCTCTAGCTCTCAATTGAGGGATATGGAAATGAAGGAATGACTCACAAATGTGTCTAATATTAGTGTTGTAATATAAAAAAGACTAATATAATACCTCGAATCATCTCATCAGATGATTAATCATATCCCTTCGAAGCATGTAGCAACCTTTGGCCCCAACTGCTAGTTCTCTAATCCTAGAAGAACTAGTGGAAGTAGGTTATAGAATTTACCCCACCAAAATCACATCTATCAAGAACTAAACTTTTTCCTTTTCTAGCACCAACTCCCTAGGGGCCTCCATGTCCATGCCTAGAAGATATCTAATCATGACTCTACCTCTACCATGGTGGTATATACAGTACTTGTCTTCCCTACTTGGCATATCGGATTGGGAAATCACATGCCACATGACCTCACCCATCACACGAATATAATTATGACTCTCCTAGATGATTAAACCCTTTGTGGTAAACCAACCCCATTGAACCAGATGCTTGAGTCCAAGAATGGTATGGTCTCCTTCACCAAGACCCTAGTAACTGATTTCTACTAGATGTTGTAGATAAAAAAACTCCATGGGGATCACCATAGACTCCTGTCACCTAGTGCCCCTATACTAAGAAGATCAATGTAACTAAATCATACTCCAACACTTCAGTATATTTTGGAATTCTCAAGGATAATATTTTAGAATGGATGTCTCTATTAGGTCCCTACTCAGAATTAAATTCCTGAAAGTATCCATCTCACCAAATATCAAGGGAGTAAAATGTTAGGTCCATGAACCTCAAGAAATACTCATCAACCATTATTTCACCCTGATGCAACTCAAGGGTTTCATAAATCCTTTCAAATTGCAATCATAAAGGGTAAAACTCCCTAAAAATAGGTGTTATAAGTTGGGCTATGAGATCATCATCTCATTATGGGTATGAATCATTGGACTCCCCCAGCGCCATGTCACTCCATAGAAATGGATAGATTCCAGTGCAACCATCTGATTGGTTGAGATATTAACAATCCAAAGTAATTGGATCTCTAACTCAAGTCAATCCATTCCTTCATAGGGATATGGATTTCCATGAAAACTTAATAGTCTCTAATGTATTAACCCATGTCATGTGATAAGCATGAATACATCCTTTTCCTGACCTACTAGTAGTATAAAATGATCAATAGGTTACAACACTAATCCTTACCCTATTATAGAAAACACCTTATGAGATGTCCCCTGAACTAAGGCCTCGTTACTTAACTGATCCACATCACAATCGTGTATCAGTACCTGGTTGACTATATTACTAAATAATTCCTAAAAGGGATTACGATGTCCCATGATTAGATGATCACTTATTTATGGGGGTTAAATTAAGGACACTCCAATAACATAATCCAATATGATGCATGTCCCAATGCTTCCCTACAACTGATGTTTCGGTATACTAACTCCACAATTAGGTATTCAGAGTCTTGGTAAATGGATAAATGAACTCACACATCAGCACTTCATTCCCTAGTCTAGAATCCAAACTTGAGAGACTATGAATACATTTAACTATCTTCCCAACAAATCCTCACTATGGGTCCATCTCTACACTGACTTAAGGGTGAACCTCCTTTAATACCACTTTTTCAAAACCAAATATGTAGTGGCCCACCTATCTAGTAGCATGCCTGGTATGGAAACCCCACATCACCTCAAATGGGATAGGGGCTAGAGAGAAGTGTTAAGAGGAAAAAAAATAAATAGGGGTCATAGAATATATGCTTGCATGTACACATATAACCATATCAATGTAAATGTGAAAAGAAATAATAGAACACTACAACATCACGATTCTCATCATTCATGAAATAAATTATATGGAATATATCAAAGTATGAAATCATAATTCCAAATTGCAATGGAGAAATATACATAAGATACTAGAAAAGAAGCCCCAACTAGAAAACCCTTGAAAAAATGAATGATGAATGCGGTCTGACTCTTCACATCCTTGTTCAGCCACTGAACATGGACAATTCCCCCATGAATCACTATGATCCACCAATGTCACTATTTATTTTACTATCGTTTTTACAAGACACCATATTTGTAGGGAAATCTCATGCTAGGGTGACTATATACATACCCTGTAGGATTCTATGAAAACTACAGTTGGTGAAATATAATGATACAATAGAACGCACTTTAACCCACAATGGGAGGGGAACAAAAACCCTACCTATATACTCATAAATATATCCAAATCTAATGGAAATGTAATAACCTTCTCCATATTCCAAAAATAGAAGATGAGTCTTCCAGAATCTCCAATTGTTTATCTCTAATTATCGGCATCTTGTGTGTTCATATAGGAAACCCATGTAGAGGAACCATGCCTCTCCACTATGTTCTATATCTCAAGGGTCCACAATATCCAAAAAAAAGACTCACTCCCTAGTTCTATAGAAGAATAACCTTATTTGGTAGAGGATCTGTGCCCTGGTGCAATAGTGTGTTCCACTCGATAGATAGAGGACCAGCACCCAATTGTAAAATTGTGTACCACTCTTTATATAGAGAACACATTCCCTTATGTGATAGTAGTTCCCACTTATTAAACCGTCTCTTTAGTGAAACTGGTGGGTATGGCTCAAACTAGTAGGGAGTATTGGGGACCCACACCATAGTGTGACATGGGAGATACCAACTCCAACATCTCTTTGATGACCCAAACTAATAATTTACATCAAAAAAGCATCACCTCATGAAGATTCATTATTGAAAAACCACATTTCATATCTCAAAAGACACTATGAAGTATACCATCAGGTTCTATGTGGGAAACTAATAAGGATAGGCTACCCATGGGACAACATATATGTTATGAGGAAGGAGATATAAAAGATAGATGTTACTATAAGAATTATATTGTGTGTACATGGGGTCACATGGCATGTAACCTCACCCATTTAGCTAGTCATATTCTCTATGGACATGGAAGAGGATTCTAGGTCATAATAAACAATGGTTATCAGTGGTAAAAATCATGTGTCAGGCACCTAGGGAATACATGTGTCCTCTCATACCATTCCAATGTACCCAAGTTGTTCCCATTCACACTGGTCATGTTCGAGTATTCAGTCACACTAATATACTTTTTCCATTCCCATAAACTCCAAGAGTACCCATTTAGATGAAAACACTATATCACATGACATATTTGTTAGCATAAATGGCTTGTGATATTTATCAATACCCTGAAATATTTCATTCACATCTAGGGGACTAATTGGATTGTCTTTATCAAGACTATATTTCATGTTGTCTTGTTTTCTATAGGAAGTATGTCTTGATCTCCATGTGGTTTTTTGATCCACTACATCCACTATAATACAATCCATTTGACCACCTATGAATGAAGAATCTTTTAGTGAACATCGATATCCAGTCTTAGGTTTCCAATAATTAAAAATACAATCTCCCCTGTGAAACTACGGTGCCTCCCATCTTCTCTCTAGATCCCAAAATCCACAGAACCATCACCCAAACCCTAAAACAATCCTTAAACCATTCAAAAATAATCATCCCATGAATTGTTCTTATGACCTACATGAATCTATGGGTTCAATAATGCTCAAACCCACCCAAAAAATGATGAACCATTACCCCATAAGAAAACTGCAAAGAACCAAATGCACAATGTGGGAACGAAATAAGAACAAGTTGAATCCATCATTTTTTAATGAGATAATGGCCAATAATCCTAACATGGGTAAATTAAAGGTGAACTATCATGCAAAAATAATATTCATAATCAGTATTCAAATAGATTTAATTTGGTTCATGCAATTCATTAGATAAAAATAAATTTAAATAATATTCAAAAATTCATGCTCAATATAAGAAAGGGTTGTAGAGATAAAATAATGAGTCATAAATCAATTAATGGAATATCATTTTTTGAGAGCTAACTCACCTCTGGTGAAAAATATATTCTACATTATTTTCCTACCTCTTGATTCACCTCGATTCGATGATCATTATTCTTCAATCACAATACACTAATGAAGAATGATTACCTCCCCATCTCTCATTTCTTATTGGTATGGGATAACACAGGATATTTTCTATGACCCGATATTTGAAGGTGATTTCTAGGTTTTTTGTTTTTTAATAAAAATAGTTAAAAAAATTTATTCAATTTTATTAAAGGCACCTACTATTTTTCACCACCCAAAAAAATTTTTGTGTTGAGAAACCATAACTCAATTCATGGGTAAACCATATATTATGGAATCTGCTCTAGTCTCATATTTGTTATATGAGGTACCAAATATCATGGGGAAAAATTAAATAGAAACATTGCATGTGTGTGAATTAAAATATATTAATATTATTAAGATACTATTTATGGGGTCTTGGGACAGCTAAACACCACTCCGACTAAAAAGAAAAAATCAAGATGTATTAATAAAAAAATTTAATGGACTAATCCAATAATAAAACCTGCTTTAAAAATTAGTTCAATCATAAAATGACAAGAATGATTATTTATACCCTTTTGTAAAAAAATAATCATGGGTATAAATGTATTTAAACAAACATATGTTATTATTAAAAAAATTCTTGAATTTTTTAGAAAACATGGATATGGATGAAAGAGGATTTTCGACCAAAGAGAGAAATAATGTCGGTTTTCCGTAGAAATTTTATTTTGTTACCTCGAGTACTTTAAGAGGTGAAAATTAAGTGAAAATATGTATTCTAAAGAAATAAATATAATATAAGAAAAATCATGTGTTTAGTTAGAGGAAGACCATTTTATTTCATTATTATAACTTAAATATAATCAATCCTGATAAACAATGAGATTATAATATTAAAACCTTACCTCAAGTATCATTTTCTTCATACACATTAGAAACAAATTTATCATAAATTTAAATTTATAATAAATGTATTAAAAATTCATACCCTTATATATAATACCAAAATTGATTTTATTATTAAATTTTATCACCCTTTTATTAACAAATATTTATTAAAAATGTTATTCCGGGTGAAAACTACTTCATTTTCATGCATGTTTCGGTTTGATGTTCTCGATCATTATTATTAAATCATGATTTCAAAATCAAAAGATTAATAAAAATTAAATTAACATCATATATATTACTTATATGTATAATTATAGTAATCTATAATATATATTACTAGAAAAATGAATTAGACAATTCCTGGAAATGATAGACTTACTGTATACAAGATAGATGTTTCCATTTTTAGATGGATGGAATGAAAGAAAGGTAAAGAATAATTTACCTTCATAAAATAAAAAAAATAACATATATATTTATTAAATCCATCATTATTACTATCCACGTAAACTGGTGATGATAAATGAATGAATATATATGATATTAATATGGGGAAAATAATCTATACGTATATAGGAGTGATGTTTTCACATCACATAGGATGAAAAGGAGTGTAATGGGTTTTATATCATCATAATAATAGTTCATTATATTTAAAATACTCATGTAATTATTTTATAGTGGATTCCATGGATTTATAAGAGGTTGAATAAGAAACACAATTGAAAATGATCAGGTAAGATATTTACCTCTTTATTGAGAACCCTCTATTGTCTACCACCTTATGCCTTGAATGAGTAGTATTTTAGAAATACCATAATCTATAAAATATTGTGAAGGAATATAAGTATAATGACCCAACCTTATTACATACATAATATTTAATTTAGTCAAGAAAACACTTGCTATTATATTGAATATCTTTTAAAGTATAGAGATTTAGAGAATTAGGACAATATAGTCATTATAATACAACTTATTACAAAGTGGATACCATAAAAACAGTTTGCATTTTTTTTTTAAAATATAAAACATTAAAACTTAAAGAAGACTCCTTGAAAATTATTCAATATTTATCATAGAATCCTTCATTATATTACACATCCATTAACATGTGATAATCATTTCAAAACTTGGGATGATCATAAAAGCTCAGTAATGGATGAAAAATAAGGAAAGAGAACATTAGTCCATGAACACTCATAACGTATGAAAACATTTCTAAAAGAAATTATTATCACCCATATATACTTACTTTGTGTAACATGGTATTTACATAATATTCACACAAAACATGAGAAAATAAATATAATCATAGAGGTATCTTGGGGAATTACTTACATAATCTTATAACCATTCTTGGCTACCTTATAATTTGTAACCCTCATGGATACCATACTTTTTGTAACCATCGCAGTTTAACTTGGAGTAACCATACAGCTGACCTTCGACATATTCATAACCAATGAATTGGAGGGAAATATAGGTCCCACCCTTCATCATAAATAATTCCTAAGGAACAAAACATAGGCATACATCATGATTAATTCCATAAAAACATTACTTGGGAATTAAGTAAAACCGAATTTTAAAAGAGTATTTTTTTAAAAAATCCCCGTATAAATATCGTACACTAGAAGAGAGACTTAAGAGAGTGGATGGAGTATGTATATATACTGTAAATAAACATAATAAAACATAATATAAATAGAACCCATGAAACAAACAATTTAAATAGAACATAAATAATGAAGTAGAAGGTTAACCCAAAGAATGGGAATTGGGTTAAGAATTCCCTTACCTCGGGTTTTTCTTACTACCAACTTGTTTAAACTTCCTTAATAATGGTTAAAAGAGTGTTATTAGTAGTTTAAAGAAAACGTTTCATGATTATAACAACTTATATTATAATTTCATAACATCATTTCACCCCTTAATTGATAGTATTGTGTTCTTGCACTATTTTTGGGTGAGTTCCTTACATGATTTCGATGATTGGTTCATGATGGATGTTCCTGTCGATTGGAAGTGAAACTCCATAATTGGAATAAAATAGTATTTATATATTTCCATTACCATAAAATATACTATTTATCATTTTGATGTCTTATACGAGGATGATTCACAAGTTTAAACATTAATGATGTTCGTTTAGATCTTTTAGTGGTTCTTCAATGACAACAACCTCATTTTGTCTTACAATTTAGAACCATGAGTACAATATATTCCTAGAACCAATTATGAGACAAAATAAATATATTATAACCTGGTTGAATCATAAAAATGGTTTGATGACTAGACATTAATAATTAATGCAAATTTAAATCACATTGTCCACGATGTTGGTAATTCGACACATCGTGGAAAATATTTTAATTCCTTGAATTAGTCATTGAGAAGAATAAAAATGATGATAAATTTTCCATGAACATGAGAACATACATAATATAAATGATTCTGGAGATTACATGCCTCTTGTATTAATATTATATGAAGAAATAATGAGAAAAGAAGTCAACATAAAAAAATAATTGAGAAATCCCTTAGAAATATTCGCCAGACTAACGACAACACAACATAATTTTAGAAAATATTAAAAATAAAGGTGACATGGTTTTTACATCCATAAATTAATCATGATATAGATTATATCTAGAATGATAAGTAAATAAGAACATGGTATGGAAACTTGAATGTTATACCACATAAAAGAGAACCTGAAAAGAAAAAAAATAAAATTGTGAATTTTATTACATTTTAAATTAACCTTTAGAACTTGAAGTTTGGGGCCTTGGGACTTTAGGAAGCCTTAGGAGGAATAATATGAAGTTTAAGGAGTACATAACTTCGTTGAGGAGGAATTGGGAATGAATTTAAAGGAGGAATGTGTTGAAATTTATAGGGAAAGTAAGGGAATATTTTAATAATTTTCAAAGGACACCTCATGATTGGTATTTGAAAAACCATGGGCTTGCCCATGGTATTTGATCATGGTATAAGCCACTTGGGATAACTCACATAACATTTAACTATAAACATGTTGATCATATTTATGAAATCATTATTATATCATTAATGATATCATTAACACACCGAAACTAAAAACTGTATTTTTTACTATTACCCGAAAAATCAATTGTTTTAGAAAAGTCCCATAATTCACCCTAACCATTTATCAATGTGTATAATTCAAAAATGAAGTAAATTTTTTGAAAATAATTTTTTAAATATTATTAATTTAATTTTGAAATAAAATAATACTTAATTCAAAAATTAACAATTTTAATTCTATAACTACTTCTATATCACGATGAAAAATTAACCAAGATGTTATTATCATGAAACCGTAAAAAAATAAAATAATAATAAAATTTAATATTCATTAGGGTAATATTACTATTCATAAGGGTATGTTACTATTCACCAAAAAAACAAGTTGGTTCCAACAGACTCCAAATAACATACTGAACACATTTGTAGAAGATAGTTTCTTGAAATTCAAAACATAGAAGTAGAAAAGTATGTTTTAAAGGATAGTTAAAAATATATATTAAAACAAAGTTCAATGAATTTATATTTATTTTTTGAAAAACATGGGTTGTTACATTATCCCCCCCCCCCCCTTAGATAAATTTCATCCTCACAATTTTATTTACTTATTAAACAACTGAGGGTACTTTTCCCTCATTGCATTTTCAGACTCCCATGTTGCTTCTTCAGCAATTTGGTTTCTCCACAAAACCTTTACCTAGTAAATTACCTTATTCTGAAATACATGTTCCCTTGGATCAAGAATCTGAACGATTTTCTCTTCATAAGAAAGGTTCTCTTCCAACCGAACTGCTTATGGGCTCAAGACATGTGATGAATCTGGCACATACTTGCTCAACATCAAAACAAGAAATACATTGTGTACCTGAAACAAACTCGAAGGAACAACTATGTGGTATGAAACTGTTCCAAATTTCTCCAAGATTTCAAAAGGACCTATGAACCATGGACTTAGCTTCCCTTTATTAAGAAAATACACCACACTTTTCCAAGGAGAGATTTTAAGGAAAACATGGTCACCTACCCAGAAACAGAAGTCTTTCCTTATGTTATTTGTATAACTTTTCTGCCTGATCTGAGCTGTCCTCTTGTGCTGCTGGATCATCCTCACTTTCTCAGCCACTTCTTCTACTAATTCTGGACCCATCAAATTTCTTTCACCGACATCATCCTAAAATAGTGGAGTTCGACACCGCTTCCGATACAAAGCCTCAAAAGGTGCCATTTGAATACTAGAATGAAAACTATTATTAAAAAAAACTCAACTAAAGAAAGATATTGATCCCAACTCCCCTGGTAGTCCATTGAACAATCTCAAATCATATCCTCCAAAGTATGAATCGTTCATTCTAACTGCCCATCTGATTGAGGATGAAAAGCTGTACTAAAATTTATCTCTGTGCCCAATGACTTCTGAAGTCCCTTCCAAAAGATAGAATTGAACCTGGGATCTCAGTCAGATGCAATGGAATGAGGAACTCCATGTAACCTAACGATCTCTTTGAGGTATAATCGTGAAAGTTGATCCAAATTCATTGTATCTTGAATAGAAAGAAATTGTGCTACTTTGGTATTCGATCAACAACAACCCAAATCACATTTTTAACCTGAGAAGTCTTTCGTAGTCTTACCACGAAGCCCATGGATACATTCTCCCATTTCCACTCTGGCACTGGAGAATGCTAAAGAATCCTCTTCGATAATTGTCTCTCTTCTTTAACATGTTGACACGTCAAACATTTCATGGTAAAATCTGCAATATCTCTTTTCATTCCATCCCACTAATAATACTCCTTAAGGTCTCTATACATCTTAATACTTCCATGATTAACTGAAAATGGAGAACTATGAGCTTCGCAAATTTTTTTTCCTTCAACTGAGAATCACTAGGCACACACAACCTTTTCTAAATATTAAACCACAATATTTTTCATGGTTAAATTCTGTAAACATACCTATTTTAACCAATTCTACCATTTTCTGTAACTCACATTCTTCATTTTGCTCTTTCATAATTTTGTCTGGCAATGATGACTACACTGAAACCTGAATCAAAACAAAGGTATTCCCTGTACCAACATCTTCTAAGCCAAAATTAATCATATCATTAATCACATGATCATGTTCTAAACATAACATGGTTAATGATGCATGATGTTTTTGACTCAAGGAATTCGCTACATTGTATTATTTCCTAGGATGTAAATTGATTGTCCAGTAAAAATCCTTTATCAGTTCTAGCCACCGTCTCTACCTCATGTTTAATTCCTTCTGAGTGAATATTTACTTTAGACTTTTATGGTCAGTATATATTTGGCATTTTGTTCCGTATAGATGATGCATCCAAATTTTTAAAGAAAAAACTACAGCTTCCAATTCCAAATCAGGTGTGGGATAATTTATCTCATGAGGTTTATGTTGTCTCAAAGCATAGGCAATTAACTGATCATTATGCATCAAAACACAACCAATTTCCTTCAAATAAGAATCACTGTAGATGAAAAACTCACCATTTTGGGAAGGTAGGGCCAAAACTAATGAATTCACCAATCTCATCTTCAGTTCCTAAAAACAAACATCACATTCCTCTATCCAAACAAATTTAACCCCTTTCCATGTTAACTTATTTGTCGGGCTAGATAACCGTGAAATGTTATTAAAAAATCGTCAGTAATAACATTCTAAGCATAGAAAACTACGAATATCTGTAACATTTGTTGGTCATGGCCATTAATCAACTACTTTTGTTTTGGATAGATCAATTGTTATTCTATCCTTATTTACAATGTTCCCAAGAAAAGAAATATTTTCCAACCAAAAATCACACTTTCTGAATTTTCCATATAGTTTCTTTTCTTTTAATGTTTGTAAAACAACCTTTAGATGTTTTTCATAATCCACTTTATTTTTATAATATACCAAAATGTCATCAATAAATACAACCACAAACATATTCAAGAACTCATGAAATACTCTATTTATAAGATTCAGGCATACAACATGTGCATTAGTTAATTCAAATGGCATAACAACAAATTCATAATGCCCATATCTAGTATGAAAGGCTGTTTTTGGGATGTCATCCTCCTTCACCTTCAGCTGATGGTATTCGGATCTCAAGTCAATCTTGGAAAAGTACTGAGTGCCCTGTAGCTAATCAAACAAGTAACCGATATGAGGAAAAGGTCACTTGTTTTGAATGGTGATGTTATTCAAAGCTCTATAATCAATGCAAAGTCTCATGGAACCATCTTTATTTTTAACAAATTAATAGGAGCTCCCCATGGTGAAGTGATTGGATGAATGAAGCCTTTTTCAAGCAAATCATGAATCATATTTTTCAATTCAAGAAGTTCTGTTGGAGCCATGTGATTAGGGGGTTTTGAAATTGGTATAGCATCAGGAACTAAGTAAATTTTGAATTCAACTTCCCGATTAGGTATGACAATGGGTAACTTATCAGGAAAAATATCAAGGTATTCATTTACGACTGGAACGTCATTAATTTGAATAGTTCCATTATTTTCCACAGTATGAGCAAGATAACATTCATTTCCATCATTCAGTAGTTTCTCAGGTTCTGAATATATTATCAATTGTATTGGTTCATTCTTGTGTAAAAACTAAAACTCTATCCGAAAAACAACTTCTTTAGCTCTATAGTCAATTTTAGCATGATAATCAGAAAGACAGTCCATTCCCAAAATAACATCAAACTAGACTAAGGGTAAAAACATGGTTTGCAAGTAATGTCTTTCCGTAGACCATAATAGAAATAGTCTTATAATTCTTATTTGCTATATCATTTTCCCCTGGTGTTTTAACAACAAGTTCATGTCTCATTTGTTGAGGGGATATTTCCAAATTACCAGAAAAGTTCTCAGAGATGAAGGAATGTGTAGACCTCGTATCAAACAAAACATTAGAAAAATATAACTAAATAAACAAAGTACCTGATACAACTTCTTTTTATGGCCTGACATCTACTGACGTAGTCTCAAAGGATATCACTACACCTTTCTGCTTGTAGTCTAGCTTCTTTGCATCATTCAGATCTCTCTTTGGGTAGGCATTTGCATAGTGACCCATCTCACCACATTTAAAACACTTTACAGTCTGCTTATCAGGATCAGTCTTATGATCATTATCATTACAATCTCGGGCCATATGTCCAAACTCACCACATTTAAAACACCTCCCTATTTTTCTAAGACATTCCCCAGGGTGTTTCTTGCCACACATTTCACAAAATTGAAATTGGATTTTCTTACCATCAGATTTATTTGGTTGATATTTATAAATTTCTTTCCAACTATACCTATTCTTCTCATTGTTTCAAAAATGCACGTGATCATCAGCAAACTCCATGTCTACTCTCTCAGCAAAATGAACAAGTTTCTCATAACTTTTTAATTCATGAGAGGCCAACACCCTTCGATGCCTTGGCTTCAATCCTGAGTTAAAGAGGTTAATTTTGAAATCAAGATCTAGAATAATCATTGGAGCATACCTTGCCAGTCATGTGAAGTTATCTTCATACAAGGCCACTGAATCTTCCTCCTTCTATTTCAATTCAAGGAATTGCTTCTCCATCCTACGTCGCACCACCTTAGGAAAATATTTTTCAAGGAAAATACATTTAAATTCATCCTAATATAAGGAATAAAAATCTTCTCTACCCTTGATATTCCATACCATTGACCACCACTAATCAGCTTCCCCTTCAAAATGATAAATGGAAAGACTTACCTTTTTATTTTCATAACATCCCATAACATTGAATATCTTTTCAAGGGCTTTGATCCATCCTTCACCTGTTACTGGGTCAGAAGATCCATTGAATGAAGGAGGATGTTGTCTCATAAAATGTTCAACTACTGTCATGATCCTTTGTGGTACCTCTATTGGTTCTCTTACATGAATGCCACCACCATTTATTTCCAGTGTTATCTGAGCCATTACTTTCACAAATTGTTCAGTTCCAATCCCTATCATTTCGGGTTGTAGTTCCAGAAGGATGTCATTTTGTCGGTGCCTCTCTTCTAAAACATCCATGTTCCTTCGGCGGAAAACCATTATGAACAAAAATGTCTTAGATGAAGCAACAAGGTAATCCTTAATTACTAAAACACTTCAAATTAATCATAGAGTGAAAATCATTTATGGTATTCTATTAACATTACCCTAACCCCGAAAGTTATCTAAACCATCCTATGACACCAACTATAAGGACTTGACCTTATTGTCTACATAATATTGATTTTTTAAAGAAAACACTTCCTTTTATATTGAATATATTTTCATGTTTAGAGCTTTAGAGAATTAGGACAATAAATTCATAACATTAAACATTATTACAAAGTGGATACCATAAAAACAATTTCAATTTTTTTCAAAATACAAAACATTAAAACGTAAAAAAGACTCTTTCACAATTATTCAACATTTATCATGGAATATTTCCTTGTCTTACACATCCATTAATCTGTGATAATAATTTCAAAACATGGGATGAGAAAAAAAGCTCAGTAAGAGATGAAAAATAAGGAAATAGCACATTAGTCCATGAATACTCGTAACATATGAAAACATTTTCAAACAACATTATTGTCACCCATATATATTTACTTTGTGTAACATGAGATTTACACAAGATCCACAAAAAAAAAATTAGAACATAAATATAATCATAGAGGTATCTTGGGGAATTACTTAAATAATCTTGTAACCATTCTTGGCTACCTTATAATTTGTAACCCTCACAGCTACCATACTCAGTGTAACCATCGCAGTTACACTTGGAGTAACCATATGACCAACCTCCAACTTACTCATACCCAATGCATTGGGGGGAAATATAGGTCCCACCCTTCATCGTAAATAATTCTTAAGATCCAAAACAAAATCATACAACATGAATAATTCTATAAACCCGTTACTTTGGAATTTCATAAAACCGAATTTTAAAAGAGTATTTTTAATAAAAATCACCTTATAAATATCATACAGATGAAGAGAGACTTAATAGAGTTGATGGAGTATGTATATATACAATAAATACACATAATAAATCATAATATAAAGAAAAACCATCACACAAACAATTTAAATAGAACATAAATAACAAAGTAGAAGGTTAACCCAAAGAATGGAAATAGGGTAAAGAATTCCCTTACCTCAAGTTTGTCTTACATCCAACATGTTTAAACTTCTTGAATAATGGTTAAAAGAGTGTTATTAGTAGTTTAAAGAAACATTTTCATGTTTATAACATCTTATATTATCATTTCATAACATCATTTTACCCCTTAATTGTTAGTATTTTGTTCTTGCACTGTTTTGGGTGAGTTCCTTAGATGATTTCCATGATTGGTTCATGATGGATGTTCTTGTAAATTGGAAGTGAAAGTCCAGAATTGGAATGAAAATCTATTTACATATTTACAGTACCGTAAATTATACCATTTATCATTTTGATTTTTTATATGAGTGTGATTCATAAGTTTAAACCTTAATGATGTTTGTTTAGATCATTTAGTTGTTCTTCGATAACAACAACCTCATTTTGTCTTATAATTTAGAACCATGAGTAAAAAATAATTCCAAAACCAAGGATGAGAAATAATACATATATTATAACCCTTTTCAATCAAAAAAATGGTTTTTTGACAAGAATTTAATGAATTAATGCAAATTTAAATCACATCATCCACGATGTCGGTAATTTGACACATCACGGACAATGTTCTAATTCCTTGAATAAGTGGGAGAGGAGAAGATAAATGATGTTAAATTTTCCATGAACATGATAACATCCATAATATAAATGATTCTAGATATTTTATTCCTCTTGTATTAAGAACATATGAAGAAATAATGACAACGGAACTCAAATTAAAAGAACAATTGAGAAATACCTTAGAAAAAATCGGCAGCCTAACGGCTACAGAACATGGTTTTAGAAAATATTAAAAATAGAGGGGACAAGGGTCACCAATACAGAAATGAATTATTATATATATTATATCAATAATAATAATGAAATAATAACATGTTATGGAAACTTTAATTTTATTCCACATAAAAGAGAACTTGAATAGAAAAAGAAGAAAATTGAGATTTTTCTTACCTTGTAGAGTAACCCAAAGAACTTGAAGGTTGGGACCTTGTTGGCTTTAGGAAGCCTTGGGAGGACAACTATGAAGGTAAGGAGGCCAAAAAATCATTGAGGTAGAATTGGTAATTATGTTAATGGAGGAATGGGGTGGTATTTATAAGGAAAGTAAGAGAATGTTTTAATAATTTCCAAGGGACACCTCATGAGTGGTATTTGCAAAATCGTGTGCTTCCCCATGGTATTAGATCATGGTATAAGACACATGGAACAGATCACATCTTATTTAACTATACACAAGTCTACCATATTTATGTAATCATTATTATATCATTAATAAATTCATTAACACAGCGAAACTACAAAATGTATTTTTTACTATTCATCGAAAAATCATTTGTTTAAGAAAAATTCCCAAAATTCACCCTAACCATTTATCGACCTGTAGAATTAAAAAATGAAGTCCATTTTTTGAAAATAATTTTCTAAATATTATTAATTTATTTTTGAAATAAAATTATACTTAATTTAGTAATTTACAATTCTAATTCTATAACTGCTTTTATATCACGATGAAAAATTAACCAAAATTTGATTATCTTAAAGCCTTAAAAAATAAAATAATAATAAAATTCACTATTCATTAGGTTCATATTACTATTCATATTACTATTCATAAGGCTATGTTACTATTCACCAAAAAATGTTTGTTCCAATAGACTCTAAATAACATACTGAACACAATTGTAGATGACAATTTCTTGAAATTCAAAACATAGAAGTGGAAAAGTTATGTTTTAAAGGCTAGTTAAAATATATAATAAATCAAAGTTCCATGCATTTCTATTTATTTTGAAAAAAACATGAGGAGTTATAATAAGAAGGTATTTATATGGATTTTTCTATTCAATATGGCTCAAAATGTGTGAGAAAGAGTTAAGAAGAGGTTCCATTTTATAAGTGAGTGGAGGGGCACTCTTGGAATTACAAAAACAATGATTAAAATATAAATAGATAATTCTCATGACAAAAGATTCTAAATTATAATATATTAAAATATAAAAATCTTATGTTAGAATTATCTTCATACAATTAAATTTATATAGTTTTTAGTGACATTTCAAACATTATCCTTTTAATTTTCCCTTGGATATCCTATTTTAACCTTAACTACAGTAACTAATTTTTCAATATTAAACTATAATAATTTTCCATATAAGGTGTTTATTAGATCCTAATTTTCTTTATAGATTTAAATTTTTACAAAATTTTATCAAAATTTTCTTCTTTCAATTTTTTTTACAAATCCTAATAAAATATTATATTCATAAAATATCATTAATTTATTTTTTGACCCTATTTTATATTTTGAATTAAAAAATACAGTAATGTAATTCGAATATAAACCTTTCAGACAACTATAATTTGTCATATTATACTATCAAATTAATGTGACATAACCATTCACTCAGACTATATTAATTTAGTATTTTTAAATTCATTTATGTTATTTTCTATTCATTGAACAAATATTTTGTCGCTATTCCATAAGAATTCAAGGTAATTATTAAATTTATAAAATTAAAAAAACACTATGATAAAAGATAAATTTAAAATTTACATCATTATTTAGATCTAACCATGTATTCTTTTTTTTCTTAGTATAATATATTCGAGATATTAAAGTCAAGAGAGTGACATATTTGATTTATTTTATAATTAAATAAATATAAATTCCATAAATAAATAAAAATGACACCAACTAACCATTCGTTTTAGGCTTGGATGGACATGACCAAATTCCACTCATCCAATAGGATAATGGAAAGTTTTAGAGAAATTTCAAAGACTTTTCTAAATATTTTTAACCCTCTTATCACTACTATAAGATAGCATATACCAACAGTTTAGAATCAAGGGTATAGCGTATACATATAGTTTTAAAAAACATGGCATTAAGAGGTGTCAGTATAGAGATATACCCATGGTTTCGATATAAAATAAGCATATATCCATATATTACATCATCATACCCACAATTTAGCCCAAACTTTGTGTATAGATATATACTCACGGTTTTGATAACAGTGGATATAAATATTATAAGAACTATATATATACCCATGGTTCTACAAAACATGGGTATATGTAGCTATACCCATTTAGCTATAAAAGATGATATCCCAACCCCTAAACCTATAAATAAAATAAACATAGTAAACATTCAATGAAATAAAAATATTTTTAAATTTTTCAGTCAAACAACTGCGTTTAAAACCATTTAAATACTATATGATTCATAGAATTCATAAAACCAAAAAAATTCATTAAAAAAATCAACATTTCTCATTACTGTTAAGTTAAAAATGGAGGGGATCAGTATACCCCATTTTCCAACATCCTTAACCTAATCACCATATGAAAAATATTCATCACCAGCAACATTTTCTAGAGTGGAAACAACATCATCAACATCAACGCAAACAGCACCAACCTCACCCCCACTAAGACCCTCATTGGAATCAGTTGTGATATCATTTAAATGGTGAATGGATAACATATCCGAATCAATAGTAGCATCATGCTTTGATGTAATTTATTGACTTATAAATGACATAGCTTTCAAGAAGTGTTTGGTAATCACTTTTCACTATTCACACTCCAATAAGGATATTTTTTGGCCTCAACTGATTTTTCACGAGCATCTTTCAGCTCTGTGGTTTTATAGGTTTGAGAGGATCCTAATAAGGACAAAGATATAGTGGGGATGATGATTTTTAAATATTTACATTAGGATTACCTTTGGTGTAGATCACCTAATAACAAATTGAACTGATTATTTGGACTGATATTTTCAGCTTCTTTTTTACTAAGGGCCTCTAGGGAATACTGTTGAAGATATAAACAAGATATTTAATAATTTATTTCATATAAATATTTTTAAAATAAATAAAAATATTAAAATATTTTCTTGTTTTTGAGTATTTTCTACACATCCATACATTTTCTTCTTACTTAAGAAAAATAATTTTTTTTCTTGGTTGTCAACCTCTGATGCCCAATATAGATTCCTGAAAACAACATTGATTAGTATTCACATATTCACAATAGAAAAATTTTATAATCTAGAATAATAATAAAATGGAATAACTTTTAAATGAAATGAAGATTTATAAATTATAAAATGTGCTAAAAAATGAAGAAAAATTCATATATAAAAGCTAATAATAAAAACATTAAAATTTTAGATACTCATTATGAATATTAAATAATCCTAAAATTTTATTATTTATATTCATTTCATAATATGAACTCCATATTATTCAATATACATTCAATTGACCTATAGGCCTAATGACCAATTGGCCTATAGGCATAATAGGAACTTGTACTATATTCTTAACAACCACTTGGCCTATAGTCCTATATGTCTATAGGATTAGTGTTCCTTATCCCTATAGAACAACCGACCAATATGCCAAATAACCAATTGTTCTAACAGCCAATTGACTTTGAGGCCTAATGGATAATTAACCCATATGCATAATGAATAAAATGGATAATACACATAATGTAATATAGGCTAGTAGGACACTAAGACAACAAGGTGAATTTTCCATTACACCTACAAATCAATTTACCATTATGCATAATGGACATTTGGATTGTTGTGACACCCATAGATTTTTTGAAATATATTTTTTCTTATTAATTTAATCTTTTTGATATTTTCCATTTCTCACAACACTGAATATAGTATTTATTATATATTAAAGAACTAAGTGTGTCTTATATACTCTAAAAAAATACTTATATTAGATTGTTCTACACGCAACACTGGATTTATTACTTTACACTCAATACTAAGTTTCTACGAAATATTATTTTATTGTTATAATTATTTTAAGAGATATAATTTTGACATAGCTATTAAAAATAGTAATATGAATATTAATATATAATTTTTAAATATTTTATATAATATTTTATTATTGATAAATCATAATTATAAGAAGACATAAAATTGTATTGGTAAATTCATTATATGTTAGAAAATATTATTTACATAAAAGAACTCCTTTTTAGGCCCTTTTGTAAAAAGTATTCAAATAAGTTTTAGGAACCTTTAGAAATAAAATTTTAAAAAATAAACAAGTTTTTTGAAGTGATAATGCCAAAAATTATCCTAGGGTGAACTTTTGTGATTTTCAATAGAAACTTCATTTTTGGGTGAATGGTGAAAATACCAAATTTTAATTCAAAACTACCTATTCATATAATTAATTTATAATATTAAATTATATTTTCAGTTGGTTTTCAAGTAAAAATAGATCAATTATATATATTAATCCAATTTAATTCCTTGAAATCATTTTTATATAGAATTTGTATATAACATATTAATAAACTTTTGAACATTCTCACATTAAAAACCAGCTTTCTCACCACATCTGTGAGATAAACATTTTTTATTTTTTGAATTATACGAATTGAATTTAGAAAAATTTATATTCACAAATTTATTAAGTATCATATTTATATTCTAATAAAATAATTTTTTTTGACCAAAAATATTAGTGAAACTAATTAAGATTAATTTCATATTTAAAGGTAAAATTAAGCTTTACAAGGGAATAAACCATAATCACAAGGGACCAAATAACCAATAAACTTGTCCAACACCCATTGGAAGACCATATTTCGGCCAGAAACTTGAAATTATTGATTATTTTTCCTTTTTATGTCTTTTTTTTGGTAAAAACTTGGGTAGACGTAACATGTTTCAAAAAATGCCAATTGTGTCCCCTCCCTCCCATATAAAAGGACACCACCAATTGCCCTTCACACTCCTATCAAACAAATAAATTTAATATAATATCATCCCAATTCACTTCCCAACATAACTACCTTACTTCTTGAATCCTTAATCTATGGAATCCCTTTGGTGAAAACCATAAGGAGTTACACAAAGAAGATGTAACATCCTTCCTCAAGCTCATTTACATTTTTTCATTATACACCACATAAATTATTATTATTCCATTATCATTTAATAAAAATAGTATCCAATATTTACTAAATGTTTTTATTCAAAGTTTTCCGTATGAACTAACACACAATTCTATATAATGGCTAACGAACTTACCATTCTCTTGTACAGTGAACTACTACCTCACGAAATTATGTTGTTAATATTACCTTTACCACCACTCATGGTTGGGAATTATGATGGAAAAACTATTTATATATAACTTATATAATTTATTTATAATGATTTTATTTATTATATAAATTCTACCTTCATACTTACAATTTTTTTGTAAATCTGATAATTTTGTTTGAGGAAGTGTGGACTATCACCTTCTAAAAACGATGTGATTCATTCACACACTAAATAGAATTTATTAAGGATAGGTTTACTGAAATTATATGATATATATGAATTATTATTTCTAATATAATGATATTATATATATACATATATTTTCTTTCTTTCAATATTTCAATAAAGAATGAAAACAATGTCCATGCGTACGTACGACCTACCGTCTCCTTGAACAGTTTATTCCATCTCATATTTCAATATTCAACAGCTTTATATATATATATATATATATATACTGAATATAAATGATATTTATGTAATTTTATACATTCTCTGAATCTTGATACAAGTTTGAGGACCAAAAATATAACAAATTCAGACACATGCGAAAAACAAAGCGGATATTACTTGAAGTGAAACCTTAACATGTAATTTTTATTAAGATGGTAATATAATGTCAAAATAAAACCATATATATTATTATTTATAGTAATATGGTTATATAAAATATTTTTAATAAACTTATATCGATTATACATGTGATTTTAATGAGTACTAATAATGTAAATATAAAAGTTATTGAAATTTCATCTCATTTTTTATTTCTATGATACACATGCCATATTCACCACTATCTAATTTTGTGTGGTGTGTATGCTACCCTATTAAATGTTATATAATTAATTTAATTAATTTTATTTTATTATAATTCATTAAATTTATGTTATTATTTCATGGGTATCATGATTCTAATGTCACTTAAGTAGTAAGGGTTTTATCATCTCACTTTTATTTCCATGATAGCCAAGCCATGATCAACTAGAATTTCATATATATGGTGTGTATACTAACCTTTAATGTATTATAAGATTATTATATTTAAATATATGGGTATTTAAATATACATTTAATTATCTTTCTTTCAATGGTTTATGAATCAAAACTAACCCAATAGGTAATTTAATTTTGTCCCAATTTTCTTTCGTTGTGACACATACCATGATATGCACCAAAATTTCTCTATGAAATGTATATAATTCCTTTGACATGTTAAATCATAAATATACTTATTTTAATGATATTTTATTTCCATATAATTTCATTTTCTTACATGGGGAGTATAATTCAAAGTTACCAAGAGTTAAGATTTCATTGAAACAATCTCATCATTTATAGTGATTTTTTATGATTATGATTTTTTAATGAAATATTAGAATCAATATCTCAATATAACTCATAACTTTTCTTCTCCTATATATATTCATGATATTCACATCTATTGGTAACATTTCTCTAATATTTCATACATAAGATGATTAAGAATGTGTTTTTAATAATGTATGACTTTACCTCTCTCTTCGATTATAAATTTGTGTTATTTCAAAACCATGTTTTATAAAAAGGGTTTAAATGAATTTTCAAGAATATATTAAAATATTTCATTTAAAAATAATTTAAATATGTTTTCAACCTTATTTTATATGTTTTTAATTAAAATGGTTTTCAAAACATTTTCAAGATTTTGTTCTATGTTTTCAATGTATTTTAAAATAAAATGGGTTTCAAAAAAGTTTCAATCTTATTGTATATGTTTTCAAGGAAATATGTTTTTAAAAATTTTAAAGCTTATTTTTTTATTTTTCATGTAAAAATAATTTTAGAATTTTTCTAAATCATACTTGATGAGTTTTCAAGTTTATTTTTTAAAAAATTATTTTCAAATGGTTTTATGTTTTAAAAAGAATATATCAAAGTATAACAGATGTTTACCTCAAGATATGTTTTAAATTACATGGTATATAGTTATTTATCTGAAAAGGATTTTTGAAATGGTTTGATGAATCGTATTTTCAAGTAAAGTCTATTTTCCTAAAGAAATGTTCCATGTAATATTTCAAAAACCATCTCTATATAAGATAGATTATTTTGTTATTGTCTATGATTTTTTGGGGATATGATCCAAGGATACCATTCATAAACTTTCTTGACTGGTTTATGTTTTTATGGATTACTGATTACGACAACCATTCTTCTTCCCCGTGTTTTATGATTTTAAAACCCATTTTTTTCACGGGTTATGATTTGAAGAAATGATTATGAAACCTATATCTTTCTATAGGTAATTATATGATGGAATATTATGATACCCATTTAATCTCAGGGGTTATGATGTAATTTTTATGAACCCATATTTTAAGGGTCATGATATAATGCAAGTTTTATTGTCTTCTGGAACATGTATGCATGATTTTATTATTTGAAGAGTGAGACCTATATCTCCCCACTATGCAATGGGAAATGATAAATATTTTATGGGAACAAGATAGTACATGAGAGGGAATAAAAATCCTGAAATAAGTATGCACCTTAATCTTGAAACATGTAGATACATTGGGGGAATCCCAATCCTGAAACAACAGGGTAAACGAGAGGGAATCCCAAGCCTAAAACAGGAGGGTACATGAGATGGCATCTGATGCCTGAAATAAGAGGTCATCTTAACACTGAAACTAGAGGGTACATAAGAGGGAATACCAAACTAGAAATAAGAGGGAATCCCAAAACCAAAACAAGAGGTTACATAGAATGTCATACCTAGATTAAAACAAGAGGGAATTTTAAGACTGAAATAATAGGGTATACGTTAGGGAATCCCAAGCCTAAAAAAAGAGTAAATTTAATATTCAAACCAATTTGGTACAAGAGAGGACATCCCAAGAATGAAACAATAGGGTACATGGGAGGTTATCCTAAGCCTAAAACAAGAGGTTCTATGAGACTATATCCCTTTCCTGAAGTAGTGAAACAATTTACTATCACAAGACTAAAATATTATGAAGGTATTGGTAGGTAAACTTGAAAAAATATTTTCTATGTTTAGGTGTATGCCAAGAGTTTCACGTATTATTCCTTTATGGACCATGTTTTTGTCTACCTTATGATTCATGAACTATAAACTACTAATATTTAGGGAATGATTAATTTTTATGATCCTTGATATACATTTTATGGTTATATAATGTTATGATCATATTCTAAAAGTTTTATTCTAATGTTTATGATTACATATCCCATATGATTACCCTTACTGAGCATATGAACCCATACATTTTTATGATTACTTTCCAAAGTTATGAAGATATATTTTATGTTTGATATGACTAATAAGGGTTCTAATCATGGATATCCTGGTCAAAGATAACGTACTTCACTCTTGTATTAGTGTTTATGTTTCCATGTTTTGAATGGAACTAAAAAAATATGGTCCTTGAGTTTCTATTTGTGTATTTTTTTAATTATTAGACATAAATGATGCAATATCAATGTATTAAAAGTGAGGGTTGATATAGTTGGAATAAAAGTAATGGTTTATTCAACATTTGGAATCTAGGATGAGAAAATATTAGTGAGATCCCTATGTATTTTTCTAAATATATGTCTAGGTATGTCTCTAAGGATAAGTATAAGGATGAGTTAATGGTTAAGAAAATGTCTATAATTTTGTAAAGTATTGAGTTAGTTGTTTTATATCTATACATCTCTCTATGAATACTAAAATTGGATGTGTTTTTGACAAAAATCTACCTAGAAGAAGAAAAATATGAAAAGGTTTATTGTTCCTGACTCAAGAATAACATGGTATATGACAACGAGCCTTACTGTGTACCTAGTTTGACACTCCTAGGAATATAATATGGGAGTTCACAAATATTTCACAAACCATTATAAAGTATTTAAATATATTTTGTTTATGAATATAATAATATAAACATAATGTGTTATAGATTAAATTATGTGCCATGATTTAGACATCTAATAAGAAATCTTCCCTGATTATGAGGTATTCTGCTATGATATGTGTTTCTCACCATATTATTTTTGTTTTTATTCAACAGAGGAAACTATAAAGGATTGGGTTAAAAATAAAATTTTCAGATTTGGGAGGTATGGGAAGGATTAAAATTGATTTAAAAATAGGAAATCTCATTAAGAAAATTCAAAAGTCCATAATTATTGGTTTTAATACTGAAGATAAAGAGACCAAAAATGACATGTGAATGTTATGGAATCTTCATTCAGTATAATTTTAATTAACTATAATAAGAATTATTGGATTGGGGTTGAGGAACCTTAAGACATGTTTCAAATTTCATATTCCAAGAAAAAGATATTAAGGGATAATAATATGAAGCGTGAGTAATGGTTTATGAATTATGTTGGATAATTGATGTGCATATATTTTAGATTGTGTCGTATGTATCATGAAATATATATGTATTTTCAGTATAAGTTTTTATTTTAGGATTTTAAAATATATATTGTATGGTGAAAGTGAGGTAGAAAATTGATTTAATGGAGAGGATAAAATTTTATTAAGGGAATGTAACCCTCAATTTATTTATGATGTTGAGATATGGATGTATGGATAAAAAAAGTTGGATATGAATAAGTAAATTGGATGGTACTAATGGACCAAAAACAGATAAACGGTTTTTTTGAAAAATGGTCTATATTATAATGGATGATGTTTACAACAACTTGGATTTATGGAATATATCCAGTAATCTTAAAAATAAATAATAATTCATGTTTTACAAAAAAGATATATGGTAATTCAGTTTATTACCATGTTTCAAAAGAATGCATGATTAGGGTATTCACATATTTGAAATGTCATAACCAATAGCTAATTTTTAATATATATGGGATCAATTTTAATCTAATTGTAGTAACACAAATCTTCTTTCTCAGGTATGTGACCCTTGGTTGATGTTTTCCTTGGTTTTAAAGATAAGGGTGATGTTTAGGAGAGTCGGAGGAACTTGAAATGTTGTTTTTAGGCAAAAAGGGGAGCTGCACGGGCGGTGCACGGTTTGTCTAACCATGTGGCCAAACCATGCATAAATGATCTTGGAGGTAGTGGATAACACACAGTTTTCCTAAATCGTGCATCCTAACCATGCAAGATGTGTTTGGAGAGGCAGAAGCTAATGCACGGTTAGCGCACGGTTTGTCAAACAGTGTGGACTAACCATGCAGGCACATAAATCTAGATCTGAAATTTTTTAATCTAACTCGATTTTTTCCTTTTATCACCTCTTTTAAGCCCCTAAGAGGCCATAAATCAGGATTACTCTCCCTTGAAGGTTAGAAGACTTCTCCCAAGCATTTCAGAGGCGATCCAAAGGCTTTTCTTGACGAATCAAAGCCGGATTCTTGAGGTATGTGATCTTTCTCCTCTGTTCTTGATCATTTTCTTAGATCTAATTGGTTCTGTTTCTTCTTTTCCCTCGATTACGTAGATCTACGCATATTATGGGTATATTTAAGTGTGTGGATGAGAAATGTTGTGAGTTAGGGTCTTGGCCTTGTTAGGAGAAAAGATCTAAGGTTGTTTTTGGAGACTCTACCCGGGTTTCTAGTCAGTTTTTGTAGATCTAAAACATTATAAGGAGAATAATGATTTCTGGTACAATTATATCAATCCATGGGAATCAAGGTAGGTGGTTTGTTACCCTACGTTGAATGTCTTTGAGTGTTGGTTGCAAAAGTACCGGGTACCCATGTATCGGGCATCCCGAGTTACGGATTTTGATCCAATTGTTTAATTACCTTAGATTTCTTGGTCGATTGAGGTTAATTGATAATAATATACGTTTGGTTTCTTGATTAAGGATCACCCCGTGGGTGTCTCCCTTGTTTTGGTTGTTTATAGACGTATGGCTTAGGTTGCATGTGAGGCAGACCTTATTACCATGGTTGACTGCTTTGATATCATTGATTGCATGCTTTGCGTACTATTTATATTCATTGTAGATTTTATCCAAGTAGTTGTTGAACTTACCTAGGGATTCTAAGAATTATTTATGTACGATTGCATTTACTCAGGGCTACGGGAACCTGGTGTAGTTAGACCATAGAGCTAATTGATGCTGAGTGCTTTCTGAGAAGTCTTGTTAAATTATTTCTATTGCGAGACCATAAGGGGGATTGACTTTGTGCTCTCTCAGAGGTTCTAATATTTATCGAATTGAGACTAATGGGGTAATTAGGCGTAAGTGCTTCCTCAGAGAGTCTATAGAATTGCTGCAAGACCATAGGGGGGATTGACATTGAGTGCTTCCTCAGAGTGTCTTTGCCTATGTTCAAATGCTTGACCATAAGGGCCTACCCACGTGAGCCACACAAAGGGTCAGTGTAATAAATATTGTTGATTGGTTGTGACGAGTCCACCAAGCCAAAGAACAAGCTTGGGTTTGTACTTCTTGTAGTTTAGGTAGTCTGATGGGATACCTATTGTGTTACTTGCTATGCCCTAGATTATAGATCTATTTTCTAGATTCATTGCTTGATAATTAATGATTTAATTAAATTAATAAATAAACAGGAATGTAGATTTGTAGGATTGTTTACTTTGGTGTTCTCCTATTTCTCTGCTGCATTTATTTCAATTATTTTTTTTATTTTTCTCACTGATAGTAGGTCACAGATCTTGTACTGGTTTCCTACTGGGATTAGTCTCACACCCTGTTTGGGTCCTGCTTTTTGGCCCAAATAGTTTATATGGTTTCAGGTGTAGATAGAGATTGTGGCCCTTCTACCTCAGGTGCTTAATTGCTGGTTAGAGCTGGAGAGCATGGGACCGAGCTTATGATTGTGATGTTGCTGGAGTTTACTGTTTACTTTTAGTACTTGGGTTTCAGTTTTATTTCAACATGTTGTTGTGTTTGATGCTTTCCACAGATACATGTACCATGTTGCATAATTGTTATATTATACATTGTTATCTTGTTGGTTTCAATTGTTGTGTGTTGTTTACCGCTTCTACTATTGTTTATTATTATCCTTTCACTGAATATCATACCAAATGAGGGCATAGTTTCCCCACTGACTCACCAAGTCCCTCGCTGGTAGTCAGAAGCCTCTGTCATTTAGGAAACGCGCTTGAGGTCATGTGGTGAACCGGGTATGGAGCACCAGTTGAGGGGCTTCGGATTCGGGTCGTTACAAAGTGGTATCAAAGGTGGTTTTCTTTCTTTTCTATTTCCTTACTATTTGGAGACAATAGATAGGGATAGGAAGGAATGGGTATTTGGTACTTAACTATGCCCTAGAGTAAATAACCTATGTACAAGGAAAAGCCATATTACCTCGTAATTGCAATTTTAGTTTTTGCAAGTGTTACTGTTGATTGTATTTCCCCATTGGGTGATGCACTTGTTTTGTGCTATTATAGTTTATATGATTGAGGTTCTATTTTATTGCAACCCAGTGAGATGAGGGTATTCCATCTCATGCATCATATAGGCACTGGTTAGTGAATCACATATCAGGCATTTTACCATGCCATCTAGGGTGCATTAGAAATTCCATGTTGTTGTGATAAGATGTTGTGATAGATTATGCATGTTGTTGTGATAGTTTTTGTGATAGAAATACCTACTATGCCGATAGGGTATTGATTATCTTATTTTACAGCTTGTTTAGCATGGACTCCAAGATTTTGTCTTATAGGTGTTATGGGTCCTTGAGGATCGTAATTTGGCAGATCATGGAACTGTTATACAGTTACTTGTTACGCGCATTATTATGATGTCAAGCTTTGATTCGCGGGGAGTATGGGACCCCAAAGAACATAATTTGACACATAGGTGCTGGTTTTTAGTGTTTTCCAATGGTTTTGTGGAGTTTTGTATGCCTATTGCCCAGAAACCAAGATAACACGGTGTGTGGCCTTATGAACACATGTCGTGTGTTCTTCTATTCGGGAAGAAGTACTTTTCACAATTACATACCATGTACATGAATTAAAAATCATGTACTTTTCTTCCATGTGACCCAGATGTGTAGTTGAGTACATAGGTTGGAAGATCTTAGAGACAACACGCTGTGTACATTGTTGAAACGCCGTGTCGTAGTGGCCATGTACCAGTCCGTGGGACTAACAACACGGACGAGAAAAATCCTTATAGATCACACCGTGTATAGGAACTACATGCCGTGTAACCATGTTTTTCTAGTTTTAAGAGTTTTTCCTATTCTGCTCCATTTTCACTCTTTTAAGTTGCAGCTGTGCTCGTCGTTAATAAAGGGGTGCTTGACCTTGAAGAATCATGCCACTAAGATGACCTCTTGTTTCACGTCTGGGATCTGACAATGATCGTACGTTGGATATGGAATCGGTACTTATCCTAGATACTGGTGCGGACACACAGTTCTGTGAGGGGTTCATGAGGTTCATTCAGACCTTTCAAGGAGCTCAGCAACCTTCCAAGCCTATGGTAGAGCTTACGCGAGTATTCTAGTAGCAGCATCATCCCACCTTTTCAAGGGATGGAGGACCTCAGGCTACGGAATCCTGGTTCGAGGCTATGGTCTCTATCTTCAACAATCTCAAGACACCCCCAGACAGAAGGGTGAAGCTCACGACTTTCATGTTCCGAGATTCCGCCAAGAGATGGTGGGACGTAGTTTCTCTGGGCGAGGGTCAGCAGATAGTTTCTTGGGAGGAGTTTCAGCATATGTTCTATGACTACTTCTATCCGGCGATGCTGAGAGTCGACAGAGCCAGAGAGTTCATGAACCTGTAGCAGGGTACTCTATCAGTTATGGAGTATTCATCTCATTTTACTGAGTTACATCATTTCACACCAGTCCTGGGAAATGACGAGCTATTTTTAGCGAGGAAGTTTGAGGAGGGCCTCAGGATAGAGATCAGATAACAGGTGAATGTCTTCCAGTTGACTTCTATTTCTTTGATAGTCATCCAGGTGTTGATCACGGAGAGGAATCTGAGGGATACTGGAGTAGTGATCCAGGGTGGTTCACCATCCAGAGTTAGTAATCTTTCTAATAATAACAGGAAGCACCATCAGGAGTCTATGCGAGGTGACTCGAGGAAGAGAGATTCTCTTTCTGGTAGCAAGGTGGTGTGTTAACATTGTGGGAAGGAATGGCATAAGAAGCCATAGTTCCGGAGAGACCCAGTGTAGTGATGAGCTTGCGGCAAGATGGGTCACCTGCAGTGGTTTTGCAATGTTCTTCATCCAACAGCTAGTGAAGGTGGATCTGTTTCGACTCTGCGCATGGGCGCGGGATTCCCAGTTCCATAGCAGACTGGGGGATGGTGTTCTTCAGGTCGTTCGGGCTAGGGTAGAGGTTGTGGGCACAGGGGTCAGGCTCATGGAGGATCAACACAGGGATCTCAGGCTGCTACACAGGGCCGCGGTATTGGACAGACGTTTGTGGTATAGAAAATTCATCAGGAGTAGGATCCAAGACCTTCTACAGTTCGAGGTATGATCTTAGTAGTCTTAGTTTTATCTTTTTCACTTTTCGATACAAGAGATTCTCATAGCTTTATTTTTGTGCACACTGTGGAGATCCTTAGACTTACTATCCATACTTCTGAGAGTATGATGACATTATACACCCCCTTGGGACTTAAAACTACTAGCGTGCATCAGTGCAAGGAGTTCCCCATTGGGATTAGTGGGTGTCACTTCTTGTGGGATCTTTATGTCCTGGAGATGACAGGTTATGATGTCATTATCGAAATGGACTTGCTAGTTCCTTTTCAGGTCCTTGTCAATTTCTATCTTCGTAGGGTGAGTTTCACGTCACCAGAGGGTAGACCATTTCATCACAATAGATAATGGGATGTCCAAGAGAGTAGAGCTAGATCAAAGCATCATGGTTTGGGCGGAGTTACAGCCCAGATTTCTAGTTTATATCTGGACGATCAGGGGACTTTTCAGATGGATTATCCTCCAATAGTTGATCATTTTTAGAATGTCTTTCTAGAAGACTTTTGAGGGTTGCCTCTAGAGCATGAGGTGGACTTTTCTATTGATATTGTGCCAAGAGAAGCACCGATATCCAAACCTCCTTATATGATGGCTATGCCTGAGTTGAAAGAGCTCAAGAAGCAGTTGGAGGAGTTGCAGGAAAAGGGTTTTATCCAACCTAGTACTTCTCCTTGGGGTTCACCTGTTTTGTTTGTGAAGAAGGTGGATGGTACTTTACAGCTTTGTGTAGATTATCGGAAGTCGAACCAGTTGACGGTCAACAGCCGGTATCCCTTGCCAAATATTGATGATCTTTTTTATCAGCTTCATGGAGCCAGAGTGTTCTCAAAGATCGACTTGAGATCTGGCAATCATCAGTTGCATGTCAGACCATCGGACATACCTCTTACAGCTTTCCAGAGCAGGTATGGTCTGTATGAGTATTTGGTTATACCGTTTGGTCTCACGAACGTGCCAGCAGTCTTCGTGGCACTGATGGAACATTGTTTTCCATCCTTACATGGATTCTTTCATGGTGGTCTTCATGGATGGTATCTTGGTGTACTCTCACACTCGACATGACCAATCTACCCATCTTGAGATGGTATTGAGTACACTAAGAGAGCATCAGTTATAGGCTATCTATCTAAGTGCCACTTATGGATGGATGAGATTCACTTCTTGGGTCATGTTATTTCAGAAACAGGAGTATCAGTGGACCCAGATAAGGTGAGAGCAGCAATTACCTAGGAGCATCCGAAGAACATCTTCGAGGTACAAAGTTTCTTGGGACTCTTTGGTTACTAAAGGTGGTTTATACAAGAATTATCAGACTTAGAAGCATTGTTGACAGGCTTGACTAAGAAGGGTGTGAAGTATGATTGGTCAGAAGCCTGTGATTTAGCCTTTCAGGAGTTAAAGGGGAGATTGAATTCAGCACTGATCATTGTTCAAACAGAGCCAGGAAAGAGTTATACAGTTTTCTGTGATGCATCTGGCATCGGGCTTGGAGCAGTGCTTATGCAAGATGATAGTGTTGTTGCATATGTATCTCGGCAGTTGAGGCCACATGAGAAGAACTATCCTACGCACGACCTGGAGTTGGCTGCAGTTGTTCATGCCTTGCGTTGTTAGAGACATTACCTTATAGAAGAGTATTTTTTGGTATATACTGACCAAAAGAGTCTCAAGTATATCTTCACGTAGCGTGACTTAAATATGAGACATCGGAGGTGGGTCATGTACCTACAGTCTTTCGACTTCAAGCTTGATTATACACCTAGGAAAGGCAACGCTGTGGCAAACGCACTGAGCAGGAGGACTCAGTTGCAGGTAGTTCAAGAGGCCAGCAGTGAGTGGAAGCTTATGGATCTCTTCTCTGAGATGCATTTGGAGGTGCACGATAAACAGGGGAAGATGGTTCTTTCTTCTATAGCTATTATCTCTACTCTTCTGTATCGAGTTCGAATGAGATAGCTATCAGACCCAGAAGGCCTAGTCCTACGGGAGGGTGAGTCGGATGGAAACCCTAATATGGGGTGGACAGTGGGCGATGATGAAATGTTGCGTTTTCATGGCAGTGTATGGGTTTCAACAGACATGCGTGAAGATCTTATGTGGTATTTTCATTCTTCATCTTTGGCAGTTCATCCTGGTGTCACAAAGATGTAACGAGACTTACGTCATCAATATTGGTGGCCAGGTTTGAAGAAGGATGTGACTGGTTTTATTATGCGGTGTTCCACTTGTCAGTAGGTGGAGGAAGAACATCATCGACCAGTAGAGATTTTATAGTATTTACCCATTCCTGAGTGGAAGTGGAATGATATCGTGATGGATTTCATGACAGGATTACTGAGATCGCCTCAAGGGAATGATGCGGTTTGGGTTGTTGTTGACAAGATCACAAAGTTTGCTCATTTCTTGCCGATCAAGGAGTCCTTTGGTGTGGATGAGCTTGGGAAGTTTTACATTTGTGAGGTGGTACAACTTCATGGGGTTCCGAACACTATCGTTTCAGATAGGGACGCCCTCTTTACTTCACATTTCTGGTAGGTGCTACAAATGGATTTGGGTACACAGGTACTTCTGAGTACAGCTTACCATCCCCAGACAAATGGCAAGTCAGAGTGCACGATTTCGGTGCTGGAGGACATTCTAAAATCATGTGTCCTTGATTTTAGAGGTTCATGGGAGAAACATATAACTCTTGTGGAGTTTTCCTATAACAATAGTCTTCAAACAACTATTTAGATGGCACCTTATGAGGCTTTGTACGGTAGGCCATGACGATCGCCATTGTGTTGGCTGGAGGTAGGAGAGGCAGCTATGCTAGGACCCCGTCTTGTTAAGGAGACCACAGAGCAGGTGGAGTTGATATGGAAGAAGATGGCTACTGCACAGTCTCGGCAGAAGTCTTATACTGATCAGCAGAGACGACCTTTGGATTTCAAGGTTGGAGATCATGTTTTCTTGTGTGTTACACCAAGGTTGGGACATAAGAGTATTAGGAGACAAGGAAAGACTTCACCGATATACGTTAGGCCATTTGAGGTTCTGGAGAGAGTCAGGCTGGTTTCATATACGTTATAGTTACCTCAGAGGTACCAGGCTATGCATGATGTCCTCCATGTTTCTCAGCTTTGACGATATATCTTAGACTCATCCCATGTTTTTCAACACAAGGAGGATTAGTTGGAGTAGGATGCATATTTCTAAGAGCATCCTATCATAATTGTTGATCGTAGTACCAAGGTTCTACATGGCTGGTCTATTCCTCTGGTACGGGTACTATGGAAGTATGGGCGAGTACATGACGAGACATGGGAGAGGGAGGCCGATGTACGATCACAGTGGCCAGAGTTGTTCGAGGATTCTTCTTTTAAGCCACATTAGGAAATTCGGGGATGAATTTCTTTAATGGGGGAAGTTTTTAAGAACTCGGATCTTCTTTCTTAGGTATATGACCCTTTTTTGATTTTTTTTTCTTGGTTTTAAAGATAAGGGTGATGTTTGGGAGAGTCAGAGGAACTTGAAATGATGTTTTTAGGAAAAAATGGGAGCTACACAGGTGGTGCACGGTTTGTCTAACTGTGTGGTCAAACCGTGCGTAAATGATCTTAGAGGAAGTGGATAATACACAGTTAATGTACATTTTTCCTAAACCATGCGGCTCAACCATGTGAGATTTTTTTGGAGAGGTAGAAGCTAACGCATGGTTAGCACATGGTTTGTCAAACCATGCAGACTAACCATGCATGAACATAAATCTAGATCCATATTTTTTTGATCTAACTTGTTTTTGGATTTAATCACCTCGTTTAAGTCCCTAAGTGTCCATAACCCGAGATTACTCTCCCTTGAAGGTTAGAAGACTTATCTGAAGCATTCTTGAAGAGATCCAAAGGCTTTTCTTGAGAAATAGATGTCGGATTCTTGAGGTATGTGATCTTTCTCCTCCATTCTTGATCGTTTTTTTATATCTACTTGGATTTTTTTCTTCTATTCCCTCAATTTCTTATATCTATGGATGTTATGGGTAGATCTAAGCGTGTGGATGCCAAATGTGATGAGTTGGGGTGTTGGTATTGTATGAGAAGTCATATAAGGCGGTTCTTAGAGACTCAACCTGGGTTTCTTGTGCGTTATTTGAAGATATACAACATTCTAAGAAGAATAAAGCTTTGTGGTACAAGTATATCAATCCACGAGAATTGAGGTAGGTGGTTTGTTTCCCTACGTTGAATGTCTTTGAGTTTTCAATGAAAAAGTATCGGGTACCCATGTATTGAGCATCTCGGGTTAGGGATTTTGATCTAATTGTTTTATATCTTGAGATTTATTAGTTTCTTGAGGTTAATTGATACTAATATATGCTTGGTTGTATGATTAAGGATCACCTCGTGGGTGTCTCCCTTGTTTTTGATTTTTATCAACGTATGGATTAGGTTACATGTGAGGCAGGCCTTATTACTTTGGTTGACTGGTTTGATATCGTTGATTGCCTGCTTTGCATACTATTTATATGCTTTTGATGCATTGTAGCTTTTAGATAAGTAGTTGTTGAACTTACTTTGGGATGCTATGAATTTTTTACATACGATTGCTTTTACTCAGGGCTACGGGAACCTGGTGTAGTTAGACCATAGGGGGAATTGACATTGAGTGCTTCCTCAAAGGGCCTGTTTAATTCTTAATATTGAGATACCATAAGGGGGATTGAATTCGTGCTCTCTCAGAGGGTCTAATATTTATCGAATCGAGACTAAAGGGGGAATTTGACGTAAATGCTTCCTTTGAGAGTCTGTAGTATTGTTGCAAGACCATAGGGAGAATTGAAGTTGAGTGCTTCCTCAGAGTGTCTTTGCCTTTGTTTGAATGCTTGACCATAACGGCCTTCCCACGTGAGCCACCCAGAGGGTTAGTGTAATAAATATTGTTGGTTGGTTGTGACAAGTCCACCAAGCCAAAGAACAGGCTTGGGTTTGTACTGCTTGTCATTTAGGTAGTCTACTGGGATACCTGTTGTGTTACTTGCTATTCCCTAGATTATAGATCTATTTTCTATATTCCATGTTTTATAATTAATGATTGAATTAAATTAATTAATAAATAGTGATGGAGATTTGTAGGATTGTTTACTTTGGTGTTCTCATGTTTCTCTGCTGCATTTATTTTGATTACTTTTTCTATATTGCTCATTGACAGTAGGGCATAGATCTTGTAGTGGTTACCTACTGGGATTAGTATCACACCCTATTTGGGCCCTACTTTTTGGCCCAAACAGGGTATATGGTTATAGGTGTGGATAGGGACTACGGACCTTCTACCTCGGGTTCTTAATTTCTGGTTAGAGCTGGAGGGCATGGGACCGAGCTTAAGCTTGCGATGCTGCTGGAGTTTACTGTTTACTTTTAGTACTTGGGTTTCAGTTGTATTTCAACATGTTTCTGTGTTTGCTGCTTTCCACAGATTCATGTACCATGCTGCATCATTGTTATATTATACATTGTTCTCCTATTGGTTTCAATTGTTGTGTGTTGTTTACTACTTCTGCTATTGTTTATTATTTTCCATTCACTGAATATCAAACCAAATGAGGGCATAGTTTCCCCACTGACTCACCATGGCCCTCGCTGCTAGTCGGCAGCCTCTGGTGTTTGGTAAATATGCTTAAGTTCATGTGGTGAACCGAGTACAGAGCATCAGTTGAGTGGTTCTGGATTTGGGTCATTGCACTAATTTTTTTATTGTATTTCTAATGATTTTTAATTTCCTATTTTTGATGTTTTATTAGGTTAACGATTTATGGACTGTATAAATTATACTTCACATGAAGTTGATGAGAATAAATTATTATCTCATCACATGAGGATTTATGCATATTGAATAACTGATTATAAAAAATTTTTTTTGATGGTGACAGATGAAAGATGGGATGGATTATCATATATCTCATGATATCTTAGTGCTTTAGGAATGAAAAATTAATGTTTATTTTTAGGGAAAGAATTGGGGTATAAATTTAAATATTCACAATAAAGGTTGAGATTGTATTTAATCAATTAGATATACCTTCTCAAAAAATTTCAACATTGGGGAAAAGATCTTGAAACTGAAAGGGATATCCTAGTACCTTCTTATCTAATAAATAAAATGTCATGTTCGATCCTCATAGGTTCATGGATTTTTGTATTTTAACATTATCCTAACCATGTTCTCATTCACTATCTTTTATAACTTAATAGTTATATTTCTCTTCCATTTCTATGTTTTCACTTCCAACACATGTTCTCCTATGTGAAAAACCTCATTATGTGATACTTTCAGTAACTGTTATGTTTCCAATATTCATTTTTAATGGTATTTTTAGTATTATTTTACAATGGGGTTTTCTATGAATGTAACTATCATTTATTAAAATATTGATAACCCAAATGAATTTGAAGTTTGAAATTAATTTTAACGGGGGTATAATGTCACACCCCGAGATTTTGTTAAATATATTTTTTCAAATTAATTTAACCTTTTTGATATTATTAATTTCTTGTAACATTGAATGTAGTCTCCATTATATATTAAAGCAATAAATTTAGATTTTTTACACTATAAAAAATACTTATAATAACGTGTACTACACACAAGACTGACATGTTTTGAATTACACACACCAATGAATTTCTACGAAACATCATTTTAGTATTATAATTATTTCATCCTGAATAGTTATAACATAGACATTAAACATAGTAATATAAATAATAATAAATATTTTTAAGTATTTTTTCAAATATATTCATATAGATAAATCATTTAGATAATAATATATACTATTTTTTAGTAATGTCTTTATATGTTTAAAAATATTTTTTTCTTAAAAGAACTCATTTTATGTCCTTTTGTAAAAAATAATTAAATTAATATTTGAAACATTTATAAATTAAATTTTATAAAATAAATTTCATTTTTTAAATAAGAATTCCAATATTATCATAGAGTGAATTTTTTCTATTTTTTTGAGAAACCTCCTTTTTGGGTGAAAATGAAAAAATACAGAATTTTAATTCAAAACTACTTTTTCATATAATTTATTTATATTGGTAAATTATATTTTATGTTGGTTATATATTCAAAATATATCAATTATAAATATATTAATCTAATTTAGTACATTGGAAACATTTTTATGTTGAATTTTGGATACAAAAGGATGATGACCTTTTGAATAGTCTCAGTTTAAAAACCCACATTCTCGCCATGTCTCTAAGATTAGAATTAAACTTAATTTTTCCACATATGTAAATTGATTTTCAAAAAAAAATAAATAAAATATTTTAATTAATATAACATTTATAGTCTAATAAGGTTAAATTTACTTTATACCACCAATATTAGTGAAAGTGATTATGATTAATTACAACGATTATGGTAGAATTAAGCTTAATAAGGGAATAAACCTTAAACATAAGGGCCCAAATGACCTAGATACTTTTAAAAAACCCATTATTAGGCCATAATTAAACAATAAACGTTTAATTATTGATTTTTGTTAGTTTTTATGACTTTATTTAGGTAACAACGTCGGAAAACCTAACTTTTTTGAAAAAAATCCAAGTATGCCCCCTCCCTCCCATATAAACGGCCACCAACTATCTCTATTCTTCACACCAATCAAAATAAATATGTTCAAAAAATATCTATGTAATTAACTTCCCAACATCCCTAACTTCCTCCTTAAATCCTAAATTATGGAATAAAGCCAATAAAGGAACCCCTTTGGTGAAAACCAAAAGGAGTTACCCAATGAAGAGGTAACATCCTTCCTCAAGCTCATTTTCATTATTTTATTTCACCACTACCTAAATTATTATTTTCCCAAGATCATATAATAACATAAATATCATTAATATAGTTATTTTTTTTATTATTATATGGTTTCTACCTACACTTATAAACACTTCCATCAAATGGGTAACAAACACTATGTTCTTATGTATAACGAACTACAGCCTCATGAAATGAATTTTTTAGTTTTACATTTACCACCTCTCATGGATGGGAATTATAATGGGAATTATAATGGAAATTATATATTTTGTATTATTAATTTTAAATTTATTAAATTTTATATTTATTTAGTTATTATACAAATCCTAAATTCATACCTTCTATTTTGTGTAAATATGATAATTTTGTTTTGGGAAGTGTGGACTACAGCCTCCTCAAAGCGATGTGATTCATTCACACACTACATGGAATGTATAAATAATGGGTTTAGTGAAATTTTATAACATATATGAAATATTAATTATATTTTAATGTTATTATATATATACATATATTTCATTTACATTATATCTGTCAATATTACAATGAAAAACAGAAACCGAATTCATGCGTACGTATGGCCTACTGTGTCTATGAACAGTGTATGATATTTCATATTTATATAATATATAAACTGTAATAAATACATATATACAGATTATACATGATATTTCTTCCATGTTTTATGTTATGTTAGTCATTATATATGTATGAAGACCAAAAAATAACAAATTATGACCCATGTGAAAAATAGGATTTTACTTAAAAGCTAAATCTTAAATCAGAATTGTTAATAGAATGGTAATATAAATTAATAAAAAAATTATGGTATTTTTTATTAAAATATAGTTATTTATAATATTTATAATAATATTATATTTATTATACATGAGGTTTTGATGAGTATGAATAGATTCAAGACCTAAGGTACAATAATTTTATCTCACTTATTATTTCTGTGAGATGCATGCCATATTCACCACTAACTTCTTTTTTGTGGTGTTTATATTGACCTTAGAAATTTTATATCATTAACTTAATTTATTTAAAGATATTAAAATCATGAAAATAATGTTATTATTTCATGGGGATCATGATTCTAAAGTTACTCAAGTAGTAAAGGTTTTCTCATCTCACTTTTATTTCTGTGTGACACAATCCATGTTCATGTCATATTTCATATATTTAGAGTGTATATTACCCATAAATGTATTAGATTATTCTTTTACTTAAATATATGTGTATTTCAATATCTATTTGATAATCTTTCTTTCACGGGGTTTGTGTTTCAAATGTAACCAAATTGGAAAAGTAATTTTGTCTCAATTTTTATACTTTGAGACACATACCATGTTATAAACCTCTATTTTTATATGAAGTGTATATATTAATATTTACATGTTAAATCATGAATATATTTATTTTCAAGATATTTTAAGATTCATTTAATTTTATTTTCTTACATGGGTAGTATAAATGAACGTTACCTAATGTTAAGAATTTATTGAAATAATCTCATTTTTTATCAAGATTATTTATGATTATAGTTACATTAATAAGACATTATGATTCACATTTCAATATAACACATGAATATTATTATAATATGTATATTAAAAATATATTCATCTATTGGTACCATTATCCATACATTTTTACATAATAGGATTGTGATTTTTTTTATGAAAGCCAAACTTTAACTCTCTCTTCTGCAAGAAATCTGTGTTCATTCAAAACCATGTTTCTAAAAATGTTTTAAAATAATTTTAAATAACATTTAATAAGTTGTCAAGAAAAAAAGTTTTCATAATGTTTTCAATATTATTTAATAATATTTCAAGGTAAATGTGTTTCAAAATGATTTCATGATTTCATTCGATGTTTTCAAATTATTTTCATTGGAAAAGTTTTTAAAAGGGTTTTCGATATTATTTTATATCTTTTCAGGGAAAAATGTTTTCAATAATTATTTATATGTTTAAAAATATATTTTCAAATAAAAAAAATTTCTAAATTTTTTCAAGCCTCTTTAAGGAGTTTTCAATGAAAAAGGATTTTAAAATGTTTTTAAAGATTCCATGATTTGTTTTCATGTTTATTTTTATGAAAATGATTTTCAATAGGTTTTATGTTTTTAAAATAATATCTTAATGAATAATGGATATTTCTATCATGAAATGGTTTAAAAGAAATATTAAATCATCCTTTATAAAAAAATTATTTTTGAAATGGTTTAATGATATGGTTTTCAAATAAAGGTTTTTTTCTTAATAAATGATTCATGTTATCTCTAAAAACAATTCTCTATATATGATGGAATACATTGTGATAATTTATGATTTATTGGGGAGGTTATCCAAGAATACCATTCATATACTTTATTTAATGGTTTATGTTTTTATGGAATTATTATTATGAAATATATTCTTCTACCTCAACTTATATGCTTATGAAATACATTTCATTTCATGGGTTATATTTTGATGAAATTATTATTAAACCTATATATTTTATATAGGTAATTATATGATAGAATGTTATGAAAAAATTTTCTTTCCATGGGATTTGATATTATGATTATGAAATCAATTTTATTAATGGTTCATGATAAGATTAATGTTTAATTATCTTGTGGCACATGTATTCATGATTTTATTATGTTATGGGTGGGACATATATCTCCCTCCAATGAATTAGGTAATGATTAATATTTTAATAACACAAGATGGTTCACAAGAGGAAATACCATGCCTAAGAAAATAATGAATTTTAATCATGATACAATAGGGAACAAATGAGGGAATCACACGCTTGAAATAATAGGTTACATGATAGGGAATCCCAAGCATAACATAAGTGGGAATCCCAATACCAAAACAAGAGGGTACATAGGAGGGAATCCCAATCCTGAATCTACATGGAATATTAATAAAAAAAAGTACATGTGTGGGCATCCCAAACCTAAAACAAGGGGTCATCCTTTTCCTAATATAAGAGGGTACATGGTTGGTCATCCCATTCCTTAAAAAAGAGGGAATCTTCAGCTCAAAAAAATAGGGTACATGGGAGGGCATACTAATCCCGAAAAAAGAGGGAGTTTTAAGCTCAAAACAAGAGGTTAAATGATAGGGAATACAAGACTAAAACAAAAGGGTACATGGGAGGGCATTCCAATCCCAAAACAAGAGGGTATACAGGAGTGAATCCCAAGCATGAAGTATGTGTATGAGTTATTATCCCAATAACTAAATGTTATGAAGGTGTTTTTAGGTATCCTTGATATATGAATTTATATTTTTTATGTATATTCCCTAATTTACATATCTTATTCCTTCATGGATCATGATCTGGTATCCCTTATGATTCCTAACTTATGAACTGCTAATATTTATGCCACTATTCTTGTTTATGATCTATGATATGGTGGGTATGATCATCTGATTTTATGATCATTTTATTATACCAGAATGATCATTTTTATGCCTAAATATCCCCTTATTTACCCTTAATGGGAACCTGAGATCATCCCTTTTTATCTATCCTTCCAAATGTTATGAAGTTATATTTAATGTATGATATGTATAATAAGGGTGATAGTATTGAGGAACCTATTAGGAAATAATGTAGCTCACTCATATACCAGTGTTGTTTTTTCCATGTTTCGAAAGGCATAAAATGAATATTGTATTTGGGTATCAGTTTGTGTAATGTTATAAGTATTCTAAAAAAATGATTTAATGTATATGTATAAAAAGATATTTTTATATAGTTTATATCAGATAGTTGGTTTATTCAACCTTTATAAAATAGGATGAGAAATATTTTTTAGATCTTTGTGAATATTTATTTATAAATTTATAGGGATGTCTCTAAGGATAAGTAAAAGGATGAGTTAATGTTTTGGAAAATGTCCTGTAATTTTGGTAAGGTATTGAGTTAGTGGTTTCCTAGAAATACATCCATGTATAGATACTACAAGTGGATTTGGTTCTAGAAAAAATGTCCCTACAAGTAACAACTCTGATAAAGTGTGTTGATCCTCACTTGAGCATAATGTTTTACATGACAATGAGCTTGTCAGAATATAGACCAATTGGCCATTATGCCTATTAGACAATTGGATGTTAGGTAAGTATTCTAATTGGCCTTTAGTCCCATGAGGAAATTGTCCATCAGAACTGTAGTCCAATTATCCATTAGGCCGATCGGAAAATTTCCACTAGGTCAATGGGCCAATTATTCAATAAATTATTTCAATTAAGACTAATGTACATAACACTTCTCATGATCAATCATTTTAGTTCACCCTAATGTGTGAATATATATAATTGAATCATTTTTCATTATGTTTTTCTGGATTTTTATCATAAATCAATACATGTAATTAGAATTAAATTTTATATGGAAATCAATAAATATTGGGAATACCTAAAACTCATCAAACATCCAATATTTGATAATTTCATAATATTGTTCAATTATATAGTCTAATAATATGGGTAAACCTTCTAAATTAGATCTTACTATTCTCTTTCAAATAACATATAACTCATACTTATAGGATAGTTACAAATCACCAAGATCCACTAGCCTTGAAACCCTAATAGCTTCACCATCGAGAAAGTTAAACTGATAGTGAAATCAACATGGTAATTCATATAAATATAATCATAATAAATATTTAACATAAATAAATATTCTTACCATATATCCTCCAATGGTTGGTCCTTTATGTCATTACGAAATTGTCTCCATGACATTGGCTTCACCAGAATGACATCACCGTACTTGGATAAAGTAGACATGAAACTTCTACACTACATATATTTTTTACCTATAAAAAAAATTTTATTCTTTGTATTCCTCTATTATTTGTGTTTATTAAATAAAGTATTCTTGTATATTGGTGATCTAGGATCGCCTACTAGAAGATCCCACTGAATAAGATAAAAGGGAAACAAGAAGAATTAAGTGACAGTACAATAGAAGACAATGATGTGATATAATTTGACACACTTATAATAAAAATAATGATGTATACTACTCAATAGGATCGATTGATCTATGGTATATCCTATATTACTAGACTTAGTTGGATATGTTTGTTCTAATGCATGATCTGGGTTATTTTCTTACACTAGAGTGGAAGCAGTAGGAATAGAATCATCAGTCCCTAGATGGATATGTGAAAATGAAGTCAGTGTAGACTTGGAAGGATATGGGTAGTTGGGTTGGATTATACATCAATTTATATATACTTTATAAAGGTGTAAACAACCCTAGAGATATTGTAGACATGGTACGAGAAAAATATGCTAAAGGAGATGATGATGGGGGAATGGGTAAGAAAATAACTAGTGGATCAAGTAGAGGATAAAAAGGTGTGGTAGATGCTTTTTACTCTATAGTATATGGGGTTTCTGTTGGTGGTTCAGAGTGGGAATGTGTATGATGGCTAGCTCCTCTAGGTATAGGAGCATCCTTGGTTGAACCCAAGCTTGCAGGACAAGGAGGAGTCAATCATGGTGCAACTTAATGTACCTACAAAATTTGATAAATAATATGAACATGATATCATACGTAATGTAGATTAAAATTATTTCAATTATTATACTAACTAAGGGAACCATATGAAGCATACCATGATTGTTCATCTATTGATAAACATCAAATAACCACTTCCTTTGAAGTTCATTAGTATTTTTCATATCCTGTATAAGAAGAAATATACATTTTTTGGAAACAGTTTTTAAATATCATTCAAAAAACATAGAAGTGAAATAATTCATATAAAATGTCATAACATATTTTAGTTACAATAATTTAAAAACAATTTATATTTTTTTTACGAACCTGGTTTAATATTAGTTTTATGAATTGAAATAAATATAATTAAACATAATTAAACAAAACCATACTAAAACCAACATATAATTCCAAACTGAAACAATATTAAATTAATTATAGTAATACCAACCTTCGAAACCAATGTCAAGGTAAACTAGATGAACTATGAACATATATGATTGCTTCTATATATTACCCACAACTAAATCAATTTCAAAATCAACTCTCACAATAGAACAATTTGAGTCATTAATAGAAATATTTTCTTCAAGACCAATGGGGGAGTCAATTGTGTCAATTTCATCCCCATTATCATGAAAAATATGTCTTGCAATTACTTAATTAATGACACCATAATCAGGTCTCAGATGATCTTTAACATAAAACTCTTATTTTTTCCATTTATTCCAAAATGTATGGTTTTTTGGTGAATTGAATCATTTAAATAACTATGAATGAAAAATCATCAAAATAAACAGTGTCACATCATCGAATCAAACAATTTACATCTCATCATTGTTAATTAACCATGATAGTAGTAATACAATAACTATATTTTTTTAACCAGTCGATAATAATACACATTTTTCATATCACTGGTGACTATCTGATTCACTGGAATATTAAATTGTTGTGGAATTTAAAAAAACACCATCATGTTGTGTTCTTATTTTTACCACTCAATTAGTTGTTGAAAAATTTATACCCATTGATTATTATCGATTTTCATTTATGAACTTAGGAATCGAGACCAAAATCTGATGCTCTTAATTATTGAGAAATAGATTCAACATGGAAACTAAATACCTAAAATATATAATATTAATAAAATTCAATAAATATCTATATTTTATGTTAATATATGTAATGGTCATACATTTGATTTCATCCAAGAAGGAAAATATTGGAAATGATAAGCCTCTCTCCTTCTCAAAGGAAAATATTGATGGAATCTACTAATAATATTTTTATGTTCCCTACATAAATGGATAATAAAAGTATAAGGTATATGTGAAATGAAATAGTATGAGATAACATATAAATATCCAATTACATACTTGATATAATCGTTGAACAATCCACAGTTAATCCAAAATGTGTGATGACCCATATCCCACTCTTCAAGGATTAATGTAGCCAATGTATATTCCCTAAGAATTTATATTATTTAGGGAAGAGATATAAACAAGGGATAAATTTATACATACTACGCATCTTCAATTATCATTGGATAGTTATGTCTTATGATCACATTAAAAAAATACCTTGAAGAAAAATCCATACATTATTTATTTAGATAAACTATCATGAAGGAACCTTCATGATGATTCTTATTTCATACATAATGTTTCATTATAGACCAAATTTTTTAAATAGGATAAATACAAAAAACAATAATGTGTCCCAAATAATAGTTTCAGTTGGATGATGATCTTTTTAATGCCACATGGGGGTGAAAAATGATGGAGGAATGTTTTTTCCATCTACCACAAAATTAAGGTAACCTCATATTGAATTTTTTATCAAGAAAAAATTTGATTATATTTTAGAATACTGGTTTCTAAGAAAATGGATCAAGATATTCATTATAACCCTTAATTTATTAGATAGGAAATGTTGGATTGTTATTGGAATAAATTCATGAAGAAGTACGGGATAATCAATATTTTTGTGGATTTTATTTTCTACTCCATTCTATTGATTATTTTAGATACATTACTGGAATAGACATAAGGAACTTTTATATTATGTAATACATCTAGAAATTTATTTTTCTATAAATATTTAGTCACATAAGATGCACAATGAACTTTACCTTTTTTCAATAATAAATATAAGATGATATTCTGGTTGAATACCTTCATCAAACATGTCCCAACCAGATAAGAAGTCATGTTTGGTCTTCCCCTTGATATTAACAAGAATTGAAATCAAAATTTCACATATATTTTTCTCAATGTGAATTATTTATAAACAATGACAAAATAAATTGGTACACGAGTATGAAAAATCAAAAAATATTCTTCTTTTTTTCAAATTAAAAGTGAATTCAGTGTCAACATTTTCCTTTTTTAGATTTCATCTTACCATTCCTTAATAAAAAATTGAAATCATTCAATTCATTTAGAAAATTAGATACTTATATATATTGAGGTGGTTATTCAAAGTCAACAATATTATCAAATCTTTAGTGATTTTTCCTATACTGATGATCCATAAGAAAGAATCATCGATGCCATATGAAACTAAAACTGTGAGGATATTTAATCCTTATAAATTATATATTCTTCATAAAAATATGATATGATAGTTTTATCGTCATGATACAACCTAAAATCAATATATAAGTTGGTAAATAATTTATTTTCCATATAAAGTTATCATGAATATGAAATATAAATTTTAAAGAAGAATTGAATGTGAATACACCCATTTCCCAATGATTCTTAAACATTATTAATAAGTTCATTAAGTAGACAAATATATCATTTCCATGATCATAAGGTATATATATTAGTACAGTCAATAATATGAAAGGTTGTTTTCCAAAAAAATCAATGAAAGATGATTATAAACATTAATAAAAACTGGCCATGTGATGTGAGCAGAGTGAATCTAATTAAATGTCTTAAACCCAACATAGGATTGAACCAACCTGACATTACACACTTCAGTTGAAAAATTGTGATGTGGTGCATAAAATTCCCACTATGCTAATCCATCAATAGGTTGAAAAACTCACCATTACCTTTAATTCTCTCAGTATCATGACATCACATATTAGATGATATTTCACCAGACATGAATAGATTTTGAAGCCTGGGAATCAATAGAAAGTTCCACATGAATTTTTTTGCCACGCGAGATGGTGTTGCATATGCATTTTCCTTCTATCGAGATGAAGCAAATTTTTTATAGTCATTAAGGTCATATTTGTTCTCCCAAAATAATCTGAAATCATTCTAATAAGAATTAATTTTATTACTAGAAAATATGATTTTGTTAATTAACTTCCATGTCTTGTAATGATTTTAGTTAATATCTCCACTATCAGGAAGAAATTACTTCAAAAAGGTAATAATATAATTAATGGTGTTATTATAAATTCTATACATGGTGTTTACATGATAAAACCACATTGAAAATTACAACATTTTAATTTTAGTACATTCATGAAATATAGGATTTCTGGCATCATCCATTAAATTTTACACTCTCTAAAATTCATAATCCATAATATTTTACTCAGGTGTATTGATATAATTATCTTATTTCATAGGATTATTATCTCTCTCATGATGAAAAAATGGAAAGTAATAAAATATCAAATTCCTCATACCACATCATTATTCATGTTTTCAAATAGTATAATACGTTCCCTTTTCTCCACTATCATACCAAACATAACCGTTTGTTTTAAATTCATCTATCATTATATGGCATCTAACTTATTCCTAGATTAACCACGGTCTTCCTAAAGAATTATAATATGGACACTGTATAAGACCTCCATATGAAGTTTTGTTAAATGAAAAATCTAAAAATGATTCAAAATTCTTTTAAAACTCTAATAGAATACAATCTGTATGATAAACCAAGCTTTTATACATTATACTCAGGTTTTAATCTTCAAACAATCTTGTAATGACAGAAATCATAGTGAAAATATATAATAGAACTAAATATTAAAGAAATAAGAATTTTATTTCTGAAATAAAAAAAATTAATAAAATTATATTTCTATAATTATATTTTATTATGTGATATCAATGAAATAATGAATTAATGAACATGAAATTAGTAATTGTATTTTACTATTATTGAAGTTATCGAAATTTTTTATCTACTTTTACAATAGATATAAAACGATAATTAGAAGACAATGACAACTATTCCATTTATTCTCCCTAAAATTAAAATCAAAAAATGGGACCCCGTGTAAATATATCTCTATCGTTATTTATAGATATTATGAAGAATGATTTTTTTTTTAAAAAATTGTCCATAAGTTTTAATTATTGAGTATCTTCTACATCAAAAGTCTTGTCTATTACTCATGAGAATTACCTTATAGAACACATTGGGGATACTATTATTTAATATTAAAACCATTGTTAATGAACTAATAATATCAAAAAAAATTAATTTATATGAATAAATGAATTAAACTAATTAATAAAACATGTAATTTTAATTAAAATAATTATTAATTAAATTAATTTGTAGTTTTTTTAACACAAAACATATAACATAGACAACATGTAATAAAGGAAAAGAACAAGATAATTATTTTATAAATTCCACATAATAACCTTTAATTTATGACTTCCATTTGATATCTCAATTTAAAAATCTCTAACATTAGGTGCATTTATGATAAAAATTGTCATGACTGTAATAAATGACTTTTTCGACCCATGTCTTGAGATTTAAACTAGGTTGTCATATAGAATATGTCACACTAACCTAGTCCATGATGGTTGAGAACTAGGGGTTGAGTGATCAAATAAAACATTCTGATATTTTTTCCCAGAAAATACAAAATATAAAATGAGAAATCACTCCTCTATAATGTAAAACAGATAAAAAAAATATTTAAAATTAACATAGAAAACAACATAATTTTTACAATATAAAAAAATAAACAGATACATAACTATTAAATGTATATTTAAAAATGTGTCTCATGCCCCTAAAAATCTAGGAGGGAAATAGAAAAAATAAGACAGAATTAAATCTTACCTCTCAAATATTGAAACAAACAAATTTCTATAAATAGAGGAAAAAAACCTAACATTGGTAAAATATCACAAGGGGGAAAAATATTTTCTTCAATGAGGGTAGGTGGGAGGCCAAAATCACTTGAGGAGGGGAGAGGGGATACCAAATCTTCTTGAGGAGCAGTAGAGGTTTCTAAAATCACACGAGGAGAGGGGGTACATGACGATGTATGGGAGGGATAATAGTCCAAATGAGGAGGAGAGGAGGATCTCGAGAAAGCCTTCCAATATAATGTGTTATACAAAGATTATTTTAAAAAACCATTGGTTTAGATCAACCCATAACAATGATTTTTTAAAACCATATTTATAGGCTTGGGTAGAAACTTTTTACCCATGATTTTTCTAAACCATGGTTATAGATCTATTGGAATAGAGGCAATTTATAGTAGTTTTTACCAATATAAACTTACCAGGGTGAATTTTTTTTACTATGGTTACTATATTCAATGACTGAAGATAGAAGGGATCTATTTACCAAATTTTATCCTCTTCATTCCAATATGGAATCCATTTTTAAATATTCAATTTCTATATTATGGGGAAAATAATTTAAAAAATAAGTTCAGAAAATGAGACTATATCAGGGTTTTAAAAAAATACATTCTTAAGCATAAAAATGATATATTGATATCATATAAATAGAAAAAACATCATATGAATGTTAAAAAAAATTATTCAGTATATAATATATATATTTTAAAAATTATTCTCCAGTATAGATTAATTTAATTTATTAAGATAAAAATACACTACATGCATAAAAACATTTTTTCAAAAAAATATATCTTCTAATTTTAAATGATTATATATTTTCATTCATATTAAATTTACATTTAATTAAATAATTTTATATATTTTAAAATATTTTTTTATATAATTTAGTTAGTCTCATTCGTAAGTTCTAATCCAATTACAAGGTGAAAACTATCATATTAAATAATAATATTTCAATATATATCGCAGTTCCTCTGAACTAGATGTTGTGTGAATCATAAGAAATCAAAGAAATTTAATTTTTTTATAAAATAAATATAAAACAATCTTGGGGGGTATCACCCTCATCGAGGGAGGGGTGAACATAAGGATTCATGAGACTTTAATGAAGGCTATGAAAGTGAAGTTAGCTCAAAATGTCAAAGAATATAAATTCATATGGGAACATGTAGTAGGAAACAAGTATAGAATGGGTATAATTGTTCTAAAAACCATAAATGATGCTACATATAACCAATTTCATAACCTTATCGTCTTAATAAACACCTTAATTGAGTACTCACTAAATTGTTTTAGTTATTATTTTTAAATAATTATCTTTATGGTTTAATGGTAAATTGACATTCCTGAAGGATAAAAAACATATATGGGGAAAAAATATATTAATTACCCACTCAACCCTAAAATTTATTTCAATTTTTCTAATGGGGGAATATCTTATGGTAAAACTTCATATTCTATTGGTAAAATTTTTTACCAACATATATGTCCCTATAACTAAACTGTCGGTAAAAACTCTATCACAAAATGTTTTTTACGATAGATAAAATAATTCTATTGTAATTATAATAATACCAACAGATAATATATATAACGGTTGAAGTTCTTAGCAATAGGTTATGGGTACACTTTTTTCTGTTGGTATTAATATTACCAACACATAAAATTTATTTATAAATTACATTTCAATAAAAATTATAAAATTTTATTGCTAGTTAAATTTCATATTATATTTAATAATTTATCATATATAATACATATGTCTTAATTATTAGACCGAAGGAAATTTTTGGACTTGTTCAAACATAGAAAAATAATAATTATATAAATAATCAAATTCATTATAAAACGAATCAGTATAAAAACACTTGACACCCCCACCCCAACCTCCCGGCCCAAGCCCCAGTTCCGACGACCAAATCTGATGAGTTAGCTCAAGCAAAAGAAGATCCACCCCATCATCACTATTGAGGAAACTCAAATAGATAATTTTTCAATAGATCAAAACACAAAAAACCTACGATCCATCTATGAATAAACTCTCAAGGGTATGTCATATCTTGACTACAATCCTTTAGCAAACACCATGGTATAAGAATAGTTACTCCCATCAAAGATCTTTCTTCAACCCAATGTTGTACACTATAAAAAAAAGAAGTCAGATCCAGTACCAGGGAGGAACCTCGTGGAAATGCTATTACACACCCTTCAGCTCAAATATATACACCCCACAAAACCAAAGAGCATATCCAAAAATATGTGAAAAATATGTGCATTAATTGAAACCAAAGTATAATTAAATAAAATTGTAAGGGGAAGGGAAAAAATAATCAAATCATGTATACTATCTTCATCATTATTTTTCATTCTACCGCCTTAAAATAGTGTGATCTTCCTTCTTGGAAAGCAAGTTAAATTATAAGAGGATGAATAAGGTGGAAGGAAAAAATAGTCCAACAAAGAACTAAGAATAGTTTTCTAAAATATATTAGACATTGTATGCGAATAAGTTGTTACCACATCATATGTGAACTCAATGACCTTTCATTCTCCTATGATGTAACTTTTAAAGTTAAAGCATCAATCATGACTATTCTAATGTAAAAACCACTGAAATATTAGGATATAATTATCATAAGAAATCCTTTTCAACAGAAATGGAAGATACAAAAAAGAAAGAATTTTCAATAGTTTATTTGGTTTTAATTGAAAATGTGTGATGAAATATGTTAAAAATGGGTGTATTCAATGAAATAATACATAAAATTGGATACAAGGAAAAAAATGATAAAAAATATCACAGTAAAGACGGTTAAATATATTGAAGTTCTATTTATACCAAACACAACCTCAATAAAAGAGTCACTTCAGTTATGGATGAATCTCAATGCATGGTTAAAGATAATTTGATGTAAAAAAGAAAATTCACATAGCACAAAACCCCATTCATTGAAAAAAAATGTAAAAAACTAATGCCCTATTCATTAATTTTGGAACATTCAATGCATAGGATGAGAGGAAAGAGAGATTACCCCAACATGCACCAAAGTCACACCATACTAGAATTTGAACCTATATTCTTGAGTAATAAATAAAATTCCAGTGGCACCACCATTGCATAGTCATAGAAAAAACAAGCAGAAAGACTAACACAACCAACTTCAAATATCCAATAAATGTGTCTTTAATAATTGTATGTTTCACAGTATTTAAGGGACCTAATCACAAAGGTTTAATTTGACAACACTTTCTATAAACATTTTAACAAAACACTTATGAGCGAATAAATTTACCAAGGATTTTAGAAACCATAGAGCTAGATTTCTCAGCTCATTTGAGAGAAATATGAGTTTCTATCCCATTATTATATTGATTTTATTCTTGATATAAAATAAAAAAAGTGACAATAGTAAGGGTTATAATGAATGAAAAAGAAATAAAAATAAATCACAATAAAGCATAACCAGAAACAAACCAACCCAAACAAAACACAAAAAACTAATTTGATATGTATTTTGAATAATACTAGGATGGTGAAGAGATTATATATAGTCAAAAACTTCCCAATGTACTCCACAAGAACCTACATAAAAAATAGCACATTCATAACACTAAAACAACAAACATAAACTCACAAAATAAAATCAAAATAAGTGACCCGATGTAGTAGATCATCCCCAATTCCAGTGAGAGGTTGCACTCACACTAGTGGTGGGATCATCACTAAATGTAATTATGTATTATATAATTCACATGAACATGGAATTAGTTTATCACCAATATCACAATGTTAGAAAAAAAATTTCTATTTAAAATAAATTTGCAACAAGATATATGCCTATAAAATAAAACACATCAAACCTCTGGGTATTTGCTCCTCCCTCATGGCAGAGGATGAGGATCCAACCTAGATGTATTGTACTATGGTTTTCATTATTATTTCATGTTCCCTATCATTTTCTAATTGGAAGAGAAGGCCCAACCACCAATGTAATCATATCAACATCATCTAAGCAGTAAATAGAAGATATAACATATTATATAGTATTTTTATTAGTTAGTACAACATTTCACTATTCGAAAAATTCCAATATTTTATCCGTGGTCAAATTTTTACATCCAGATTAAAAAATAATCATTTTTATCAAAATCCATCAAATAACCATTTTTAAACAATGCTGGGATAAATTACAGTTCATTTAACAACCACTACATGAATCAACACAACCGAATCCAAATGAAAATATGTAGCAGAAATATAAAATTTCTCAAGGAAGGTCTTACCAAAGTGTAATAAATAACAAATATATTGAAGTGAATACAGAAAAAAACATCATTCATTAACAATGAAATAAAGTGTGGTTGAATCAAGCCCTAACAACATTGCATTCAAACACCACACCATTCTCCATGATTGATTCTTATAAACCCCGAAAATGGTCTCTTGCATTACCCAGTCTCATTATAATACATGGGATCCAACAAAACCTAACCAGTTTAATCAAAAAAATATTCAGTTTTCACAACATGAAAATTCCAGAGAAAATCAATTCAAAATAATGAACATATCCCTTTTATTACACTTAGTTTAGATTCATAAATCTAATACTTGATGCAAAATCACTACAGTCCAAGGGAAATACAATGTCACAACCCAGGTTGAAATTCATATCAATGTATTATATGGTATTAAATGAATCACTGATAAAACATAATTGTTCTGGAATCATTATGAAAAAATGTATTACTACCGAAAGTGCTTGGTAGAGTCCCTTTGTTAGATAAATCTTTTAAATAAATGGATTGACCATTATGGTGAAATTCCAACTTTTAACAAAGGTAGTTCCATCAAAATAAGAAAAAGAACCTTCAAATTCAAATTTAATTTATAAAAAAGTAAACTAGGAATTATATTTGAAATAATAACCATTTGGATTAGAATGTGGAGGTTACTCAAGGATCAACTTAGGGAGATGATATCTAGGAAGGTATTTTAATGAGGAGTTTCATCCTAGATTAAAACATGGCTTTGGATGTAGACTTGGTACTTCCTAATTCATGACATTTGATCCATAAGGACCCTCCACTTATTGGGGGATAGTGTGGATTATGTGATTAAGAAAGGTAATATCAGGGGTCAAATGAGGATGGTGGGGTTTGTCTGGTGGTGATGAAATGGATGATGTGACGACCGCTAAAAGAGAATGGTAGGTCATGGTCGAGGGGTCCAATGGAGAAGGCATAATATAACAACCTGGATTTTTATTGCACTCTTAAACCTGATTTATTACATTAGATATTCACTTGATACAACATAGAATATCGATATTTCTATTGTCTTTGGGGCTTAGGAACAATAAATAAGATCATATAACACAAAACAGACAACATCATTATTGAAAACGTTTTTTAAATGACCACTATATTCCCTCGTACTTTGCATTCCATGGGAGAACCTGAGGACATGCATAGGAAATGGGTGAGCTATAAAGCCCCATAAGAGAATAAACATGGAATAACATGAGTAATAAAATACATTATAGTCAATAGGAATATCAATGGATCACAAGAGAAACCTGAACATAAAGACATGATAAATCATGATAATCATAACATGGAAATATAGACACAACACTTAACATGGAATTAGAATGAGACAAGGCCCATTTCACATTGGGCATGAGTAAACCCTCATTGCACATAAATCACGAGTAAAACCTTGTTTCACTTGAATTATCATGAGTAAACACCCATTTCACATGATGTATCATGATACTATACTTTACCCAACGCATTGGAGCATTGTTAAAGCGCACCCTTCTTAAACATTTCATTTCATGCATAAGTGTGCCACATGGATCATATAACATGGAATAAATCAAAATCATAAGTTATTCCATGATTGAGTAATATGGAATAAATACATGAAATTACCATTCAATAGGTATATGTGCATATAAGGTGAATACCCTTGATAGAGACATGGGTATGGTATTCACTACACAATGATCTTGGGTTGAAAAATACAGTGCAATTTCGTAGCATAACGGCATGACATAAAAATTCATGAATATAGTTGATGAGATAGAAAAGGTTGTCTCATAATATTTACATGAAATGGACAATAAGTGGGTCATATGGATACATGTCCCATCAAACATAATGTAATTTAGCTAAATAATACAAAATAATTACTTGGATGTAAAAGAGGAGAGAGAAAACCCTCACATAATTTCAGCATGGTAACGGGTGTACATGGGAGGATTTAATGAGATTAAAATGGGTATACAATCATCATAAAGTAAAGAGGGATTTATGGGGGTGGTTCTGAATCATACACCCAAAATTTGTAATTGAAAAAACCGGCATAACAACTTAAATAAAATTGGACAAAAATGAGAAAGGAATAAATCTCTTACTTGGATGTGTGATCCCAAAGGCTTAGGAGAGGCTTGAGAGAGGATTATTGGGAGCCTGAGGAAACTTGGTAGGATTCTAAAGATAATAGGACAGGGTTTGGTCGAGCACCAAAGGCTTTGAGTGAATAGGAAGTGGGAGCTTGGGTGGTTTTATGTAGGAAACGAGAGGGAATTCTTTATTATTTAGGTTTGGGACACCTCACATTAAACTAATCAATACCACAAACCATCCTACGATTTTTTCCCATGTTTTTTTTTTCAAATTGGAGTGGAATAAAATATTTTTTAATTCCAATGTCCGAACTTCTTAAAATAATAGGGTTGCTTATGTGGAGATGAGTCACACTCTCAAGGAAAATAATTTAAAAAGACAAAAAGATTTATATGTCTTCGAGGGTCCAAAAAAGCTTTGTAAAATAAATAAAAAAATATAAAATCACATTATTTTAATGATAAAACATATATTGTCCGATCATAATGTTTATAGTATATTATTACCTCACTATTGGGTCATTATGAGGTCATAAAAGACATTATATATTTAAACAATCTTTAAAATTTACCCCAAAATTCGACTATCTCAGAAAATAATGAAAAATTTATCATTGGATAATTTAGACATTATAATTCCAAAAATATTATTCATTTTATCTAAATAATTTTATAAATATATGAATTTTTACTTTTAGAATAAAAACTGACATTTACCGAAAATTCATGGTTTTTGACAAAAACAGTTTTCAAACATTAATAAAAATTACAATTGCATAAAATTATATGATAATTTATATTTACTAAAAAGTAATATAATAATAAATTTTTATTAAAATATTATTTAATTCAAAAATCAATTAATTCATCAAAATATATTTCTTAGTTGAATATTAACTAAAAATAATATTTGTCCTTTAAAAACTATTTACAAAGTAACAATAATAAAATGAATGCACATTATTTATATAAACAATAATATACATTGTCCTAGTGATAGGGTCTTGTTACATAACCCCTTACAACACCCGCATAAGACCGAAGGGTAATGTTTGTGATGGTGACATACTCTTGGGGTGGCTCGGATAACATCGCTCGAGTGGTAATCTCTATTAACTTCCACTTCTCATGTAGTCGTTTTTTCTCATGATTAACATGTTCAAGCTTGTCTTGGACTTGGTCAAGAGAAAAACCCAATGATGCCACCTCCTTTACGAGCTCCGAAAAATGGGCTTCATATGGGGAAAGTCTACAGGATGAGGCCATCACTTCCTTTTTATGAATAAATTGGATTTTTTAGAGCCCTATATTTATATTAATCATGTGATCACTTTTAAACTGCTATATTAAAAAGAGTCACAATTAATAATGGTATTTTAAAATCCAGAAACATAAAACCAATGAAGTTCACATTTTATATAACCATAATAAATAATTTAATTAGATAAAGATTAATTTTCATTAATGAATGTCTGGGTCATTATAATATTCCTCCCTTAAGAAATTTTACCCTTGAAATTTCCTTTTCTGACACTAAAACAGATCTAGGTTACATTACATCATCACTTCCTCTGATTCCCATGTCACTTCTTCAAACATGTGGTTTCTCCATAACACCTTGACAAGGGTCATTGTCTTATTTCGTAGTACTTTTTCTCTACAATCTATGATCTTCACTGGTTGCCCCTCGTAAGAAAGATCATCCTCTAGATGAACTGTCTCTAAAGAGAGTACATGTGAAGGGTCTGGTATGTATTTCTTTATAAGGGATAAATGAAAGACATCATGTAATTTGGCACTGGTAGGTGGAAGTTCTAGTTGATAGGTCACATCCCCAACACGATCGAGATTATCGATGGGGCCAATGTACCTAGTACATAACTTCCCTTTCTTTTCAAACCTAATGACCTTCTTCCATAAAGATATGCATAGAAATACCATGTCACTAACTTTAAACTAAATTTATCATCAATGGTTATCTTCATAACTCTTCTGCCAACTCTAGGTGGATTTGATATGCTATTGAATATTTTTCAACTTCTCCACCATTTCTTCAACCATTTCTGGTCCAAGTATCTTACACTCACCGACTTCATCCCAACATGCCAATGTTCTGCACCTCTTCCCATACATCTCTTCATAAGGTGCCATTTGGATGCTTGAGTGGAATCTATTATTGTACGATAATTTAACCAGTGGAAGATGTTGGTCCCACCCTCCTTTGAAGTCCATAGAATATGCTCTCAACATATCCTCAAGTGTTTTGATTGTCTGGTTAGATTGGCCGTCAGTTTGAGGATGATAGTCCATAATGAAGTTCAGCTCAGTATCTTGAGCATGTTGAAGAACCTTCCAAAACATAAAGGTGAGTCAAGGATCTTGATCATATCTAATATATAGTGGTACTCAATTCAGCCTTACCACTTCATAGATATATATCTGTGTCAGTTGATCCAATGAGAAATCCTCCCAAATTACAATAAAATGTGCAGACTTTGTAAGAAAATCCACAACAACCTAGATTGAATTGTTGCCTTTGGATGTCTTTAGAAGTCCGGTGACAAAGTCTGTGGTGATGTCTTCCCATTTCCATGATGGTATGGGTAATGGTTGCATCATCCCCTTATACTTCTGCCTCTCTGACTTCACTTGCTGACACACCAGGAACATTGATGTATACTCAACGATCTCCTTCTTCATATTATCCCACCAATAATGATCTCAAAGATCTCGATACATCTTTTTTTCCTGGGTGAATAGAGAAATTTAATCGATGCGCATCATCCAAAATTTCCTTCTTCAGCTCCAGACTTTATGGAACATATTGTCTTTTCCCAAGTCTCACAATTACTTCTTCATTAACATTCAACTAGGAGGATTTCCCAATTCTTATATCTTCCACTCTCTTCTGAATTCCCACATCATCCTTTTGAGCATCCTTTAACCTTTCCAAAAGAGAGATTTGAGAAATCATTTGTGAAAGGATTGATAATGTTCCCTTCATTATGATTCCCATGTCCATATTCATTAAATATCATAAGATTAGGTCCTTCTCAATTCTCATCAGTGATAGAATCACTGGGTGCTTTCTACATATAGAATCCTCCACCTTGTTTTCTTACCCATGGTGGTAATGGATTGAGAAATCATAGTCATTGATCATCTCTAACCATCTTCGTTGGCTCATGTTCAACTCCTTATATGTGAATATATACATGAGGCTTTTTTGGTCTGTATATATTTCACACATCTCCCCCAAGAGATATTGCCACCAAATATATAATAAAAGATCATAGTATCCAACTCCGGATCATGTGTTTGATAATTCTTCTCATGAAATTTTTCATTCCTTGAAGAATTGGCAATGAATATGTCATTTTTCATTAACACACATCCCATACCCTTCTTCAAAGCATCACTAAATACCTCAAAAATTTCTCCACTTGTGGGTAATGTGAGAATGTGCACAGTGATAAGCCTCCTTTTTAACTCCCTGATGCTTTCTTTGCATTAATCACTCCAAGAAAACTTTACTCCCTTATGAGTTATCTTGGTAAGATGGTTGGGAAATCGGGAGAGATTTCTCACAAATCTTCTATAATATCCAGCTAATACAAAAAAGCTTTGAATATCCATTACTGACATTGGAATCAGCCATTCCTCTATTGCATCTATCTTGGATGGATACATAGATATCCCATTGCCTGTAATGATGTGGCCCAAGAATTATACCTCCTTTAACCAGAACTTGCACTTGTTGTACTTTTCATAGAGCTTATCCTTTCTCAAGGTCTCTAATATAGTTTTAAATGCTCCCCATGATCCTCATTGGTTTTATAGTATATTATAATATCATCTATAAAGACTAACACAATTTTTTCTAGGTAATTTTTAAAGTCTATATTCATCATGTCCATGATTAATGCTAGAGCATTGGTGAGTCCAAAAGGCATTACTATGAATTCATAGTGCCCGTATCTTGTACGAAAAGTATTCTTGGGATATCTTCCTTCTGCACCAGTAATTGATAATATCTTAACTGAAAATCCACCTTGGAGAAGTATTGTGCTCCACAAAGATGATCGAACAACTCATCAATTCATGGGAGAGGATACTTGTTCTTTATCTTGATTTTTTTATGTTCACGATAATCGATGAAAAGACGCATTGACCCATCCTTCTTCGTGATGAAGAGGACTGTTTCACCTCAGGATGAAGCACTTGGGTTTATAAACCCTTTATCTAGATTCTCCTATAATTGTTTCTTCAGTTTCTCAAGATCCATGATAGACATTCTATACAGAGTCTTGGATATTAGAAACTCCCAAGGTATTAGGACAATTGAGAATTCAACATCTCTTCTAGGAGTAAGACCATGCAATTCCTTGGGGAAAAAATTATGGAATTTCGTCACAATAGGCATGTATTCAAGGATGGTTGCCTCCTTAGACTCTATTATCTGAGCCAGATGCGCATTCTCATAGGGTAGTAATATCCTCACTTAAGATTATGGAGCTATAAAGGATTCATATTCCTCCTTGCAGTTGTATAGAATCAGGGGTCGATTCAACACATGAAGGGTGATTTCCCTCTCATGGAAATTTATGTTGGATATATATAGGAAAGTCAATCCATGCCAAGAATTGCATCAAATACCACCAAAGGCTGTATGATGAGGTTCTCCAGGAAATTCAATCCACATATAATGATAGTGGAGGAGTTATATTCATGGGATTCAATGATTTCCCCATTTTCCATACTCACCGACATCTTTAATTTAATGATTTTTTGTGGTGTTAGGATTGTTCTAATAAACTTTTGTGATAGAAAAGAATGCATAGAACTAAAATAAAAAATTATATTAGCTATTCTTGAATGAATAACTAGTGTACCTATCACCACTCGATGTTAGGGTTCACTTCGACAGTAGTGATGGAAAAAGCTCTTTGTTACTGCCTTGGAGGTTGTTGGTTGCCTATGAAAACCCTTGGCTTAGGGCACTAATTTTCAAGATGCCCTAGTTCAATGTAGTTTTAGCAATTAACAATGATTTGAGGTTCAAACAGATCATTCCTTTTCTCTATTGTATCCATGGGTTTTTCTTTTTGGTAGTTAACGGCTAGGTGCCCTTATATTCCACACCTAAAGAATTTTCTAATCCCCTTCATGAAATTTCCTAAGTTCTTCTTTCTGCACCTTTGGAAAGTGCGGTGATAGATCTTTTTAGCACCATTGTATTTATCCATCAGACTTCCAGTATTGAAGTTCACCTTATGCTTCTTATCCATATGATACCTCTGAGATTCTCTGATCTCTATTTCAACCATGAGGGCACATCGAAAAATTACCTCATAGATGTCGAAGTCATGGATTGACAGTGCCTTCCGTAGGCTTGGTTTTATCCCACTAAAGAAGTATTCAACCATGCATTCGGGGGTAACGACAAAGCTGAAGGCATATCATGCACACCTTGTGAAGTTTTCCTCATATGATCTGATAGATTTGTCGTCTATTTTTCTTGAGGTCAAGGAAGACCCTTTCCATCTTAAGTCGGAGGGAATGTTGAAAATATTTATTGAAAAACATCTTCTAGAAATCCTTCCATTCCAAAGCCTCAATCTATTCATCACGCTTCATATTTTTTATCAATGTCCACCATTGATCATCTTCACTTTCTATATGATAAGCATCCAGAAGAACCTTTTCTTGTTTGAAACATTGAAGGATGGAGATGATCTTTTCAATAGGGTTGATCCATTGTTCAAAGATTGGGGGATCAGACGATCCATTAAATGTATGAGGCCTTTGACTCATAAAGCATTCAATATAAACATATTCTTTATTAGGGGGATTGAACATTCCTCTTGACCCATGTTTCTATTCAAAGCTTGAGTTAACTGAGAGGGAAATGTGACAAAGATCGTGATTCACGCTCCTATTAGATTGGGAATCTCATTTGCACTATCATCACACTGATCTTCACATCGGTTGTTAACCAAAGTCCTCCTATTATCATCCCCTGGATGGAATAAAAGGAATGATAGGGTAACACATAAAGGGTAATCCAAGTAAAAAACCAATTACTTATAAATAACTTTTTTTCCTTAACTTATGAATCCATATGCTTTTATCTATATTATCCATGATTTACATTCTAACATGTATTATTAGAGAATTTTTTTATTCCCTTAATAATGGTTCATACTAAGATTGTGAATTTACCAAATCATATACCCAGGGAGTGTCGTAACCAAGATTACAACAAGACCCATTTTCATGCACCAGTTCCCATTTGAGTCTAGCTCAAAGCGGTGTTTTTGGGTTTTACCCCTAGGATAAATATGTTCCAGGGCTGCCTCTACCTCCTCGTATCCATACAAGGATGTATTTTCTTGATAAACCACTTACCCAATACTCACAAATACTAAGGGTTGTTTTTATTATACTTATTCTTGTCTCTAAGTCTTCACTAGGGTTTTTTATTCCTAATCCCAAAAATAACCAAACCTCCCTCTGATACCAACTATAACAACCCTTCCTTTTATTGCACACTTAATCCTAATTTATTACATAAAATATTAACTTGATAGAACATAAAATATTGAGAGGTTTTGTTTCATTGGGCCTTAGGAACATTACATAACATCCTAGAACATAAAATACACAACATTTTTATTGAAAACCTCCTTTACATGACAACTACATTCCCTCATACTTACCATTGCATTGGATAACCTGAGGACATGAATAAAAAAAGGGTGAGCTATAAAGCCCCATAATGGAATAAAAATAGAATAACATGAGGAATAAAATACATGTTAGACAATAGGAATATCAATGGAGTATAATAGGAATATGAACATGAAGGAATGATAAAGCATGATAATCATAACAGGGAAATGTAGGAACAACACTTAACATGGAATTAGCATGAGCCAAGGATCATTGCACATGGACCATGAGTAAACCCTCATTGCACATGAATCATGAGTAAAACCTCATTGAAATGGAATGATAATGAGTCAACACCCATTAAACATGATTTATCATGAAACTATTTTTTACCCAATGCATTGGAGCGCTATCAGGACACACCCTTCTTAAACATTTCATTTCATGCAAAAGTGTGCCACATAGATCATATAACATGGAATAAATCAACATAAAAGTTATTACATGATTAATTAATGTGTAATAAATACAATAAAGTACCATTAAATAGGTATATGTGCATAAAGTTGAATACCATTGATAGATACATGGGTATGGTATTCAATACACAATGATCTTGGATTGAAACAATGTTGTACAATTTCAGCAGCATAACGGCGTGACATAAGGATTCATGAAAAAAGATGATGAGATAGGAAAGTTTGTCTCATAATATGTACATAAAATATACATTAATGTGGTCATATAGATACATTTCCCAACAAACATAATGGAATTTAGATGCATAATATAAAATAATTTCATGGATGTAAAAGAGGAGAGAGAAATCCCTCACGGAATTTCAGCATGGTAACGGGTGTATATGGGAGGATTTAATGATAGAGAAAGGGGTATCCCATCATCCAAACCTAAAGAGGGAAGTATGGGGGAGGTGAAAAATCATGACCAAATATTTTTAATTGAAAAAAATGTCATAACAACTTAAATAAAATTGGAAAAAAATGAGAAAGGAAGAAATCCTTTACTTGGAAATTTGATACAAAAGGCTTAGGAAAGACTTGAGAGAGGCTTCTTGAAATCTTGGGGCACCATTGGAGGATTATACTAAAAGTAGGGTAGGGTTTGTTCATACTCCAAAGGCTTTGAGTGAAGAGGAAGTGGGAACTTGGGTAGGTTTATGTAGGAAAGGAGAGGAAATTCGTTATTATTTAGGTTTCGGACACCTCACATTAAACTAATCAATACCACAAACCATCCCATGGTATTTTCCAATGGTTTTTCCAAATTGGAGTGAGAAAGAATATTTTTTAAGGAAAATGGCCTAACTTATTAAAATAATAGGGTTTCTTATGTGGAGTTGAGTCACACTCTCAAAGAAAACAATTTAAAAAGGAAACATGTTTTATAAGTCTTTGAGGGTCCACAAAAGCTTTGTAAAATAAATAAAAAAAATCTAAAATCATAGTAGTTTAATTATAAAACATATATTGACTGACATAATGTTTACAGTATTTTATTACCTCACTATTGGGTCATTATGATGTCATAAAACACATTATATATTTAAACGGTATTTAATTTTACCCAAAATTTCAACTATCTCGGAAAATTATAAAAATTTCACCATTTGATAATTTCAACGTCCTAATTATAAAAATAATTTTCATTTTATCTAAATAATTTTATAATTATGTGAATTTTTACTTTTAAAATAAAAAATGACATTTGCCAAAAATTCATGGGTTTTGATAAAATCAGTTTTCAAACCTTAATAAAAATTACAATAGCATAAAATTATATTATAATTTATATTTAATAAAAAGTAATTTAATAATAATATTTTATTAAAATATTATTTAATTCAAAAAATCCATTAATTCATCAAAATAGTTTTCTTAGTTGAATATTAACTAAAAATAATATTTGTTCTTTAAAAACTATTTACAAAGTAAAAAATAAAAAATGAATGAACATTCATGACACAAAAAATAATTTACATTGTCATAGATATAGGGTCTTGATACATAACCCCTTATAACACCCACATAAGGCCGAAGGGTAAGTTGTATGATGGTGACATACTCTTGGGGTGGCTTGTATAGCATCGCTCATATGGTAATCTCTGTTAACTTCAACTTATCCTGTAGTCAGTTCCTCCCAATATTAACATGTTCAATATCGGATTGGGCTTTGTCAAGAGTGAAGCCCAATGATGTCACCTCCTTTCCAAGCTCTGAAATATGGGCTTCGTGTGGGGAAAGTCTACTGGATTATTCCATCGTTTCCTTTGTTTGAGTAAATTGGATTTGTTAATGCTCTATATTTATACTAATCATGTGATCACTCTTCAACGAATATATTTGCAACAGTCACAATTAATAATGATATTTGAAAATCCAGAAACATAAAACCAATGAATTTCGCATTTTATATAACCATAATAATACATTTAATTTGATCAAGAGGGATTTCCTTGATGAATATTTGTGTCGTTACACATATAGTAATCTATGAGGTGTCAAGGGTCATGGAGGAGGTTGGTGCCATCGAATACGAGGGGTAAAAGATGTGGCGGTGGTTGATGAGAGTAGCAGTGGTCACGAGGGAACCAAGGGTCACGTAGAGGCGGTGAAAATGGTGGGATCACACAGTGGTGGGGGTGGAGGTGATCCAGGGTTGAGACATGTTAGATATTTTTAAAAATAAAATCAAATTTCTAAAATTAAAAAAATCGTTCATTTTTTTGAAATAAATAAATATTACATATATATATATTTGAACGGTATAATTTTTATAAAAAATCATAATTTTTTTTATAATAAAAAATAAAATCTCAAAATTTGTATTTCAATTATTAAAAAAATAATATCAATTAATTTTTATGTTTCATATTTATTAAATTTAAATAATTAATATTTGGAAATTATTTTGGATGGATTCAATTATGTTTATTAAATATAAACATAAAAATATAATTACCTTATATATATAGATTATCAAACATATATGTGAATATATAAAATATCTTAATTATTCAAATTTTTAATAAATTAAAAACATTAAAAAATATAAACACAATTGATATTTAGTGAAAATTATATATTAAAATGAATGAATGTGATATTTTTTAAAAGACCTAAAAAAATGATACTGACTCTGGTAATAAAAATATAAATATATATAAAGTTGGATTATATTGATTTGTTATTGATAAAATATTTTTTGTTATTGTTGTAACATTTTTTTGATGACGTTAAAAAAATTTGTTAAATATTTTTATTAATAATGAATTCATGTGTTGGTAAAAAGAAATTGATAGTATTAGTATGATAAATAAATAGATTTAACTGTTGTTAAAGATATGTTGGAATTGAACAATCAATATTAGCAGATATATATGTTGGTAAAAAAAGGTTTTTTTCTTAGAATTAATACCAATAAAAGTTATTATCTATTAGAATTAACCATTTTTACAAACAAATATATTATCTGTTAATAAATTTTTGTTAGTATAAATCATTTTTCTTGTTTTGCATGTTTAATTGTTAACATTATATATATTTAATTCTAGAACTATAAAGGGTCAAAAATAATATTATTCCAGGTCTACCCTATCCGAAAATTATCTCAATAATATATAGAAGTACCCTAATGTCACAAATTTGGTTTGAGGCCAGAATCAATGGGACTTATGAAATTTATTTATAATAACGTAAGAGGATTGCAGTTCTATTTTTCCGTATGGTGGTAGATGATTTTAATTGCAGTGACTATTGTTTCTTTATTCATCATATACTTGGGTGTTATCCCTAGAAGAATAAAATTTAGATGAATAAATCCCATTAATTATGGGGCTAATTTTCAAGAAATATGCACTACAGATCTTTTCTCACCAATAAAGATGTCCAATAAAGATGTATCACCCTTTTATATAGGTGGTTATATTGTAGGGTCCCATATAGTGAAAAGGAAGATAACATTTTCTAGATCGGTTTTTGGGTTCTTTATGTATGGATTTTTTTATCTTTTCATTATATCTCTCCATAGACCTAGACTCAGTCGGCCATTTTTTAAAGTATGCTTCCAAGATATGGAATCTTACTCGAACTGATGGATCTAATGTATTATTTAAATAAATGTTATTTTAATATCTATAAATATTATATCTTTTTTAATCCTAAAAAAAAATCAGTTCAAATAAATTATTAGTATGGACTGTGTATTTGATCTTAGATCTTTTATAACGGTCTTGGTTTCATCTCTCACCCCACTGGTGTTTGTCATTACCCAATCAAACTATGGATAATCAAGTCTCAAAAGTAGTGGGAATTGGATTTTCTTTGTAATCCCCATCAAATGGTTTCAAGATTAATGTTGATGTCACTTTCACTAAGGGGATCAAGAGAGGTTTTAGAATTCATAATTACTATTTAGGCTCCATTCTGATGTTGTTCAACTATTTCCCTAGTATTGGGAACTCATTTATCATATAGTACTTGGTTTTACTAAGGGTTAATTGCATCTAAAAGGGATTAATCTCCCATTTTATACCACTAAATATGAATCAACAATTATAATCATATTCATTTGAAACCATAACAAAAGTCAATTATATGTCATCTATGCTCTATGTTACTATAAAATATTTATTGAATTGAAAACCTCTATCCAACATATTCTATGTGAATTGAACATGAAATTTGATCAACTACAATGATTAGAGACCCCATATATTGTCCAAGAGTTTTCCCCCTCCCTCCCTCCCCTATTTCTATAGAAATATTTTTTAATGATGATATAAGACAAAACTATTTCAAGACACATTAATTTACCAATTTTGGTATATTTTACCTTTTTATTTAACAAAAAAATATATGATTGGATAGTAGAAATGAAATGAAACCCTAGATATTAAGAGTTAATTATTTATTCTGAAATAATTATATGTTTCCTTCTCCAGTACATGATTTTTAATTATTTGAATGTAACAGGTTGATAGATATGTTGTGAGATTAGACCTAAAATTCGTTTTGAGATCTATAAAATCATTATAGTCACATATAATGTGTAGTGATATCCCCCGGTACATCAATAAATCATTAATGATTTCTAATCTGAGGATTCATAAATTGTGAACCACGTAAAATAACCATTTTTTTGAATTTATTTTCATTATTTAAAAACTTTATATTTGTTATTTATAATGGATAGTTGAATATTTAGTATTAAATTTGTGAACAAAACCCAATTGAAGTTTAGGGAAAACAATTCACAACCTAATTCATAACCCCTTTCATAGTGTGTTTGGGAAATAGGGGTGGGAACACCTATTGGGTTTAATATTACACAAAGTTTATATAACTCAATTTATATGTGAAACCTATGTTTAGAATTCTAGTTAGGGAATGGGCCCTAGTAAAACTGACAATGATAAACAAGGTTCATGGTTTATAAAGTCACGTCTCATGTGTGTATTAGAACAATTGTTTGGTCCAGTTTTTGTTCTAATTTTTTTATTTTACTTTTTACTATATATTATCATCCCATTAAGAAATTTTAATTGATTTGAAAATTTATGAAGCTTTATTAGTTTTATTTTTCCATGGTTTATAGTTTTGATTAAATTTTTCATCCTATTGTAATTTTATAGAGTTCCACTGAGATGTAAATTTTTTAAAGTTATATTATTTATCTATTAAAGTATAATGATACCGTATTGTATATTCCTCATATGTGTTATTATTATATCATAACCACGTGTTTGAAACCTTGAACATTATAGGAGTTATTGTAGATGTATTTTTGTGCATCATATCTTGTTACAATGGTGGGTATCTAAGATGGGGTGTTAAAAAGGGGAATTGGACTATATTTCTATTTATCTTATTATTTTGGGAATGATATATATAGTGATGATAATATCACGTTTTAGAATTCATACTTGTGACCTCACAACACATTTATGGGAAAAAATACATGTTTCTAGTGAGTTTGGTATTGTCGGTAATTCTTTTTGATGTAATAATTGACTGGATTTTTTACAAAGTAGTATGGTGTTGGGTTATGTATTATTATTACAAACTTTAACTCGGGTGGAAATAGGAGTATGTATATGTATAATTCTTGGAATATAGGTTTAGATGACATGTACATAATTATGTTTGGATAAAAAATGTTTTTAAAGAAAGTAAATAAGATTTAATTAATTAAAGTAGAAAAACATTTAGGTTATGAACACCATTGAAGCACCAGATAGAGAATAGCCAAAGAGATGTTTTTAATTGATGATTAATATGAGAATTAAATTTATTGAAAATTAATTCATAAATATAATTTATTAAAATATTAATTCATTAATGAACACTGGTATCAAAATATTTGATCTTCGCACGTTATTTATAATTAATTTAAATAATTAACTAATTAACTTATGATGAATTCATTATTAATTGATGAATATGAAAATGTATCTATGATGTATAGTCATTGTGTTAAAATAATCAAGTGAATATTCCCTCCAATGATGATCTACACATTCTCCATGAACCTCTGAATAGTGCCATAGGAATCTCTAGGTTCTATCCTGATAGATCTTAATGACTACATTATTAGCCATTGATCACCTTGAAAATTGCTTCAAGAAGGATTATATTGGATCTATATAAGCATGACATTGGGAGGTGGATGAAGATTACTCTCCAGTATTGAGTTTTTTCTTAGAGAAAGGAGATCAGTATTTTTTAAAAGGACTCTCTAGACGTTTTTGGGAACAAAAAAAACAAATGGAAACCCAAATGGAAACAAAATATGAGAAATAATATAACTTGGTTTAAATACATATAAGGCTATAAAATAATAATTACAGATTTTCTCTTATTATTTTTCATAATCATTGTATACCCTATTCCTATAATATTAGTAATATTATTAAAATTATTTCTTAACATTTGAAAAATCCTCAAATTAGTTAATATTATTTATTAAAATAATATTTAATATAAATTATTTCTTAATATACCATTAATATTAGTCCACCATTCCTCTATAATATTTATTAGTCCTTGGATAATTACTATTTATTTAATAAATAAATATCATTTCATTATTTAAAAATAAATCAATAAATAATATATTCATTAAATAAAAAATATTATATTTATTAAATATTATACTCATAAAAAATTCTCTCGAATAAAAAGTAACAGAATATATTTGATCAATAAAAAATGAATAATTATTAAAATGTTCTAGGGTAAAATATTTATTCAACATGTTAAACGCTAATATTATTTATCTAAGATTTTGGATACACTTAGTGTGTGACCCTCTAGGACACTTTTTTAGTGACATTTGGAAAAGCAACCCCACATCTAATTCCAGCATCAAGAAACATGCTAAGGAACCCATAGAGAAATAAAGAACTATAATAAAAGCCCAAGGAAGATATGATTCAGTCTGGCTAGAATATAAGGGACTATAGAAAAATACCAAGGGACTATAGAAAGATGTTAATTTCACAAATTCCCTTAAATTTAATTCAAAATCCAAAGCTCTATGGGAAGAGTTAGCTGAAGAGGAGGAAACTACTGAACTACATCCTTATTTGAAGGATTATCTAACTAAGAAAATGGATGGACATCAAAATGAGATAGATTCAAATTATAGTCAAGAAGAGATTGGGTACATAGCAAAATCAGAGGATAATGATTGATTTAGGAAAGATTATCATGCTTCAAAATGTAGAAAAGGGAGGAATTTCTTAATAGTTTTGACCTAAGTGAAGACCAAGAACAAATATTTTCACTCTAACATCACAATTAGAGATGAATTGGAGTTATACAGTGATCCCAAGACACACCAAGGATAAGATATGTGCTCAATTACTCTGACTCTTATAAATGATGTGTGTGGATTAAATACCCCTAAAACTGTGGTTGTTTATTTTGTTGGATTAAATAACCCTAGAAATGTGGTGGTTTCTATTATTGGATTAAATACCCCTAGAACTGTGAAATTTTGGAAATTATACCAAAATCTAATCTACAATAGAACTTGGATGTGCTGAGCACCAATGCTCCCCAAATGCATTCCTCTTATGTTTCAAAATATGATAAATAGGAGATTAATTTCATGGGTGATGGTGGATCTAATATACTTGTCGGGACAACTTCTAGGTGATTAATAGTACATGGACATGGTGATGCTTCGATCAGAATGAAGAGAAATTCTTCCAAACCTAGTCTATGGTAGGTCCCTCCCACCTAGTCAGGTAATATCAATTCTTAGTACCCTAAGGAGAGGGCCAATTATAGCCCATCGGAAAGAATTTATATGAACATTACCCCAAAGTTTATAGAGAAGGAAGATGAAAATGCCAAAAGACATGCCTCCAAGATTTTTGTTCCTTATCCACCAGTCAAGAAGAGGGATGAACTATAGTTAAGACCACATAATGCATTTTCACTGCTGACATCCACATGTAGTGATGATGAGGGACAAGATGCAGATAGAATTCCTGATACTATTTTAACGAGGAATGATGTTGATACTGGGTTTCTAGACAATGGAGGTGGTCCATGGATCCAATTTAATACTATAAGGAGGGTTCGTCACTCTCGTACTAGAGGTGGGAGAAAATATTTTCATAGTATGTGCACTCATTCTCTACTTTCTTGAGACTTCTAATTTTTCATTCATTTTATTTTTTGGTTCGTTTGGCTTTCTTTATCCCCCCCTAATCTTTACATTGGTTGTTTCTTTTAATAATAAGGGGCCTTTGCGCCTCCCTCCTTTAAAAAAAATGCCCACAAAAAACCATGTCTATGGATTAATTTAGCCCATATAATTTACATCAAAATACCCAAGATATCATCTTCCATTAAATTATATAAGGGAATACCCTTTACAAAATTATTCTTTAATGAATTAATAATCATAATGCACCCAAAATATCTTACTTTTCTATGACCATATGTCAATATATTTTTCATCAATACATCAAATTAAATGACTCATAATATCCATTAATAATAATATTTAGGTATAAGTATCAATACACACATCTATATATATAAATATCCAATAATACATATAAATATAGATTTTCTACTGGTAGATCACCTACTCATATTCTGTTATGCTATAAATTAATAAGAGCGTACACTATGAGAAGGTTTCATAAATTCATATGAGTCTCTATACATTATTTACTATATTATTTGTTCCCCTAAAATGAATTCATATTACTATAAAAAATTTATTTTAGATTATTATTATCACACCTATGTTTCTTCAAAATAGTGGGGAACTTCTATGACTGTTTAGTCAGACATTTTCTCTTAGAACATTATCACAAATTATGATATGAAAAAGAAAAATCATAATGTGATAATAAGTTTATTAAAATTCGAAACAATGAATACTAATAATTATAAAGTAAATATAAGTTAGTTCTAAGGAACTAAAACCAATAGAATCTCACTTATAGTAAAGCTAAATACTAATAACCTTCACCCGACTAGATCTCACATGACACTTGTTATTTTTATGTAATAATTCTTTAGTCACATGGGGGAACCAGGTTTTCTACCATTATAACTCTGTATACCTTATCTTCACCCATTTTATAGAAATATATCATGTGGTGATACTTTCAGATTATATGATTTTCCATGTTTTGTGACCTTAGCTATTTTTAAGAGCCACCACTAAATATTTTTAAAATATAATGTGATAAAAACTTTTCTATTGGGTACAACATCAATCCATTGGAAAAAGTATCATATAAAAATAACTTATTTGTACACATTAAAAGTTTTTGTATACTCACACTTCTATGTAAAATCAGTGAAAACTAACTACTTTGAACTCTTCCAACTCTTAGTCCCTCCATTAAAATAGAAAAAATTCATGTAAATGATCCCATATCATTGTGATTTATTTTAAAACTATAATAAAAATAACCTCTGAGAAAAGATCCTCATCTGCACCATAATCTTGGAATATATCATTAGTTCTTCTTAGATACTTACGTATAACCTTAACAGTTGACCCATGTTGTTCACCAAGATCAGTTTGATATCCGGATTCCATGCCCAATTTGTAGGAGATATCAATTTCAGTACATAACATGTCATACATAATTGGTAATATCACTGAATCCTATAGGACCATACTCATGTTATAATTCTCTTTTTTATTTGTAGAATTTATTTTGAAAGAAGTATATTATGTGATGATTGACTCAATTCCCTCTTGGATTACTCCAAAATGAATATATTTAGAATCTGATCAATGAAATTTCCTTGAATTAGTTCAATAAGCCTCTTGGAACTATCACCAGTGATCCTGATACCTAGAATGTAGGCTGCATCACCTAATTCCTGCATATATTAACACTTGTTAAACCATTACTTAATAGACTTTAAGACATGTATATCATTTGATATAAAAAATATGTCATAAATATGTACTATAGGGTAACAACCACATTACCACCAAAACACTTGTAAACCAATGGATCACATTTATTCTTAATGAAACAACATTCTTTAATAGTTTTATCAAATAAAATTTTCCAATACCTGGATGCCTTCTTCAATCCATAAATGGATATATGTAACATTCATATCGTTTTTTCATCACCTAGAATCACAAACACTATGTGTTTTGTTATATTTATATATTCCGAAAGGTTCCTATTATGGAAATCAATTTTTATGTCCATATACCAAATTTTATAGTAATGGTAATATTCTATAGAAACCATACTTTCAATGCATTTAAACATAGAAACAAGAGAAAATGCTTCATCATAGTCAATACATTGAATTTCTTAAACCCTTTATCCAGTGGCCATTTTTTATTGGTAATTACATTACCTTGGTTTTCCAGTTTGATCCTAAATAATAATTTTCACCCAACATGCACTACATCGACTAGTGAATAAACCATAACCCAAACATAGTTTTCATAGGTGGAATCCATTTTTTAATTCATGTTTTATTTCCATTATATATCTGATGATCTCTCTACTGTATCTCTTTAGAAGAGAGTTTATTTTTTTCAACCAATAATGATTCACTATATTTGGTGACTAGGAAAATATATCTCCCTGGTTATCTTACCACTCTAGTAATCATATGATATACTTTTGTTTTAGAAACAACTTCTTCCATAGGGATCTGTGGAATTTTTTCCTGTGCCAACACTTGTGTATCTTGATCATCAACTTCATCAAAGTCCATATTTATATAATTATCCCTCTTGAGGATTTTATATGTCTATGAAATATGTTCTATCACGCAACAATAATTTTTTCTTGGAGATTATATAGGTATTATCCCCCTATTTTCATAGGATACTCAATAAAGATACATTTTGTACCTCAAGGTGGTAGTTTGTTTCTTGATATGGCCTTATAAAACAACTCTCAACTGCATATATTTTTATGTTATGATACGAGAGTCTTTCCAATCCATAACTCAAAGGGAATTTTGTTTTCTTCTTTAGTAGATACTTAGTTTAGTTTGTATATGACAATTTTTAATCTATATCCCTAAAGTGATAATTAAATATATTTATAACACATCATGGACCTTATAATGTGAAGGATTGTATTATTCATTCTTTCAGTAACGCTATACCACTATGATATGTAAGGAAGAGTGAGTTATGGGAGAATCCCAAAATCCCATAGACTGTTTATAAACTTATGGTTATTATATTCACCACATTGATATTAATAAATCTTATTTATCATCTTTCCAATTTTATTATATAAATAATTATTGTATTATTTAAATTTATCAAAGTAATAAGACTTATACGTCATGAAGTATACAAAACCATATCTACTCATTTCATTAGTAAAAGTTATGAATTTAGAATACCCACTATTGTATTCTACTATAAATGGTAAACACACATTACTTTGTAACAATAATATAATCATTGTATTCCTTTATCCCTACCCCCTAATGGTGTCTTGGTCATTTTTATTTCTAATAAATACTAACATTTTCAAGTAGTTTTAGTTAAGAAGGTAAAAAATAACCTTCATGATAGACCGTGGTAAAATACTTCTAGTTTATTGTCCAGGAAGATGATACTACAATTGGTTGTTATATGGGTTGTCTGAACATGATTCTTCATCAAATTACAATACATGGTTTATTATAATTTAATACATAAATACAACTATTTAAATGTTTCAAACAATAACATATATTGTCTTTATAATATTAATAGTTAGTATTTCCAAACTATAAAAAACCATCTGTATCTAAGAAGGATACATAAGTTTTGTTTTTGGATATATTTAGTACAAAATAACAATATTTAAAAAAAATTGTTATCTAGGTAAATTAAAGGTGGTAGTCTCAAATGGCTTGACCAGTCATCCACACACCATTGGAAGACTGGATATTCACCTCTCTAGAAATATTTTTAAATATACTTGGTTCTTGATTTTGGAAATATAATTGATCACAATAAGTTATATCTAATACCCAATGTATTGATATTTGAATATTACACTAACTAAAGGATACACATTTAGATTCCCTTAGATTCTGGGAGTTGTTCCTATTCAACTTTTCCTATTTTCTATATAGAAAACACACCACTTATTTTTCTTTTCCCTGCATAGGGGTCATCCTCTTCATAGTAGGGTGGTCCATAGGTTATTTAGAGTTATTATGAGTCTTGGAAGATATTGACATGTTCTTCATTTTTTTGTTCATCATATAGACGAAGGGTTTTATCATACCTCATGCCCTTTTCTACATAAAGAATTATATTAGAAGTTCTGAAAGACCCTTATCATTATTTATCTTGTTATACTAAATATAAAACATAAGAAGGACTTGTTCAGGGGGAATGTCAAATATTTATGTGTAACTCATCTGGGAATGTAATCCCTAAGATGTATAAGCCTTAGATGTATCCAATATGCTTGCTTACATGAGGCCAAAAAGGTATTAAATCTCCAAGATGTCATGTAAAGAAAGAATTAGTGATATCATATCTCTCCTGCCTCAACTTCTCTTGATGGAGATCTTTAAGGAGGTATATCATGAATTATGAATCCATGTTTCGATGATGCATTAGAAACTCATTTTTCATAGATGAAAAATGCAATATTGAACATATGAGGAATCATTCAATTTTTTTTAATAGAGGAAAATATCAACCTCACTATCCCTTTGTCCAGGTGATTTAGGAATGGGATTTTATAGAACTATAACTTTATCTCATGGAATAGGATAACATGTAAGTTCCATTTCCATTATAGAAAATTAGTTCTTATGAAAATTTTATCCATCTTGAGTAGGGATCACAATGATATTTTTTATTTCATATTTATTTTTTCTTAGACAAATAAGATGGGCATAATTTTAGAAGATATCTAATAAAAAATATTATATTATATTTATTAATATCCAACTATTTTATCCCAACCCAATATCCTTCAACATTGGCTTTAGATTATCATGTTTCCTTTTTCAATCTTCCATAGAACACCTATATTCCCTATCTCAGAACTAAAATATAGGCAGGAAAAGTTAGTTAAATAGTTTTAGGGAGGCTTTCTAAATTCCAACAACATCAACTCACGGTTCCTTGATTTTTTATAGACTCCACAATCCTAAAATACTAAAGTTAGATTCTCTCAAAAATTTACTCTTACTTACACCATGTCTTATGTGGGTTTTCAACAAATGATGTGAAATTAGTTAAATGAATCATAAACTTCAATTTATAATTATTTGATAATTGAAAGCACTGCAACAAGTTCTAGTCAATAACATTGAACTATTATTTGATTTTAACCACATAATTTGAAGAATACACATACATAATACATATAATTGATGGGATTTTAATATTTACATGTAAATTGAGAATATTAATCTTTATTACATGGTTATTATTATTAAGATTATTTACTTATGTTATTAACCATGTTTTAGATAACTTTTATTAATTAAAATATTTATATTAGTCATATATTTTATGCTCATTAATTCATTAATTAATGTGATCATGACTATACCCTGATAATTAAATTAACTATGAACATAAAATAAATGAAATAATAATTTTTTTTGATTTTTATTTTTTATTAATGGTTACTTTATCTAGAAGATGATAAACTAAAAGTTGACCTAGATGAAAAAACACTAGGATTCATTATTTGATTCATATTGTAGTTATCCACCTGTCTACCTGGGTACCTATTTCATTGGTTTATAATCATCTCTATACATGAACTACCTCTGCCAGATAAGGATTTCCATCCATTAAATGTTCTTTTAGTCACTGATAGGTGAGAAAACCAAAGAATTTGTTATGGAGTTTATATAAAATAAATTATGATATCACATGCCTCTTATATAATGGGATGGGGGATACCATGTAAGCAATCAATTTAATTTAATAACAAATTAAAATAAAAACAATAACATACAATGTTATTCTTTTTTCTCTTTATCATCCACATATGTATAATGAATTTAATATTTAACAAAAATAGCATTCAATTCATATTATTCTTTCTAAGATAAATCATACTCAAATAAAATAACTATATTCTTTAATTAATAAATTATTGAATATTAATTATAAAATTAATTTCTTAATATTTTCATCCATAATTATTTTAAAGATTTCAAATAAATTTATTTAAAATTAACTTAATCAAAATACGTAACTTGTAAGTAGCACTATGAGTACATGTCTGAACGATCCAATGGGTATTGTATTCATATACTTTTTAATAATGTGGTATGTGGCATAAATGAATTATATAATAAATTCATTATGTGTACATACTATAATATATGTAATAGAGAAAAAATGTCTTTTTATAGAATTTTATGTTCCAATGTGTGTAGAGTAATGGTTGTATTATGCCTTATACAAAATATGCAGTTCCAACCATTTTGTAGAAATTAATTAGGCTTTTATTATATATGTATATGTATAACCCATCACATGGTGTGTAAATTTTAAAATAAATGAAACATTAAGAACTTTCTGAAAAGGATTAATAGTATAATAAATTTATTTTTTAATTATGCATTATTTGGTAATATTCAAGGAGTCTGCAATCCAACAACACGATGTGTATATCTCTCACCCTCTATACTAGAGAAACACATAAGGAATAAGAATGTAATCATGCCACATAAAATAGTGGATTTAATCACACTACATGATTCACATGGTCTGTAGTCTCTAAGTTACACAGTCAATAGTCATGCAGGTCATGTAAGGTAATACACAACCCATCATTGACTAAAGGACAACTCGTCATGAAAAGAAGTTACATGCTGTATAATTTGGCTGACCATATTCTATCATAGCCCAATAAACATGTGATGTATTTAAATACACACCATTTGATGTTAATTCACATAGGATGAATTAATAACAAATCAATTCAATAATTAAATTGGTGCATTAAGCATAGGAATATGATGTGTACTAATGGGTTACCCTACATGATCTCTTATTCTATCTGGACAGAATACTCATCACATCTTGATGATTTATTATAATTTTATTCATAAAAAAAATAATACATTTGAATATATTTGTTAGAATTTTGTTTAATAATAGAATATCTCATGATTTGAATTACATATTGATAAACCTGTAAATGAAACTAATGATAAATATATAAATCAACCAATGTTCATTAAATAATTATAAATAATTATGTCTCCTACTCTGATACACCCTGTAGGCTACTACTGCATTGGATTCACCTGATTTGGTATTACCAACAGAGTGTTTTTTCATAATCAATTATTATTCCAATATGTACATTGATAATAAACATCATGACCAAGGGAATTGAATCAAATATTAATTGATGATTGAACAGTAAAATAAAATTTCAATATCGTCACATATTATTTATAATTAATTTAACAATTAAAGAATCATCTTATGATGAACTATTTCTTAATTTATGAATATGAAACTTTTTATACATTGTAAACTGATTACATTGCGGGATTCAAATATAGTTTCCAACAAACAGTGATCTAGGCATGCTCCATAATCTTTTAAACATCACCATAGTAATCTATGGGTTCTTGTGTGGAATATCATAACTCTAGGGTCATTCACTTTTGATAACCCATTGAATAGCCTCAAGATGTATTCTCTTGGATCTCTCTTGTATTAGGAGTAAATGGTGAGTAAGATCCCTCTATATTCTTTATATTTTTCTAGGAGAAGGGGGATCTTTCGAGTTTTGAGAGGATTATCCTGATGTTGGTGTGCAAAATAAATCATATGTTAACAAAAATAGAAACACCACATAAGATATAATATAATTACATTTAAGTATTACTAGGGTTATAAAATAATAATTGCACATGTGTTTTTATTTTTTTGAATCCCTTCCAAACCCCATAACTATAATAATAAAACCATTATTATCTATTGACATATGAAAAAATAATGGATTATTTAAATACTATTTATTCAAATAATGTTTATTATTTATTATTTCTTACCAGACCATTAAACTATGTCCTCTATTACTCTATAATATTTACTAGTCCTTGAATAATGACTATTTATTTAATAAATAAACATTACTTCATTATTTTCTAATAAATAATTAAAAATTATATTCATTAAATAGAAAACAATTTTTTTAAATATTCTTCTCACAATATTTTCTATTGAATAACTAGTAATGAAATATATGCAATCAATAAAACATGAAAACTTATTACACCATGTCTGGGAATAATATTTACTCAAAACGTTAAATGATTATAATCTTGAATTTAGGTTCTAGATACACTTATTATGTCACCCTCTTTCCTTATTTCTAAGTGGAGTTTGGAAAGGCATAGAAAATACAATGTTAGAGTCTAACAACATAAATAGGCTCCCATATTGAAATAAGTTAATGTGGAGATGAGATAAAATATCCAAAGGATTTTTAATGTGTAATATAATTCCTTTATCTTGATATTTTCAATCACATTGTTTGTATGTCAGTGCCATCAACCAATGTGTTAGATGTATCTTTTTTACTTTCTAGAAAATTAGCTTTCCCACAAAACACCATGTCCATGGAATTATTTAATTTATATTAGTTACTTCAAAGGGTTTGAGATATAAAAGTATGTTAATTAATATAAGGTAAAATTCATGTTGACATTATTCATTAATGAAATATTACTCATGATGCATCCAACATATCCAACATCACTATTAAATTTTTTTGCCACAGTTTTCATCAATACATCTAAATACATGACTCATAATATACGTGTTTCATTCCCATAATCTCCTAAACAATAAATTACCATGGGCATACAACATGAGAATGTGCCTTCATATCTTATGAGTATCCACCCCTAATAGCTTGTATATTTTGTGTCTTTCAAATGATTTAGTCTGGAAATAAAACATATTTTTAAGGATATTATCATGGTAGTTTTGGGTTCACATCATTGTATGGAACTACAATGATCTTTCAATACAATATATACTCTTAGGACATTATATCCTAATTTTTTATGTAAAACAAAAAACAAGAGGTTATAAGAATAATATAAATATCAAAAAAATGAATACTAGTAATAATAAAGTAAATATAATTTTATTCTAGGGAACCAAAACTAATAAAAATAAGATAATAGAAAATTTTCAAAATGTCAGTTTTTTCATTATACTTTACCGAGATAGATGTTTGAAAAACTCTTATGTATGATTCATTAGATATAAATATAATTAAGAGGTATATGGATGTGATGATGATGACTCCATTGTTTATAGTACTTGCATAAGGATAACTGAAATCAATGATATGCTTAGAAAGGGTGTAACACCCAAATATTTATCTAATATATTTCTCTTTTGATAAATTTGATGTCTTTTACATCTTTGTTTATAGTCAAAAAAAATCTTGATAGAACCATGATACACTGTTTAAATATTATTATTAAATGTGACTACTATCACATAGATATTGTACTCAAGATTATGGATTAGACTAGATAAATTTTTAAAAATTAGGTATAAATATTTTCTTTAATGAAAAGATATAGACTAATTTGTTTAAAATAAGTACTAAATTTTAAATATGTTTTAAAAAAAGATTAGTTAAAATAAAAATATTTTCTAGTGTTTTTTAGATATTATATTCCACGAACATTAGTGAACTATTGTTTTAATAAAAAATATTGTAATTTAATTTAAATAAATAAATAATCATTTATTTATTGATTATCAATATGTTAGAAGTTAAAATAAAATCATTTAAGGGAAAATGTAATATATTCTAGAAAACAATTTTTATTTTATGAAACATAATTTATCATAATAAATTATATTAATAAATATTTATTAATTATTTTCAATGAAATTTATATATAATAAAATAAATCAAATATATATACATTTATATATAGATTTTTACTTTTCATGGAATAATAATAAAACCAAATTTACACTTAAAACATAATTTTACTAAAAAGGTATTTTGTGTTATATGAAATTATTTTAATATTCATTTATAATAATTATTAAAAATAAATATAATAACATGGATTCAAAATTTTGAATCATCATACCAAAATTTATTAATTATTTAAATTTCATTTTTGGTCATTATGAATAACTAGATGGTAAATCTTCATTAATATGTTTAAGTTTAGATCCGTTAATGTGGGGTTAAACTAAAAAAGACAATGGTTAAAATGACCTAAAAAGTGGTATAAATCCTACTATTTGAATTTCTTATGACCCTATATCATCCATTTAATAATTTATCTAATTTGGATCTATATTTACATGATATTGAATCTATTATATTTTTATAAAATTAACAAATATATGTTTCCCTCTCCCCTCACTTATATTTGGGAACCTCATCATGTCTCCTCTATTCCCAACATGATCCACTGATAATGACTATTATCTGCCCAAATAATAACCCAAAATCTCTATCCATTTCCTTGAGGTGTTTTACATCAAAAAATATCTCTCTAATAATCCTTTAGGTTCTTTTAAAAGGAGGATACCCAAAGAAAATGTATATATTCTTACTGATATGCTTAATGTTACTTTATTACAAAACCTCTTTAAAATGTTTTATAATCATATTAACATGATGGAATAAATTTATATAATATAATGGGATGTTTTTATGATAATTTTATATCCATTTTATCTCTCTTTCCAATCTATTGTAAAATGATAGTGTCTCTCTTTGTGGGCCACCACCTCCTCATAGAAATGGGATTTTTTTGATTTACTATTTAAATGGATGGTAGTAAAGATATATTTAATGGATATATATGATATTTATAATATAATTATGATTCATTAAAGGTTATTTATTGTATACCTTTATTTATTTCCGTCCTTATAAAAGGGAAAACATCACCTGTGTGTACGTTTGGGCTATCATCTATATGAAGTGATGTAATTCATTTATCATAACATATTCATATGAATAATTATAAATGTTCATATAATGAATAAATATGATAATTATTAAATTATTATGATTCTATAGGTTATTTAATCATGGCCCTTGTGTAAGGACAAGAATCATCGAACCAAAACATGCATAAAAAATAGACATATTTTCACACGAATGTTCATTTTAATATAGAATTATTAATGAAATGGTAATTATAAATTATAAGGGAATGATAAATAGTAATATGTTTTTATGGTATTTGAATATATGACTACAAAATCTGTATTTATTATATAAGAGATTTAAATGTGTTTGAATAAATATGGAATATAAGGTAATGGTGTATGTTGTAATCTCATTTTTAATATGGAATGTTTATGCCTAATTCTATATTTAGGTAATTATATAATATTTATCACTAAAATAAAATATATTTTAATATATAGTAATTATTTTAATTTTAACATATTATTACCCTTTTAACCTCTTTTTTTACTTAAAATGAATGAGAAAATATTTTCCGTAAAATCTGACCATATAAATTATTTTGTCAGTGAACGTTTTCTTTCACATTCATGTTTTTCAAAATGTTATATAGACTTTTTTAACAATAAAAAACATATAAGATAAACATTATTTTAACTAAATTTTATATTATTTAAAAATTATTAAAATGAATCATTTCAAATGTTTTATGTATGAATGACATTTGACATTTTAAAAAAGTTTCAAAAGAATGTTATCTTATAATTAATAAAACATGAATGACTTTTCCCACTATCATGACCATTAATTTCATTGAATATTATATTTAAATCTTCTATGTATAATTTTTAAGAAATCGTTTTTCTCAATATTTGATAAAATTTTAATATTAATGATACCAAATGAAAATGGTATTTTCCATATTATCAAATAAAAGCTCAAATTCCCTTTTACCATTATTATTCATTTATGTAAACATCCAGTAAGGATTTTTATACATCTCTAGTGATACGATCTTATTACACAATCCAATTTATTAATCTTTATCACTTATGATAATGATTTTCTAAGGATGATTATATGAAACATGTTACATTCCTAGGGGTTAATTATGTTATTATTAAATAAGAAGTTTTTTTTATGATACCATACACCTCTTATCTATGGATTGATATAATAAATTGATGATGAATTTTAAATGAAACCCATTTATTTTCCATGGTTAATGCTAAAATGAAATGAAATATTTTTTTGGATGTTACAGAACACTTATATATTGTTTCCATAATATAATGGTAGTGACAAAAATTATATTTCCAATTAATAAATTAAGAAAATATTGATATATCATGAGATAATATGAACTGTTATGTAGAGATAACCTAGATTAGTAAAGGAATATTCCAACAACTATAGTCTTTGGAGTAAACCTTGACTAAGGAAATGATAGAATAAGAAGTGAACCCATTAAAATGTGGGACTTTTTCCACTACGATAGTCATGGAAGTGAACATTGATTAAGGATATTATTTTCTATGCTTTTGTGTATGATAAAATATTATATCATATTCTTATGATATGTTCTCATAGATCATGACTGATTATTTATTATTCAACACTCTTATGAATTATATATTTTGTTATGACAAAACTATATTCAATGAATCACGATTAATGATATTTGAATGATTGTGTATGACATTGGTATATTATGATGATTCTTTAATACCCATATAATTATCTTATACTCACATATTATAATTGATTGATATCTCTTATGTTTACCCTTACTATGAATCTAAGCTCACCCTTTATTATGTTTCCATTTTCCAGGTTATGAAGATTGTTTTTAAGAAGTGTATGTCTAAGAAGGGTGATATATGAGACGAACTATTTGAAATATATTAAATTTCCTTCAGAAAATATTAGGATTATATATCTAGTCTCTAAACACAAAAATCCATTATGGTTATGGGGTGTGTATTACTATTAGATGCACTAAAATTAATAAAACATGTTGTAATATTTATGTATGTAATGCTTTGGTCACCTCAAAGAGGCCATAGACCCATGAATCTCCTTGAGATATTGATATCGAAGTGTGACAACATAGAAATTTCAATATGAAATTTTCCTTCTCAATAAATATGTTTTTTATATTTACGTATAATGAATTGAATAAAACACATGAACTATGAAATATTAATGAAATTTACAATGCTTCATCAATATAGAAAATTATATATGAATGAAAAATACAATCATTTATAGTAAAAAAGTATAATGATCTAAAAAATAAAAAACATTAGATAATATTTTATAATCCATATAGCTGTGATCATATAGAAATATCAATAATAAAAAACCCTTTAAAAATAAAATAAATCATTTAAAATATAAGGGTAATTTTTTAAAGTAAGTAGATAACCATACAAGAACTATATTAATGATAAATACCTAAAATAATAGCTATTTATATCATCAATAAAGGTAATATAATCATTAAAAATATGATGGTTAGAATAGTAACCAGATAGTTATAAAATTGAAATTGTAAAATGACATGTAGAAAATATCTACAATGAATAAAATAGGTAGATTTAATTATTAGGTTTCTATATGATAAATATTCCAAATAGGTAACTATAAAAATGTACAAATCTATATTCTCAATAAATTATGTTTTATATTCTTTTAAATAATAATTATTTTTATATTAATAATAAAAAATTAAAATCAACTAAAATAGAAAACTATTTTTGTAAATTTAATTTTGTTTTCAAGATTATCAGGTTGAAATATTCTAAGAGTTATTTTTAGGTAATTTTTTTTTAAAAACTGAATTTTTTATTGATGAAAAAAATATATTTTTTTCAAATATTATTTTTTAGGAGATAGGATTGACGCACTAATTATTTGATAAAATAGATAATGGTTTTCTTAATGAATTTCATGTTTAATAAGATAAATAATTCTTTTAAAAATATCAATTTCAATTTCTATACCTAAAAAGTAATTTTCAAAGTCTCACTATTGAAATTTAAACTTATACTATACCAAGGGTTTTAATTAACTATTTTTATAGTGCGGTGTATAATGAAATATAGAATTTTTTTAACCATTGGTAATACCCTACCTATAACAATTTTTTACAAAAAACATTAGTATAGGATTCCACCTATACCACCTCGTGCATCCCTGTTTCCATTTTCCAAATCAATTCCACCTATTGAAAGGTATTTTTCATAGGAATTGACTTCAATTATGTATATTTTACATTCATTCTACTTCTATATATCATTATTATATTTATTTTTAAGATAAATCAAAATGGTGTGTTCATTTCATTCAATGTTTCTCAGATTTTCCCCATGTATCTATATTTTTATTCCGTAGATTATGGTTGGTCTCTTGATAATTTGTTTTCTATTGGAATAACTTCTATTCCTGATATTTACTATTGTTTTACTTATATTTTTATGATTTATTGAGGGGTAAACTATTATTTTTTGTTTTATTTTGTTAATATTTAGGGAATGGTGTAGTTTTTTAAAATGTTTTTTATTAAAAAAATGTTTACAAAGAAAAATAATTTTCTAAAACGTTTCAAAAGATATTTTATTTCCATATGAGTCCAAAAATATGTCTCAAAAAGGAATATATCTTAGACATGATATTTTATTTCCTATTAAAACATTTGTAGAGACAAAAAACATTAGACATGGATTAGACCATATTGTTTGTACATGGAATTCTGCTTTATTTTTATTGGAAAGCAACTGGACCAACATTTTGAATTAAAAATATTTTTTTTATTTCATATATATTTATAAATCTATCATTATGATATATATTAAAATATGACCCCTTGTTTGATTATAACTCTCTTGACCCTTTAACGGTATGGTTGTTCTTTCCTCCAATACGAATATATTATTTTATAAGAGTAAAAAGTATCCCTACTATCCCCTTGTGGGTTGAATAGAAAACATTATATAAATCATTAATTTTTAGCATAGTTAATGATCTCATGATACCACAAAGGAGTCTCAATATTTTCCATTATTGGAATTGTGTTTATCTAAAATTAGAAATACTATAAGAAAAATCTCAAAATTTACATCCTATGGGAATTCAAAATTTTAAAAAAAATGTATAAGACATTTATATAACCTAGATTTTGTGAGTTTAAGAAAGTGTAACTTCCCCATTGTCGATTTCAAAATCTATAAATCTATATTGATACATATTGTAAGGGTGTTCAGGTTTTTTAATTTCATAATTTCTGAATTGATTGTGGACTTTCCCAAACATTTCACAAATTTTTCACTCAGACTTATTATTCTATTATGCTTTTGATATCAATTCATCCATGTTTTCTAACAGTTAAGAAATATTGAAATGTTTTTATTGATTAGAAGTGTAACAATGGACCTCAACCTTCATTCCTTTATTTTCTTTACATCCTATGATGTTTTAAAAGACCCTTTATTTCTTGATTATATTGATTTTTGTGCCTCAATCATCTATCAACATGATAAGCATCACAAATAAGTCTACTTAGACATCAAAAACATAAATGTGAATGAATAGGTTACTAATACAAAATTCTTAATAGATGTGTATGAATATTCTTATGCTACACCATTGAGTTTTGAAAAAAGCCCCAATTAATTGTGTTTGAGTATTATTATATGGCTTTTGGTAATACCCATATGATTTATATCCTCCCCAACAAATAGTTTATCTATAAATTCTTTAATACTGGTGACTATTGATTCCAAACCATACTAAATTGAACCATTTAAATGAAGATGAAAATAAAATAAATTATATTGGAACGTAATAGAAAAGGTAACTGATAAAAGTTATAAAGAGAAAATGAATCAAAATGAAACAAATTAAATAAAATAGAATATAGAATGAAACAAATAAAATGAAATTTACATTAATTTAGTTTAATAAAATAAACCAATCAAAATTAGATAGAATCAAACCAACTTAAATCTTTCTAGACTAATCTAAACTAAATATATAAAACCTAACTCAACCTAAACCAATCCAAATTCAAAGGAACTAAATATACATAAAGTACACTTAATAAAATTGAATTTCAAATAATTTAATTAATTTAAATCAAATTAAACAAATTAAAATCCCATTAATTTTTCTATGTTCAATCATAACATTACAAAATCCAATTATCTAGATCATATTAAACTATATTTTATTGAAGTGTCTTGATCCATAATAGATACATATATATTATTATGGAATTATTGTTTTCATAATTCTTATTCAAAAGAATCACAGAATTCCTGAATTATCAAATTATAGTATACTATATTGACAATAATAATATAATTTATAAGAGAATGAATAGTTATTAAATGTTTGATACTAATAGATTCTCAACAATGTTTCAAAATAAGTTGCATGTTTTTTAGATTTCTTTTATAAATGATTTTGATAGAGAAATTATACATTAACCTTATCATAATATTGTCTGAATACATTAGTTATTTTCAAAAGAAGTTAATTATCATAAAAACATTGGTTTTACAAAAACATATTATATCTAGTATCATAATAGATAGAAAATACAATCTAATTTTGTTCTTGATTGGAATAAAAGGAATAGACTGTATAATTTGATATTTGATCAGTTTCCATTAACTCATTATATTGAGAAATAACACATTCCAATGAAATAAGAGAATGTTATGATTAAATAAGTGTAAAATAATGATAATGATGATATATAGAGAGTGAGAAAACAATGAATGATTTCATGATTCTTGTATAATATGCATGTGCTAAAATGAAAATGCCAATTTTTTTATGTGATTGTATCATGGGAAAACTATGTATGAAGTTTTTAATGATAGTTTACCTTATATTCTATTTTTTTAAAAGCAATTAATTCACGGTGATATAGATATTACCTAAAATCATTTTATTTCATGGATGTTAATTAACAAGTTTGAATTTTATATTAATAAATCATTTGATTTCCTGAAACATTTTACCTATTTTAGGAGGAAAAATTGGGTCTAAATGATATTTTAGATTTTGGGACATCATAATGGGATTTAAAAACAAATGGAACAACATTTCTAGTTCCAAAAAAATTATTTTGTACTTTTTAGTGATTTATATGATACAAAATATATTCCCCAATGAAAAAATATTAACAAATATGTGATGGCATGATACTTAGACAATTAATGATAAATATGAGATGGTTTATCCAGTAGATGGATTAACATGGAAAAATTTTAATATACGATATCCTGATTTTGAATTTTAGGTTATTAATGTCTTTTTGGGTCTATTATGAGATGGTTTTAATCTGTTTTGTCATATTCTTACATCGTACATCATGTAGAGTGTTTCATTTACATTTTAAACCTTCCTATAAGGATGTGTATGAAAAACCCATTCATTTTCATTAATACACTCATGTTTGGACCTTTGGATTAGAAAAATGATATAAATACTATCGTGTAACCCTTAATAAAATATTTGAATCATCTTTGGAATGATGGTGTTCCGAAAAACAATGATTCTAAAAAATAATTAATTCAGATGAATATTGTTCTTTGGTGGATGATAAAAGATTTTCCTACTTATGAAATGATGTCTAGATCAAAGAAAAATAAAAAATTATCATCATTTATTTTTATAATTAATAATTAATTTATAAAAATAAATATCATCATTGTTTTAGTTTTATGGGACATCAACTATTCTATCTAATGGATCATCCATAGAGAAATAATCCTCAAATCATTGACTATATTTTTAAAACTGATAAGACACCTTAGTGTAGGCCAATAACTTATCATCATAATGAATTCAAATATTTTAGTTTTTCATTTTGGTGTGATAAGATAAAATCTAAAAATAGTAATAATACTTCCATTGAATCCAAGTATAATTGGAAGAATAAAAGTATTCACGTGGATTTTCCTCATATATAATCCACTTTTTTTGTTACTGTTTAGATGTAATTTTCATTGAAAAAGTATATAACAAGTGTATAATTAAATTATTATAAATTTTAAGGGGTACATAAAAAATGATTTATGTTAATAGAATGACATCGTGGATTGGGGTATCATACCATAATTACATCCTATGTGTATCCGTAAAAATAATAGGAATGTTAACTAAGTTTTTTATGTATTAACACCATTAGAGAAATTCCAATTTATGGAATAACAGGAGACTATAAAATTTTATTATGTATTTTCAAGAAATATGTCAATATGAGTAAATATAATACAGTTGAAACAAAAATATCTAAAAACACATGATTATCACATCCCTTTAAATGATTTGATTTCAATAAACGTCCTTCTTTATTATCCACTAAGGTAAAGGTGATGGTGATTATGTTGTTCTATTTTTATAGAGATATATTTTATAATATCTATTAAATTTATATCATATAAAAAATATGGATATGGGAACCATTAATTTTTTGAAAGGTAATAAATACTTTTACTCTCTCTTTTTTCATCTACATGTTTCATCTAAATATCCATCTTCCAACTCAAATACTTATTGTGGGACCTATTTTTTTAATTGTATATATTCAAATAAAATAAATACATAAATAATGAATCATTAAATCTAGAAAAAGAATAATCATGATGGTTACAGTGTGAATGGTTACATAGATCACAAATACATGGATTATTTTTCAATGTATTCAAAAAATGAGTGTATGAGAAATAACCATCCAATGATAAATGAAGATTAGTATGATAAATTTGAATCCTCCTATACAAAACTTCTCCTAAATAGGGAGAACCACTAAATAATACATATTATCCACATTGATCCTTGAAGAGTGTGAGATGACACATTTAACAGTCTTGTTTAACCATTATTTGTTCAAGGACTACATCAATTATACAATTTGAAAGTGTATATGTTATCTCATATTTAGTAGTTTCACATGTATGTAAACATTATATTATCACTATATTTTTTTAACATAAATAAATTATAAATATAATTCATCATTGTTTGCCTTTGATAAGGTGAGAGACATTACATAGGAATGAAATTATTGTTTATTTGAAGCCGAAGGTACGGAAACATAATTTTAGTAAAATAAAAAATATATATTAATTTATTTTTAATATTTATTTTCATTTTAGGTATTGACTTTACCCGATGATAATTTCTCTAAATAAAAAGTGTATTTGATTTTGTTTTGAATACAACAATATGTGAATGAGAATCACTGGTCATCAATGACAACAAATTTGTTGTAACTGATCATGTTGCGAACATAAGAATGAAAATATAATGGTGTTATATTAACTACAATGACATATTATTTTTCTATCGAGATGAATAGTATACACTAATATAAAAATATATATTATTATATATTTATTTTTAAAATTCTTATATTTTATTATTACCCCCATGGAAGAGTCGATATGATGAAATGTAAGTGCTTTGATTCAAGGATATAACATGTCTCATTGATTGGTGATTTCGTATTTAGGGTTAATGATATGAATTCATTCATAACTACCAATGAAAAATATATATTTTTATAAAAGGGGCAAAATTATTTTGTGTGAATGATCATATGAGACCAAAAATTAGTGTAATTATTTATGTAATGAAAACATATATTTTTAATGATTGTGGGAATGGAATTGACACCATCACTCCCTCCATTGGTTTAGATCAATATATTTCATATGATTAATCAAATAATCTACTTTTATGAGTTTATTTTGAACATGATATAGTGGTGGGTAACATATAGAGGCTACCATACATGTTATAAGATTATTTAGTTTAGATCTACTTGTATCATTTAGGTTAGAACTATTAAAATAAATTTATTTTGGTTTCTATTTGTAAGATTATGGTTTAAATTTTCATGAAATATAACTATCATGAACTAGATTAGATACCTAGGTACCCTGATGACCAGGTTAGTCCAAACATAGCTTAAATGGTGTTCTCAATCTCCAAGGGTTGGGTACTATCACCCGTTATCATAAAATATGAAATTGGGAATGATTTTTCAACAAACATAATGGTTGTAAGATAAAAAATTCAGTATGAATACAAGAAAAACCTATAAAGAGACATTTACCAAAATCCAAATAGGTATATAAAACTGAAATTATAACATAAAGTACTAGAATACAAGATAAATAACCCAAGTCCTAATGGAATGAACTCTCCAAGCCAATGGTACAATAGCTACTACCACCTCTAAGTGGCACCTTACCCTTTATCGAACAGGGAATAAGGGAATATATTGACACCCAAAAAAGGTAGGGTGTGATCTATAATCTCTATGGGGTCTCTATAAGAATTCCTTAATATGATTCCAAAATTAATTAACGAAATAAAGCATTCAATTTTAAATAAATGGGAATTGTAATTCGAAATAATATTTAAAAAAACATTTCATTACATTTTTAATGATGGAAATATTTCTAAACAAATGGCTTAAATAATAATTTTATATAAAATAGTTAATATAAATTCAAAAGGCATGTGTAAAATAGTTTATTAAAAACAATGGAATATATATTAAAATAATAAATAAACAACATCTTTATCTTCCAAAAGGTACAATTGTTCTAGGATACAAGATACTCAAACACTCAACGGTGAACCACAAAAACATGTCTATTTACACATCCCTCCAACACTGGTCAAAGATTAATCATCACCACCCCATAGAGGATATAACCCTATATGATAATATTTGTTTGAATTGTAATGCATCATAAGAGTGTTATCCCAACAACTCACTAACTATCAAGGCTTGTATGTTCCCTAATAATATAAATGATTGGAAATTTATTATAAAAAAAATCAATATAAAATTTAACTCATTGTCCCATTTCAAATATTCTAATTTTCTTTTAAAAACCACACCATGGGTTTTTAATCAAATAATACCTTTTCCAAGATAAAACCACTAGGTTTCTATCAAACCCATTTGAAGGAATTTTTATCTCAAATACCAATATATAATCAATTTAATCAAGAAAATCACAATTCAAATTATAAAATTTAATTTAATCCATTTTCATCAAATTCTAAAATAAATCCCAAATTCGATGCAATTTTATTTTTTCCCAATTTTATGAAAAATCAACCAAAAATCCCTAATTATCCAACATTGGGTTTCTAAAAAATTCAATTTATTATGAATCATGTTCCACATATTAAATAGAAATAAAATTAATAAAATCAAGTAATTTAGGGATAATAAAAAGTGTTCATCATAACAGAACCACCTACCTCATGACCATGTGATCATGAAACACCAATCCCTAATCAGTTCACTCTAGTGAAGATCATCAAAAATGTAGATCTGAGAATAAACCCCAGATCCATGAACTGAAACACCATGTATTAGATACTCTGACAACACATATATCTATAAAACTATATGAAGGAAAGGGGAGAGATTTGGAGAAAGAGAATAGGAAGAGGAAACTTACTAGGAAGGGAACAAACATCATTTATCTAGCTTTAATTCTCTTCAAAAGGGGTGTAGAGGGACTAAAATCTCTTCATGGGAGCCTCCAAGGAATAAGAAAAAACTATAGGGTTATATTAGCCCATTAGACATCTAAAAATAGGATTTTTATTTTTTAAAAAAAATCAGAATAATTATTTCCCATATTCTTAATTTTCTATGCAGGGTCACATGGATATAACAATAGTGTGCCCAAACTGTGAACCCTTATTAATGGTGGTGGATGATTTTTCATAGGTGGGAACATATTTTTTCAAACAATGCACTGTCCACGAAAACTACGATTGTTTTTATTTTCCTACATTCCTCTATAAGGGAACATGGTTTGGGGAAATCATGTGCCAAGAATTTGAAACCCAGAAAAATGAAAAAGTTCCAAAAAATTCACTCAAATAAACCATATAAAAACCCTTCTAAAGTATGATAAGAAGAAGGGTTTAGGAATACCCAAAAATTGTAACAAGATATTAAAACCTCCCAACCATAGAATCATTATATCTATAGAAATCCTACTTAGAAGCTTCCAGGTCAAAAAATGATGCCACTACTCTCCCATCATTGTCTCATAATCTCAGGACCCATTAGAATCAGAACTGTGTTACCAAAGAACATGAACCAAATATATCATCCTCCAATGAAACCCCATGGGTTCATAACCAACTATCCTGACTAGATGTTCAATTACGGATAAATCAATTTCAACCTTAAGATCACTCCATCTAAAAATAAGAGATCGAATAGATAGATACATACATAGTAGAGATAAATGAAATACATGACGTGTCGACATTAGTTCTTGTAGAAGTTCTAAATGGTATGATAATTTCCCCACCTGCTCATCTACCTCAAAAGGTCCCAAAAAATGAGGAGAACGTTCCCTTACCTCCCAAGACATTGTTGACCCAAAATGGGTGAAAAGTTTAAGAAGACATGGTCCCCAAATTAAAATTCCAATGGCCTACAATGATGATTATCATAAGTCTTATACCAGATCTATGTATTAAATATTCTTTGATGAATTTGTTGAATCTATCTTTTCATCTCCTGAACCAATCTTGGTCAACCAAAGGAACCTTCACCAATCACTTAACAACACATTACAGATCTGCATTGTCATCCATAAAATTTATCCAAAGGTTCCATTATGATTGTAGAATGGTAACTATTATTATAATAAAACTCAAACAGCCATATATTTTTATCCCAAGACCCACCAATGTTGAGAACGTAGTAGTTTAGCATATCCTGAGGAATCTGTATAGCTCCTTTTATCTAGCCATATGACTATGGATGATATGTCGTACTCAAACGAACATGAGATTCTAGTTCCACCTGAAGGCCTTATAAAAATGACATATGAACTGAGGATCCCTATTAGATACTATAACATATAGAACACCATGAAAACAATCAATCTATTTCAAGTAGATATTTTCAAACTCCTCCACCTTGGTTTAATCATGAAGGCATATTAAGTGAGCTGATTTAGTTTTCTTATTGATGAGAATATATATCATATTATTCATCCTATGGGAACTCGAAAACCAACCAAAAATTCCCTATATATATATATATCATCCCACTTCCAAGAAACAACTGAATATGGATGAAAGAAACCAAAATGATTCGGATACTATAACTTGATCTGTTAGAACATATACATACAAGATACGAATTCAGTAATTCCACGTATGATTCTTGGATACAAAAATCTAGGACGCATGTCTTGGAACAACTTTTTGGTTCATGGATACACTTCCCACTAGGAATTATGAAAATACCACATCATTATTTTCATAAATGATAATAATACCATGAAAAAAATCAAATAGAATATAATTCCCTCCATGGATAATGACTAGTTAGTAATGGTCTCTCCACCACAAAGAGAATATCTAATGCCACAGAACTCATCATTAATATTTTGTTCTTAATGAATAATCTTGATAAGGGAGAATGTTAACTAAATGCTAGCCAAGGAAACCTATTACTTGGATTCATGGACTTCTAAATGCAACTATGTAAGGATGTCTATAAAATTCCACTATTCTGATGATTTTTTTAAGGCATGAGTTTGATGTTTCCTTCTAAAATAATTAGTGACAACATTCACTTCCCCCAGGGTATAGGCAATTTCAAAGATAAAATATTTTTTATATTCCACTCAATGACTCTGGTAAAGATTAAAATATTTTTTAGATAAGATATATCTTTTTTTATCATAAAACATAGTGAAACTTTCTCCAAAAAGGTAGTTCTACCAACTCATAATCGGAGGCATCAGAACATCAAGTTGATGTTCAAGGGTTGGATAATTATTCTAATGTGGAAAATATTACAAGATCTGTATGAGATGACATATTCACTCTACATAATAACACAACCTAAACATGAACTCAATGCATCAAAAAAGACCACATATCCTTTTCAAGACTCTAAAAGAGTCAAAAACCAGTGTAGTTGTCAACAGATTATTCAACTAAACAAATAACTCTATCATTTCTCATCCTGAAAAAAATTTACTCCCTTATGAGTCATAGAAGTCATCAGAGAAGTTAACTTTGAGAAGTCCTTAACGAAACGTTGATAATAACCATCTAAACCCAATAATCATTGTATCTAAAAAACAACCCACGGTTGTTTACATGTCATAAAAATCTTCAACTTTTTAGGATCAACTAAAATACCATGGTATAACACCACATTTCCCAAGAACAACCCTTTATGGATCCAAAAATCTCATTTCAAAATCTAGGCATAATGTTAATGATTTATCAATAATTTAAGAACTAATCATAAATGAAACACATGATCATCATTAGAATTAGAGGAAATAAGGATTTAATCCATAATGACCACCACAAAATTTCCAAGGTACTATAGAAAAATATTATTCATTAAATTGATAAATAATATAGGACCATTGGTTAAACCAATTGGAATTAAAACATACTTGAAATTGTTGAACCTGATACGAAAGGAAGATTTCTGAATATCATATTCATTTATTCTCAACTGATGGTAACAAGATCAAAAATCAGTCTCTGAGAAATACTTCTTCCATTTTAACTGGTCAAATTGATCATTAATCAGTGGAAACAAATACTTTTTATTTACCAAGAATATACTGCATTTTTGTTAATCAACACAAAATGTGATGCGAACCACCATCTTTCTTTTCAAAGAGAACCAATAATATATAAGGTGACACTCTTAGCCATATAAATTCTTTCTCAAACTAATTATTTAGCTGAGTATTCAACTCTTTTATTTCATCTCGTTCCATGTGGTGTGAGGGAATAGACACTAGTTGAGTACTAGCTACTAAATCAATAAGGAACTCTACCTCCATTACTCATGAAAAAACAGATATATTAGAAGAAAAATGTTGGGAAACTCGACGACAATTGGAGGGAGATCACTACATAAAATATTATCTATCCAGATCAAAAGAAAACCGAAAAATTACTTTCCTCAACTATGGATAAGAATGAATGGATATACTAAACCTGAGGTCCCATTAACCATGAAATATTTATAAAACCTCATCAAGTGCAGTAAAGGTGACCCATTGAAGATAAAAATATACCTGGGATTTATTTTCAATGATTCAATTCATCCTGGATATGATAATAACAGGATTCTTGACAAGAACCAAAAAACTAAAAGCAAGATAAATGTATGATAAAGAGAAAACCAGAGTCTATATAGACCCTTCTATCTCTTTCTTTTGAAGGGTGTAGTGGTATCCATCACATAAGAAAAATGATAGGTATAAATATTTATAAGATTCACAATATAGGTTGAAATAAATGAACAAGATACACCAGTATCAAATAATGCAATCACTAATGGTGAAGTTATTTTAATGGTGCCTCTCAAAGTCACTAGAGTCATATCTACTTCCTCTGGAGGATCTTTCCCTATGAGAAGAACATTAATTTCAGATACCTGTTGATGGAATACCTTTATTCATGAATCATATGATTGCACCATAGTTTTAATATGAAATGGTGATCCCATGCCACAATGGGGAGTAGAAAAATCATGGTAGAATATTTTCAAGTGGCCTAACCATCCATAGGAGCCACGTATCTTAAGTTCCTCAACGAAAACCTGTTTAGAATGCCCAGGATATCCATACTAGTAGAAAATCCATGTCCCCTTATAAGAACTACATGGGTACTAAAGAACCCTACATTTGGGAACCACCCTAAAAATAATCTCACTACCTTTTTTATTTTAAATGAACATATTATTCCACTAAAAAAGATTAAAAATCCTAAAAACCATAACTTTAGAGCTAGGTCAATTTTTACCATCAATTCTCTATCCAGCAGATTAGTATAAGAAGACAGCTTCTATAAGAAAATTTGAAAAAAATTCCAGATATATGTCCATTATTAAACCTTCAAGCCTTAATATTCTTATTTTATACAATCACATGTTCATTCTAAAGAAGCTCATAAATTTTTTTTCATACTTTGTTACATTGTTGTCAACATAATCGAGTTTGAAAAAAAAACAATATCCTTGAAATATACCATTGAATATGGATAGAAATTATTGGTGAAAACATCTTTCAAGCCTTTACACTCTAATCCATCATGCTTCTCCACTAAAACCATTATGTTCCACCATATCTTTCACAGTCCCTCCAGTGTGAAGGTGGCACACTTCACCTTCATTTCATCAGGTCTCTCCAAGAACTCAAAAAAATTACCAATTCTGTTCGACCATTCCTCATCCAATTAAGGATCATTAGAGCCTTTGAAAATTGGTACTTTCTAGTGAAGGAAATCCTAAGAACAATTTCGGAAATCATCGCTCTAAGGTTATATAGCTAGATCATAAACTAGAACATGTGGAGGTGCCTATCCCAATGCCTGGAAAATATGAATAATCACCTCAACTGGACTAGGGTATATGAGAGGATTTGATCATAGTGGTTCATCAAAAGCTTCCTCTTGGATCTGATTCACACATCTTCTCAAATGCATGATGCTACACAACATCAGACGATAATGTAGAAGACATTTGATCAACACTTAAGAAGATTATCAAGGTGAAATTTATCCCAACAAATAGATAAAAATATTTTGATTTCAATCTATCAAAATAAAAAGTAGATAAAATACTAGAACAATCCTCAAGTTGTATTTACCAATACATCTATAGTGACATAATGATTGTTACGGCGAGAGATGGCCAGATAGTCATTCTCAACTACCACCTAAATCTAGACAAGACCACACAACTACATACTGACATAAAAAATAAGCTCAACCTTGATCTTTGATAGAAATTTTTCATTAACCATCCTAGGTACCCTTTTACTGTAGAGACCTAGAACTTGACGTACATGGACATTACATTACTTTTACAGAATACTTAATACATAAAAAAACAGACACACAAGGACTGTAATATTTTAGTGTCGTTGGAAACTCGGAATATAATCTTCTATAGTGGTGAAAGATCATCAACATATCCCATAAAGATCTTCCCCTTTTGTTTTCTTACCTAAAAACTTTCTTTAAATCCTAGGGAAAAGAAAAAATATAAAGGGTGAGATCAAATGCTCAGTAAGGTTAGACATGGATAAAATAGAACAAATCGTATACATTTGAACTTAAAAAAAAAATATGAACATAATGTTTAAACATCAAAATCTTGAGAAATGACATAAAACATGGCAGTATGTAAGGAATAGATCATGAAAAAACATTAATCATGATAAAATAACATTGAAATAAAACATGTAATTGTGGAATCCATTAAGAACATATTATGATTTCCATAGTAACCAAGTAATTACTACCAAGACCATCTTAGTGGAAAAAGTCCCTTTCTAAATCGAGTTCACTCCTTGTTCCAGTCCTGTATCACTAAACCGGATTAACTTTCTATTCCAGCCATGTCTATCTCATGATATATAAATTTTTACCCAATGCATTTAAGGGAGATATAGGTCCCAACCATCTCATATTGAAATCATTCTTACCTGTGCCACAACATAAACAAAAATCATTCACCATAACCCAACAAAAAAATGGGTTTCATAAACATCATCCCATCATAACATAATCCATATAAAACAAATGGATATAATTTCATCATAATAAAAGTGAAACCATGTAAATTATAGATACATTATACTTGAAACATACACATGTGAAATAATATCATCTAAGATATAAAATGGTTATGATAAAACACTTGAAATGAATTCATGAAGAAAATACCATTTCTTCTTCAAAATATTTTTATTTTCATAGAATGTCAAGCAATATTAAAAGAAAAGGATTTTTTTTGAAAATAGTCATGAAATAAAGGAGAGTAAACTTCATGAAAATAACGTGTTATGAAACCGTAAAAATCCATTCATTCCGTATAAGTTAAAAAAACATTCTTTTCGTACTTTTAACGGAAAAGTCAAAAAGTACCACATATGGTAAACAAAAGAAATATTCCTTCCATAACACAAATTAAAAGTAAAATAGGGGTAAAAATGACTTTAAACATACATGTAATAATATTAAACACTTTATGAAAAACATTTTTATTTACATGGATGAAAAATATAATTCCATTAAATATTTATGAATAAGCAATCTCGGATAAAAATGAGATTGAAAAATTATCCCTTACCTTATGTCTGATATGATTCATATGTATCCAAACATCATGTATAATGATTTAAATAATGTCATTGATTTATTAAATAATCATATTCATTGTTATGATATCATATATGGTTCAATTATGACTTTATATTACCCGTTCTTTTGTAAATTCCATGTTAAAGACGCGTTTTAGATAAAATCGTTTCATTTAACATACGTGTTTCGATTTTTTGTTCTTGATATTATTACTTATATCCTGGTTTACATAATTCTATAATGTAAAAATTGATTTATATATAATATATATTCAGCATATAAATATATATGATAGATCGATAAATGGAATGAAATACACCATTCATGGAGACGGTAGGTCGTACGTACGCACAAACGCTATTTTCGTTTCCTTATTGAATTGAATGGAATTAAGTAAATGAAACATATATGTACATAAATAAAGTATCATTATTATTTAATATCATTCATGATTATTTATTATATATACTTTATAATCATACTTGAATAGTTAATCATGAAAAATTAATATCATCGCGTTCGTGGAGACGGTAGTCCGTACGTATGCACTAGGGGTGATATCATTCCCATAATTATTGAATAGAATTGGATTGGATGATATAATATCTCAGAATCCATATGATTTTATAATAACCAAATATAGTTATTCTTTACACCATTACACTCATCCAAGTAAGGTGGTGGTGGAAAAATAGATTACACCACGGCGTGGAGATGGTATTTCGTACGTACGCACGCGTGGTTATTTTGTTTTTCGTAGGATCGATAGAAGGTGAAATGGGTTTGTTTAATATTTATAATAACATATCATTATATTAGTGATACTTATTTTATTACATTATAATGAAACAACTAATGAAGAAGAAGTTGAAGAAGAAAGAAACTTGAAAGAATCGGTGGAAGTGATTACCTCTTCTTCGACGCACCTATTTTAAGCTTCATGTTAAGGGACTAGAGTTGGTATTTTGAGAAGAACAAAACCTCTAGAATGTTTCTAGGGAAGTGGAGAAGAGAAATAGTCAGGGATTGTCTGAACTTTAAGGCTCAATGCGTTGTGATGTGAAGAGGTAGTAGGTTCCCTTTTATAAGGGAGGAGAGGGGCACCTTTGGAAACATAAGAAACATTAATTTATAATAAATTACAAACCCACCTAGAAACCACCAAAAATGACTGAATTCGAAGATGATATGATATGAGGTTGTAATATCATCATCCAATAAAATTTATACATGTTGGGAATTTATTTTAAACCTTATCAATTTGATTTATCCTTATTTATTTTGTTTAATATTATTTGTAGTAATAAAATTCTAGATTTTAAATTGTTATAAATAATTAATTATGTGTTGTGAATTATCCATAATTGGTTACTTTATGACATTTTAGACCATATAAATTTAAATTTATAGTTTTTAAATATTTATGTGAATTTTAATCAATTTAAGAATATTTTATTTTTATAAAATAACAATAGTGTTCATTTTGACACTATCAATTTTTTAGAATTTAAATAAAATCACAAAGAGGATATATTCAAACAAAAATATTTCATAGATTCATAACATGTTATATTCATCTATAAAATTTATGGAGAACATTAATTAGTTCAGATAATGTTTATTTTAATATTTATAATACCATTTATTTTATATTTCTCTTAATAAAACAATTATTAAATCATTTTTGTATAATCATTTAATATACTAATTAGTTGCATAAAATTAAAAATAAAATCCTATGATGAAGATAAATATAATACCTTTCATAGTAATATTTTTACTCAAATTTATCATCTTAAAGTTAGAACATTTAAATTGTTATATTTATTAAATTATGAAGGTGACATCCTTGACATCATTTAAAATAAAATAATATAAATGTCCAAATCTGTTTTATAAGGATCCAAATGGTCCCAAAATAGACCCTTGGATGATTAGAGTTTCTATATACTCGACTAATAAGGTTTTTTAAAGTTTATGGTTCTTTTTATAGGTATTATTATTTTAATAATAACTATATTATTGATTTTTCACTAAATAAATAATTTCTACCTCATTAATGTATAAGCTATTAAGGTAATTAAATATTTTAAAAAATTACAAATAAATTACCATGATAAATAAAAACAGTTTAGATTTCAAATTAGTATTTATAATAGAAATTATATTTTGTATAACCTTATATTAAAAATTATATAATTATTAAAGTTTGAGGGAGACATATTTCACTTTCTTTAAAATAAAATAAATTAAATGTATTAATCACATCCAAGTGGGTTCAAATGGATTAAATTTCGACCCAAATATGCCACAGGACGAAATATAATCATCCTATTATATTAAGATAAGTTTTAGGGTAATTTTATAATATTATATTTACCCTTAATTACCCAATTTACATTTAACTATGGTAAATAAAATTTACCGTAGTTACTATTCATAGTGACCAAAAATAAATGTCGCCTATTAACATAATTTGTACCTACTGATTCAAAATATGGAATCCATTTTTCCAAATTCAAATCACAGAAGTTGCAGAAATTAATTTAAAATTAATCCCGTTGTTAAGAAAACGAGTTTTAAAATTTAAAACATTACAAAAGATTAAAATTATTTTGCCTATGAATTCAATGTAAAATCATTGCTAATGACAAAAATTATTTTAAATTGTAAAAATATATTTTATTTACACTTTAAAACAATTTACTATTATAATTTATCCATATGAATTATTATAATGTTGTTTTTAATTAAAATGTAGCGTATTTTTACTATTCATTAAAATATAAAGTTATCAGAATAATATGAAAAAGTTATCCAAAGTAAATTTTATATCCTGATTCCAAATAATAATTTAATCTTGTAAAAGTGAACTTATAAACCTGTCAAAAACAATATTTATAGTGGGTGTGTCATCAAAAGGCGGCAAAACTGTATTTTTTTAAAAATACTTATTTTACCCGAAAAATTTATTTTGTTCACATACCGTGTTTTAGAAAATGTATAAGATGAATAATAATGTTAAAAATGTAGTTAATACTATTAATAATAGCTATTTCATAATAATATAATAATAATATATCGTTGTTTAGTGAAACCTGGTATTGTGTACAACACATGCTATCAAGGAAGTTCGTGATTGTGTGTAGTGCAAGCCAAGTCAAGGTTGTCTGTAGTGCAAGCTCCCTTTGTTGTTGCATATAACATAATAAAAACTTATTTAATTTATACATTAAACAAAATCTATACATAATGTTATGTAGAATAATTTCTACAAAATGAACATGAAATTCTATGTAATACGAGCCAAGAACAGTGTTGTGTATACTGCAACCTAATACAGTGTTGTGTATAGCACAAGATAATTTTGGTGTAGTGTACTACACAAGAAAAAAATGAAATTAAAAAGAATAATTCTCATAAAATCTTGGGTTGTTATATTCTACCCCCTTAAAATGAATTTCGCCCTCAGAATTCATCGGGGTTGTAAATGGTTTACTACATGAATGTTTCTTTCATAGAAACCCACATCATAAAAAGGAATACCAAAACTTATATTTAAAAACTAAATTATGAAACGTAATTGTTACCCAAATTAACTAATCACTGGGTTTTCCCATAGGATAACATGGGTGAAAATAAATATATGGAATAGAAATATAACCATCATGTTCTGATGGAGAGTGGTAGAGGACATGGCTATGATAAAGCCAACAGTCACAAATCCATAAATTTGTGATGATCTAAGGTACCATCTGATTCGTTAGAAATGAGAGCACTTAGGACAACATTTTTGGTTTTCAAGATCATTTCCCTCACGTAGAATAATTTTTGAATTAAAAGAAATACTTCCTTGATTTTGGTACAATCTCACTATTGTTCGTGCCTTGAACATTTTTCACATCATCTCTTAAAGAAATTAAGCTGAATTTGTCTTCCATGAAGTGTTAATGGATCATGAGATAGGATGATAGGTCATTCTATTTTTCTCAAAGAAAATCATAGAAAAAGTTATTAAATATACATAAGTCCATAAATAGTGAGATTAATCGTATATGGTTCCTAAAATGGACTTAGACTTCATATATCATACCACTTAATAAATTAAAACTAATTTATACTTACCAGGGACTTACTGTAGGCCAGTGGTAGGCGATAAAGGCCTGTCATAGTTCGGTTGTGGGTTTGATTCCCATAGCCTTGTCTGACGTGACGGGTTGTCGCATGTCCTGCAGGTTGTTCTTTTTCTAAAACTACACTATTATAACATTGTATAAATTATATCGAAAAAAAGTTCTATCCTTAAACAATACTATCTTATATCTTACATAATTCATTCCAATATTTATGTTTATCCAAAATACTTCGGTCCAAGATCATTGTATAAAGAAAATGATTACTCAAAAGTTCACATAATAAGAAAGTGAATACCATCATTTTTCCCCATATATCATAAGATATATCTTGTTGATCGTACTCCAAACATGAGAATACCTTAATCATGTATTCTCTTGAAACAAAAATTATAATTGTACAATATTTAAAACATGAATGCTGTCAAAAGTTAAATCCTTCCACATACCAAAATTTCAAAAATTCTATATACTCAAACCATGATATCACTTTGTCCTTATATCATTCATGAGCTCATTAATACTATCAAACATTTCATTGTCTTCTTATCACTTCTTTATGCGTATATTAGGTGCTTTTTAAAAATATTTGAATAACCTTTCATGGTTACCGGTACCATTCAACATATACTTTAAAAAACATAATGAAAAACAATAGTGTAACAATCCTTAGATGTCTCATTATTCCATAGTACCATGAGAATACTTATACAACATTACTCTTGATAAACATGTAATCATTCCACTACCTTCTTAAACCATTGACCGATCGTGAACAATTATTTCATCTTATATATCATTTGTAGTCTCTTCATTATCATCAATATAAATACTACCCATATGACCATGTTGATTCTCTTCATGAGACTTTCTATTAGGGATTTTTTTTTCATAATGCCGGTACATTTCACATTTAAAACATTTAGCCATTGTTGATGTCTTAGCAATACCATTATCCTTGTCCATGGTGTTAACTGAACCTTTTCCTTTACAATTACTAGCTTTCTGTCCTTATTTTCTGCACGCAAAGCATCATCCAGTTCCGTTCAAACATTATCCCTGATGCCTCTTCCCACATGATTTACATAAGGGAAATTGAACTTTCTTTCCTCTATGATCATCAGGAAACTCTATCATTCACTTATTAGCTGAGTCGGGATACTTACCAAATTTGAGATTATTGATCATAGTATGAGATTGCTGATTAGGCATAATAATGATATGTGGACCTCCAAATCCAATTTCATTTGGTTTGTCATGATAAATATCATTCCATTGTCCATCAAATCATCTATTATATTGAATCTTCCTTTTTCTATACATTTTCTAAAACCCAATAAAATAGTGTGAGGGGAAAAAATCATAATCATGGGGGTACCTTCAATATCTAACATCTTACGTTTAATTATAATATCTTTACCATAATTCTAGGACTATAACCTATACTTATATTTAACCTTATATATATCCCTAGACATACCTTAGAAATATCTTAAGGTATTTCACTAATGTTTTCCCATCCTAGTTTCCAAAGGTTGACTAAACCATTCCTCTGATACCAACAGTAGAGTCCCCGAACTTGACATACATGGACATTACATTACTTTTACGGAATACTTAATACATAGCAAAAATAGACACACAAGGACCGTAATAGTTTAGTGTCTTTGGAAACTCAGAATATAATCTTCTAATCGTGGTGAAAGATCATCAACATTTCCCATAAAGATCTTTCCCTTTTGTTTTCTTACCCAAAACCATTCTTTAAATCCTGGGAAAAATAAAACATATAAAGGGTTAGCTCAAATGATCAGTAAGGGTAAGCATGGAGAAAATAGAACAAATCATATACATTTGAACTTAAAAAAACATGAACGCAATGTTTAAACATCAAAATCATTAGCAATGACATAAAACATGGCAGTATGTAAGGAATAAATCATAAAGAAACATTAATCATGATAAAATAGCATGGAAATAAAACATGTAATTATGGCAACAATTAATCACATGTTATGATTTCCATATTATCCAATGCATTACTTCCAATACCAACTTAGTGGACAAAGTCCCTTTCTGAATCGAGTTCACTCCTCATTCCAGTCTTGTATCACTGAACAGGATTAACTTTCCATTCCAGCCATGTCTATCTCATGAGATATAAATCTTTACCCAATGCATTGGATGGAGATATAGGTCCCACCCATCACATATTGAAATCATTATTATGTGTTCCACAATATAAACATAAATCATTCATTATAACCTAAAGAATAAAATAGATTTTATAAACATCATCCCATCATAACATAATCCATAAAAAACAAATGGATATAATTTCATCATCATAAAACTGAAACCATGTAAATCATAGAGTCATTATACTTGAAACATACACATGTGAAACAATGTCATCTTAGATGGAAAATGGTTTGGTAAAAAACTTGAAATGAATTCTTGAGGAAAATATCCTTTCTTCTTCAAAATCATTTTATTTTCACAAAATGTCATGAAATTTTAAAAGAAAATGATTTTGTTGAAAATAGTCATGAAATATTGTAGTGTAAAATTCATGAAAATAAGGCATTATGAAATCGTAAAAATCTGTTCATGTTGTATAAGTTAAAAAAACATTCTCTTCGTACTTTTAATAGATAAGTCAAAAAGTACCACAAATGGTAAACAAAAGAAAGGTTCCTTAAATAACACAAAGAAAAAGTAAAATAGGGGTAAACATGACTTTAAACATACAAGGAAAAATATTAAACACTTTATGAAAAGCATTTTTATTGACATGGATGAAAAATATAACTTTAGTAGATATTTATGTATAAGCAATCTCAGATAAAAATGAGATTGAAAAATTATCCCTTACCTTATGTCAGATATGGTTCGTATGTATCCGAAAATCCTGTATAATGATTTAAATAATGTCATTGACTTATTATAGAACCATTTTCATTGTTATGATATCATATATGGTTCAATTATGACTTTATATTACCCGTTCTTTTGTAAATTCCATGTTAAAGAAGCATTTTGGGTAAAATCATTTCATTTATCGTACGTGTTTCAATTTGTTGTTCTATATATTATTAATTATATCCTAATTTACATAATTCCATAATGTAAAACATGCTTTATATATAATATATATTCATCATATAAATATATATGATAGATCGATAAATGGAATGAAATACACCGTTCATGGAGACGGTAGGTCGTACGTACGCAGTAACGCTGTTTCCGTTTCCTTTTTGAATTGAATGGAATTAAGTAAATGAAACATATATGTTAATAAATACATTATCATTATTATTTAATATCTTTCATTATTATTCATTATATATGATTTATAATCATACTTGAATGGTTAATCATGGAAAATGAATCTCATCACGTTCGTGGAGACGGTAGTCCATACGTACGCATGAGCGATGATATCTTTCCCATAATTATTGAATAGAATTGGAGTGGATGATATAATATCTCAGAATAAATATGATTTTATAATAACCATATATAGTTATTATTTACACCATTATACCCATCCAAGTAATGTGGTGGTGGAAAAACAGATTACACCACGGTGTGGAGACGGTATTCCGTACGTACGTACGCACACGCAGTGATTTTGTTTTCCATAGTATGGATAGAAGTTGAAATGGGGTTGTTTCATGTTTATAATAACATATCAGTATATTATTGATACTTATGTTATTAATTTCTCATGAAACAACTAATTAAGAAGAAGTTGAAAAAGAAAGAAACTTGAAAGAATCGGTAGAAGAGATTACCTCTTCTTTGACGAACCTCTTTTAAGCTTCCTCTTAAGGGACTATGGTAGGTCTTTTGAGAGGACCGTAACCTCCATAATGTTTCTAGGGAAGTGTAGAAGAGAAATGGTCATGGTTTTTCCGAGATTGAAGGATCAAAGTGTTGTGAAGAGGAGAGGGAGGAGGTTCCCATTTATAAGGGAGGTGAGGGGCACCTTTGGAAACATAAGAAATATTAATTTATAATAAATTCTAAACCCACATAAAAACATCCAAAAATGACTCAATAATAATATGATATGAGATAAGGTTGTAATATAAGAATAAAATAAAATTTATACATGTTGGGAATTTATTTTGAACCTTATCAATTGGATTTATCCTTATTTAATTTATTTAATCTTATTTGTGGTAATAATATTCCAGATTTTAAATTGCTATAAATAATTACTTATGTGTTGTGAATTATCCATAATTGGGTACATTCTGATATTTTAGACTATATAAATTTTAATTTATAATTTTTAAATATTTCTGTGATTTTTAATCAATTTAATAATATGTTATTTTTATAAAATAACAATAGTGTTCATTTTGGAACTATCAATTTATTTGAATTTAAATAAAATTAACATAGAGGGTATATTCAAAATAAATGTTTAATATATTCCTAACATTTCATATTCATCGATAAATTTTTTTGAGAACATTAATTAGTTCATATAATATTTATTTTAATATTTATAAAACCATTTATTTGATATTTCTCTTAATAAAACAATTACTTCATCATTTTTGTATAATAATTTAATATACTTATTAGTTTCATAAAATTAAAACTAAATCCTATGATGAATATAAATATAATACCTTTCATAAAAATATTTTTACTCGAATTTATCATCTTAAAATCACAACATTTTAATTGTTATATTTATTAAATTATTAAGGTCACATCTTTGACATCATTTAAAATAAAATAATATAAATGTCCTAATTTGCTTTATAAGGCTCCAAATGGTCCACCAATAGACCCTTGGATGCTTAGGGTATATATATACTCTACCAATAAGTTTTGGTCAAGTTTACGGTCCTTTTTATAGGTATTATGATTATAATAAAAACTATATTATTGATTTTTCACTAAATAAATAATTATTACCTCATTAATGTATAAGTTATTAAGGTAATTAACTATTTTATAAAAATTAAAAATAAATTACCATGATAACAAAACATATTTTAGATTTGAAATGAGTATTTATAATCGAAATTATATTTTGTATAAAATTATATTAAAAATAATCTAATCATTAATGTTTGAGTGAGACATATTTCACTTTCTTTAAAATAAAATAAATTAAAGGTCTTAATCAAATCCAAGTGGGTTAAAATGGATTCTATTTCGATCCAAATTTGACTTAGCATTAAATATAATCATCCAATTATATTATGACAAGTGTTAGTGTAATTTTATAATATTATATTTACCCTTAATTACCCGATTTACCTTTAAATATGGTAAATAAAATTTACCGTAGTTACTATTCATATTGACCAAAAATACTAAGTAGCCTATTAACATAATTTGGACCTACTGATTCCAAATATGGAATCCATTTTTTCAAATTCAAATCATAGAAGTTGCATAAATTAATTTAAAATTAATCCTGTTGTTAAGAAAACGAGTTTTAAAAGTTAAAACATTATAAAATATTGAAATTATTGTACTTATGAATTCAATGTAAAATCAATTCTAATGACATAAATTATATTAAATGGTAAAAATATATTTTATTTATACTTTAAAACAACTTACCATTATAATTTAACCATATAAATTATTATAATGGAAAAAGTAGTTTTTAATTAAAATATAGCGTGTTTTTACTATTCATTAAAATATGAATGTTAACAGAATAATATGAAAAATTTATCCAAAGTAGATTTTTATATCCTAATTCAAAAAAAGAATTTTATTTTGACTAATTGAACTTATATTCCTATCAAAAACTAGATTTAAAGTGGGTTTGCCTTCAAAAGGTGGCAAAACTGTATTTTTTGAAAAATACTTATTTTACCTGAAAATTTTATTTTGTTCACATAACATGTTTTAGAAAATGTTTAAGATGAATTATAATGTTAAAAATGTGGTTAATACTATTCATAACGGCTATTCAATAATAATATTATAACAATATATCATTTTTCAGTGAAACCCGGTATTGCATACTACACACGCTATCGAGGAAGGTCGCGATTGCGTGTAACGCAAGCCAAGTCAAGGTTGTGTGTAGTGCAAGCTCCCTTTGTTGTTGCGTATAACATAATCAAAACTTATTTCATTTATACATTAAAAAAAATCTATACTTAATGTTTCATATAATAATTTCTACAAAACGATCTTGAAATTATGTGTAATACGAGCCAAGAATAGTGTTGTGTATACTGCAAGTTAATACGATGTTGCGTATAGCACAAGCTAATTTTGGTGTAGCGTACAACACAAGACATCAATGAAATTAAAAATAATAATTCTCATAAAATCTTGGGTTTTTATATGTACACTGATAACCAGTCCGGTGCTGACATATCCTAAATGGAGTACCCTGTCCACATTTTTTAACAACAAGAACCTAGAATCATATAATATGAAAGTTGGAATAATTTTTCCACAAACATAATGAAATCAAGATAAACAATCCAATATTCATATAAGAAAAACTCCACAGGGAGAAGTGTACAAGAAGACAAGAATGCATAAAAAATCCCAAGTATAACTCAACTTACCATAGAATAGGATAGATAACCTGAGTCCCAATGGACACATCTCTCCAAGACTATATCATGCCATTTCTCTAACCTGAAATAATTTAATCAACAAACACCCAATGGAACGGAAAGGGTGTGAGTTAAAATCCCAATAGGGAATCACCAAGGATTCTATAATATGATTCCACAATTAATTATCCAAATAATTGTTTCAATTTTAAACAAACTAGCATGGTATTTCATAGTCAAATTTAAAACAAATCATGATTTACATTTCAAAGGATGCAAATATTTTCTAAAAAATAGCTTAAAAAATATTTTATATAAAACAATTTATATAAATACAAAAGGGATGTGTACAATAGTTTACAACAAATAATGACATATATATCAAAGGAATCAACAAGTTGTATGGTCATCTTCTAAAAGGTATGGTAGATCAAAGGTACAAGATCCCCACACACTCAAAGGTGTATCATGGAAATATGTGTGTACACACATCCCTATAAAACTGGTCAAAGAGGACTCATAACTATCCCATTTATTATGTGACCTATTTCAATATGTTTTGTTTATATTATACATTATAAAAAGACAAATATCCGAATTACAAATTAAATACCAAGTATTTTATTTTCTCAATCGATATAAATGATGTGAAATTTATTATAAAAATTTTAAAAAATAATTCATCCAATTATCCCATTTCAAATATGTCAATTAACTATTAAAAACTATTACCCGTGTTTTTAATCAAATAATTCTTTTTCCCAGATAAAATGATTGGATTTTTATTAGAACAATTTAAAGCAATGTTTTATGAAAAAATATTTGGAAATCAATTTATTCAAAACAATTTCACAATTCAAACTCCAAAATTAAATTCCATAATTTATTTACAACAATTTCCCTTAAATTTTATAATCAATCACCAATTCAATAGAATTGGGGATTTTCCCCCAATTTTTTTTTGGAAAATCAACCATAATCTCTAATTTACTGGAACTGAGTTTATAACAAATTGAATTTCATATTAATAAAATTCCACCCATTGAATTGAAATAAATTTAATCAAATTAAGAAATTTAGGGTAAATCAAAATTGAACATCAGGATGGAACCACATGCCTCAGGATCATGGGATCATGAAACACCTAGCCTAAATTGGGAAACTCTAATGAAGAAAATAAATAATGTAGATACAATAATAAAACCTATATCCAAGATCTAAAACAGAGGGTATTAGATTATATAACAACATGAATAACTATAAAATCCTAGGGATGAAAGATGAGAGAGTAGGAGAAAGAGAACATGAAGAGTAAAATTACGAGGATGGGATCAAATATTATTCTCCTAGATTCAATTTGATTCTGGAGTGGTGTAGAGGGGCCAATATCACCTCTCGGGGGCACAAAGGAGGGGGGAAATGATATGGGGTCGTTCTGGACCATTAGGATTAAAAAAGGGTTTTTTTGGATTATAAAACAAAATTTTTGACTAATTATTTCCCATACACACAGTTTCTTGGTCATGATCGCATGGTTATATAAACCATGAACTATATCCACGAAACCCAATTAATGGAGTTTTATGGTTTCTCCTAGGTGGGTAAAAATTTATTAGAATCGTGTGCTAGACATGAAAACCCACACTATTTGGTTTTTCATGATTTCCACTATGAGGGCGCACAGTTTGGGAAAACCGTGAGCCAACCCTTCATAGCCCATAAACATTCAATTTTTTTGGGAATTTTACCCAAATAAACATTAAAAACCTAACCGAAGAATTATCAAAATAGGGCATTAGTAATATCAAAACATAGTAATAGGATATTATAAGGACCCAAACATAATTCATAGAGAACTAGTCCTAAAATAGAATTAAACATTCATAAATTTTTCTAAAACAATTTAATAAATTTAAACTATAATATTAACTTACATGTACACTATGAAAATATTTTATATGAATTTATAAATTTATGATATCTTTTATCCCTTTTATAACTTTCCAATTTTTATGATTTTATTATGACTGGAAACAACTCTTTCAATATTTAGATTTACATTAAAAATGGATTAATTATTCTCTACCACCTTTTATACATTATATGATTTTTTTCATTAGTATTTTAAGTCTAAAATAAGGTACATTTCATTAATATTCATAATATGAATTGTGCTAATGATTTATACTAAACGAAATTTTTAGATTATGATCGATGGATGAAAAAGTGGGGACTATATCCTCTATTCCCTTAGCTATAGTCAAAATAGTATATATTAAATTTTATATTTTAAATTTTATTTTCAGATTCATTTTAAAATTTATTTCTCAGAGACACAAGTAGGAAAAATCTACTCTCTAGTTATACTCTTTAATGTGGTCACTATGATGGCCAATCAAGTGGGGGTTTTAGTAGATATACTATGAGTAACCATTGTACCCATTCACACCCAACCTAGCCACCAAATACCCAATCTACCATAGTATTTCCTCCTACTACTCCACCTGAGGCACTAAGTATGTTCACATATATTTCTTCATCATCATTTCATATAGTCCCAACTTCTCATATAACATTTCCATCTCCAATGAAGGCTCCCCATCCAATTTATTTGTATCCTGATACTTTTATGCCATTTACACTTCACATTCCCATTCATCTAGGGTTTTAGGAAAATAATACTAAGATGATAATTCATATATTTCAGATAACCAATATCATGTATTATATTAAGTTAATCCGTCACAAGCTACTGATCTTCCACATCCCAAGATCCATTAGAGCATAATGGGATTCTTAAATAATGTATTTTTTTATAAGGGAATTAAATTCACCTTCAATAATTATATTTTAGTTGTAATTTTTATTAATTATATTTTCTTTCTTTTTACAAGGATTAACTAATAGAAAATGTGAGAATACTCAAATATGTGATGTGGAGAACTAGCATACACAAATTTGGGTTGATTATAATGAAGAAAAATAATTTATTATTTAAAATAGTAAACAAGGTAGAATTTTTTTGGTGATGTTATCCAAGTATTGTGAAGTCATTTCAATTAAACCAATCTGATAGAGAAATGATGATAATCAAATCATGGATAACACATGTGATGATATATGGGTAATAAAAAAAGTTAAATTTAAACATATATTATTATTTAACATTTTAAGTATATACACACTTTGGGGTGAACTACTAGGAAGGATCGTTATATAAATGAGGTATTTTTATGACCAAATGAGTTTATTTAGGTTTATCCTAACAAATCTAATATATTTATCTAAATTATTCAAGCAAGTGTATTCAGGAATGAATTGAATAAAACATGTAAAATAAGAATACACTCTTAAATAAATCAAACTAGCCTATCTCCATTTCTATTACTCAATCAAAGAGACTCCTCGTATAAGAAAACAATATATTTTCATCATCAAAGAATTCCATAAAAAAATATGAGTAAATATTTTTCCTTTTCTTAACATTAGATTGTATAAAAATAATCAACATTGGAAACTTTCTCTTTTATAAGTAAATATTAATTAAATATAACAATATTGGTATATTTATAGCCAGAGTGACTCATTTTGAAATTATTTCTATAGATGGGGACTCTTATCAAATCTCACCTTGTCATATATAATTTATTGAATTTTAATCTTTCCACTAATACAGACTCTAACAAATACCAAGATCAAACCCTCATGTAATATCCCTACCTCAACCAATAACATTTTTAATATAATGATTTGGACATTTTCAACCCAATAAAACTCCAAAAATTATTAAGAGTCCATCCATTGTGACACACCCCACCTCTTCGGACCGACATTGTAACAAAATTTTGGGAATTTGTTCACCTACAGGGCCTCTAACAGTTATCGAGTGTGTAACAACCTAGGTAATTATAAAATAATTTTTTTTCATTATGGAATTAATATATAAAAATTCATTATAAACTTATAATGAATTAATTAATTTTTAAATAAATTTAAGAATTTTTACTATTATAATAATAACTTGACCATAAGAATAGTAACATGACCATTGTGAATACTAATTAAAGAAAATATAATTGTAACTTTAGATATGAGAGTATAAATGAAATTTATGTATCTTATATGTATAATAATGATATATTAATATCACAAAATAAGGAAATAATTATTTTTGAAATGATAAATTTAGTTTTGGGATTTCTATAAGTCATAAATATTTAATTAAAATTTTAAAAATAATTTAATGATTAAAAATATTATTTTCATAAAATATATTCATAAATTATTATTTTGTTTCTTTGTGATTATATGATATGTTTATGTGACTTTTATTAATTTTTCAATGTTTTATAAAATTAGTTATAATTTAAAAATTAGTATTTTCCAAATAAATTATGATTTTAATTATAAATAAAATTTCACATATTTAGAAAATTATTTTCAAAAAAAGAGTTAATTTTTGAATTCTGCACATCTAATTAGGACTAGGGTGAATTTTTCGAATTTTTCAGAAATACTAGATTTTTTGGTGAATAGTAACATATTGTAATTTACAGTATATATACATTATATGATAAATACATTATTCCTAACATCTTTAATTTAATAATAACTATAATAAATAACTTATAAGTATTATTTAAATATATTTAGTAATAATTCTAAATCTATTCATAGTCTTCACCCAAAATAATAAACAAATGAATAAAATAATCAAAAAAACACCCTCCGTCACTAGATATACTGCCCTCGACGCCTATTCTCCTCACAGCTCTCAATATATTATCATTGTGAAAATTCTTCAAAAATAATCTTACCAAGACTTTTCCCCAAGTAGAAGACGTTATAGTATCACTAAAAGGCCAAAACCTAGTGCCTTAAGAAGAATCTCAAGGAGAAGGGATCAAGAGGATAAAAGCCTCTTTCATTTTCGTTTATTTTATTTTCAATTGTTTTTTATTTATTATATTCACTCCACCTAAAATTATAAAATAGGAATGAAAAATCCAGTATCTTATATATACATTAATTTTATCATGTATATATATAAATTCATCTTCATAATTCTCGTCCTCTCCCTTTTATTCTAGAAATAAAAACCTTATATGTGATATGTCGAATTACTGACATCATAGATAATGTATTTTCAATTTATTCTACCACCTTTAATGATGGTCATAAAACCATTAATATGGTTGAATAGTATTTTTTATACATATTATATGTTATATTATTTTCAGGAATTGGTTTTCATGCATAATATTAATTAATAACACAAAAGTGGTGCACAATGATAAAAATTCACTAAAATAAACTAATGATCATCACTAAGGATTTATCTAATGATTCATCCTCATACCATATAAACAAGATAGTACATAAGGACTCTTAATATTATTTATTTTTCACAATATCATTTAATTTAAATTATGGTGTTTATCTCAATTTTGACATGAAAATCCATATAAACTAACCATGGAAACGATCAAATAAATGTACTTTAAGAAATGTAAATAACCAAATATTAATAATAAATTAGTTAAAATATGTTCTGATAATATCATATAAGTAATTATAAATATTAATATGGTTCTTTAATATATAAATAACGCAGTTTAAACCATTATACATGAAGTTTGAACACTATTTAAGTAAAACAAACTTGAGGTTAGGGTATTCTAGACACAAATTATATTATTTTCGTAAACCTTATACTTCATTGATTATGTTGTACTAAGATAATTTGTGTAATAAATTTTGTATATATTATGTTTTATTATGTGTATTTAATTTTAATACACATATCCCTTTAGTTCAATTACTTATCACTTCTGTTATATAGTGTTTTATGGGGATTTTATTTCAAAATTGTCTTTTAAAATTCAATTTTTTTTAAAATTCAAAAGGGATGATTGTATGAAAGTGTTATTATTTTGTGATTAATTTATTTTTATTGGAATTTTTTTATGATTAATGTTGGGAACTATATATCCCTCATATTCATTGGGTATTTTTTAAGTTGGAGGTCAGTCGTATGGTTACCCTAAGAGTAACTACGATGGTTACACCATCAGGCAGCCATTAGGGTTACATTGTAAGGTAGCAGTAATGGATAAAAATCATATTCTATCCATGAAGGTTAAATTATTCAGTAATTAATTCTCTATATTATATTTATAGTATTATATATGTTTCAAATTTTTTATGTAAATATCATGTTTTCACAAAGTAACTATATGATACATATTGGGTGAGAAGTATTTCATTGTGATAATTATTTAACATGTTTATAAATATACATGTACTAATAGTTTCTTCACATAATTTAATATCCTCTAATAATATTTTTTTCTCATACCATGTTTGAATAATTTTTTTTACATTTTATAAGGATGGGTAAGAGAAAGAAAGATGACATGTTGAATGTTATGAGAAATTTCATAAAAAAAGAACCATGATTTAAATTATATTTTTTATTTTGAAAAATTGTCTACTGTTTTCATTGTATCTTGATTGTATGAATGTGTTATGTTATGTATATATTATTTCCTAATTATCTAAACCTTTAGTCCTGAAAATATACTCAATTCATAAGAATGTACAATCATGACTAAAACTCAGGGTTATGTAATGTTATAAGGTTGGGTCCTTACAGTATGTATTAGAGGAAACTTCTATAAAATCAGGGGTTATGAAGAAGTTAATAGAATAAAAAAATTTATTTTTACTGTATGGTTTATTTTAAACTTTATATAATTTTAATATTAACATGTTTTTTCATTTAAGACAATATTTATCATAATTATTTCCCATATAAGGAATAGGGAAGTTGATGTTTGAAGGCACCGAGAGGCTTTTATCATTTCGAATTAGCAACCTGGAATGGTGGGAATTGGAACTGAATAGTTTGTTAATGTAATGGATAATTTAATATAAGATATAAATAGGGGTTTCATCCATTGATTTGAATATCCAGATCTACAACAAATGAATTTGATGATAGAAGAACATTTTAGGATGCAACACCCTCTGACACTTATTGGATCTTCTCACTTAGTAGTGGTTGAAGGATGGATTAAAGTTCTTGAAAATATATTTGATGTTATGGGGTGTTCATATAATCAAATTTTTAGTCTTTAATTTTATTAAATTCAAGGTGAAGCTAGCTAGTGGTGGTCAATGGCTAAGAATTTTAGGGATAGTGATGATATTGATTCCTTGAAATCAAATGAATTTAATAATATTGTACTTGAAAAATATTTTCCTAAGGTGGTTCGACATCATATGGAAAAGAAGTTTCATTAATTGAAACTAAAGGATGATTATTTAGTGGTAGTTTATGAAGAAAAAATCACCCAATTGGCATGGTATGCTCCAAATATTATTTTAGTTCTTGATAGCCAAATCAGTCGTTTTTACTGAGTATTAATGTTAAGATACTGAAGGGAACTAGACTCCCATGAATACAAAAGTAATGGAAAACTTGTCTTATATATTGAGAGGGTATAATTGGATTTTTCTTATAATCATCTTTACTAAAAACATATGAACATGTCCATATAGAAAGAAATGGGTAAAAATAAATTAAAGGCATCTAAAGATATGGAAGTCCAATTTCCTGTTTTTGAAATGTGTGGTAAAATTCACAATGGGGAATGCCTTAACAAAACTAGGAAGTGTTTTCAAGGTGTTTTTTATTGAAATATGGATTGATATTGTAATGAAAATCATCCTAATATTAATTAAGATAATAAAAATATAAAGTGTTTGAAATATGGTGAGTTGGGTAATTATGTGAATACCTTCCCAAAGAAATATCTAAATAATGAATAGAAATCATATTTTAAGCAGAAACGTGTGGTGAGATCATTTTTTCAATACGTTAGTAGATTCCAGGCCATCCAATGAAGTGGTATCAAGTAATTTGTTTGATTACTCTAATTTTTATACTGTCTTGTTTGATTCAAGGTTTTCACATTCCATTATTTCTAATAAATCTTCAAGTAAATTAAAATTTTCACCTCATTATATGAGACCAAAACTTATAGTTAAATCATTAGTGGAGAATATTACAAAAAAAATGAATTATAAGAATCATTTTTTTGTTTTATATGTAAATACATTTCCTAAAAGACTTTTTTCCTTATTAGATTTTGATTTCATTATGAGTATGGATTTTATTTTTTTTATCATACTAATATTTATTTTAGAGATAAATAAGTTGGTTTTAAGAATGATTTTCATTTTGTATATAAGAATGAACCCACAAAATTAATAACATTAAAAGATGTTAATAAAATGTTAAAATATATAAATCAAATTTATCTTTCTTATATTATTAAAAATAAGGTAAATTTCAAGATTAAGGATGTTCTAGTGGTAAAAGAATATCTATATGTTTTTTCAAATGTGATTTCTAGTGTTACACAAAAATGGGAGGTTATATTTACTGTTGACATGGTTTGTATTGCCAATCCAATTTCAAAACCCCCTTATTTAATGCCCAATGTGTAACTTATTGAATATAACAATTAGTTGTTGGAGTTTCTTGATAAAACCTTCATTCATTCTTGAAATTCACCATGGGGATCTCCCATTTTGTCTGTTAAAAATTAATATGGTTCCATGAGACTTTTCATTTGTTATAGGGCCTTAAATAACATTACTGTTAAAAATAAGTATCCATTACCTTATGTCGATGAATTGTTTGAACAGCTCTAGGGGGATCATTATTTTTACAACATTGAATTGAGATCCATGTACCATCAGCTAATGTTTAAGGAGGATGACATCACAAAAACAACATTTTATACTAGATATGGGCATTATGATTTTTTATGACCTTTGGTTTGTAAAATTCCCATATATTATTGATGGATATTATGAATATAATATTTCATGAATATTTTGAAATGGTTATTTTCATTTTTATTGATGATATTTTGGAATTTTTAAAATGTTATTTATGTCAGGAAAAATATTTAAGGATTTTTTTGCATGCATTAAAAGAAAATAATTCATACATAAAATTTAACAAATGTGATTTTTGGTTTGCAATAAATTTCATTTTTTGAGAACATTTTTAATAAAAATGGTATATTAGTTTATCCCAAAAAAAGTTGTTGATGAATGGAAAATACCTAAAAATGGTCTATAGATTCATAGTTTTCTTGGATTAGAAGATTGTTACCAAAATGTTGTTAAACAAATTTCATGATTATCTATCACACAAACTATATTAATATCAAAATTGATTAAATTTATTTATTTTTAAATAATGTGATGTTTGTTTTTAGGAACCGGATAATTGATTGGTGAATGATCTAGTTTTAGAACTACCCTCAAAATATGGATAATATTTCATCAATAGTGATGCTTCAGTGAATGGAATTGGTTATTTCATGCAGAATGATGAGGTAATTGCTTATGATTCATGAAATCTAAAACCTCGTGAGCTAAATTGTCCCACACATGATTTGGAATTAGTAGCTATGGTTTTCACTATGGAATTTTTGAGGCATCATTTATACAGATCCAAATGTGAAATATTTACTAACCATAGATGTCTAAAGTATATATTCATTCAGATAGAATTAAACTTTAGGTGGATTATGTGACTTGAACTGATAAAAGATTATTATTTCATAATCAATTACCATCATGGAAAAGAGAAAAAAGTGTTGAATTCCTTAAGTTGAAAACATCCTACTACATCAATCATGTTAAATTGGGAAAATGACCCATTGATTAATGATTTGATGAATATTGTCTTTAAATTTTATGGTGTAGGAAATTCTTCTATTTTGTTTTAGGTGTCAGTATAGTCATCACAAATTGATAGAATTAAAAAAGTATAAAGGGAAGACTATGAGAAATAGAAAAATGTATACTTGGATAAAAGTGGTAAGTTTCATGAATTTAACATTGATAAATATTTAGTTTTAATATTTGAAATGAAAATGTTTGTGCCTTGTGATTCAAAATTGAAGAAAGAGTTGATAAGTGAAGATTATAGTTCTTTATTTTTAGTTCATCCCACCAATACTAAGATATACATAGACCTTTGGGGGTATTTCTGGTGGGATGGAATAAAAAGAGATATTGAATATTTTACCATGAAATTTTTGACATTTCAATAGCTTAAATTAGATAAAAAAATTTATCAAATGGGATTCTCTAGCTATTTCCAGTTCCATATTGTAAATCAGAAACTATATCCATGTAATTTGAGGCAGGACTACCAATGATATCTTGAAGTAACAATGAAATTTGGGTTATTATTGATTAGATTAGTAAATTTTAACATTTATTTATTATTCAAGATATTATTTCTTCATGTCATATTTCTCAAATCTACCTCAAAAGTATTTTCAGGTTATATGGAGTTCCTCTTTCCATTGTATCAGACCGGGATCCCTAGTTCATTTATAAATTTTTTAAAGGCCTTCAAAATTAAGTGGGAACTAAAATAAATATTAGCATATCCTTTCATCCCCAATATTATGGAAATACCAAGTAAAAAATTAATACATATAATGATATTATTCAAGATTGTTCAATGGAAAAATAGAGACTATGGATCAATATATTTCTTTAGTTGAGTTATATTATAATAGTAGTTTTCATTCTAGTATACAGATGAAACCTTTTGAGGTGTTATATAGAAAGAGAAATCAAACTCATTATTTTTGGGATGATGTTGGGGAAAGGAAGTTCATAAGATCATAATTCTTAGAGGAAGTGGCTGAGAAAGTGAATATTATCCCACAACATATGAGGATAGCTTAGTGTAGGAAGAAACTTTAAGTAGATAAAAAGAGGGAATACTTTTATTTCAGGGTAGGTGATCATGTTTTTTTTAAATCTTTCCTTTGAAAAGTGTTATTCGATTGGGTAAGAAATGAAAGCTCGGTCCATGGTTCATTGGACCTTTTGAAAAATCATGGAATGTTGGACCAGTTTTTTACCGAGTATCCTTCCCTTTGAGTTTATCTCAGGTACAAAATGTTTTTTAGGTTTTGGTGCTATTAAAGTTTGTTCTAGTTCTATCTCATGTTTTGATCCCAAAACATGTTCAGTTGTAAGAGAACATTTATTATAAAGGGAAACCAATTCTAATTCTTGGTCATGGAGAGAATGTATTGTGGAATAAAGTAATAAATCAGGTTAATGTTTTGTAGAAAAACCATATGTATGAAGAAGCAACATGTGAATCTAGAAATTCTATGCGGTAAAATTGTCATAAATTATTTAAAAAATGAATAAAAATTGTGAGGATGCAATTTCCAAAATTTTGGGAGAATGTAACAACCCATGTTTTTATAAAATAATATGATTCTTATTTTGGTATTATATATTTAAATTCATTGTAAATTTATATTGAAATCATTGATATTTAATGAAATTAAGGAATTTTTACTGATTGAATAGTAACTATACCTTAGGAATAGTAACATGACCATTAGGAATAGTAATTTGAACAATATAGTAGTAACCTCAACTATGAGAGTATAAATTTAATTTATGTATCTTATAAGTATAATCATGATATATTTATATCATAAAATAAATCAATAAATGTTTTGTAAACGATAAATTATGTTTTCGTATTTTTGTAAGTCATAAATATTTATTTAAAATTTAATAATTAATATAATTATTTAAAAGAAAATTTATTTGAATAAAATAGATTCATAAATTAATATTTAGTTGTCTTATGATTATAAGATATTGTTATGATACTTTAAGTAATTTTTCAATGTGTTATAATATTAGTTACAATGTTTAAATTCGTATTTGTTTGAATAAATTAAGATTTAAATTAAAAATTAATTTTTTCATATTTAGAAAATTATTTCAAAAAAATGGAGTTCATTTATGAATTCTAAACATAGAAAAATGGTTGGGGTGATTTTCTAATATTTTTATGAAATACATGAATTTTTGGTGAATAGTAAAATAAGGTAATTTATAGTTTATATACAATATAAGATAAATACACTATTCATATCATCATGAATGATGTAAGGAAAATTATCTATAAATTTCATTTATTATTTAAATATATTTAGTGATAATTCTCAAACTATTAATAGTCTTGAGCTACATAATAAACTAATGAATAAAATAATCAAACAAACTACCCCTCATCCACTGTAAATACCGTCCCTCACCCCCACTTCTGCTCTAACCTATCAAGCATTGATTATTATCCAAATTATAACCAATAATCTTAAAAAACCTCTTCCCCATGTACAATACCTACTGGTCTCACCAAAATTCCAAACCCTAGGGAGTTTTAGAGGATATCAAGGAGAAGATATTGATAGGAAAAATTCCTTTTTCATTATATTTTATTTTATCTCAAGTTATTTTTATTCAATTATACTCTCTTCACCTAAATTTATATAAGATGAATGAAAACTATAGTATCTTATATATAATTCAATGTTATCATGTTTTTTTAACAGTTAAACCACATAATTCTTCTGATCACTCTTTTATTTTAAAAATAAAAACATCATCTCTGATATGTCAAATTACCAACATCATGGACAATGTGTTTTCAATTTACATTACCAACTTCAAGGAAAATCATAAAACAATTAATATACATAAATATTATTTTATTATAAATATTAAATATTATATTATGTCATGGAAGCAATTTTTATGCATAATATTAATTAACAAAACAAAAGTGGTTCCTAATGATAAAAATTCCAAAAACAAATATTCTAACGATCATCACTAATTATTTATGTAATGAATCATCCTCTTACTATTTAATAAATTATATATAAGACAATTTAATATTTTTTATGTTCATAAATATCATTTAATTTATATTGTATAGTTTTTCTCCCTTCTGACAAGAAAATAAATAATAAACCAACCATAAAAACCATGAAATTACTACACCCAAAATAATAAAAATAAAAATAATATTTTTAATAAATGGATTAAAATATTATATGATAATATCATATAAGTTATTATAAATACTAATATTTATTATTAATATATTAATAAATAATATAATACCATTATACATGTTTTTTCAACACATTAGATGTAAGACAAACATGATGTAAGAGAAATTTTAAACCTATTTCTATTATTCTGGTTAACCTTATACCGCATTAATTATGTGGTACTAATATTATTTGTGTAATTAAAGTTGTTTATAATATGTTGTATTTGGTATATTTATATTGTATACACATATCCATTTAATTATATTAAATCTTACTTCTATTGTATGTTGTTTATAAGGGACTTTTCATTCAAAATCTGCTTTTAATCTTCTATTTTTATAAAATTAAATAGGATGTTTTAATGAAAGTGTAATTATTTTACTATTTTGTTATTATTATTGTAAATATTTTAGGATTATGGGTGGGAAATATATGTCCCTATAATTTATTGGGTATGGTAAAGTTGTTGGTTGGAGATATTGTTACTCTAAGTGTAACATCGATGGTTACACCATATGTTTTTCATGAGAGTTACATGTAAGCTAGTTGTGAGAGTTACAAATCATAAGTTATCCATGAGGGTTACAATATTATGTAATTAATTCTCCATGTATCCTTTATAGTATTATTTGTTTACCAATGTTTCTTGGAAAACTCATATTTTCACAATGTAACTATGTGATACATATTGGGTGAGATGTATTTCTTTCTGAGAATGATTTAATATGTCTATAAGTATTCGTGTACTAACGGTTTCTACCATTTTTTTATGTCCCCTATTGATCTTTTTTGTGATCATCCCAAAAAAAAATTTAAAAAATTCATAGGGTATAAGGATGGGGAAGAGGAAGAAAGAAGTATTTTGGGATGTTATAAAACTTTTCATGAAAAATAATCCATGTTTTATTTTAAAAAATATGATTCTAAAATAATGGCTACAATTTTCATAGTATCCACATTATATGAATGTGGTATTTGATTGATGTATTGTGTCTTATATCTCCAAAAATCTCATCCTAAAAATATTTTCAATGTGTAAGAATTCAATTTCTTGACTAAAACTCTTGGTTGTGCAATCTTTTAAGGTTGGGTCCTTATAGAGTGTCATGTCATTGAGAATTAAAATCTTAATATTACCACTAAAGTCATATAGTAAATTTGTTATTACCCATGTCATTTATTATGTATACTCTCTAGAATTACCATGCATAATTATAATATTCTAGAAAAATAAATATATCTACCAACAAAATTATATGGCACCTAACATGGTTTCTATAATCTATATCCAACAATGTTTGATTACCGCATTGAAATCATTCCTTATATCATAAATATTTTCATGATTTACTCCCTCTTTACTAACGAAATCATATATGAAAACAATTCCCAAAAAATACTTTTCATAACCACACCATTACATTATTTATACTAAATCAAGGCATGTTAGATGGGTTTATCTAATTGATCAAAATAAATTAATACATTACAAAAATTCTTAAAATAACCAAAAAAATATAGAAAACTTATTTTCAATATTATATTAAAATATTATGATATATGAATTCAAAGATAGATATTACAATCCCAATACCTTGTTTCCATAACCCATATAGAAAAATACATGTTTAAAGTGTAACTTATATGATAAATTTCTATTAATGAGTTTAATTTCTCTAATATATTGTGTATGACTTAATATTACAGAATAAACATTAAAATAGATGCACATAATAATAATATATTAAAAATAAAAAAATTAAAACAATATTAAGATGTTAACATATTAAATGATTACCAGAAAATATATAAAATCTAAGGTATGTTAAAATTTAAATATTTTCGATTGATATTAACATATATACATGTAAATAAATTCATTTAATATGAAATATAAAATCTAATGAATATAAAATCTAATTAAAATGGTTGGAATAAAATGGATATAAATTTAAATAAATATACCTATACATACCTGACCTAATAAAAATAAAACATAACAAAACCAAATTTTACTAACATGGAAAAACCCAACCCAAACAGAACCAGACCATCCATAACTAGAAAAAATTATATTAAATAAAAATAAAAAATAAAAAATTAATTCAATTTAGTTGTAATACCATGTGTGAAAATAGTATAGATCATATTGTATTAAATTGAACTTAACTCAATAGATCTGAATAGAGTGAATCCAACGTGAGTAAAATTTAACCAAACCAAAGCACATTATATTTAATTGATATTTCAATTTAGAACATGAATTAAACAATGAAAACTAAATATAAACAGAACCAAACCAATATAAACTATGAAATATTGGCATGAACCAACTATCCCAAACAAAATTGAAACACATTTACTGAAACTAAATAAAACTAACATGTTTAATTAATAACTAATAAAATTTATATTGGATCTAAAAGTTCCAAATTGTCCTAAGAAATACCTAATCAAAATAAAATCACCCAAAACTTGTCAAAAAAATATCGGATTAATATAAATGAATGAAAATAAATTCAATAAAAACTATCCAACCTATCCCAATAAAATAATAAAAAAAATTCTAATATATGTTGACTAAGATAATAAAATTCAGTTAATTTTTGTTTGATTGACATTAATTTCACTTGGGTATGTTTAATATGATTCATATTGGTATAGTTATATTATTTTGTCTTATTTAGTTAAAAACAACCTATAATGTGTTAATTTTGTTCAGTATTACAAAATTATTAAATAATATAATTTCTTTTTCATCTAATAGTATTGAACACTAAAGGGTGTGTGCCTCGAGTGAAATTTTTTTTATTGTACAACAAATAATAAATATGGGAGTGTGGTAAATGAACAGATGTAAAAAAATATTTTTTGTTTTATTATAAAAATTTTAAATTTTAAAACATATTTCAGAACTAAATAGTTAATTTATATTGTTTGTAGTGTGCTTTGGCGGCCCTAGATGAGAAATAAGATGAATTTTTTTTGGAAAAATGATCATTTGATACAATTATAGGAAATGAACACTATATGAGAGTTTAACATCAGATTGGGAGGAGTATTTTCCTATCTAGTTATTGACCAAACTTTTTGGGCACTAATATCTCTAATAGTAATGATTTTTAAGAGGTTCCTAAAAATGTTTTCAAGGCTAAAACATATCCACACAAGAGTGTGAAATAAGTAAAATATTAACCATGTAGCCTAAGAAATCTATGAAAAACTTATATCCACCACTTACATTAGATACCTATATGTTTTAATACTTAATTCCAATTATGTGGTCATTATATCATAAACAATGTTGTGAATTTTCTATTAGTGGTGGGGGTGATAATTTACAAGAAGTAATGGTAAGGATAATGTTAAAAGTGATGATGTCTGTGAGGATATTCATGATTAGGTGATGATGGTGATTAACATGATGGTAGTGGTGGTCATGAGGGGGATATTTTTCCTATAATAGCCTAATTTTTTTGTAATATATATTTTCAAATAAATTGAACATCTTATATATCCTATGTTACACACAAAACCGAGTTTTAACGAACCACGATATATTATTGTTATTATTATTTAAACATGACCACTATAACCTAGCCATGAAAAATATCTATATATTAGAATGAAAAATTTTCATAAATTATTTAGATTGTTTTTATATAACTATAACCAATTTATAAAAAGGTAATTAATTCTTTTTAATGTATTTATATGTTTTAAAAATACCTTTTTCCAAAAAAAATAATTTTTATTGCATTCTTTAAAAACTAATAAAATTAATTTTTAAAACATTATTAAATTTATTTTAAAAAAGTGTCTTAATTATTTTGAATAAAAACTTCAAAAAAAATTTAGTTTTTATTTATGATAATTTTTTTAAGTGATTAATTTTTCAATTAATAATTAAAAAATCTGATTTATATTAAAAACTGCCTTTTCATATAAAGAAATTTAAAATTTATATATTGTTTATAAATTTTAAAAAATTAAATTATGTTAAATAATTATTTTACTAAACCAATTTATGTGATTGGAATAAAATTAATATTAAATGATTATGTTAAAAAAATTTATATTTATGAAAAGTTTATCTTTGAAAAACAAATTCTTCAAATCTATGGGTTTACTTTTAAATTAAAATTTGAAACTTATGTGAATGGAATTAGGAAAAATTAATTCCATATTTTGAAATATAATAATTAATATTATAAAATAATTTCATTTTTTTCAAGATTAATATTAACACCAGTAAAAAATAATTGTCTAGATTAATGTTAAGTAGGTTTAATGAGGGTTAACATAAGAGGTAAGAGTTACAATGACCTAAAAACTTATCTAATTCCAATTTTAGGTACATATTTTGACCATATAATATCTAATTAACCTGAATAAATCATTTTAGATCCATTTTCCATTTTTAAAATGTTGTTACATCTTTTTTAAAAAAAAATTCCTACTATGTCCTTCTCTCCCACTTATAAAATGGAACCCCTATCCTCTCCACTTCACACTTCCAAATAAATTTGGATCATCCAATACATTACCAAATATCTTCTTAATTTTCTTCCCTATATCCTTGATGACTTATTTTGATTGCAAAACCCTTCTAATAATTCTATTTGTTACAAATATAAAGTGTTTCTTTGAAGAAGATATAAATTTATTAAAATTGCGTTTTAGTGTTATCTGTTCTCATAAATCATTAAAATATTCTTAAACTATGATGTTATAATATCACCATTATAACCCATATACTAGGATGTTATTTTAATGGGATATATTATACTCTTCTCCACTTATAACAAATGGAAGATCAAACCATCAATTATATGTACGATTGACTACCACCTCGTAAACTGATCTAATTATATTTCAGCAACACCTATCAAAGTGGGATATAATGATGGGTTTTCAATTTTTATATGATATATATGAAATAATTATACACATTTAATTATAATATCACATATTCCTTCATACTTTCTATCCCTTGGAAATATGATAACATTTTTCTGTGCATGAAATACTATCATCTTGTAAATTGATGTGATTCATCGTTATATTATGGCTTAAATGGAAGGTAATAAGGGTAAAGTTAATGAATATATGTGACATATATGAAATCATAGTGACTCTCAAAATTTGAAATATTATTTACCTTTATTTTATTCCATCCCTCAAGAAAATGGAAAAACTGTTACAATGTATGTATGAGCTACTGTCTTTATGAAAGATGTAATTCATTTTCTATATCTGAAATTAATGAAATAATATAAATAATTATCTAATGAATATATATGATATATATATCATGTTTAAAATTTTATAGATTATGCAACAAAAAAAATAAAAGGACTAAAAATAGAAAACCAAAACATACCTAAAAAATGAAGCAGCTTTTACCCGAAACGTGATTTTAACATGGAATTGTTAACAAATAAGTAATAAAATTTTATAGGTAAATAATATATGGTATTATATATTTTATTATGGTTATTTAATATATGTATAAAATACCTATATTTATTACACAGGAGGTAAAAGTTTGTATTAAAGAATTTTACACTTCTATTATGTAATTTCTAGTCTCCCTTTAATTTAGAGGAGAGATATGCAATATTGACCACTTATTTATTTTGGGTGATGTGTATACTTACATTTTTAATTTTAATATTGGGAATCTATTTATTTTTAGGATATATAATATTTAATTTTAATTTATTCATTAATGGTTCTTATGATTCAAAATTTTCCAAAGTCGTAAGGGATTTTCATCACACTTTTATTTCAATTAGACCCATTCCATATTCACCAATTGTTTATTTTGTATGTGGTATATAAATACCATGAATGTATTTTAGGATTATTCTCATGGAATTTTCAGATATAAAAACACACATAAATTTATTTCTTTTTATGGGTCTTATGATTCAAAAGATACCAATGCGACAATGATTTTATATTACAATGCCATTATTTATCAACATTTTTTAAGATTATGTTTCCAATTATAACAATATATGATATATATATTATGAAACATAGAAATTTTTACTTTATTATCAAGTCATGAAAAATAATTATTTTCCTTCATTTTACTCTTTTTATGGACTCACAATTTTAAAATAAATTTTTATTAAAGACAACTTTATATCTCTGTTTAGTTGAAAACCCATTACTTTCCATTTTTTTGTTTTTTAAAAAAATTAAGTAAAGAGTTAACTATTATAAAATGATTGAGTAAATAAATTTTCACCCATTTTTGAATTTTTATAAAATGGTTTAAAAGGAATCTTATTTAAATTTTCTAAAAAAGAATCTTTGGACTTTATACCGAAAATGATAATGGAATAATCATTTTAATGTGTTTGAAATTAATGGTATTCTAAACCGTCATAAATAAACAATTATATAAATATTACATTACCTATCTACAAGGTAATATTCAATGAAATTATTTTATTTTGTATTTTGGAACATTTTATATTTTAAATAAGTGTTTTTAAATTATAATTCTTATTTTCATGAGGAATGTTTTTATTCATATTTTAAAGATTTATATTCTTTAAAGACAATTCACCTTGATTTTAATTGTGATTAACTAGGGATCTGATTTAGTGATACCATCAATATTATTTCATTTGATGGTTTATTATTATAAATGAAATATGTTATGAAACTTATTATTTTTACATGGGGTTTTCTATGATGAAATTTTTATAAAACCCATTCTTTTTCATGGGTTCTGATATGATGAATGGTTTATGGTCTTATAACATGAGTATGTGTGAATTTTATTTTATGGTGGTTGGGACCTATATCACCCTCCAATTCATTGGGTAATGTAAAATATTTTATGAGCTCAAAGGGTCCATGGAAGGTTATCTCAATCCTAAAAGAGAGTATACATGGGTTTTCCCAAGAACAAAAGAGGGTACATGGGAGGTTTTCTGAAGCCCAATATAGTGTACCTGGGAGGTTATCCCAATCCTAAAAGAGGGTAAATTAGAGGTTATACCAATACCAAATTAGTTATACCAGTGGTTAGTCTATTCCTATAATGTTATGAATGTATTGAGGGGTATTCGTGAAAAATAAGTTTCTTTTATTATGTATATGCCACAGTTCTTTGTCATATGAAAATGTTATGATCTCATGAATCATGTTCATTGATTCCATTTTGATTCGTATATTATGAACTACAAAAATTTATGATATGACTCATGTTAATGATTCTATGATACAGAAGGTATGGGTTAAAATGAATTTCTCTTGTTCTCATACGATTATGCTCATGTTATATTGATATCACTTTTTTTTACCCTTACTAAACATCTTAGTTAACCATTTATTATTTTTATTTCCCAATTTTATGAATACAGGTATAATGGTTGATATTTATAATAAGGTTGACAGTTGTGAAGAACTATTATGGAGATAATGTAGTTCACATATGAACTAGTTGTTTATTTATATATGTTTACAAAATAATTATTCATATATGATTCTTGAAAAGTTCTTTATTTTATATAAATAATATTCATATATTATAATATATGTATATATGATATGTTTGGGTTTTTATAGTTTGTATTAGAGAACTTATTAGTTAACCTTTATATTCTAGGATGAGGAAAATTTATAGAGATCCATACGGACATGTCTAGGGTATGACTAAGGATATTTCTATGAATATTCCAAAGAATTGGAAAACATACCAGGAATTTTTATGAAGGATAGAGAAAATGGTTTTTAAACTATTACATCCTAGAATAAACATTATAAGTTGATGTATATTTGGAATAATAGTACCTATGGGCCACAACATTAAAAAGGGTTCACTGAGATGGAATTGATCATCACCTGCTGCATGAAAACATGCCTTATTTCACAGTTATTTTGACACTCCTAGGGGATATGTTTTGGAGATAAACAAATTCATTAAAAATAATCATGAAGGACTTGAATAGATGATGACAATTAATGGTTTAGATTAAAAAATTAGTATAGATAAAAATTAAGGCATCATGATTTAGATATTCTATAAAAGTTTTTTCATGATTGATCACCATGATCAAATATTTTTAAAGACCATGGTAGAAATTTTATTTTTACTAATCTATTAAAGATATACTAATGACATTGAAGATTTTAAGGTTATGTTTAATATGTTAAAGTACCATATTTGATCTTATTTATATGGATTAATTTATATCATGAAAATTATCTATCAATGTTATTTCATATCCATAATGATTAGATATTGAATTAGTTATGAAAATTATTAATGGTATAAAGATCACATCATGAGTGTTTGATTCTTCTACATTTGATGCTTTTAGTAATGTGATCCATAATATTCTATTTATTCCTTCTATAGTTGAATTTTTTTTAATATTAGGTATAAATTGGATTTCTTTGCCTAAATACAAAATCCTCTTTTTAGGAATGGAGGTCACATTTTATATTACAAACCTAACTATGATTGTCTATTAGGTTGATGAAAATAATGAACATATGATGGAAATCACATGTATTTTATGGGTCTTGATTGACACTCATAAAGGTTCTTTATCTCAGATAGTTGGGGATGAACACGAAATTGATGATAAGCCTATTGTGGATGAGTTTGTTAATTTCTTTCCTAATGATTTTTCAAGTATTCCACAAAATATTGAAGTTGAAGTTTTAATATAACTCACACCTAGTGAGACACATATTTCAATCCTATATAATGTCCTTGATTGTTTTGAAAGAATTAAAGACTTAAATCCATGAGAATATTTAAAAAGTATTAAATAAATTTAGTGTCTAACTATGGGTTTAACATTTTCTATTTAATGATAAGAAATAAGAATCAATGAAACATTTTTTTCATTACTATGAACTACAAAAGATCACAGTCGAGAACAAGTATCATTTACCCTATATTGATGACTCGTTTAAAAACTCTACAGTTCTCAAAACTTTTCCATTGTTGACTCCCATTCTTGATATCATAAATCAATTATAAAGAAGAATGTCATACTGAAGCCAATATTCCATACAGTGTATAAAAAATATCAGTATATAGTGATTGAATTTGGTATCATTTTTTGGGTTTAATAATATCAAGAGATGGTATATATGTGGATACATCAAACATGGAGGCTAATAAATGCTAGCCTAAACCATCCATTGAAAGTGATATCTAATTTTTTCTTCATTTACATGGATATTATTCATTGTTTTTTGAGAATTTATCATGGATATTGAATCCACTCACTATGTTAATTCAGAATGGATCCATGTTCCTCTAGATGGATGATTGTGAGAAACATTTCAAGGAAATAAATTAAAAAATATTTAGTGCACCTATTCTTACATTACTCTACATTGTAGGAGGGATTTCGTCAATAGTGATGCATCAATGAAGGGAGTGGGATGTGTTCTCATATATAAATGAAATGGTTATAACTTATGTTGCATGATAATTGAAGGTTCCTGAAATAAATTAACCATCTCATGATTTGGATTTAGCTTGCTAATATTTTCATTAATGATTTGAAGGGATTATATTTATATAGAAAAGATTGATATATATACCAATTGAAAATGTTTAAGGTATATAATCTCATATAATGTGTTAAACATGTTCTAGAGAATATGGTTGGAGGTAATTAAATATTATGAATGGTGAATGCATTACTAACCTAGGACAATGAACAAGGTGGTCGATGCTTTGATTCGAAATGATCATGCTATCTTATCCATGATAAGGATCAAAACAGATTCAATATTTCTCAAATTGAAAAGGATGGATCATGAAATCTTGAAGGAATGGTAGAAATATTGTCCCTCTCAAATGAGTGTTCAAACATCTATCCATGTAAAGAATAAGGAGGCAAAAAATAGTATGTATAGCTATAGAAGAAGGTGATAAATGTTCCCTATTTTAACCCTAATTATGATTGAGTAATAAGGTTTTTGAACAAATTTTGTGTCCCCTCAATATCGGTTTTTAAGGATCTATTATAGGAGGCTCATAGTTCTTCATTTTATATTCATCTTGGAAGTACAAATATATATAGAGATTTGAAAGTGTATTTTTAGTGGGATAAAAGTAAGGGAGATATTATAGAGATTGTATCCTAGATCTTAGTATTTTAGCAAGATAAGGATGAGTCAAAATTGTATAATGGGATGTTACAACCATTACACATACTAGATTGGAAATGGAAAATCATCACTACATATTTTTCTACGAGACTCCTAGAGTCATCTAAATGTAATAATGATATATGGGTTTTAGTTAGCCACATTTAAATGTCACTGAATTTTATTATTATATGAGAATATTTCCCTATAGATGATATTTCTATGATATTAATTAGGTAACTGGTAATGTTTCATGGAGTACCACATTTCATTCTATCTAATTGGGATCTGTGGTTTACCTCAAGGTTATAGAGAAGTCCTTACTAAGATCCTGATATAGAATTGAGTTCTAGAATTTTGCATCATACTCAAAAATATATTTAGTATAAGATAACAATTCAAACCATAATAGATATGTAGATATCATGTTCTATGGATTTTGAATTTTATTGGGATCAACAATTTCCTCTAGTTGGTTTTTCTTACAATAATAAATTTCACTAAAGAGTTCATATTGAACCTTATGAATCCATATGTGGAAAAGACTATATAAATCCAAATAAATGATATGTATTTGGAGAAATAAAATTATTGGGACTTGATATAATATAACAAATGGTATTAAACATTAGATCCATTCAACATCACATTAGTGCATCACAAAGTTGGATGAGAGGTTTTTCTAACAATTGATAGTGTGATCTAGAATTTGATGTTAGGGAAAAGGTATTTATATGAATTTTTCCATTGAAGAATGTAATGAAATATTGAATTATGGAAAAAATATTACATATATATAGGTCTATTTTAAATTATTGATTGTATTAGGATAATATATTGCCACTTGGTTCTTCTATTGAACCCCTATAAAGGCCACATTATGTTCCATGTATCTCTCATAAGGAAGTCCATACTCGATCCATCACATAAATTGGACTCGAAAGTCACAACATTGAAGAATGGTATTTCCGATGAAGAAAGTATTTTAGATATTTATTATAGTAAAAATAATGTTTTGTGAAAAAAGAACACTAAACTGGTCAAAAATTCATAGTGAAAAAACTAGCTAGAGGAAGCTACGTGGGTACATGATGATGTAATACAGTAGACGTATATATAATTTTTTGTACCAAATTGATGAAATTTTGAGGTAGAAAATAATTTTAATGGTGGCATAATGTACTAACTAATTTTTTTGTTATATTTTTTTCAAATAAATTTAATTTCTTCGACAGCTAGTGTTACATGCATCATCGAGTTTTAATGAACCGTAATATGATATTATTAATGTTATAAAAATATAAACATTATAATTAGACTATTAAACACAGTGTTATGAATAAGAATAAACATGTTTTAAAAATTAATTTAATTTATTTTTTATCAATAAAATATATTAATGAAAATTTATTAATTTATAATAAAAAATGTATATGTTTCAAAAATTAATTTCTCTTCTAAAATTTATTTTTATGTATTTTTTAAAAAAAAATAATAAAATTTTATTTTGAAATTTTTTAAAAATTAATTTTAAAAAATTTAATTAATATTTGGAATTAACATGTAAACAATACTAGTTTTTAATTAAAACTGTCATTTCATTTAAATGACATACCAATTTTAAACTTGATAATTTTTTTAAAAAATTAAATTAATTTAAATATGATATTATTTAACCAATTTAGTTAATTGGAATAATATTGATAGTTACTATTGAAATTACAAACAATTATACTTAGGAAAAGTTTCTCTTTGGATTTTGTTTGTTTCATATAGTAGTTTAATTATAATTAAAAAAATCCACTACTATAAATAGATTTTTGAAAAATAGATTTGATATTTGGAATAATATTAATTAATAATAAATTATAATTTAAACTTAATTATTTTTATTAAAATGAATAATAAAAATGGTAAAAATCAACTATCATGGTTAAGGTTAAAATGAGTTTACAATGAGGTTAAACATTATAAATATTGATTAAAATGACCTATAAACTTTTTCAATTAATATTGGATGTATATATATACATGTTTATGCATATACAGATCTATAATGAACTATTTTTATCATTCTTTCATTTTTAAAATGATGGTTTACCTTTTTCATTTCAAAAATCTCAATTGTGTCCTCTCCCCCACTTATATAAGGGAACCACCTCTGCTCTTCTATTTACACATCCAAAACCCATTGGTTTAAAAATTCAGAGAAAAGATATATTCTTTAATTCCCTCCAAACATCCTATAATCGTATGTGTTACTATGAAACCCTCCTAGGGAGGCTTTACCTATAAACCTAAAGTGGTTCCTCGGTGAATAGCTGAAATCCATAAACTTTTATTTTTGTTTTATTTCTTTCTTCATCGTCCTTCAAATATTCTTCAAATATAATGAAATAATAACCCCATTTTATCCCATATAATTATATTTTATTATTTTAATTTCCTAACCTATATCAATCTCCTCTTTCATTAATTGGTAAATTAAATTGTTAATCATGTATAGAATGGACTATCGCCTCCCGAACAGATGTAATTGGTTTTTCATAACCTCCTAACAAGGCTATATAAAATGATTTATTTCACATATTTATATGATATTTATGACATAATTATAATACTTGAATTAGTATATCACATATCCCATCTTTCATTCCATTATTTGGGAATACGATAACTTATCTCATTTGTATGATATACAACTTCCTCGTGAAGCGGTGTGGTTTGTTTTTCACTTATGATTTATGTAGAAAGTAATAATGGGAAATTTACTGAATAAATGTTATATATATGAAATAATTATCGCTCTTAAATTTTGATATATTATTTACTTTCCATCTGTTACATCCTTTGATAAAATTGAATCATCATTCATGTGTATGTATGATCTACCGTCTTCATGAATGTTGTAATTAATTGTTTATCTTTAACTTTAATAGTATTAGCTAAATAAAAATTCCAATAATAAATATTATATTTATATCTTGGTTAAAAATTATATACTATTGAACCATGATCAATGAAAAAGAAATGGAAATACCAAACCAAAATATTCCTAAAAATGAAGATTGTTTACTCAGAATTTGATTTTAACATGGAATTATTAATAAATTTATAACAAAAGGTTTTAGGTAAACCATTTTGGGTATGATAAATATGATTAATGTTAAATAACATATATTTAATTTACCTATATTTATATTACATAATTTTATAATGTGTATGAAGGAATTTGATTTTTTGGGAATAGATTTCTAGTCAACCTTTTATTTCTAAAAGATATATGCTATATTCACCCCTCATTTATTTTGTGTGGTGCATATACTACCATTTCAAAATGTTATATCATTAATATAATAATTTTCATTATAGTTAATGTTTCATTTTATTTTATTCTATATTATATCTTATGATATAAATTTTTCCAAAGTGGTAAGGGATTTTCATCTAGCTTTTATTTATGTGAGAGATATGTCATATTCCCCACTTGATTATTTTTTGTAATGTTTATCCTGCATTAAAATTTATTTTTTGATTATTTTTATAGATTTTTGGTATATAAATAACCATATTATTATATTTTTTTACTATGATTATAATGATACCAGAGTGTTAAAGGTTTTACGTTACAATCGTATCGATTATCGAGATTGTTTAAGAATTTGTTTCAGATGATAAAATATTATGATATATCTATCAATAAAATCTTGAATTTTATTATCCCCGTGTTATGTAATTAAACTACATGTTTTAATTTTATTTATTGTCTATATATTTAATCAAGATATCAAATGATTGTTTTTAAGGAAAACTGACATTATTTGTCTCTTCAGTAGATACCAGTTTTTCTTACTTATACTTGTATTATAAAATGTTTTTGAGAAAGGTTTTAATTTTTCTACCATGATTTTATATAATCGTTATCACCCACTTTTTTGAAAAAACAATTAAATGGAATCTTACTGTTGATTATCTAAAAGTCTCTTTTAACATTTTCTTAAAATTTTAAAGTAATCATCATTTTAACATGTACAACATGAATGGTATTTTCTAAAATCATTTAGAATCAATGATTTAAAGCTTAATTTACATGTTTAAAATATTATTTCCTAATAAAATATTTTCTTTATTGTTTGTTAAGTCATTCCAATTTATGTAATTGTTTTCAAAGTATAAATGTTATTGCCTTGGAAATGTTTATAATGAACTTTTAATGACAGTTCTATTTATCAAATGAAATAAACCTTGATTTAACTTATAGTCCACTAGGGATATGATCAAATGATTCCATTATTATTCATTATATATATGGTTTATGTTTATGTTGACAATATTGTTATGAATCTAGTTTCTTTTCCATGGGATATGCTATGATGAAATGTTTATAAAACCCATTCCTTTTCAAGGGTTCTCATATGATGAATGTTTTATGCTCTTGTGTCATTTATATATATTATTTTCATTTTGGGATGGGTGTGGCCAATATATTAATCCAATTAATTGTGTAATGATAAATTTTATATGATCTCAAAGGGTATATGGAAGGTTATACCAATCCTAAAAGATGGTTCACATGAGGTTATCCCAATATCAAAAAGGGTATATGGGAGATTAGATAAAGAATGAAAGAGGGTACATATGAGGTTATCTTAACACTAAAAAAGGGTATGTTGGAGGTTATTATATTCAAAATGAAGGTACATGGGTGGTTATCCAAAGCCTAAAATATTATGAATATCTTGTTCATTAGATTTAATATACGATTTTATATTCCTATATGTATTCTAAAAATATATATATTATGGAAATTTTATGTTCTCATGCCTCATTATCTTTGATTCCATTATGGTTCAGGACTTATTAACTACCATTATTTATGACATAACTCATGTTTAGGATTCTATGATATAAAGGGTTTTTTTAATGTCATTATCTTGTTCTCACACTCTTTTTCATAGGTCATGTTGATATCTACCTTTTTTACCCTTAATGATCAACTGAGATCATGATTTTTTATTTTTCTTTCCCTAGGTTTAGAATAAAGGTATTATGTATGATATTTCAAATAAGGGTGTTACTTTTGATGAAATTTTTGACAACCCGTCCCCCGGGGCTCGTGCCGTAACTACCCCAAGCCCTCCTTTCATAGGCCAGGGGCTAGCGACTAGCACCAAAAGGCGTATTCCATATAAATGGGAAGGAATTTCATTTATATCATGTAAACACACTAATCCAAGCACACACAAAGAAACAAACACAATAAAACTATATAACAAAAAGAGTGTTGAAAGTAAAAGGGTATGTAATTACAAGACCAATAGTAAAGATACAAGTACAACTGAAATAAAATACAACTAAAGAAAGATAACGATAGCTATTGGGTCATACTCTGAGGTTCCTACTTGATGGGTAGTTACATATCGCCTCCTTAGCAATCCATGTCCACCCATCTCCTCTGCATACCGACATGCCATATGGTCCACCTTTGAGCAACGTCTAGTGCTGGTACTCTCGTCCTCAATCAGCATTGTATGTTGTCTTAACCAAACACAATGAAGTGAGGGTGTATCCTGTGTAGGGGTGAGTATAACTATACTCAGGAGGGACCCTGAGACCCTCAAGGTCTCACAAAATCCCTCAAGGATACACTACACAGAAAATATGCCAGTGACAACCCTACTTAGGTATATGCCCGTACAAATACCTAAGTCATCAAGTACACCCATCTAAATCACGAGGAAACACAAGGTCCAACTCAGAATCCCAAAACACAACTATTCTACAAAGGAAGGAAAATCAAGAATGTAAGTACCACATAATTACAGACTCATCTCACACTAGGTATAACTTAAGTAAAGTAGTAGATATGATTATATATAACTACTGAATCATCTTACTCTGTTAAGAGGATCTGCAACTGAACTACACAGAATTTGTAGGAGCAGACCCACAAAGGATCGCTAGGGTCTGACACACACAGGATCGCTAAGAGCTCACCCACATGAGATATCTAGGACCTAGCCCACACAGGATCTCTAGGAGCTGACCCACAAAGGATCACTTAGAGGTGACCCACACAGTATCGCTCAAAGCTGACCCACACAGGATTTCTAGGAGCTTCCTCACAAAGGATCGCTAAGAGCTAACCCACACAGGATCACTAAGAGCAGATCCACATATGATCTCTAAGAGTTTACCCACACATGATCGCTATGAGCTAACCCACACAGGGTTTATATTCATTCTTCTCGTCACAGCCAGTTACTGGGTTCCCACACTATGCTTACTCGTCTCCTAGAGGGTCTGCTCCCCAAGACACTGGTCGATACTCCAACTGCCATGATTTCCCACGAAGAAGTATATTAATGGTTCTCCACGTCATATGGGTCTCAACACAACATATAGTGCATCAATCGGACGCCCAGTCTGTGAGTTATTAGCCTTTTAGTCATGTAGCCAGGTTGTATTCGTGCTCGATCCAACCTAACTGTACCCCATCATAATCCAAATCTCTATAGAGTTATACTCAAAGGGATCGTCTTGCTCCAATATTTCTTGCGCTACTGACGGTTTGTCAAACAGTCGTCTGGTGACAAAGTTATGGCCAAAAAAGCATAAATGGTTCGAAGTGGGTCCTGGTCTAGTCTGACCCAGTCAGACCGACCCGGTCCAACCCAGTTTGGGTCGACCCGACCTTTCCTACTGGGCTATCCGACTGGTAATGGGTGGTCCGGAAGGCCGCGGGGGTAGCGGATGGCCACAGAAGTTTGGCCGCGAATGACACGAGGCCGAGGGGTGGCTCGGCCATGGGGGTGTCGTGAGGGCGCGCGTCTAAAGGGTGGCTCGGATAGGGCGGCTCGGCCAAGAGGGTGGAGGCCATGGGGAAGCTCATCCAGGAGGGTGGAAGTCACAGGGGGCTCGGTCGAAGCGGCTCGGCCAGGAGAGCGGATGCCACGAATGTCATGGGGTGGCTCGGCCTGATCTGGTCGGCCAGGAGGGCGAAGGCCATGGGGCGGCTCGGCTGGGGCGGCACAGCTAGGGCGGCACAGCTGGGAGGGTGGGGGTCACAGATGTCACAAGGTAGCCAGGTCGAGGAGGCATAGCTAGGCCGTCGAGCAGCACGACGAGGCCGCAAACGGTGGGGGTCGTGTTCAGCGGAAGCCATGGGTTGGCGGTGGCCGGGGGCTGTGCTATTACCTTCATCACCTACATCGTAGTTCCTGAGTTCCACCGGTTCCAACTGCCATCACTAGTCCCAGACACCATCGTGAATAACACACACAAAATAAGAATGACAGAGGGGTTGGTCCATGTTTGTTTTGCCCGAACTCTCCGTGTTAGAGCGGTACCATGCGGTTCACAAAAATTGAATCATGAACGTGTATGGCAGATATTTAAAAACATCAATCCCCACAACCCTAGTCAATATCTATTCCCAATACCGCAAAATAATTAGAATGGGAGAACATGGAATGCGATAATATATATAAATAAACCCCTACCTCATTTGATTCGTCAACAAAGGTTGCGAGGAATGAGACGATGTCGTTGGGAATTGACGGACGTTGGTGAAGTCGATGTTTCCTCAATCATCAGTTCTTTGACATTGAAGACATTCCTCATCAATGAATGTCCCATGGAATAAGTCGGAGTCGAATTCGGCATTCGTCATTGGCGTTCTTTGTTGGCTTTCTTCATTGGAGAGGATAGTCCTTCAAGGACTCTCCCAATTCTCTTTTGCCAATCCCTTTCCCCAAATCCACTGTGCAGAAAATAAATACCCAAAACAAAAATTAAATAATATCTTAACATTTAATTTTATTTTGTCACATAAAAATAATTTGTGACATAATATTTAATATTAAGTTGGAACATAAAATTTATTGTGGGAGTTGAGAGGTTTCTCCCCCATTAAGAGGGGTCAGGTGGTCCCCACCCCAAAATTTAAAATTGGAAGGTTTTGAGGACTCAGGTGGTCCCCACAACCTTTACTCATGTAGAAAAGGTTTCAACTAATAAAATAGAATAGTCGATTATTTTATTTTATAATTATTTTTCATTTACACAAAAATCCCAAAATATATATTTCACCCTCGACCTACTGTGGTCGAGGTAAAGGTCCCCTTAAGTGAATACTGGCACTGCAAGTTCAACGGTGCCCTCAGATTTCAATTCTGAGAACCAGTTAAAAATTTAGAAAAATCATGCTCGCATGTTTACTGAATGCACCAGAAATAAAGTTCAATAATTCATTTTGGGCACTTCGGGCCTCAGAATCTTGTGCTGTCAATTTTCACGGACTCATAAAATTACGATTTATTAAAAACAATTACAGGGAAATTTTGGGTCTTTACATTCTCCCAACTTAAGGGCTTTACATCCCTGTAAACCACATTATAAAACTAGAAAAAACAAGTGGGGGTACTGAGCACTTATCTGAGCCTCATACTCCCATGTTCTCTCCCAGAGGTTCTCGTGCTACCGCCGAATGCACACTAGAGATATCGACTGCCCATGAAGGACCCATTCATGTCGATCCTAAATCTCTACTAAAACCTCTGTAAAAGTCTCCCCATCATCGATGTCCAGCTCACCATGGTCGATGATGTGAGAAGGGTCATGCACGCATCTCCACAGCTAGGATACGTTGAAGAAATCATGCACCTGGTGCAACTGAGGTGGAAGATCTAAGACGTAATCCACCTCGCCAACTCTGTTGAGAACCTGAAAAGGTCCAGTGAATCTCAGAGATAACTTGTCGCCTCAGCCAAATCTCAGTTGACATCGTCGGGGTGAGACCCATAGAAAGACATGGTCGCCATCCTCGAAATCCCGAGGTCTATGTCTCCTATCATCATACGTCTTCTGCCTACTCTATGTAGTCTTCATCTAGTTTTGTATGATCTTAACCTTCTCTGTGGTAGCCTGTACCATCTCTGGTCCCACTAGTGCTAACTCCCCTGGGTCAGCCCTGCACAAAGGTGATCTGCAAGGTTTCCCATACAACGCATAGAAATGTGTCATCCCAATGGTGGAGTGGTATCTTTTGTTGTATGCAAACTCCAACAAAGGCAAGTGATCTTCCCGAATACAACCAAAGTTGAGGAAACAGGCATGCAGCATGTCCTCAAGAGTCTGAATATTCTGCTCAGTCTGGTCATCCTTCTGAGGATGGAAGGCGGTGCTCAAATGAAGTTGTGTCTCGAAAGCCTCGTTCAACCCCTTCCATAACTAGGAAGTAAAATGTTTTTCATGATCAGAGACAATCATTTAGGGTACCCCATGTAGGCGCACAATCTCTGGCACATATAGGCATCCCATGTTCTCTACTAAACCTTTCTCTCTGATCGGTAGGAATTGGGTTGACTTGGTGAGTCGGTCAATGATCACCCTAATAGAGTCATGTCCTATGTATGTACATAGATGTCCTGTCATGAAGTCCATGTATATCCTATCCCACTTCCACTATGGGACTTCTAAAGGATGAACCAAGCCTGCTGGTACCTAATGCTCTTCCTTCACTTGCTGAAAAGTGAGGCACCGAGAGACAAACTCTACAATTGTTTTCTTCATTATCTTCCACCAGTGTTGTCATCCGAGATCCTGATACATCTTCACCATTTATGGATGTACAACTAGTGGGGATGTGTGGAACTCCCTCTACACTTCCTCGTGAAGTTACATTGGTACCATGGTACATCCTCTAAAGATTATGACGTGCTCCCCATCTTTAGAAAATTCCATCAGGTGACTGTCATGTAGTAGCTGAGAACATCGAGCCTCACAGTCAGCATCCCCTCACTGCGCCTCCATGACTCACTGAAGATGTGGGGGAGTGTCTATAAGAGACTGAAGGAAAACTACTTCATCACATTCCACGAAGGATACATGCAAAGTGGATAGCTACTCTGTCGCCTCACCTAGCAGTTGTATACCATACCTCATGTTGAGTGAATCAACTAAAATGTTACACGTACTAGAAGTATAGACTATTTCGAAGTCGTAGTCATGGAGGAACTCAAGCCAACATTTCTGTCTCAGGTTCAGGTCATTCTGAGTGAAGATATACCTGAGGCTCTTGTGATCTAAGTATACTATAAAACACTCGCCGATCATGTAATGTCACCACATCTTCAAGGTAAAGACCACTTCTGCTAACTCTAGGCCATGGTTAGCGTAGTTTTACTCATTCTATCTCAGATATCGGGAACCATATGCAATCACTTCTCATTCCTGCATCAGGAAACATTTGAACCTGGTCCCTAATGTGTCACGGTAGACTATGTACCCTATGCCCTCCTTCAGAAGTCTCAAGATGGGGGCACTAGTCAGCCTGTCCTTCAGATCCTAAAAACTCTTCAGGCATCTCTCCGACCACATGAAGGGTTTCCCCTTCTTCGTCAACACTAATAGTGGTTTTGCAACTCTAGAGAAATCTGGTAAAAATATCTTATAGTATCCATCCAAACCCAGGAAACTCCATACCTCAGTCACACTCTTGGGTGTCTCCCAAGAAAGTACCGCCTCAATCTTTTATGGATCCACCGCAACTCCTGCCTCCGATATGACATGTCCCAGAAAGTGAACCTCTCAGATCCAGAACTAGAACTTTGAGAGCTAACCATAAATCTAGTACCCTCAGAGTGAGACCAGTACTACCTATAAATGTTAGGCATTATCCTCCTCAGTAGTCGAGTAAATCAGAATGTTGTCGATGAAGACAACTACAAAGTGATATAGGTATGGCTGGAAGATCCTGTTCCTGAGTCCCATAAAAACTGTTGGAGTGTTGGTTATACCGAATCACATAACCAAGAACTCATAGTGGATGTACCGACATCTGAAATCCATCTTCTGCACATCCTCATCTCAAATTTTGAGCCTGTGATAGCCTGATCTGAGGTCTATCTAAGAGAACCATCGTGCTCCCTTAACCTGATCAAAGAGATCATCAATCCTCCTAAGGGGGTACTTGTACTTCAAAGTCAACTGATTCAGGCACCGATAGTCAATCCAAATCCTAAAGCTCCCATCTGCCTTCTTGGCGAACAGAATTGGGGCTACCCAAGGAGAAACACTGGGCCGAATGAATCCCTTCGCCTTTAAGTCCTCTAGTTGTACCTGCAGCTCCCGAAGATCCATGGGAGCCATCCGATATGCTGGTGTAGATATCAGTTTCATCCTGGGGTACACGTCAATGTAAACATTGACCTCTCTGCATATAGGTAGACCCAAAACATCATCTGGGAATACATCCACATACTGGTCCACCACTACAGGATAACTCGAACAATCTACATCAACTGCTCTAAGGGTAAGGCAAGACAACTGATGAGTGATCGGCTGCACTCTCCTCTGGGTAAGTCCATCATGAGCTGGAAAGGCTCCCTTCTTGTTGGTGAAGGTAAACCTAGTCCCATCCATGCAGACACGCCACACTTTGCACCCAATACAGTCAATATGTGCATGGATTGTAGATAACCACTCCATACCCAAGATGACGTCGTAAGGCCTCAACGCCGCTACTAGGAAATCCCAGCAAAAGCTCTTTCATCCTAGAGTATGCTCGCACTACTAGAACTAGTCTGTAATCATCGAATCTGCTCTCGTAAGAGTCTCTATCTGTAAAGATCGATCCAAAGGCTCCATCAGAATCTCCATGCTCCGAACGAGGGCAATGGCAATAAAATAATGACCGGCACCTGTGTCTATAAGTACTGTAGCTAAGGTGGAATAGACACAGATCATACCTCATATCATTTTCGGACCACGAGGATCATAGCCCTCATCTTCCTGGAGCTGAGCTCACCCCTATCCACTTGCTCCCTAAATTCGGGGTGGACCCCTTGGTGGTGGTGGCTATAGCATCTCGAATTGTCACCCATCTCCAGCTACACGGCCAGCTCTTCTGCCACGTCCACCTGTTCCTAGTGGACCTCCCCGGTCAAATCTCTATCTCGTTCTGGGAGGTCCTTAGACCATTTTTGGATCATCCATATGGCAGTTCGGATAGTCACAAGCCATGTGACCCTGCCCACTGCATGTGTAACATTGCCCGCTCCTGGCATGACTGGATCCACCTCGAGTGCCCCGCACAACCGATCCTGAGTCATGGGATCATCCACCTATTGGTCTGGTCCCCTTGGACCTCTACGACATATGTCTATTGGTAGTTTTGGAAGACTCTGCTACGTGATGACTAGTGGGGGGATAGCTATTGGTGACTGCTCGACAAGAAAAAATTCCACTAAGAGGGCTCGCTCTAACACCCCCGCCTGCATCGGGATGCTGAGTGAGATCACTAAAGCCATGATCTCTTTCCTGAGCCCCTGATCAATGGTTCGAGCCCTAAAGAATGGTTCTCGCACCATATATGTGGAGTAGCGTGAGAGGTCAGTGAACCTCACTGAGTAATGAGTTACATTTATGTTTCCCTACTACAGATGAAGCATCTCATGTATGAACACTGCGTGAAGAGTGGCTAGGACAAACTTTCCCCAAAACAGGCTCTCTAAGTATGCTCAGAGAAGCTTCACCTTGTCCTGAACCTAGAACATTAAGCTCCACCATCTTCCTATTGCTATATGTAGAAGGCTGGCGGCAAGGAACACAATGATATTGGCTAGTGTCCCTACCAGTCAGAAGACTCTCACTACAGACTCCAACCAATCCTCAGATACCTGTGAGTACATCTCTCCCCTGAACCTAGGTGTCCTCTTATGATGGAACTCATGAAATGTGCTCAAAAAGCATGCACCATCTGCTGCTGGGGCCGATGGAATTGGTGGCCCAATGGGTAATGGTACCTTTGGTACCTCTGCTGGTGCATGTACTGGAAAAGTTCCCTACACTGAGGCCTCATCACTCGGTGGGCTATTAGTGCATGCTACTCTCAGAACCCTATCTAGCTATCTTCGTGGAGGAATCATGGAAAGAAACAGGTGTGCCACTGTAAATAAGTTATATCTCATGAGATGACTCAAGAGATCACAAAGAAAACTCTTGAAAACACACACACAATCAGTGTTTTCATGTACTAAGTTAAAAATCAGAAGTCAGGGTCCTGGTTTATGGATACCTCGGCCGCTGCACCAACCTTGGATTCCCCAAACTGATAACCACACCCACTATACTTAACAAAATTGTTGAAATATCAGAGTCTTATGTTCTACTGTAGAACCAACTCCTATGATACCAATTTGCCATGACTCGTCCCCCAGGCCCTGTTCCATGACTACCCCAATCCCTCTTTCTATAGGACGTGGGTTGTCGACTATCACCGAAAGTCGTATTATAAATAACTAGGAAGTAATTGCCTTTATATCCAGTAAACAAACTCAACCAAAAACACAATAAGATAAGAACACAAGTAAACTGTATAACAAAAAGAGTGTTGAATGTTAAAGGGGCTGGAAATACAAGCCCAACGGTAAAGATACAAGTATAACTAAAATTCAATCCAACTGAAGAAAGAGAATGACAACTACTGGGTCATCTTCTGAGGTTCCTACCTAAAGGGTATGTACGGATTTCCTCCTCAGCACTCCATGTCTTCCCATCTCCTCTGCATACTGACATGTCGTATGGACCACCTCTGAGCACTGTCCAGTCCTGGTACTCTTGTCCTTAGTCAGCGTTGTCCATCATATGCACCAAACACAACGATGTGTGAGTTTATCCCTTGTAGGGGTGAGTATAATGATACTCTGTAGGGACCCTGAGACCCTCAAGGTCTCACAAAATCCCCCAAGGATAAACCACAAAAAAATAAACTAGTAACAACCCTACATAGGTATATTCCCATACATATACCTAATTTATCATGTACGCCCATCTCAATCATGAGGAAACACAAGGTCCAACTGAAAATCCCAAAGCTCAACTGTTCCACAAAGGAAGGAAAATCAAGAAGGTAAGTACCACACAGGTACAGACACAGCTCACACCAGGTATTACTTATGTATAGAAGTATATATGATTAGGTGTAACTACTGAATCATCTTACTCTATTAAGAGGCTCTGGTGTTGATCTACAGAGAATCTCTAGGATCTGACCCACACAAGATCGCTAGAATCTGACCCACATATGATTGCAAGGATGTGACCCACACAGGATCGCTACGAGCTGACCCACTCAAGATTGCTAGGAGGTGACCCACACAGGATCGATAGGAGCTGACCTACATAGGATCACTAAGAGTTGACCCACATAGGATCTCTAGGAGCTAACCCACACAGGATCGCTATGCTTTCTTCTCATCAGAGTCAACTATTGGGTTCACGCACTAGGCTTGCTCATCTCCGGGAGGGTCAACTGCACAAGCCACTGGCTGATACTCCAACTTCCACTATGTCCCACAAAGAAGAATCTCAAAGGTTCTCCATGTCATAGGGGTCTCAACGCAATAGACAACGCGTCAATCGGACGCCCGTTCTACGAGTTATTAGCCTTTTAGCCCTGGGGGGCCCGGTTGGATTCGTGTTTGATCCAACATGACCGTACCCCATCATAATCCAAATCTCAAGTGGTTTTACTCAAAGGGACCATCTTTATCTTAGATTACTAGTTCCACAAATGGTTCGTCAAATGGACGTCTGGTGCCAATGTAATGGAAAAAAGAGCGTAAATGGGTCGAAGTGGGTCTGGGTCCGGTCCGACCTAGTATGACCAACCCAGTCTGGGCTGACCCGGCCCGACTCGCGGGGTCTGACCGGGCCCGCTGGGTGGCATGGCCTGTGCTGGGCGGTCCGGCAGGCCGTAAGGGGCTGCAGAGGTCCTCGGGGGTTCGGCTGCGAACGACGCGAGGCCGTGGCGTGGCTTGGCCGAGGGGGGTACTGCGAGGGCGCGAGGACACAGCATGTCTCGGATGGGGCAGATCGGCCAGGAGGGTGGAGGTTGTGGGGCGACTAAGCTGGGAGTGCGGTGGTCGCGGGGCGGCATCGCCGCAGGGTGTCTCAGCTGGAGTGGCTCAGTCGGGAGGTCAGAGGCCGCAAATTCTATGGGGCGGCTCAGCCGGAGCAGCTCGGCCAAGAGGGTGGAGGCCACGGGGCAGGCCGGCCATGGCATCTTGACCGTGGTGGCTCCGCCAGGGCGGTACGACAGGGGTGGATCGACCAGGAGGGAGAAGGCCGCAGATGCTGCAAAGTGGCTCGATCAGGGTAGTGAGGTGAGGCCATGGACGGAAGGGGACTCAGTCAGCAGAAGATATAGGGTGGCACTATTTCCTTCGTCACCTTCGTCACGGTTCTTGAGTTTTACTGGTGCCAACCACCGGAACCAGTCATTGACACCATCATGAATAACACACACAAAAGAAGAATGGTGGAGGGGTCAGGCCATGTTTTTTTGGCCCGCACCCTCCATTTTAGAGAGATAGCATTCGGTTCACAAAAATTCAATCATGAATATGTAACGAATTTATTTACAAACATCAATCCCCACAACCCTCGTCAATCACTATTCACAATCACGCAAAAGAATTAAAAGTAGAGAACATGGGAAGTGATAATCATATAGAAATAAACCTCTACCTTGTTTAATTAATCAATGGAGGTCGCGATGAAGGAGACGACGTCATTGGGAATTGATGGACGTTGGTGACATCGGCATTTCCTCTATCTTCGGTTCAACGACGTTGAAGAAGTTCCTCATCAACAAATGTCCTGTGGAGGATGTCAGAGTCGAAGTCGGCGTTCTTCATTCACATTCTTCATTGGAATTCTTTGTTGGAGAGAATAGTCCTTCAAGCAATCTCCCAAATTTCTTTTGCCAATACATTTCCCCAATTCCACCGAGGAGAAAAGAAATATCCAACAAAAATAATTAAATAATAACTTAACATTTAATTTTATATTGTCACATAAAATTAATTGGTAACTTAACATTTAATTTTATGTTGACACAGAAAATTAATTGGGGGAGTTGAGAGGTTTCTCCCCCATTAAAAGGGTTCATTTTGTCCCCACCCCTAAATTCAAAATTGGGTGGTTTGGAGGACTCGGGTGGTCCCCAACACCTTAACTCATTTAAAGGAGGTTTCAAAAAATAAAATAAAATAGAAGTATAATTTAATTTATTATTTTTTTTCATTTCCATGAAAAATCCATAATCTATAATTCACACTCAACCTACTTCAGTCAAGGTAAAGGTCCCCTTAAGAAAATAATAGTGATTCGAGTTTAACGGTGTCGTCATATTTCAATACCGAGCACCGGTTTAAAAATTAGAAAAATCATGCTCGCATGTTTACTGAACATACCCAAAATAAATTTCATAAATTCATTCTGGGAACTCTGGGCCTTGGAATCACGCGCCGTCAATTTTCACGGACTCGTAAAATTTTCATTTATTAAAAAAAATTACATGGAAATTCCAATACTTTACAAAATTAGTGGTATTTGATGTAGTTCCCCTATGAACAATTTTCATGTATCAATATTTCAAAATGCACTGGCCAATATCATATAAATATGGATTTTTATTTTAGGTAATTAATATTACTCTATTAATATATAATATATATATATATGAGAAATTTTGGTCATTATATATCTTCTCATTTTTTTGACTCAATATTGATTAAAAAATAACTAGATGGGGTTTGATGACATAAAATGATTTTATATGTGTTTTGACTTGATTCTTAGTTTATTAAATGATTAAATTTTAATCTTACAATTTATTTTTTCTATTAAATGTGTGTTATAATTGGTTGAATACATAAATTTATTTTTAGTATGTAATGTATTAGTTAACTCGTAATTAATATTCTTGTTTAAGTTGGTAAGTAGGTTAGTGCAGTGGGAGCCAATGTCAAATTTTTTATAACCATTGAAATATAATCTTATACTAATAGTTTATTCAACCATTAGTATAGGAAAATCTGATCAATGTATGCCAATAGATTCTATTGGACCATTCGTATAGGGGTTTCCTAATGGATAACATCCCAAAAATTTTGTGAACCATATATATATTCTATAAAAATGGTTCTAAGGCATATGTTAATGGTTTTAATTGGTTATTATAGTTAAATTTCCTATAAGTCTCTAAAAATATAAAATATTATATTAAAACATATTTTAAATTTTTTTGATCCATCATTTTAAATAATCTAGTAAATTATGTTTTATAATGTATGAAAATCTATAAATGTATAATATTTAAATAAATATTTTCAATATTTTCAAGAAATACCACAATAGAAAGTATTATACATTGAATAATATTGTATTCTTTATTTTAACCTATGAAACAGCCCATTTAAGTATAAAGGACCATCCCACCCCAAGGAAAATAAATTCCAAAATACATACCATTTCAAAATATCTGTAATGTTTTTATTCCATGACAGTAAGCCTCATCTTTTAATGTTTAATTTTTATGAATATTCTATATTATATGATTCCCCAAAATAACTTCCATTTCTTTGTGATTATGGTCTTAAAATTATTATTTTATGATGATTATTTTTGAAATCCATTTTTTTAGGTTTATTTTTTATATTGTTCCTTCATATTTTTACACCACTTATGGGTCATTTTGTCACAACCATTATTTAGTTTAATTTACCATTTAATCACATGGTTTAATGATATTATGAAAACCTATAATAGGATTATGCTGATGTATTTTTATAAATTTTAATGTTTCATGAATATTAATAATTTATTTGGATAATTTTCCCATGACACTATAGATATTGATTTTAGGAATTGTAATATTTTTTATGTTTGTAAGGAAAGTGATTTAATAATAATGTATATAAGGTAAAGGTACCTATATAAATAATGAGACATTCTGTGTGGGAGGTAACCAATATGGGATGTGGTCTTTAAACATAGAAACATAGTTTAGTTCTAATTATATAAAAATAAAGATATTGCTAATTCAAGTATATTGGTGGGGGATTGGAAAAATTTAATGGGTTTTCTTGGGATGAATAGTGGAATTTAAGGTAGCTAAGAAGAGATGGTTTATCCCTGGAATATGGATTCATTTTTTGAATATGTCATTGATATAATTATTCTAGGATATAAAAAACATATATTTTCTGTCTGATCATGTGAAGGGTTTAAGATTGAAAATTGCATTTGGTATTGATAGGAGTGAATGAATTAATATTTATTATTATTAGGGATGAGAAATGTAATATAATGTTTCATTTCCAACTAATTATTTGTGATCTTGATATCTATAGGATATGACTCATAGTGAAATTTGTTTAGTGTATGGAAGGGTAACATGACATGGATGAATTTTATTTAATTAATGATTTTTTTGTGGGATAGGATTTGGATTTAACAAGAAGTGTTGTTCATAATATGTGATGGTTGATAGAAAAAATTATTAGAATAAGATAAATAAATTCCATGATTGTGACTATGAAATTAACAAATTTTAGTGTTATTTTGAAACTATCATCAAAATAATGGTTTAATTGTAACCAATTATTCTATTTGAGTGATCGTTAAATGAATTTGGATCTAGATATCACAATCATTTAGATGATTTTTGTTGATGGTATTAAGATATATATAATTATAATAGAGTTTGGATTCTAATTAGAGATTAATAATTCACTATGATTAGTATATCTTAAACATAGTTCATAGGGGTTATGATTTGTAATATACCATTATCTTTTCCAATCATATCTATTGTATTTCATCAAACATTATTTATTTGTATTCAGATCCATTATTCACCCCCAATTTGTGTATTATAGTGATATATCATTCATTCATTGTTATATATAAAATGATACATCTTTCACCCATGTTTGATTGATGGTGATGTTCCATTCACCCTGAATTAAGTAAATGGTGATGCATTGTTTAATCTAATTATAGTATGAAAGACACATAATTTGAAAAATCAACAAAATTAGTGATATATCAATCAAACAAATTTTATTCCATGTTGATACTTCATTCACTGTTGTTTTATGTATATTAATACATCATTTACCAATTTCTATGTATAGAGGTAAATCAATAACGAAAAATATTATTTGTGATGACATGAACTTTTGTAAATGAAATTACCCTTATGATTTAATTAAATTATTTATTATGAATTATGGTTATAGAAAACACATGAAATTATTTAGTTGTATTATATCCTATTAGATTTGAAAGACATATAAGCATCAATACTATTGTTAATATAGTTATTGAACAATAATCATATGATTAGTATAATTATAGGGTTTTAATAAATCCAATTGACACAAACAAAGTAAGTGATGGAATAAACTAATCAGATCATACCCTATGAATCCAATTTATCAGAGCTTTTGAGGGAGATAGAATCACTGGGTTTTCCATTGACCAAGACCAAGCTGAGATCTAATAAGATAAGCATGAGTGATACCATTTATGAGAGAAGTTCAAGATCATTGATATCACAACCCAAACCACATACACCAGACAACTCCATGACCATCTCACTGTCACGCACCTTATAATTAGGGTTTTTGATAGTGTATTAATGGGATATATATCATGAAAATAATAATATGAATATGAATATTGAATTTTCTATAGTATAATGTCTATATTTTGTTCTTATAGTTAATTTATAGATGATTTTGATTTTTATACATTAAAACACAAATTGTATTTTTAATTACTATTTAATTTCTATTAAGATATTTAATTTAATGAATTAATGGATTTTAAAAATTATTTTTTAAAAATATTAATAATAAATAATATTTGTTAAAAAGAAATTATTTTTAAAAAAATTTGATGTCAAATGTAATTTTTATAAGGGTTTATAAATAGTTATTATAAAAAACAAAACATTTATCAATAAATGTTGAATTTTATTTAAAAATTGAAATAAAAATATTTGTATAATTATTTTGATAAAATGTATATTATTTTTGGTATCAGAATGTCAAAATTATCCAATGGTAATTTTTTTTAATATTATAAGATAATCAATTTTTTGGATAACAAATAAATAATGTATAATTATATGGTGGGTATTATAAGATCATAATGACAAAAAATTGATGTAATATGTACTATAAATTGTTTCCAAGACCAAATATATTTTCGAATTTAAAATAATTTGATTTTAATTTAATTTTATTAATTTAATGAAGCCATTATGAATCCTTCAAAACAATTAATATATTTTAAGTATTTTAAATAATTACTTTAAGATTATGAATCACTTTCACCTAATCAAGAGTATTATTTTAAATGGTTCAGCCCTTCCAATTATAAAATAATGAAATTGACTACCATTTTGAATAAACCATGGGAAAAAACATTGGAAATTTTGTGTTTTGAGTTATTTTATTATGTAGATTTCAAAACCAAAATTTGATAAATAATAAAAAATTCCTCACTCTTTACAAATATAAACTCACCCAATCTCCCATTTAATTTCACTCAAAATACTTGGGGAACATCCATACTCTTCCCTACCCTATCTATAGTCCTACTAATTTCCCCCCAAGATCTCAATAAGCTCCAATATGTTTTTTGGAATCATGCTCTCAAGGTTAGGGATCCTCTCTTTCCCCCCTTTATTCAAGTATCTTCTTTATATTTTGCACTTTTATTTTCAATTACAAATGAGGGTGCATTTATTTCCATATTAAAAATAATTAATTTTATTTATAAATAATGGTAGACCCATTTCACTCTCATTACGTCCTCCTATGATCAATTATGTGTCCTTGTTATATTATTGAAATTTCACTATGGGATTCCATGCAAAAAATGTGCAGTGAATAACCAAAACCAATTCATACCATGGGTGTTCACCTTTATGAACTAATTAGTTTTTGATTAGTAAATTACATGTATTTATTATATAATTTTTTATTCTGTAATAAAATTTATCAAAAAAATATTATATGTTGTATGATCTATGTGGAACACATAAGAATGGGAATGAAATGAAAGTGACGGGTGCGCCCAAAATTATATAGCACTCCAATGCATTGGGTAACGTTTAGTCTCACGAGACCTCATGTTGGTAAAGAGAGTGCATATGATTTATTTATAGTACTTGTCTACCATTATTTCATTGGAGTTAGTCGTGACATATTTTTATGATGTATTGTTTTATGTTTTTTCCACATTTCCAATGTTTACATTATGATATCATGCTATATCAATGCTAATTGTTCATTTTTATGATTATCACTCCTTATATTACCCATTTATATGCTTGTTGTTTAAAATTTCTTAATTTATTCATGTTATCCCATGTTTATTCCTTTATTAGGCTTTATATCTCACCTGTTTCTTATATATACCCCTAGGTTATCTCATTCGCTTTTATGTACGAAGGAATATTATGAGCATATGAACGAGGTTTTCAATAAATGTGATGTATTCCTTATTTTAATTTTTTTTGTAATGTACCTAATACCAAAATACACTAGACATCGCAATTTTCTAGTTTATATTAAGTGTAATATTATGTAATAAATCCTAAGCTAATTTTTTATAAAGAAAATGGTTGTTATAGTTGGTATCAAAGGAAAATTTTAGTTATTTTGGGAATAGGATTAGAAAACTCTAGGGGGAAGATTTTGGGATAAGACTAAGTATAATAAAACATAACTAAACATTTTTATGTATACATTAAGTGTTTTATAAAGAAAATAAATCCTTTTTTGGATAGTACATGTGGATGTGGCTCTGGGACAATTGTATATAGGGGTAATACATGGAAACACTGCATTGAGCTATAATCAATCAGGAACAGGTGAATGATAATAATCCTTAATGCATAACTGGTTTGACACTCCTGGGGGGTATGATTTGGTAAATCCAAATGCTCATTACTAACCATTATTTAGGGAATTATTAATTCTCATAAGAGTCTACATTATAAAATAAATCATCAATAACTAGATTGAAGCCTATAAATTCATAAGTTAATAAAATACATGTCAATTGTAAGTTATCTATTTAATTCCATTTGATTATCATTTATGTGTTTAATAGTTTAAAAAATTCATCCATAATTTTACCTTTATTCTTGTTAATGGATGGAAATATGAGGAATTGGGTAGATGGCTAACGTAAAAAGCACACATGAGCCTCAGCCCAGTTAGTGAGGACTCTTTAAGTGCATCCAGGAGACTCAAGATCAAATCCAGGAAGATGCTAATTTAAGGGGTACGGTAGCAGGTACTATTTATAACTGTAGTAGGGATTGTAGCAGGAACTGTAGCAGGCACTTTTGGGCAATGTAGTAGCCAGGGATATTCCCCCATTTGGGCCTTCGAGCAACCAATTTGGTCTCTGAGTCCATTAAGGCCTTCAGTCCACCCAGGCCTTCGGGTCAGTAAGGCCTTTAGGCCACCTCAAGGACTTCAGGACAACTTAAGCATAGATTAAGCAAAACAACCTACAAGGAACAAGCTTCAGAAGGAGGAGGGGCAAGGATCTTTCACCATAGAAGAATCTAAATGGTTTGAAAGAATGAGAGGGTATGACACCTGCCATTGGGACAAGCCTGTGCATGCACGGGAAAACCTAACCAAACATCCATGTGAAGGTGGAGAGATGATTTCACGATGAAGATTCTATGGAGGAGAAGTTCCAAGTTGTTAGTATGGGTTGTCTGTAATGTTTGAATCCTATGGTCAATGAATTCTTCTATGGCCTATGTTCCTTTCTTGCAGTGCACGACGTGATCATGGGGGAGAAACGTGCGCTACCTGACGGTTGATTTGAGAGGATTGGGTTTTGCTTAATCACTCATATCAGGTGAACCTTTTTCACCTCGAAACACCCAATGGTTCTATATCAAACAATACGTGGACCTCCTTTCCAAAGGCAGGCATTCGTTGGGTGGTTTGACCAGCGATGTTTAAGAACTCACATTGGTCGAGAGGATAGAAAGTTGGGCTCATCAAACCCTTTTGGGGGGAATTATTGCATGTTCTGAGACTCTCTTATAGATTTAATATGTATTCATATGTTCAAAAATATTTGGTTTATACCCAATCATAGTATCCATGGATTACTCCAGGTTGGAAATGTTCAGCTAGACGCAGGGGTTTAAAATCATTTATACCTGAGGTTTACCATCCCTCATTGGATTAATGACCCCGAGGAGTCTACACTCATTGAGACAGTACTGGTTTAAATCCTTGTAATCAGGCACCCTAGAGTTTTTTGTTGTCCAGGGGGGATAGATAATGACTTGAGAATTTGAATCGGACCTGTGATACGGGCTTCCTACGTATCCTCATGAGAGGAATTATAACCCACGTAGTTCGTTCTGGTATGGGATTACACTCTAGGATGCCCAGGGTTGATGCGGTAAACTGAGATGAAGATGGATGGAATGACCGGTTATTAGGCTTGATCCTCAGGGAGGCTTCTGACATACCATGCCTAGGATACAGAGATCAAAGTCCATGTAGTTCAAGTGGGGGTGTCGGAGAACAAACGTGAATGTGGACTTGGGGGTCTGATGGTGATCGGTCTTGAACCTCTTAGAGGCTTCCAACGTAACCCTATGTTGGGGAATCAAAGTCCATGTAGTTCGACTTGGCATGGGGCTTATGCTCTTAGCTATCCCAGGGTAATGGATTGGGGCTTACACTCTAAGGAGTCCCAAGGTAATGGATTAGGGCTTACACTCTGAGGAGGCCTAGGGTAATGGATTGGCGTTTACACTCTGAGGAGGCCTAGGGTAATGGATTGGGGCTTACACTCTGAGGAGGCCCAGGAGAGGATGTCATGTTCGATGCTTACTCTAAGCCCACGTGAGTCATGCTCGGTGTGGAAACAAGAGGCATCAGGGACTATAAGATCACGTCGTGAAAGGTGCGTCCGTGGGAAGTGCGATGGGGCTTATGCGTGGGGGCGACCCAAAAAGTCGGGGCTTACTCCGAGGTCGATTCCCATGGTGATAAAGTCCAGCAGGAAAGGGACTTGGCCCCGAAGGAGAACAGAGCAGCACCCTTCCCCACGGCGCCCTTCCATGGCCATGGGGAAGTACAGAGGTGCATGGGTGCCTCCTTAGGATGGGTAGTCCGCCACTCCCTATGGAGGGGAGAAGTGCCCCAGTCCTAACCAGTGGAGGGGCAGAAAGGGGACTCCCGGGCTCATACTCCGCATTACCGTGGGAATGTGAACCCAGGAATGATTTGGGAATTCGCTCAAGGGCCAGAGCAACCCCTTTTCCCTCACTTACCGTGGGTATGTGAACTCAAAATGGCGCGTTGATGCACCTGAAGGTTACATCACACGGGTCCAGTGGCTCTGGTGGAGGCCTCATCTTGGGGACGATGAATGGGCCAATGAGGGGGTTGCAAAAGATCAAGCCGGATTGGAAGGATTTTATCTAGCTTGGGGAATGGGAACTCCAAAGAATTTGGTGGACCACATGGCTGTATGAGAGGTGGCTCCCTTTTTGTAGAGAGGTTCTATGTGGCTTGAGAGGTCTTCTGTGAACCAGGATGGTCTGTGGACTGATGGGCATCACGCGAACCAGGGTGGTTCATAGCTTTGGGTTCAACCCGCGTACCAGGTTTATATGCAGAGGGGTCCACGCGAGCAACGGCGGCTGAGGGCGATGTCAATCGGAGGTTCTTCGGTCAGGGCTTCACCCATGTAAACAGGTGTTATGTGGTGCGACGGATCAGGAAAGGGGCATAAAATCCCTGGTCCATGGGGACTGCATCCGCGGGGGGGCCATGGTTTGCGGTCTTCTTTTCTTTGTTATTTTATGTTCACAGTTCACCAAGTGGTTATGCCTTTTTTTGTTCCATATAAATTTGTTTCCAGCTTCATACTTGTTCTGGTTTGCGAACTGGAACATCGCTTTTTGCGAAATCCTAATCTCCTTCCTTCGAAATCCATCCACCCAAATCTGATATATCTCCCCCTTTCTCTTCCCCCCCATCTCCTTTTATATAGCAGGGAAAGATATGTATTTGTGGTCATACGACACCTTTTGCGGAGGCCCATGACTGGAAACCCAGTTTACGGACGACTTGGTCAATCCACAACTCACGGGGGGCATTGAGCGCACCTCCCCCATGAACCAAAGTAGCTCAGGGAGTGCTTTGCGGCCACACAGGGTTCCGCCTCCATTCCACAAACGACAGCAGATGTGGCCTAGGACGGATGATGCGTTTCGCAGGTGGGGGCAGTTCATGATAGTGGACCGAGTTGGAAACCATCCTTCTTCTCACCTGAGGAGGATCCCCACCTCCGTTCCGAGAACGACAGCGGTCCACGGAGGGGGAACCTTGCGGAACCGGACGCATATCGTTATCATTGGACCAGTCTACGGACCGGTTCGTCTTGTGCCATCTTTTGAGTATTCTACACACTTTTCCCCAATTATTTGGGGGGAAATTTGGTAGAATCTCCCTTGAATTAAAGGGGAATCACATTCTCCTTTGGGGATTTTTCAGGACCCTATAAATTCCCCCATCGGAATGGGGTCCAATCAGAACGAAGAGGAGGCCATTCCGATGTAGATTGGTCATGAAACTTGGATGGTTTGTGATAGGGGAGTTAACCCGGTAGGGGACCATGCCTATAAATATGGGGCCCTTCCATTGTATTTTACCAGATTCCTTGAGAAACCAGAGCTCTCTTGATTTTCTTCTCCATGTGCTTGTTCCTTCACGAAACGCCTCGTCTGCGAACCAGCTGCCATTTCCGCGAACCATTTCTCGTTTCCAACATACTTCACCCGCAGACCAATCTCCCATCCGTGAACTAAAACTCTTAATTAACTAAAAATTAAGTTACAACGGGACACATAGGAACTCGCTCTGCGGTTTTGATGGTCCATGGACTGAAATCTTCCAGACTTTGAAAATTTCTAAAGACTTCCGAACCTAACTATTTCAATCCGGGATTAAGATTCTACGGAACAACCTGGTTCACGGTTTTCTGTCCAATGCCCTGTGGGCCAGAGTACCATGGACATCTTATGCGTAGGGTTGGTTCGTGGTATGTAGTTTTTGCGAACCACATTTTGAGGCCTGCTTACGAACCACATCATGAAGACTTCTTGACTCCTTTTCCATATACTTGGTATTTTTGTCCAGATTTTATTTCAGACTAACCGTCTGCCTGGTTTTCATAATGCAGGGAGAAAATATGGTTCCCCCTATCCTTGTACCTAGGCCTACTGCAGAGCCACTCTAAATTGGTCCAGGGAGATGTCTAGCTATGATTCATAAAGCAGAGACTATAAAATAGGACCCTAATCGATCCATCATTCCAGACGACGGTGTCTTGAAGGAATTTCTCTATCCTGAGCTCCTTGGTTATCCACTATCAAATTGACTTCAATTTTATGCCTCCAGTCTTCAAGATGACATCCCAATTCCCCCTACTTTCTCAAGTATTCCATCTCCTTGCTTATAAGAATCACCAAAGTGCATTCTGGCGAACCTTGCCTCATTGGGGAAGATGATGTCTGATTCCGATCCGAAAGACACTTTCATATTAAGAGGCTCTGTTTGGACCCAAAGTGATCAGTGCACTCAAGACTTCTCTCAAGAAGTTGTCCTCAAGAGTTACCCCTCTATTATCAACCTTTCTCGAGTGGATCTTGATGTAGGGTGGATTCTTAGGTGGGATCTTCAGTCTGGTTGGATTTTCTCAAATGACTGGGCCTAGGCCTTCTAGGTCTATCATCATTGTTGGGAATCTCCTGAGTCACTGGAAGCAGTCAATCTGTACTCCGCAGTGTGGGCCTCCCGGTTTGTTGTTTACCGACCATCTTTGATCCTACTTGACCTACTCACTCACTGGTGTTCAAGCACGAATACTTTCCACCTTTCCCATGGTTAATTTGGCATTATTTTATGGGAAATATACCAATTGGTAGGGCTTCCAATCAACGATGAGATGTTTGACAAGTTTCTGCCCACTCCTAATGCATGGGACGATGTCAAACAAGTGCCTTTGTTGGTGAGTGATCTGCTGGTTATGGCGGACCGGTCACTGGGTCAGGCCTTGAGTTCCCTCTCTCTTATTCTCTATAGCACCTGGATTGGGTTATTTATGAACACCACTAGTCCTTTGCTGAAGATCAAGCACCCCATGGCTCATCCTTATCAATAGTCTCAAACCATCCCAGGTTCCTACTGAGCGGTTCTGGAGGTGGGAAACTACCTTTCATGGGGTTACGAGGTTCACCCCAGTGTTCCACATATGTTTAGGTTGGCATGTCTATTTGCTATGTTTTTGAGCGGGTGGCTATTCCCTTCTTGGGATATCAACCTACGCATCAGGGATTTCACATTGATGATGGCAGTTGAGTTGGAAGAGGGCCGCCTGGTGAATTTGGTTGTTCCTACTTTGTCTCAGATTTATGAACAACTGAGCCACATGTAGGAGGGCGTGTCACCCTATCGTCTTAGGGGACATTTCAATTCTTATATGGATAGGTAGTGAATCATTTCTTCTGTTATGATTATCACCATAACACGGTCATCTCGCCTCCTAACTTTCGGCCTACCCTGCTCAATGTAGCTGGAGTTTGCTTGAGGCCCCTCAGCTGTGATGAAGTCATCAATCTTCTGAGTGACTTCTCCCAGTTCTCTTTCACTCCCTATCCCACCCCTTCTGGTGTCATGTTTGACAACCACAGGGGGATCCTAGAGGGTAGTTTACATGATTTTAGTACGGGATGGTTTTTTCTGCATGGATTGATGGGATTTGTTTGTGCAAGTTGTATGCCCCACATCGTTTTACCCCCAGTTTGGGTGTATGCAACTCCAAGTTTCCCTTCCCCCTCCTCAGGTTCGAGGACTACACTCGGACACTCTCCGTCAATGGTAGTTGATGCTAATGCAGGAGGGATCTGACACAAGCATTTCCCTGCCTAGAATAGGAGAGGCTGCCAGCCTATCCTTGGAGTACGCAAGAATGTGGGTAAAACATTATCCCGATGGGATCCTGGGGAAGGTTGTCCAGAAGGTTCCCAAATCAGAAGTGATTGTGGCTGTTGTGCCTACCGTACCTTCCTCATTAGCTCTAAGGGAGGACCCACTGATGGCTCATTGGTCAAAGTGACTTAGGGGATTTTCCTCCCCCTGCCCCTCTGCGGCCGAAGTTCAGACGGATCCATCATTCATGGACATGGATGAGGTTGACCCTCTGGCTTCAGGTTCTAGTGATACAATTACTGAAGTCATATCGGCTGATAACGGACTTAGCAACTTAATTCCCAAGCCCGAACCAGAGTTATAAGCTTCAGACCTTCCAGCTTCAGAACCATCTTCTAGCGTGCACACATCTGTGCTGATCGCAATGCCAGACTTTGTACACATGCTATCTAGTGAGGATACCAAAGATCCTTGTGTCATGGCATTCCAAATAGTAGTGCGCAGGTGGGCCTGGCCCCAGATTTGCGAGATTGTTGCCGAAACTACTCTGGTTGAGATGGAAACTAAAACTGAAGCTCTCTGACAACTCTTCCTAGGTTTGGAGCCAGGTGGCTTTGACTATCGGAAGTTTCATTTTCTCACTTACTAGGATGTCATGGCCCATGAGGAAGTTTCCTCTAGTGAACATAAACTTTCTCACCTTTCTGCCTCTCACTGCGGGACCCGAGCCTTGGAGGAAGCCATGATAAAGCTCCATCAGCTGATAGCACTGGAGGCGAGCTCCCGAGATCAGGTGGTCGCCCTGTCTACCAATTTTCATGAATGTGATGTACAGGAAGAGATGTTGAGGGATCAGTTGTTAACTCTGACTGGTAACCTTGAATTCACTAGAAAAGGAATCAATGATCTCCAAAAAAAGTGGGGCATTCTTGTTCGGTGGCCGAGGTTGAGGCTAGGGAGAAGGCTGTGCTGGAGTATACTCGCAACGACCTCCACCACACGGTTGCTGATTTGATGGAGAGAGCAAGTGAGGATCCTTTGTGTTGGTCAGAGCCATTCCTACACACTTTGTTTTCTTACCCCTCTTTTTTTGTTTCTATGAGGTAGAGGCTCCATCTGGTGGACATCGACACTTTTTGTCAAATGGAATACAATCCATGTCAATATTTCCTTGCTCTAAAATTTTATTTTTACTGGAACAATGTTTTCATGAATAAAAACCCACTGAATCAGAATTAATCATAATTCAAGAAAAAAAGATAAGAATATAAAGGAGCTCTAACTTATTCCTGGATCATGGGATCCAGCAAGCATAGTTTGACTATTGATAGGGTTTTCTAGAAAAAAACCACAAACTTTTTGTCTTTTCTATTAAAACCCAAATTTTTCTTGGGCCCATTTGGTGTGGACCCAGCGAGTATGGCCCGACTTTTGCTTAGGTCTCCCTTTTCGGGTTTTCAGCCTAACATGATTTGTGCCTCTTTTTGTGAGTGGTTTAAAGTCTCGCCGATAGTACTATCATTACTAATGTTTTAGGTCGAACATCTTTGACCAGACATGGTGGTTCGAGGGCCTCAATGAGGTTTGGTTGATTAAATGATGTCTCCATACCCTTCATATGCACGTTGGGATAGAATGTTTAGATTTGAATGACATGCGGGGAATGTCTCATGGCATGGGAGCTATACCGGTGTGCAGAGGTAGGAAGAGAATCACTTAAACTAATCATGCCATTGGTAGACAGCCCAGAGGCGATCAATATGCAGAGCCACTGAGGGAATGGTATGCATAGTCATGCAATGGTGTCCTTAAGTCAATGACTCTCCATTTATGATGCCCTGGGAATTCATGGAAGTCTGTCTTTTGGAAACCACCTTGGGTGGCTTGGAGAATCATGAAAACCACTGGGAATGGCTCAGAAAGGGTATGTGATGTCTAAATGGGTTTGAGAACATTTGTATCGATCAGGAGTGTTGAATAAAGGTCCCTGTCCTACTCATTTGTAAAGGATGGCTGGATCTTGGCGCAGTTTAAAGTCATGTAGCTGGGACATTATGAATAATGGAACGACTTCTCCTAGTTCTCAGTAGTCTCATTAGAGACGTTCGGCCATATTTAGGTAGGGTCATGAAGGGGGATGATAAACTATAGCATAGAGGGTTTCTGAATCTCGGGATGGACATGGGGGCTCAGGGGCCAAAAGGCGTACGGAGAAAAGCATTGCCTGAAGAAATATTTCTATTGGTAGACGGGCCAGGGGCGGTCAATATGCATAGCCACTGAGGGCATGGTATGCATAGTCATGTAAAGGTGTCCTTGGGTCAATGACTTCATTCTCTCGATAGTTGAGCAACTTCAGGGAAGTTGATATTTCGGGCCACCAGCGGTGGTTTACAAGGGTTCATTTTTTTTCTGAGAATAGTGTATGGTTTTTGAGGAGAGGGTGTCTGGGTATGGGAGAAACATTGAGGCTAAATTTTCGGAGAATGGGTGAATTCATTCCTTCCCATGCTGGTGTGGGATGGTGGTTTGTGCAGGTCTAACCCGTGCACTAAGGGACATAGAAAAGCCTCTGTTCCTTTCTGAACCCATGACAGGTTTGACCATGCAGTTTAACATCATTCGGTAAGGATGGCTTCCATGTAGTTTAACATCATGCGGTAAAGACGAGGAGCATTATTAAAGGATGTTGTGCAGTTTAACGTCATGTAGCGAGGACAGGGGTAATTTTTTCCAATGTTTTGTAGTTTTAACGTCATGAAGTGAGGAAATGGGTCATTTTTAAACCAGTGAAAATGCTTTTGGTTGGATTTATTTCCCTAGATGTTTAATGCTTGGTCTTTGTAGCTTTATGCCTAGCGGCCATGATGTTCTGTGCAGTTTAACGTCATGTAGTAACGACTTAGTTCCAAAGGCTTCTCTTGATTAGAATGTAATTGGGCTTAAACATTTCGGCATTCCCAAGATGTGGAGAGGGGTTGATTGGTGTAAATCGCGGTTCTAGGGCTTCTTGGATCATGAGAAATGATACGGGGAGCTCTGAGGCCGGTAAGCTTACGAAGCATGGAAGAGTATCGCCTGAGGAAATATTGACTTTGGTAGACGGGCCAGGGGCTATCAGTATGCAGATCCACTGAGGGCATGGTATGAATAGTCTTTCAAGGGTGTCCATGGGTCGATAGCATTCCACTTTTGATGTCCGTGAATGGTTATTAGGATCCGTGATTGTCCGGGCCACGAATTCTGTCATTTGGTAAGAAAATATCTGGACATGTTGGGCATATTCAGCCCTGGTTGCTGTTAAAGCTTAGAGAGCTCCAAGCACTGATTTATCTTATGCGTCTGGGTGCACCTTCACTCCATGCAGTTTAACGTCATGCGGTAAGGACGAAATACTTCTATTTTAGCAGTCATAGAGCTTGGACCATTGGGTGACTATTACAGCAGTCACTCGAATGATAACTCAGCTAACATGCTCTGATATACTCTGAACATGGTGGGGGTGGAAGTTTTAAACTGTAACTCTGAGGTTTCTCAGATCAGAAGATGCGGTGTGGGGGCTCTGAGTCCAGTAAGCGTACAGTGCTAGGAAGAGTATTGCTCGAGTAAATCTTGCCTTTGGTAGACGGGACAGGGGCTATCAATATGCAGATCTGCTGAGGTCATTGTGTGCATAGTCATGAAAAGGTGTCCCCGGGTCAATGACTTTCCACTTCTGATGGCCATGAATGTTTATGAAAACCTGAGATTTCTCACGGTACAGTGTTCGGCAGGTGGGGATAATGGTGTCCGAGCATACAAGACACATCTTCACTACAATTTTCCATTGATTCAAAGTAGCCTAGCCCTAGATTGATGTTTGTAGATGCAAGTCTTCATGTGAACCACGGGAGGATACATAGGCTAACAGGGTGGGGATACCCTGGCAACATTTGGATGTGAAAAGGGAGGCAAACATTTAAACCACTACTCCATAAATTTCTGAATCGAGAGATATGATACGGGGGCTCTGAGGCCGGTAAGCGCACAGATCTAGGAAGAGTATCACCGGAGGAAATCTTGTCTTTGTATATGGGCTAGGGGCTATCAATATGCAGAACCGTTAAGGGAATGGTATGCATAGTCATACAAAGGTGTCCACTGGTCGATAACTTTCCACTTCTGATGGCCATGAATGGTTATGAAGATCCGCCATTATCTGGGTCGTGGAGTCTAATGTATGGAGATAATTTATCCAAATGTGCAAGGAGTATTCTCATCTCATTTCCCCATATATCTTGGGTGGGTCCTGATGAAGTCCGTGCAGTTTAACGTCGTGCGGTGAGGACAAAGTCCGTACAGTTTAACGTCATGCAGTGAGTACGAAGGGTATATATGCCTATGTTTTATTTTCTCAGTGGCTGGGCTAGGAGATAAGATCACAGCATCGATATGTATCCCATGAGGGTAGGAATCAAGCCACATGTAGTTCTTTTTGGAGTACACCCCGTCCAGGTCTGGTCCTTACACGGGGGGAGGGGGCATATTTCTTTTATTCTTATCCATGCAGTTTAACGTCATGCGACAAGGATGAGGAAGACACCTCATGTAGGGTTGGTCCATATTTGGAGGAAAAGTGCATTTTTTGGAGTGGCTGGGCCAAGATGGGGAACCTTGGCGTTACTACGTATCTCATGAGGGCATGAATTAAGCCTTATGTAGTTCTTTTGGGGAATACACCCTGTGCGGGTACGGTCTGTATAGGGGAAGGGGGTATTTTTGGCTTCATTTGAGGTGGATAGCCCAGGGTGTGGAATTCTGGCATCACTACGTATCCTACGAGGATAGGAATCAATCCTCACGTAGTTCTATTTGGAGTACACCCAATGCAGGTTTGGTCCGTACACGGGGGGAGAGGGCACATTTTTTTGAATCTCATTCGTGCAGTTTAATGTCGTGCAATAAGGACTAGGAATGCAGCCCATGCAGGTCTGGTCCATACACGGGGGAAAAGGGAATTTTTTTTAAAATCTCATTTCGGTGGTGGTTGGGCCATGATACAGAGACCTGGTGTCTTTATATATCCTGTGAAGGCAGGAATCAAGCCGTACATAGTTCTTTTTGGAGTACACCCTGTGCAGGTCTTGTAACAGCCAAAGATTTTATGAAAAATATTCTTTTTAATTTTATTAATGTCTTGTGTTGTACGCTACACCAAAAGGAGCTTGCACAACACGCATCCTTGACTTGCCTTGCATTACACGCAATCGCAACCTTCCTCGATAGTGTGTGTAGTACGCAATAACGAGTTTCACTAAACAACGATATGCTATTAAAACTAGCCGTTATGAATAGTAATAACCACTTTTTGAAATTTTGTAAATTTTATTTTTCAAAATGGATTTCATTTTTGGATTCGGAGTATCGAATTTAGCCTAAGGTGAAATTTTGGTACATTTCGGATAACTTTCATATTCTGATGAATAGTGAAAATTACTAAATTATAATTAAAAACAACTTTTTTAATCGAAATAATTAATAGTGATAAATTATTAATTTGAGTGGTTTTAAAGTATATTTAGAATATATTTTTACAATTTAATACAATGTTGGTCATTGGACGTAATTTCACATTTAAACCTGACATAAACAAGTGTCAATCTTTTGATAGATATTGTTTCGTAAAAACACGCTATTTGTTTTAATAGCGGGATTTAATTATAAAATTAATTAATTCAACTTCTATGTTATGAATTTGGTAAAATAGACTTCATTTTTGAATTCGGAATATGAAATATAGCTTAGGATGAAATTTTTGCATTTTTCTGAAAACTTTCAATTTTTGATGAATAGTGAAACCACTAAGTGGTAGGTTAAAAACTGAATTTTGCATAAAACTTAATTTTACCACTTCTGTGAATGAAATTTCGAAAATCCGAGAGACACGGTTAATATCAAGGACTAAAATGTGGTTCAATGAGATGAAAATAATTTTTGGTGAATAGTAACTTTTTACTTTTTTTTACCGCGGTTAATAGTAAATAGGGTAACTAAGGGTAAATATGATATTACTATTACCCTAACACATGTCCTAATTCTATTGGACAAGTGTAATGCGACCAAAAACAAACTTAGGAATAAAATATGACCATTTAGGCCCACTTGGATTAGATTAGGACATTTATTATGAATTTATTTAAAGAAGGGTTAAAATAGTTAAAATCAAAGTTTAATAAGTAAATCATTTTTAATATGGGGTTATACATAAGATAAATTCGATTTTAAATATTCATTAGAAAGCTAAAAAGATTTCCTACTTGATGGTATTTTATTTGTAATTTTTAGACATCAAATGATTTAATTTATTTATGACACAACGATGATGCGGTAATTATCTTATTAATGAAATATTGACATAATTGATGTTATAAACACCAAAATAAATGTAATTTGAGATTTTTTATGATTTCCACTAATTTTCTAGGTTACTATGATATATTAATGTTGATTTAATCAACTTGGTTCGAACATATAATTCTGTTATGACTTTCACAAAAATCATATATCAAATAGTGTCAAAATTGACACAAAATAGTTTTTAAATCAAATATTATATTATTAATTGTTATTTTATTCCTAAAAATCTAAGGTTCGGCCAAATGACTTAGATAAGGATATATATATTAATAATAAACAATTTGTGGTTCGTTTGGCATGTTATAGTAAGTTTATTAACCATATAGTGAAAGAAAACAAAAAGACACGGTAAAAGTTAAATTATTTAACTTAGAGTTAAATATAATTGATAAGGTTTAAAATAATATCCAAACATGTCTAAATTTGATTGGTTGAAGAGATTACAACCCTATCTCATCTAATCTTCGAATATGAGTCATTTTTGGAGGTTTTTAAGTGGGGTTAGATTTATTATAAATTAATATTTTTAAGAATTCCTAAGGTGCCCCTCTCCTCCCTTATAAAAGGGCACCTCCTCCCCCTCCTCCTCACACCAATTTTGAGCACTCAAGCTCGGCCAACCCCTGCCATTTTCTCCTCTCCACTTTCCTAGAATAATCCTAGAGGTTCTGGTCTTCTCCAAAGACCAATCTTAGTTCCTTAAGTGGAGGATTCAAAGAGGCGTTCCAAAGAAGAGGTAATATCCATTACCGATCTTTTCAATTTCTTTCTTCTTCAACTTCTTCTTCTTTAGTTGTTTCATGATAAAGTAATAACATCAGTATTACTTACATACTGATATGTTATTATAAATATGAAACAACCCTAATTCACCTTCTATCCATCCTACGGAAAAATGAAATCACCGCGCGTGCGTACGTACGGAATACCGTCTCCACGCCGTGGTGTAATCTATTTTCCACCATCACCTTACAAGGATGGGTATAATGGTGTAACGAGTAACTACATATGATTATTATGATGTAATATTGATACTGAAATAATATATATATACTCCAATACAATTCCACGATCATAGGAACGATATCATCACTCGTGCGTACGTACGGAATACCGTCTCCACGATGTGATGCGACTCGTTCTACATGATCTTCATTTAATAATGATTATATAAATGAATTGAATGAATGAATATGGTATATACTACACTAATACCATTCTGGAAATGAATTATCTATAACCTAAAGATAAGAATAAGAATTTATTCGACAAAACACGCATAAGAACAAAAAGTTATAAAGACCCGAGTAACAAGTAACAATGAAATATTACTAACAAGAAGCTAATAATATGACCATATATGATATCATATCAATATGTATGATTCTGGAATAAGTCAATAACATTATTTAAACCATTATACAGGAGCTTCGGACACGTACAAAGCTAATCGGACCTAAGGTAAGGGAAATATCACAATCTCATTTTTATCCGAGATTGTTTATTCGTAAGTATTTACTGGGGTGTATTTTATCATCCACATCCATGTTCCCTCAATATGTAATATTATTTCCATCCACCTAAAATTGTTTAAATCCAATTTTACCCTTCTATGAGTTTTTATTAAAGGATATGAAATGAATCTTTTTTCGTTTTTCGTACGAGGTACTTTTTGACTTTTCCGACAAAAGTAAGAAGAATGTTTTTTTTAACTTATACGGAACGAACAGATTTATACTGTTTTATAAAGCATTATTTTCATGAAGCTTCCTATAAATGTTTTCATGACTATTTTCAATAAAATCTCTTTCTTTTAAAATTGCATGATGTTTTGTGAAAAGAAATTGATTTTGAAGAAGAAAGGATATTTTCCTCAAGAATTCAATTCAAGTGTTTTATCAAAATTATTTTCCATCTAAGATAATAAAGGGTTCTGTTTCTATCCATATTTTTACATTGATTTGACTATGTTGTGATGAAATTATGTTTATGAATTTCTTTATCTTATATGAATGGTTTTATGATGTCATGTTGTTTAAGAATCCCATTTTTGTTACATGGGTTATGAAATGATGTATGATTTATGATTTTGTGGCACACATAAGAATGGTATCATTATGAGATGGGTGGGACCTATATCTCCCTCCAATGCATTGGGTAAAGATTTTATATCTCATGAGATAGACATGGCTGGAACGGAAGGTTATTTCGGTTCAGTGATACAGGACTGAAACGAGGAGTGAACTCGGTTCAGAAAGGGACTTTGTCCACTAAGATAGTCTTGGCAATGAGTCATGACTAACAAGAAATGATTTTCCATGATTATGTGTGCATGCCACAAAGTTTCAAGTTTCATGTTATGATTATGGGGATCTCATTTTCACTTCTATGATTTGTTCCATGTTAAGATATTATGATCACTTTTGCAGGTTGTGATTTTCAAAAAGATATGATATGATTTTTATTTCTTTTGTATACCCTTACTGAGCATTTGAGCTCACCCTTTTATGTTTTCTTTTCCCCAGGATATAAAGAATGGTTTTAGGTAAAAAAATGGAAGATCTTTACGGGCGATATTGAAGATCTTTCACCAGGATTAGAAGATTATGTTCCGAGTTTCCAAAGACACTAAACTATTACGATCCTTTAGTGTGTGTTTTTGTTATGTACTAAGTATTCCACAAATGTAATGTAATGTCCATGTACGTCAGGATACGGGTCTCTACAGTTGGTATCAGAGGAAAGGTTTAGTCAACCTTTGGAAACTAGGATGCGAAAACGTTAGTGAGATCCCTAGAGATATTTCTAAGGTATGTCTAGGGATGTCCCTAGGGATAAGTATACGTATAGGTTATAGTAATAGAATTACGCTAACGATCATAGAATTAAACCTAAGATGTTGGATATTGAAGGTACTCCCCCTTTATTATGTTGTTTTCCCTAGCATGATTTTTGCCTCTCACACTATTCTTTTTGGGTTTTAGACGATGGCTGGAACCCGAAGGAACCGTGTTGATCAATGCAATGGACAATGCAATGATTGCCCTCCTGAACAAACAAATGTTATGGGAGATGGAGTGAAAAATCTTATTGCTATACTTACACAAGCTATGAATCATTCTGGACTTCCAAATGAGCAGAGAAGGGAACAATATTCTATTGAGTCCTTCATGAGGCAACGTCCACCTTCTTTCAGTGGGACTTCCGATCCACTTGTTGCTGAACAATGGATCAGTACCACTGAAAAGATATTTTCAGTTCTTCAATGTTCTGAACATGATAAAGTCATCTTAGCAGTATATCGTTTGGAAGGTGAAGCTGATCAATGGTGGAATCTTATCAAGAATACGAGGCCAAGGGATGAAATTGATTCCATGGAATGGGACGAGTTCAAGAACTTGTTTTTCAGTAAGTACTTCCCTCGTATTCTTCGAACAAAGATGGAAAAGGAGTTTATTGAGCTGAAGCAGAAGGATGATGAATCTGTTGGTATATATGAAGCGAATTTTACAAGACTTGCAAGGTATGCATCTGGCATTATCATCCAACCTGAAAGTAAAGTTGATCGATTTTTCAGTGGCTTAAAACCAAGTCTTCGAAGGGCATTAGCTATAAGAGACTTCAGTAGCTATGAAGAAATTGTGCGTTGTGCTATCAAGGTAGAAATGGAAGTTGGTGTTACATATCCATCTCATGGTTTTGACAAGAAACGAAAGATGGAGTTCAAGGAGAAATTTCATAATAATGGTGAAAAGAAGATGAATGTTTCCTTATGCACAAAGTGTGGAAAGAAGCATGGTGGAGATTGTCTTAAAGGAACTAGAAAATGTTTTAAGTGTGGAAAAGAAGGTCATCGAGCAGCTGAGTGTCGAAGTAATGGAAAAAGGGTTTCTAATGATGTGAATAAAGCAAACACTGCAGAGAACGCACCGCCAACACTTCAATGCTTCAAGTGCAAGGAAATGGGGCATTATGCTAATAATTGCCCTAATCCAAGGGTTAGTGATGATCAACATGAGCAACCACTGAAGGCAAAGGACAAAGGGAAATCACATGCGATCACTATTGGCAATGTTGAATATGATAACGATGTGGTGGAATGATTAAGTGTTTATGTAATGGGATTCCAAAATAATGTTGTATCATGGAGTATTGGAATATTTATGTATTGGTTTAATGTGGTATTCAAAGTGATTGAGATATTTTTGGAAATAAGATGATATGCGCATAATGAAGGGAAAATAAGAAAATGAAATGTTTAACAATATTCATGAGCTCATGATTGATATAAGGACTAAGTGATATCATGGATTGAGTATATAGAATTTTGAGGATTTTGGTATGTGGAAAGTGTTAACTTTTAACTGCATTCATGTTTTCACTAAGGTATTCAAGAGAATACATGATTAAGGACTTTGAATGTTTAGAATGTGACCAACAAAACATATCTTATGATATGTGGGGATCAACGACAGTATTAAATCTCTGGTAATCGTTGTCACTATATTATGAGAGTGGACTGCAGTATTATGGATAAGCCTAAAGATTGAAATGGATTATGTTGGACATAAGTGAGTATTCTTTAAGGATCGAAGTTTTCTCGATATTATTGATGGGATGTTATAGTAATATAGTTTTAGAAAAAGGACAACCTGCAGGACGGGCGACAGCCCATCGCTTCGGACAAGGCTGTAGGAATCGAACCCACAACCGAAGTGCGACTGGCCTTTATCGCCTACCACTGACCTACAGGAAGTCCCTATTTAGTAGAAACTAGTTTTATTATATTAAGCAGTATGATATATGAAGTATAAGTCCATTTTAGGAACCATATATGATTAATCTCACTATAGATCGATTTATGCATATAATTTTTGCTAACCTTTTGTTTGAGACAGATGGAATGACCCGTCATTCTATCACATTATCTGCTAACACTTCACGAATAACAAATTCAACTTCATTTATTTAAGAGATGAAGTGGAAATTGTTCAAGGCACGAACAACAGTGAGATTGTACCAAAATAAAGTAAGTATTTATTCTAATTCAAATTTTCAACTTTAGGGAAATGATCTTGAAAACCAAAAATGTTGTCCTAGTGATCTTATACCTGAGGAATCAGATGGTACCTTATATCATCACAAATTTATGGATTTGTGATTTTTGGCTTTTCCATAGCCATGTTCTCTACCACTCTCCATCAGAACATGATGGTTAGATTTTTCTTCCATATCCATATTTTTACCTATGTGGAAACCCAACAATTAGTTTATTTGGGTAATCGTTACATTTCATACTTTAGTTTTTAAAGCCAAGTTTTGGTATTCCTTTTTACGATGTGGGAAACTTTCGAATAGAAAACCATTTATAACCCCGACGAATTTCGAGGGCGAAATTCATTTTAAGGGGGGTAGAATGTAACAGCCCAAGATTTTATGAAAAATATTCTTTTTAATTTTATTAATGTCTTGTGTTGTACGCTACACCAAAAGGAGCTTGCACAACACGCATCCTTGACTTGCCTTGCATTACATGCAATCGCAACCTTCCTCGATAGTGTGTGTAGTACGCAATAACGAGTTTCACTAAACAGCGATATGCTATTAAAACTAGCTGTTATGAATAGTAATAACCACTTTTTGAAATTTTGTAAATTTTATTTTTCAAAATGGATTTCATTTTTGGATTCGGAGTATCGAATTTAGCCTAAGGTGAAATTTTGGTACATTTCGGATAACTTTCATATTCTGATGAATAGTGAAAATTACTAAATTATAATTAAAAACAACTTTTTTAATCGAAATAATTAATAGTGATGAATTATTAATTTGAGTGGTTTTAAAGTATATTTAGAATATATTTTTACAATTTAATACAATGTTGGTCATTGGACGTAATTTCACATTTAAACCTGACATAAACAAATGTCAATCTTTTGATAGATATTGTTTCGTAAAAACACGCTATTTGTTTTAATAGCGGGATTTAATTATAAAATTAATTAATTCAACTTCTATGTTATGAATTTGGTAAAATAGACTTCATTTTTGAATTCGGAATATGAAATATAGCTTAGGATGAAATTTTTGCATTTTTCTGAAAACTTTCAATTTTTGATGAATAGTGAAACCACTAAGTGGTAGGTTAAAAACTGAATTTTGCATAAAACTTAATTTTACCACTTCTGTGAATGGAATTTCGAAAATCCGAGAGACACGGTTAATATCAAGGACTAAAATGTGGTTCAATGAGATGAAAATAATTTTTGGTGAATAGTAACTTTTTACTTTTTTTTACCGCGGTTAATAGTAAATAGGGTAACTAAGGGTAAATATGATATTACTATTACCCTAACACATGTCCTAATTCTATTGGACAAGTTTAATTCGACCAAAAACAAACTTAGGAATAAAATATGACCATTTAGGCCCACTTGGATTAGATTAGGACATTTATTATGAATTTATTTAAAGAAGGGTTAAAATAGTTAAAATCAAAGTTTAATAAGTAAATCATTTTTAATATGGGGTTATACATAAGATAAATTCGATTGTAAATATTCATTAGAAAGATAAAAAGATTTACTACATGATGGTATTTTATTTGTAATTTTTAGACATCAAATGATTTAATTTATTTATGACACAACGATGATGCAGTAATTATCTTATTAATGAAATATTGACATAATTGATGTTATAAACACCAAAATAAATGTAATTTGAGATTTTTTATGAATTCCACTAATTTTCTAGGTTACTATGATATATTAATGTTGATTTAATCAACTTGGATCGAACATATAATTCTGTTATGACTTTCACAAAAATCATATATCAAATAGTGTCAAAATTGACACAAAATAGTTTTTAAATCAAATATTATATTATTAATTGTTATTTTATTCCTAAAAATCTAAGGTTCGGCCGAATGACTTAGATAAGGATATATATATTAATAATAAACAATTTGTGGTTCGTTTGGCATGTTATAGTAAGTTTATTAACCATATAGTGAAAGAAAACAAAAAGACACGGTAAAAGTTAAATTATTTAACTTAGAGTTAAATATAATTGATAAGGTTTAAAATAATATCCAAACATGTCTAAATTTGATTGGTTGATGAGATTACAACCCTATCTCATCTAATCTTTGAATATGAGTCATTTTTGGAGGTTTTTAAGTGGGGTTAGATTTATTATAAATTAATATTTTTAAGAATTCCTAAGGTGCCCCTCTCCTCCCTTATAAAAGGGCACCTCCTCCCCCTCCTCCTCACACCAATTTTGAGCACTCAAGCTCGGCCAACCCCTGCCATTTTCTCCTCTCCACTTTCCTAGAATAATCCTAGAGGTTCTGGTCTTCTCCAAAGACCAATCTTAGTTCCTTAAGTGGAGGATTCAAAGAGGCGTTCCAAAGAAGAGGTAATATCCATTACCGATCTTTTCAATTTCTTTCTTCTTCAACTTCTTCTTCTTTAGTTGTTTCATGATAAAGTAATAACATCAGTATTACTTACATACTGATATGTTATTATAAATATGAAACAACCCTAATTCACCTTCTATCCATCCTACGGAAAAATGAAATCACCGCGCGTGCGTACGTACGGAATACCGTCTCCACGCCGTGGTGTAATCTATTTTCCACCATCACCTTACAAGGATGGTTATAATGGTGTAACGAGTAACTACATATGATTATTATGAAGTAATATTGATACTGAAATAATATATATATACTCCAATACAATTCCACGATCATAGGAACGATATCATCACTCGTGCGTACGTACGGAATACCGTCTCCACGATGTGATGCGACTCGTTCTACATGATCTTCATTTAATAATGATTATATAAATGAATTGAATGAATGAATATGGTATATACTACACTAATACCATTCTGGAAATGAATTATCTATAACCTAAAGATAAGAATAAGAATTTATTCGACAAAACACGCATAAGAACAAAAAGTTATAAAGACCCGAGTAACAAGTAACAATGAAATATTACTAACAAGAAGCTAATAATATGACCATATATGATATCATATCAATATGTATGATTCTGGAATAAGTCAATAACATTATTTAAACCATTATACAGGAGCTTCGGACACGTACAAAGCTAATCGGACCTAAGGTAAGGGAAATATCACAATCTCATTTTTATCCGAGATTGTTTATTCGTAAGTATTTACTGGGGTGTATTTTATCATCCACATCCATGTTCCCTCAATATGTAATATTATTTCCATCCACCTAAAATTGTTTAAATCCAATTTTACCCTTCTATGAGTTTTTATTAAAGGATATGAAATGAATCTTTTTTCGTTTTTCGTACGAGGTACTTTTTGACTTTTCCGACAAAAGTACGAAGAATGTTTTTTTTAACTTATACGGAACGAACAGATTTATACTGTTTTATAAAGCCTTATTTTCATGAAGCTTCCTATAAATGTTTTCATGACTATTTTCAATAAAATCTCTTTCTTTTAAAATTGCATGATGTTTTGTGAAAAGAAATTGATTTTGAAGAAGAAAGGATATTTTCCTCAAGAATTCAATTCAAGTGTTTTATCAAAATTATTTTCCATCTAAGATAATAAAGGGTTCTGTTTCTATCCATATTTTTACATTGATTTGACTATGTTGTGATGAAATTATGTTTATGAATTTCTTTATCTTATATGAATGGTTTTATGATGTCATGTTGTTTAAGAATCCCATTTTTGTTACATGGGTTATGAAATGATGTATGATTTATGATTTTGTGGCACACATAAGAATGGTATCATTATGAGATGGGTGGGACCTATATCTCCCTCCAATGCATTGGGTAATGATTTTATATCTCATGAGATAGACATGGCTGGAACGGAAGGTTATTTCGGTTCAGTGATACAGGACTGAAACGAGGAGTGAACTCGGTTCAGAAAGGGACTTTGTCCACTAAGATAGTCTTGGCAATGAGTCATGACTAACAAGAAATGATTTTCCATGATTATGTGTGCATGCCACAAAGTTTCAAGTTTCATGTTATGATTATGGGGATCTCATTTTCACTTCTATGATTTGTTCCATGTTAAGATATTATGATCACTTTTGCAGGTTGTGATTTTCAAAAAGATATGATATGATTTTTATTTCTTTTGTATACCCTTACTGAGCATTTGAGCTCACCCTTTTATGTTTTCTTTTCCCCAGGATATAAAGAATGGTTTTAGGTAAAAAAAATGGAAGATCTTTACGGGAGATATTGAAGATCTTTCACCAGGATTAGAAGATTATGTTCCGAGTTTCCAAAGACACTAAACTATTACGATCCTTTAGTGTGTGTTTTTGTTATGTACTAAGTATTCCGCAAATGTAATGTAATGTCCATGTACGTCAGGATACGGGTCTCTACAGGTCTGGTCCGTACATGGGGGGAGAGGGAATTTTTAATCCTTATTTTCCCTATAGTTTAACGTCATCCGGTAATGGCAAGGAAGAAACCTCATGCAGGGTTGGTCCGTACATAGAGGAAATGGTCTTTTTTGTTGAACTGGTTGGTCTAGGATGGGGAACCCTGGCATCACTACGTATCCCGTGAGGGAAGGAATCAAAACTTACATATTTCTTTTGGGGAATACACCCCGTGTGGGTCTGTTCCGTATGAGAGAAGGGGGTGTTTTTTAATTTTATTCCATTTGGGATCGGCGGAGCCATGATAGAGGATCCCAGCGTTGCTATGTATCCTGTGAGGGTAGGAATCAAGACATATGTAGTTCTATGAAATCCTTGTAGTTTAACATTGTGTGGTGAGGACGAAATACTCTAGTTTAGGGTGAGAGAGTTTGGATCGTTGGGTACTTGTTAGTTTAACATCCTGCAGCTTGGATGATAACTGGTTGTAGTTATGCCAGTGAGGATGAAATACTCTTAGTTCAGGGTCATAAAGTTTGGACCGCTGGGTTTTTGGAAGTTTATCGTCCTGCATATTGGACTATAACTAATTTTAGTTATTCCGGTGAGGACGAAATACTCTTAGTTTAGGGTCATAGTTTTTGGACCATTGGGTGCTTGGTAGTTTAACATCTTGCATCTCAAACAATAACTGCTTTTAGTTATGCCAATGACGACAAAATACTCTTAATTTAGGGTCATTGAGTTTGTACTGTCGGGTGCTTGGAAATTTAACATCCTGAAGCTTGGACGATAACTACTTTAAGTTATGCTAAATACTTCTTTAGAAATATCACATTTGTAGGAGCGATAGTGAACTGCCCATCCATGGAGATTAGAGCATATGCCCCATTGGAGTAGACCTTGTGTATAACATATGGTCCCTCCCACATTGCCTCCACCTTTGGAGGATTCTTTCCGGGTATCATTGGGGTCCGAAGGACAAACACCAATTCTCCTTCCAAGAAAGAACAGCGACGAACCTTTTTATTGAAGGCTCGTGCGATCCGATTCTGATATACTTCCAGATAGTTAAAAGGGTGTAACTTCTTCTCATCAAGTTGTTCAAATTCACCAAGTCGTTTGTCTGATTGCTCATCATTGGATAACTGATTAAAAATGGCAACACAGAGCAAGGTCAATTGGATCTCAATGGGAAGGACCGCTTCTGTTCCGTATACTAATGAGTATGGAGTATCCTGAGTAGTGGTGGAGATTGTGGTCTGATAAGCCCATAATGGATGGAGGAGTTTATCTGGTCAAAATTTCTTATCTTTGTCCACCATTTTCTAGAGAATATTGGACAGGGTCTTGTTGAAAGCCTCTATCTGTTAGTTGACCGCTGCATGGTAGCAGGATGAGTGGTTACTGTTGATACCATATTCTTGGTATTGTTTCTCCAATTCAGCAGAGCATAATTTGGTGTTGTCATCATTTAGTATGGTATAAGGGACACCAAATATGGTGATGATATTGGCTTTCAAAAATCTGAAAATGTTTCTTGCCCTGACCTCCTTAAGGTTTACAGCTTCTTCCCATTTGGAAAAAAAGTCGATTTCTGTGAGGATATACTTCAGCTGTTTGGCTATGGCTAGAGGATATGGTCCCACGACGTCCATTCCCTAGATAGAAAATGACCATGCGTACTTGGCCTGATGATGTAACATCAGGGGTTGGTGTTTGAATTTGGCATGAATTTGGCATGAGTGGCATTTTGCGGTAAAGTGCTCGGAATATCATGCCACGGTGGGCTAATAGTACTCAAGCCTTTGAACCTGATGGGAAAGCGTAGAACCTAACTGATGTGCTCCACATATTCTGGTATGCACATCAGTCATAACGGCAGCGGTTTCTTCTCCATCAATTCATCTGAGAAGGGTTCTGTTGAGGCCTCGTTTGTAGAGGACCTTTTGCTGACCCACGCCACCATATAGGACAAATTTTATTGCCCTTCTCCATATTTTCTGTCGTTCATCCCTGTCTGAAATAAGTTATCCCTGTTTAAGGTAGGTTTCAATGGGGGCCATCCAGCTGGTGGCAGGAGCATATGGCTCTGAGACAGGATTAACTTTGTTGATTTCTTCCATCTTGGCTTGAACAAACAGTAGGACCATTCGACGATGAGCAATACTGATAGTTGTTTCATCCCGGTCAAGGTCAGCTAGGGCTATGGCCGCATTAGCTAATGCGTCTGCCTGGGCATTCTGAGATCGGGGAATATAGGTCAATGTTGGTTCTGTGGAGAATTCTACCATTAACCCTCAGACAAGGTCAAACAGGGGAATCACCTCCTTTTTTTGATAGCATAGTCACCATTGACTTGCTTGATGACCAGTTCTGAGTCACCTTTTACCTTAAGGTATTGTACTTGTGCCTGTAGTGCGAGATCCAGGCCTGCAATGAGGGCTTGGTACTCCACTTCACTGTTCGTACATCATTCTGATAGGAGGAAGGAGTATGGCAAGACTTCCTTTTCTGGGGACATGAGTATTATCCCCAAGCCCACCTTGTTAAATTTGGGATCTTCCATCCTCTTCCCGGTTAGGCTTCAGGATATGCCATCGAAGTACAATTCCCACATTAGAAATTCCTCTTGAACCGAGAAGATGTCTTCATCAGGTAGCTCGGTGTTCGGTGCAGCGGTCCCCGTAGAAGGGTGCTCTGCTAGAAAATCTGCTAATGCCTATCCCTTGACGGATTTCTAAGGCACAAAATGGATGTCGAACTGTTGTAGGATGACTGCCCATCGGGACAGGTGCCCTGTCAGCATTGGGCATCTAAGGATGTACATGAGCGGGTTACTCCACGAGACCAAATAGACTTCATGATGCTGCAGATAATGTTGCAATTTTTGAACTGTGAAGACTAAGGCCAAACAACTCTTTTCAATGTTTGAGTATTGAGTTTCAGCATCGATCATGGTTCGGCTGAGGTAATAGAGATTTTTTTCACTGCTGGCATCATTTTTCTACTTGAGGAAGGCTCCCAGTGACCGCTCTAATGTCGTCATGTATTGGATGAGAGATCTACCTTCAACTGGGGGCATGAGAACCAGCGTGCTTAAGAGGTACTTCTTTAGGCTGTTGAACTCCTCTTGGTAGTCATCTGTCCATTTGTAGGTAACCCCCATTTTCATTAACATAGTGAAAGTCAATCATTTGCCTGATAGGTTGGCTGTGAACCACCTGATGTTGGCCAGGCGTCCTTGGAATCCCCTCAACTCAGTGAGATTGTGGGGAGGTGGAAGGCTAAGGATAGATTTTGTCTTTTTAGGGTCGACTTCGATGCCACGGTGGCATACGACGAAGCTAAGGAATTTCCCTATAGTAACCCAGAAGGCACATTTCAAGGGATTAATCTTTAGGCTATGTTGTCAGAGTTTTTTGAAGATGGTTTCAAGGTCTGGCATGTGATTTGAGCACTGTCTTGATTTGACCACTAAGTCATCCACATAGAATTCGACGAATCTCCCCAAGAATGGTTTAAAGATACGATGCATGGCGCATTAATATGTGGCGCCAGCGTTCTTGAGACCATAGGGAATGACCCTATAACAGAATATTCCTTGAGGGGATTTGAAGGAAGTGGCTTCTTCATCTTCTCAGGCCATTCAAATCTGATTATACCCAGAATAACCATCCATGAAGGATAGAGCCTCATACCCGGTTGTTGCATCGATTAATAACTCAGTGATCGGGATCAGGAAATCATCTTTTGGACAATGCCGATTGAGATCTCTAAAATCAATGCAAATGCGGATTTTTCCGTTCTTTTTCTTGACAAGGACAATGTTGTCCAACCAGATGGGGTACTGGACCTCCCGGATGAAGTCTGATTTAATAAGATTATCTAATTCATCCTCTATTTTGGAGGCATGAGAGGGGTGCGTTCTTCTGGCAGCTTGTTTATAGCTTCGGTGATCTTCTGGCAGTTCTAAGTGGTGGGTTGCCAATTTGGGATCGAGTCCCGGCATTTCTGTGTAATTCCAGGCAAAAAAATCTCTATGTTTCTTTAAGAAAGAGGTATATACCTCATGCTCCTCGGTGGACATGGATGCACTAACAAGAGTGGGCCTCGGGTCTTCCTCGGTACCTAGGTTTATTTCCACGAGCTCATTCACAGTGGTGGAGATACCTTCCTCAAATGCGGGAGGTGCATCCCTGAGATCTTCCTCATCCTCTTCCTCCAAACCCTCATCCTCTTGACCTGACGGGGGGAGAGTTCTCAGCACGGGCTCTTGGGAGTCCGGAGGTGAGGAATTGTGGGCATCCTCGCTCAAGTATTTTCCCTCAATTTTATGGTCAGCGGTCGTTTATGCACCACTATACTCAGGCGTCATGGCCGAAGTCATGAGGATATTCGAGTGTGTGTCCAGGCTTGAATCCCTGATCTCAACATGGTTGATGGGCAGTACTTAGTCTCCACCAAGCTGCTTGAGGGGGTCATCAGGAACCATTTCCAAACTATTTGGAGCAGGGATCCAGTCAATACCATCGATTGGAGGCTTCTTTTTCTTTTACTCATAAAACACGGCGTCAATGTAGTGCGACTCAGAGAGCTTGAAAGGGGGCTTGTCATCATGAAATGTCACACTTTGTCCTTTGACGCAATATTTGATTCACTGTTGGTAGGATAAAGGAACGACCATGTGCTTATGAAGCCACGACCATCCAAGTAGGGCATTGAATTTTGTGTTTTGTCGGACCACCAGGAATTCTGAGCAGGCCACAAGGTCACCAAAATGGGTTTTCTGCTTGATTTGTCCCATTAGATTCTGTTCAGTCTAGTCATAACATAACATGGTTGTGGTTGAGGGGATTAGCTCAACCTCACTGTATCCCAACTTGCAGAGTGTTTGTAAGGGAAGGGGATTAACTCCGGATCCGTTGTCAATAAATACTTTGTGGATCCCAACATCAATTAGTGTTTCGGACACATATAGTGGTTTTATATATCCTTTCATGATGGCATCTTCATCCCGATCGATGAAGGAAATCGCCGCATTGCATTCAGCCGAGATAGACTCCATCCGGTAAATCTCGGCAGCAGCTACCTCATCTTGGAAATCCTGGGGGCTGAGTAAGGCTTCAATAAGTGCTACCCTAGGATTTGCTGACAAACTCAGGGCATCTAGTATTGAAATCTTGGTTGGTACTCACGCCAAATGCTTAAGGATATTGTATTTTTTCTCCAATGACCGACGCTTCTTCTTTGGTGGGATAGTTTTAGTAGGAACTTTAGGAGTTGGAGCATGCGATGAGAAAGGACCGGCCGCAGGGTTGGAGGTTGGTGGTGTTCCCACATTCTGGGGACTCGGCCCGACCGGTCTTTTTGTGCGCACTAGGTTTCTAGACATCTGTTCCTCCTCTGATGGGTACCACATAATTACTAGGCCCGTGTGGCTGCTTGTGAAGGTGAGGGGATATTCCTTCTCCGGTTGAGTCTGTTGAAGGGATCTCCCACGGGTTTATGTGATATTAACGGTTTGGGCTGGTGTAAAACCATAGGATCAGTTTCGGCCGCGACTGCACCTTCCCTGGTATCCCCTGCCTCTGCGATTTTTCCTCCCAGCCCCTTGCATTGGGAACTCAGGTTCATAACCATACCCTTCATCAGGGAATGATTCCTTTAGATTTATGACATTGATGGAACCAAATATTACCTCTTCATCATGTGATAGGTCAACCTGGTCGGTTATCCTTGACGGTGTCGTTTGGTGGGTCGGTGCCTGTGGTTCCAAGTTTGAAGGTATAAAATCTGATAGTGTCAGGGCTAACTTTGGCCTTGTTGCGGACTTCTCATCTTGCTCTTGTCTCCTCCCTTTTCGATTATGCCTGGATGACCGGATTATGGAGGGTTGTGAGGCCGATATTGTCAGTTGCACGACATTAGGGGTTGTTGGCAATAACACCGGCTACTGTAATTGAGCTCAGAGTATGCCCTAAGCTCGGTTGACAGTCTTCCGAGTCATCTAGCAATCAATTTTCTGCCCATTCTTGCTGGTGACTTCCTTCCACCCCTCCCCTTTGTCGGAGTCGGTGGTAGAAATATATTTGACTTGTATTGGGGGTGGTCCTAGTTCAACCTGCCTGAATTCTACCATCCTTTGTAGGATTTCATTGAAGATGAAGCATTCCGGGATACTATGCCCTAACATTCAATGGCAGAGACAGTAATCTGGCCTGTCATCGTGGCCAACTTCTTCGGGAATCCTTGGCACCAGGAGGCGGAGCAAGTTGCAATTCATGGTGGCGATGAAATAGCCGCGGACTTGGTCCTCTCGGAATGAGTATACTTTTTGTCTTCATTCCTCAAATTGGTTCCACTTCGATCCTCTCTGATCATCCCACTTGGGCGGAGGTGACCGCAGAGATATAGGGGTCCCTTGACGATTTGGTGGAGGCCTAGGCAGTGGAGCAGGCGTAGGGTCTGGCTTGAGTGTGACAGAGGATTATTCAGCTCTAACTATTCTCATTTTAGGATCCTATGAGGCTATTCAGGACTTTATTTTGGTCTGCTATAGGGAGTCTTCAATTCTCTAAGCGATGGCCAAGAGATGGCGGAAACCAGTGGTGCACTCCACTGGTATGAGCATTGTTCGCAACTCATCCTGAAGGTTATCGATACATATGTCCATCATCTCATCTTAGGACATTGGCTTGTTCATAGAGTAGGTCAGACCTTTCCATCTAACGATGAAATCTGTGACTCTCTCGTTCTCCTTATGTTTGCAATTCTTGAGGTTGTTGACCATTGTTTTGGGAAATGCTGAGCTGAAGTGGAACATGAACTGCTGCCAAAGGTCTTCCTAGATTTTTATTGACTGGGATGGAAGACTTGAATACCAGATAAAGGCAGATCCTTGCAGGGTCCGTACGATGCATCTGAGTTTAACTGCTTCTTGTTGTTCTGGAGTTCCCAATATAGGGTCGCCATAAGACGCGTAGTGCATCAAGTGTTATTCCGGATCGCCTGAGCCATTGAAAATAGGGAATACAGGGCTCCCAAAAATTGGGTGTAAGAGGCGTGTTGCTCACCCAATCTGGGTAGGGCTTCCGTTCTTGTTGTATCGGAGTGCGTCAACCTTCCATTTCTTCCAATCGGGTTTTCAGTGCTTTGATAGTGCTGGTGAGTCCCTGGTTTACATCTTGTTGGGCCTGGTCTTGAGCGGGTGTAGCTTGAGGAATTGCCTGAGGATCCATCTTGGCCGGCACCAAGGGTGCATATACCGTTTGTGACACCTTCGGAGGGTTCAGGTGTACTCGCTCTGGTTTCATCCTAAGTGGAGGGAAGTCTTGGTATTCATCCAGATCCACATTTAAGTAGTTGGACTGGTCGGTCACCTTATTGGGCGGGAGCTCTGACTATGATTTATTTGTTGGGGAAAACCATAGTCATTGAGGTACACTTGCTGGGAGTGCAAGGTGTGGCTCTTCTTGGGAAGCGATTTCAATTAGACGGTTCCTTGGGAGTAGATCAGCGTTAAGCCGCCTCAATTATTTCATTTCTTCTTGGTGTAAAGTGAACATCTCTTCGAGTGTATGTGGGTAATTTTTATCGAGAGAAGAAGGCGGGTTAAGGGTAACTGATCCTTTGTTCTTATCCTTATTGGGAGCTCTTAGGGTGAGCAGAGGAAGGTTAGCTGAAGGGGTGTCCATATTTAGGGCATCCCTCTGGTTCCGGGTGTGCACACCTGGTGGTTCGTTGTGAGTCACAGCCTGACTGGAACCATTGCCTCCCGATCCATCCAGATTTGCATCATCTACGGTGTCACCCATGGGATTATCCTCTATGGCATTGATGGATGCATATCCTGAGGTCGAGGAGGCGTCATCTTCTAAAATAGAAGATGATCCCTCGCGCCTTTTGCTGGTCCTCCCCCTCCTGCCTCGGGATATCTTTTGGACTCCTTCGCAAAGGGTGAAGTAGAGAGTCCTTTGATGCATCCTTAAGGTATACCTCCCTCTTTAAGGGGATATTGACTCAAAAAATGGGATAGGGAAGGAACCTCTTCTTCTGACTATCCTCCCTAGATGAGAAAATATTGATCCTCATGGGGGAGGTTTTTGTTGAGGTGGTAAAAATGCCCCCAACCCTGAGGGTTGTGGCTGGCTATGTTCCCTGGACATTGAGTCTTTTCCCATTTTTATTGGTATTATAGGGGCATTTGTTGTTAAAAATTCCCCCATCCCTGCAGGCTGGGGTTGGCCCTGGATTGCGGCAGTGGCTGTGACTATCTCTACATGCCTAATCATGCGTTCCCCCTTTCGAGGGTGACCTGGTTCTGATGCCGAGTTCACTCGTGACTCAATCCTCTCCAGGGAGGCTTGAAATGACCGTTGATTGGCCTCTCTTAGGCGAGAGGCTTGTTGTATGCTCTCGGTGGCCTGATTTAGAAGTTCTTGGATGGCTTGTTCCCGTCGGGCCTGATGCTTCTAGGACTTATTCAAGGCCTGTCTTTGCTGGGTGTGTAACCTTTCTTGAATAGGGAGACCACTCGATCGCTTCCTTGCTGTGATGGTGTTGCAAGACACTATGTTGATCAGGTTCTTCTGGGAGGGGAGCGGAGTGAAATGCAGAGCTCCATGTTCTCCCGATCCTCTGATATGGACTCCCGTTGGAATATCACCGATGAGGTGGCGTAGCTGGTGCAACGCATGGAGGCAGGCTATCTCCAGGTTTCCTTTACACCTCTCGGGTCGCTGTTGTCGTTCCGAAGGAAGAGCTTCTTGGCCGATGTGATGCAGGATTTATCCTATTGTCTTGACATGGTCTACATACCCGTCGTAGGGCAGGAATATTGGTTTCAGCCGGCAGAGGGTTGTCGATATATTGTAGAGGATGTCATGCATGCATTCTTCTGACAAATTTTTGGGTATGTCGAATTGAGAGGAGGTCGTGGGCCAAAACATAACTGGGATATTATCTCTGTCCAGTTGTTTTCTCAAGTGCAACATGACGGCATACTCCTCTACTAGTGATTCCTCTACCTGGTCAACCCAACTAAGATACTAACTGATAGTGCGGTCAGAGGCAGTGAGATCGGTAGGTATCGAATTATCATGTGGGTGATTCCGAGGTCGGTCAGAAGATGGACATGGCCCCATAACATCTCCTGATCGAAGAAGGGTGTCATTGGCGACTAACTGGGATTTTGACATGATCAATCCCGTCTTCTGAGTGCCTCGGAATATGAGGGCATTTCTATTCTTTATTCGGTAGGGGGAGGACCTTCCTGTCGATATGATATGTCATTGCAAGGAGGGCCTTCTCAATGGAGTCCGCAATGGTGAGGACTACCATTACTTATTGAAACCTCACTGCATAGAGGACTATTGATGTGCATACCCTGGGGAGGACCTCTAAGGTGTGTCGCAGCAAGGGGAGGACCTTCTGGCTGCGTATTGTTGTTATGGGGAGGGCCTTTACAACAACTGCCATCATGGTGAGGATGACCATCATGGTTTGACGTTCGATGTGTATCCTAGGGAGGACCTTCAAGATACACTGCGACAAGGGGAGGACCTTCTTTTTTCTTGGGGCCACTGCGGGGAGGACCATCACAATGGCGGTTGTGGTGGCGAGGACTACCATCACAGTTGCTATAATGGCGAGGACTACCATCACAGCTGCTATAATGGCAATGACTACCATTACAGCTACTATAGGGAGAATATCTGGCAGTACATCCTGGGGAGGGCCTTCAGAATGTACCGCAACGAGGGGTGGCCCTTCTCGTCACTTGACAACTCTACGGGGAGGACCTCCATTATCAAGGTGGCGAGGACTACCACCATAATCTGATGCCCGGCTGCGCGGAGTGTCGTTGCAACATAACCCCTGGAGAGGAACTTCAGGGAAGGCTACGACAAGGGGAGGGCCTTTTTGTAATGATGAGACTACACTGCAGGGAGGGCCTCCTCAGTTGCGACTATGATAGCGAGGACTACTATCATAATTTGTGGTCCCACTGCATGGAGAGTGCTTGTAGTGTATAACCCGGGGAGGACCTTCAGGTTGGACCGTAGAAAGTGGAGGGCCTTCTTGCTGCTCGATCTTCTGGTCACTTGGAGGGTCTTCATGACTCGCATCAAAAGAGGAGCTCTTGTGATCGATTGTTATACGCCCACAGGGGAGGCCCCCACAGGTGCTCTAGGGAGGACCTTCAGAGCTGCTGGTAGCGACATTGTAGGTAGGACATTCACAACTACTACTACCACTCACATAATATGGAAATGGGTAGGTAGGGTTCTAATCCTTTGATACGTGCTTAGCGGAATTGGGAACCCCAGCTTCCAGCAGAGCGGAGTCATGAACCCTCTATTTATTTCTCGGCTACCTTCGGCACGTTCGGGGCACTTTCTTACAGGCAGCGGGGACCGTCTACTATTGAAAATGGACTTCACCTTTGGTTCACTATCTAATTGGGTCCCATGATGTTTCCAGGATACACAGACAAACATCTTGACTTTTAGCATGGATATATTTCTGCTCAGGAGCATCCACCATGATGGATAGGTGTCCTCCAGTTGGAACAAGTGAAGCTGCTCGATCCGGTTTCCCTTGCATCACAGAGTATGGATTGTGACCCTCCTAGGTGGAAGCAGGGATGCAGATCTACTTTGAGGAGGCTATCTTGTCTCTTAGATGAGTCACCTCAATTGGGGATACGGGATCACAGGCCCATGTCCTTGCTGTTGCCACTGACGCAATTACATTTTGGTAAGTCTACAAGATATGATCTGGGATCGATACTTTCTCCTCCCGCATTTCCAGGATATGTAGATAGACATCTTTCGCAGGAACGGGTATGAAGGCCCATTCTGGTATCAGAGTAGGAATATCCTACTCTAGTCCCCCGGTGGTCAGTAGGTACTGACAATTCTCCTGTGTCAGGGCTGGTGAACGAATCTGCCCTTGGGATGGGATATACTAGTGTATCTCTCCATTTTCTACCACATCGGGGTGGCAGACATTACTTACATCCATAGGGAGATGGCCCTGAATATGTTGGTTTCCCACCGAATCGAGTCAGTGGCCTTTGTTGGCAGTGATACGTGCGCATCTATTGATTACGCCACATTTGGGTGGTGGGGTTTATTGATCGCCACCATGCCGGGATGGTTGACATCAAGATCGTCTACTAGGAGCTGGTCCTACAGGCATTGGGTCGCCACCATGTCGGGTTGGTGGGATTCACGACCCTGGATAGGGAGAGGTGCCTTCCAGGTAGGTGTCGTCATGTGTGAGGGACGGGCTTGATGGAGCGCGGCGGGGATGCGCGCCTACTCGTACGATGCCGCCATGTCTGGATGGTGGGCTTTAGAGGAGCGAATAGGTGTATGTGACTGTTCATGATATATCTCTGTGACCGGGCAGCGGAGCTCCTCCTCAGGGACTAGGGTGATGATCGATCCCTGGTTGTATGCTTTTCACCCTCGTCGGGCGGTCCGAGGTGCCGAAGCCTGGTGATCGTGGTCATGGATCCTCGGGGTGGCATCCTTTTTATTGTGAGGATGTTGAGTCGTGGTGTGACCGCGATGACGTCTTCCGGTGGGGGCCTTGGAGCGGAACCCCTGTTTAGCGGGGATTAAGTCCTCAGCGTCAACCTCTCTGCCTCCCTAATATAAGGGAGGTACGAATTGTCTCGTTCTGATGATAGACTCTCAAAATGGTTTGAGACGACAACAAGGTCTGTCTGGATCTTCTTTTGTGGCCACAGCTGGGCAGGCGACCGGCGAGTCCTGGAGGATTGGAGGGCATGCATGGCTGCCTCCACCGTCAGGAGAGTACCATTCACGTGGTATTCTCAGATCAACGCATCCAAGACCCAGCATTGAATACACTGAGTTAGTGACGGGGTCTTTCATTGCTGAGGAAGTCCAGTCATTTCATTCCCAAAAGCACGCACCTGCGAGTTCCTCTGTGATGCCTTTGGATCGAAGGGAGTTCCTAGTGGTACCTGTTAAATATTTTAACAAATACAAATAGAAAACCCGTCAAAGTAGCATCTCATGATCCCATGGATAATTAATGATATTTTTTGGCCCTTCTTGTGAGTATAAGGGTGCACAGAGTGAGATTAGGTTAAATCCATCATGCTTGGTTAAATATTCACGTTGGTTTCCCCATTTTTTGTCTCGCAGCGCATGACGGGATCGTGGGGGAGAAAGTTGCACTACCCGACGGTTGATTAGAGAGGATTGGGTTCTGCTTAATCACTCATATTGTTTGCACCATTTTCACCTCGAAACACCCAACGGTTCCATATCCAAAAATACATTGACCTGCTTTCTAAAGGCAGGCGTTCGCTGGGTGGTTAGACCAGCGGTGCTTAAGAACACACATTGCTCGAGAGGAAGGGAAGTCGGGATCATCGCACCCTTTTGGGGGGAATTATTGCCTATTCTAAGGCTCTCTTATAGATTTATGACGTATTCATATGTTCGCAAATATTTGGTTTATACCAAGAATAGTATCCACGGATTACTCCTGGTTGAAAATGGTCAGCTGGACGTAGTGGTTCAGAATCATTTAAACCCGAGGTTTACCATCCCTTGTTTGATTAATGACCCCGAGGAGTCTGGAATCATTGAGAAGGTACTGGTTTAAAGCCTCGTAACCAGGCACTCTGGAGTTTATTGTCATCCAGGGGGGATAGATAACGACTTGAGCATTTGGATAAAACTTGTGATACGGGCTTCCTACGTATCCTCATGAGAGGAATCAAAACCCACGTAGTTCTGTCTGGTATGGGCTTACACTCTAGGTTGCCCAGGGTTAATGCAGTGAGCCAACCTAAAGATGGTTGGAATGACCAGTCATTAGTATTGAACCTTGTGGAGGCTTCCTACGTACCCTTCCTAGGAGACATGGATCAAATTCCACGTAATTCGGATGGGGGTGTCGGAAAACTGACATGTATGTGGACCCGGGGTTCCGATGGTGATTGGGCTTGAACATCTTGGAGGCTTCCTACGTATCCCTATGGTGGGGAATCAAAGTCCACATTGTTCGAATTGGCATGGGGCTTACGCTCTAAGGCAGCCCAGGGTAATGGATTGGGGCTTACACTCTTAGGAGGCCCAGGGTAATGGATTGGTACTTACACTCTGAGGAGGCCCAGGAGAGGATTTTATGGTTGATTCTTACTCTAATCTCACATGAGTCATGCTCAATGTGAGAAAAAAGAGGCAGTAGGGACCAGATGATCATGTCATGAAAGGTGCATCTGTGGGAAGTGCGATGGGTCTTATGTGTGGGGGCGGCCCAAAAAGTCGGGGCTTACTCCGAGGTGGATGACCATGGTGATAAAGTCCAGCAGGAAAGGGAATTGGACCTGAAGAAGAACGGAGCAGCACCCTTCCCCACGACGCCCTTCCATGGTCGTGGGGAAGTACGAAGGTGCATGGGTGCCTTCTTCTGATGGGTAGTCCTTCACTCACCATGGAGGAGAGAAGTTCCCCAGTCCTAACCAATGGAGTGGCAAAAGGGGGACTCTCAGGTTCGGACTCTGCATTACTGTGGGAACGTGATCATAGGAATGTTTTAGAAATCCGCTCAAGGGACGGAGTAACCCCTTCGCCCTCACTTACCATGGGTATGGGAAATCAAAATGGCGTGCTGATACACCTGAAGGTTACATCACACGGTTCTAGTGGCTCTGGTGGAGGCCTCGACTCGGGGCCGATGAATGGGCCAATGAGGGTGTTGCAAAGGATCGGGCTGGATTGGAAGGATTTTATTTTCCTCACGGAATGGGAACTATGAAGGGTTTGGTGGACCACACTGGTGTATGAGGGGTGACACCCGTTACGTAGGGAGGTGCTACGTGGCTAGAGAGGTCGTCCGTGAACCAGGATGGTCCACGGACTGATATGAATTCCGCGAACCAGGGTGGTTCGTGGCTTCGGGTTCGGCCCGTGTACTAGGTTGGTACGTGGAGGGTTCCACGCGAGTAGCGGCGGCCGAGGGCGATGTCGTTCAGTGGTTCGTCAGTCGGGGCTTCGCTCACGTAGGTGGGTGTTACGATGTGCGACAGATCAGGAAAGGGGAATAAAATCCTTGGTCCGCGGGGAGTGCATCCACTGAGGGGTCATGGTTTGCGGTCTTCTTTTATTTGTTATTTTAAGTTCTTGGTTCACAAAGTTGTTATGCCTTTTTCATTTCCTTATTTATTACTTTCCAGCTTCATACCTATTCTGTTTCGCGAACTGGAACTTTGCTGTTTGCGAAATCTTAAGATCCTTCCTTTGAAATCCTTCCACCCGAATCAGATCGATCTCCCCCATTCCCTCCCCCCCATATCCTTTTTTATAGCGTAGAAAGAGATGTATCTGTGTTCATGCGGCACCTTTTGCGGAGGCCCATGACTGGAAACCCGGTTTACGGATGACTTGGTCAATCCACAACACTTGGGAGGCATTGAACGCACCTCCCTGTGAACCAAACGTTATTGGGGAGTGCTTCGCGTCCGCACAGGGTTCCACCTCCATTCTGCGAATGACAGTGCATGCGTCTCGGTCTGGCTGACGTGGTTTGAAGATGGGGGCGGTTCATGATAGTGGAATGGGTTAGTGCTCGTCCTGCTTTACACCTGCGGAGGATCCCTGCCTCCGTTCCACGAATGACAGCGGTCCGCAGAAGGGGCGCCTCACGGAACCGGCCACATACCATTGTCATTGGACCAGTCTGTGGACCAGTTCAACTTGTGCCATCCTTTTAGTATTCTTTATACTTTTCCCTAATTCTTTAGGGGGAAAATTGGGTAGAATCTCCTTTGGATTAAAGGGGATTCTCATTCTCCTTTGCAGATTTTTCAGGTCCCTACAATTCCATGTAATACTTATTCTTACAGGCCTTTTAAGGGTTCTACCTCACCCCTTGAAATGTGGACTATCAAAATAAATACAAAATGAAGGCCTTCGGGGCATTGGAGGACCAATGTGACAAGCAGTGTGATGATTTCCTCAAAGAGATACCAACCTGATGGGAGGAGGAATCATGAACTTTGTGATTATAATATCACATTTAACTCATGTTATGAATAGAAACATAGATCATTATGTGTTACAAAATCCTTTTAATAACTAAAAAACAACAACTGAGTGCTTATTGTGACAATGGTCTCCAACATTAGATGGTTCATCTAATCCCTTAATAACTTAACAATGAATCAAATCCATTAAGAAGATCTGCTACATCACTCAATGTTCTGAGTAAGAGTAGTATCTACTGGATTCTTATCATATGGAGGAAGAAGATGATTAGTGGTGGATAATTATAATGAATATAAATCCTAAGGAAGAAATGATAACTATGGGGTGGAAGAAATTACATAATTTCAAAAAATATTTTCCTTGCACTCTATGGCTTAAAATAGAAATGGATTCATATTCATTCAATTAAAAAGATGATGAATCTATCGTGGTTGATGAGGAAAACATCCCAAGACTTGCATGATATGTCTCCCTCTTTGTTATTACCTCTTAATGCATGTTTTACAACTTCTTTGGTGGGAAACAACCAGGTCTATAAAAATCCATGGTGATACAAGATGTTGATATCAATGAGTAAATTTTCTGATGTGCCCTCAAATTCGAAGTGAAGATAGAAGAATCGCATGAGTGTCTTGTGGTCAAGAAGAAAATGGTGGATATTAATTATAGAATTACCATGGAGAAATATAATTATGCCATGAAATTTTAACATACCGCTTGTCAAAGGTGTGGAAATATTCACCTTGAAAATGTCCTTAGGGGACGTGAAAATACTTTATGTGTGGGAAGGAGGGACACCTAGAAAGAGATTTCTAATAGAATAAACCCACTAATGTGTTGGTGGAGAGGAATTCTATGGTCAACCCTCTATGAATTTTTCTTTACTTCAACTACAAGGAACCAGATAAATTTGAAAACCAAGTCACTAAGACAATGGTTTTTGGAGACAACCAAAAACCACCAGGGCAGTAAAGGTGAGATTTTCTATCACAACCACTAAGGTTGATCCTGATAATGATTTGTTAATGTGTATGTTAATTATTAATTCGATAATACCAAATGAACTTTTTGATTTTGGATCTATGTATTCCTTCATATCATGAAATTTTAGTATTACTATTTAAATACCTCCACAAATCATGGAAGTAGTGTTGTCAGTGAAAATTTAAAATGGTGAAATTATTGCATTCGAAGAATATAACTAATCCCTGGTAACAATTTGAGGAATCATCTTCAAAATGAACCTTGTCATAATCCCTTTAGTGTAATTTGATTCAATTCTATATATGTACTAAATTTCCTTACAGAGATAAAAAAACATTACTGAGAGAAAGAAATCAATGTTTGTATTATGAATTGACCCCCAATTCAATATAAGCACAATAACGAGGATGAATCATATAAAAAACCAATATCTCAAGCATGGATATTATTTCCCTATGAGAAATAATTCAATAAAAAAAGATAGAGTCTACTTAAAATATCATCCTTTTAGGCCTTCCAATTGTGAGGGAATAAGATGATATGTTTCCAGAGGAATTTCTTGGTCTACCTTTAAGCCGAAAAGTTAAATTTTCAATCAAGATTATACCTAAAGCATTAAAATTATACAATACTATGTATAAAATGGCTATTTTGGAACATTATGAGTATAATAGAAGACTATAAGAGAATATAAATAAAGGTTTTAAACTCTCAAGTGATTCACCATAGGGTTCACGAGTCCTCTTCATTAAAAACAAGGCTGGATCAATGCACTTATTCATTGACATTCCTAAGCTCAATAAGATCCTGATAAAGAATAAGTATCCCCTTCCATGGATTTATGACTTGTTAGATTAGCTATGTGGAGCCCAATACTTATCTAAGGATGATTTTTTGTCACAATATTACCATGTTTGGGAGAATAAGGAATATATCACCAATACTACTTTTTGTACAAGTTATGGGTTCTTTGAGTTCATTGTAATTTCACTCAAACTTACTAATGCTCTATAAATCTTCATGGATAGGGTGAATAGGGTCTTTAGGTATTAAATTGAAATGTTCGTTGTAGCCTTTATATATGATATTATAATATCACCCAAAACAAGGATGAGAATGCCGAATATCTGAGAACTATGCTAATGACCTTGTGAAAGTAGAATCATTTTAAAAAAAATAAAAATCTGATTTCTGGTTGAAGATAGTACCATTCTTCGAGAATATCATCACAATAAATTAGATATTAATAAACCCTTCAAATAAAGACGAAATTGAAGGGTGGTTGAGCTTAACATATTTGAAATATATATGAAGTATTCTTGGATTAACTAGGCAATATGGTCAATTTTTTAGATATTTATTACAATTTGAAAACCCTATAAACAAGATAACTCAAAAGGGGTCATGTTTTATTGATGTTATTAATATGAAGAAATCCTCAAGGATTAATTTTTTTCCTTGTAACTACATATTTAATCACAGTACCCATGTGTGTCTAACTTTTTGTGGTATTTATGGATACTTCAAAGAAGGGCTTCGACTATATGTCAATGCAGAATGAAAAATTGATAGCTTGTTCTTCATGGAAATTTAATGTTCACAAACAAAACTACCCAATACATTATCTAGAGTTTGTTGTTGTGGTCATTGCTTTGAAAATGTGGTGGAATAAACTCTATGGGGGAGAAGTGTGAAATATATATGGACCAAAAAATCCATAATTCTTTATTCAAACGTAAAGAGATGAATATGTTCTAATGAAGATCATTAGTGATGATCAAGGAGTATGACTACCAAATTTACTACCAACTTGGGAAAAAAATTAAATTGGAACATGATATAAGTAGAAATTATACTTAAATTCTATCATTGATGAGAATTTATATGTATCCAATATTTTTATATATGGAAAGGATTGAATTGGGAAGCATAAACAACAAAATGTAATCAATACACTCAAAAATGATTGCCCAAACATCCCTTCTAGACAATATACAAGATGCTCAAATATATGATGTGGGAATTTAGAAAAAAATTGGAACCTATAAAAAAAAGGCAAATCATCAAAGATCAATTTTAATTAATTGGTTTTGAGATTCGGGTCATGTCTATGTGTTCCATCAAATCATGAGTTAAAGGAGTTCTTGGAGGATGCACATAGTTCAACCTTATCAATCCATCCTGGAAGCACAAAGATGTATTTAGATATTTGATAGCACTATTAGTGGGATAATATAAAGAATGATATCATATAATATATATGCACATGTCTTATATGTTGGAAATTGAAGATAAAAATTCAAAAATCCAGGGGGATGATGCAGCCATTACCCATACCAATATAAAAATTTGAAAACATCACCATATACATAGTCACTATTATTCGAAAGTCAATAAGAAGAAATAATGATATTTGTGTTTTGGTGGATCATATAACAAATACTGCACACTTTATTTCGATTGGTGAGGACTTCTAACTTGATAAACTTGCAAGGATATACAATAGAGGTGTGTTGAGGATGCCTGGAACACCACTATTTGTTATATCTAACTAAGATCCAAGATTTGCATCTATGTTATAGAAGTGTCTCCATGATGCTCTAAATATTGAGTCTAACTTTATCATATATTATCACCCTCAAAATGATGGCCAATATGAGAAGACAATCTAGACATATGAGGAATTATTGAGACCAAGATCAAATATTTTCAAAGTGGGATGGATTCAAAATCTCCCTCTAGTCAGGTTCTCATATAATAATTGTAATGACCCAAACATTCATTAATGAAAATTCCTATTAATCTAATTAAATTTATTATTATGGTTATATAAAATGTGGACTTCATTGGTTTTATGTTTTTGGATTTTAAAATATGGTTAAGAATTTTGACCGTTGCTAATATAGTTGTTGAACAATGATCACATGATTAGTATAAATATAGGGCTTTTACAAATCCAATTTACTCAGATAAAGGAAGTGATGACCTCATATAGTAGACATTCCATGTATGAAGCCCATTTTTCAGAGCTTGGAAAGGAGGTGTCATTATTTGGCTTCACTCTTGACCAAGCCCAAGCCGAGCTTGAACGTGTTAATATTGAGTGGAACTGACTACGGGAGAAGTGGAAGTTAATAGTGATTACCACCAGAGCGATGTTATCCGAGCCACCCCAAGAGTCTTTCACCATCACACACCTTACCCTTAAATCTAATGTGGTTGTTATAAGGTGTTATTTAATAGTATCCTAGCACTATGACAATGTACATTATTTTTGTATAAAGATTGTGCTTTCATTTTATTATTGTTACTTTGTAAATAGTTTTTAAAGCAGAAATAGTATTTTTAGATAATATTCAACTAATACATATATTTTGATGAATTAATGGATTTTTGAATTAAATAATAATTTATTAAAATATTATTATTAAATTAATTTTTATTAAATATAAATGATCATATAATTTTATGAATGCAATTGTAATTTTTATTAAGGATTGAAAAAAAAAATTTGTCGAAACCCAAGAATTTTCGGTAAATGTCGGTTTTTATTTTTAAAGTAAATATACAGATATTTATAAAATTATTTAGATAAAATGAATATTATTTTTGGAATCAGGATGTAGAAATTATCCAATGGGGATTTTTTCATAATTTTCTAAGACAGTTGAATTTTTGGGTAAAAATTAAATACCATTTAAATATATAATGTGTTTTATGACATCATAATGACTCAATAGTGAGGTAATAAAATACTATAAACATTATTTTCGGCCAATATATGTTTTATCATTAAAATAATGTGATTTTATATTTGATTTATTTCTTTGATTTATTTTACAAAGATTTTGTTGACCCTCCGAGACTTATAAAACATGTTGTCTTTTAAGTTGTTTTCCTTGAGAGTGTGACTCACCTCCACATAAGAAAACTTATTAATTTAAGAATTTCTATAATTGTACATATAATATAATTTTTACACTCCCCTTTGGAAAAATCCATGGGAATAAAATGATGGGATGTTTTGTGGTATTGATTAGTATAATGTGAGGTGTCCCAAACCAAAATAATTTAGAATTCCTTCTTCTTTCTTATATAAACCCACCCAAGATCCCACTTCCTCTTCACTAATCGCCTTTTGGATTTTGAAACAAACCCTTCCCTCCTCTCTCTATAATCTTCCCAAGGTGCCCCATGCTCCAAAGGAGCCTCTCCCAAGCCTTTGGGATCACACTTCCAAATAAGGGATTTCTTCCTCTCTCATTTTTGTCTAATTTTATTTTAGTTGTTATGCCCTTTTGTTTTCAATCACAAATGTTGGGGTATGATTTAGAACCTCCCCCATACTTTCCTTTTTATTTTTAAATGATGGGATACCCCTTTATCTCTTATTAATGACTCCCATGTACACCTGTTACCATGCCAAAATTCCATGAGGTAGTTCTCTCTCCTCTTTTACATCCAAGTAATTATTTTGTATTATGCATCTAAATTACATTAAGTATTCTAGTAGATATATCAATATAACCCCTATATTTTCCATTTCATGTAAATATTATGAGATACCCTTTTTTATCTCATCAACTATTTTCATGAATCCTTATGTCACGCCGTTATGCTACCCAAATTGCGTCGCATTTTGCCAAGCAAAGATCATTGTATAGTGAATACCATACCAATGTCTCTATAAAGTGTATTCATATTTATGAACATATATCTATTTAATGGTACTTTAATTTATTTATTCCACATTTCTTAATCATGGAATAACTTATGATGTTGATTTATTCCATGTTATATGATCCATGTGGCACACTTATGCATGAAATGAAATGTTTAAGAAGGGTGTGCCCTGATAGCGCTCCAATGAATTGCGTAAAGTATAGTATCATGATAGATCATTTACAATGGTTGTTTACTCATTATAATTCAATTAAAATTAGGTTTTACTCGTGATTCATGTGCAATGAGGGTTTACTCATGCTCTATGTGAAATGAGCCATGGATCAGGCTAATTCCATGTTAAGTGTTGTTTCCACATTTCCATGTTATGATTATCTTGATTTATCATGCCTTTATGTTCATGTTTATCTTATTCTCCACTTAAAATCCTATTGTATAATATATATTTTATTCCTCATTTTATTCCATGTTTGTTCCCTTACTGGGCTTTATAGCTCACTATTTTCTTATGCATGTCCTTAGGTTATCTCATGCAATGCTAGGTACGAGGGAATGCAGTGGTCATGTAAAGGAAGTATTCAATAAAGATGTTGTGTGTTTTATGTTATAAGATGTTATGTAATGTTCCTAATACCAAAATACACTATACCTCTCAATCTTATATCTTTTATCAATTAGTAATTTTATAGAATAAATCAGGTTAATTGTGTAGTAAAAACCAGGGTTGTTATCGTTGGTATAAGAGGATAGGTTTAGTTATTTTTGTGATTAGGATTAGAAAGCCCCAGTGAAGACTTAGAGATAAGAATAAGTATAATAACAACATCCCTATGTATCGGTGAGTATTGAGTACGTGGTTTATCAAGAAAATACATCCCTATTTGGATATGAGCAGGTAGAGGGGGCTCTGACACAGATGAATCCTCGGGGTAATACCCGAAAAACCCACTTTGAGTTAGACTCAAACGGGAACTGGTGCACAGAAATGGGCCTTGTTGCACTCTTGGTTATGAAACTCCTGGGGGAAATGCTTTGGTAAATTCATATTCTTTGTATTAACCCTTACTAAGGTAATTAAAAAATCCTCTAAGAATATATGTTAGAAAGTAGACCATGTATAGTATAGATTGAAGCCTATGGATTCATAAGTTTAGGAAATAAAAGATATTTATAAGTCATCAGTTTTTTCCATGGATTACCCTTTATGTGTTACCCCAAAATTTCCTTTTATTCCAGCCAACGGCCAGTAAGAGAAGGACTCGGGCTAACAACCGATATGAAGATCAATGTGATGACTGTGAAAATGAGATGCCAAATCCGATGGGAGTGTGAATCATGAACTTTGTCACACTTAGCTCTCAATTAAATTAATGTTTGAATAGAAACATGGGTCAAGAGGAACATTCAACCCCCCCCCCCCCATGAATGAACAAGTTGCTATTGAGAGCTTCATGAGACAATGGCCTCCTTTTAATGGATCGTCTGATCTCTCAACCACCGAACAATGGATAGATTCCATTGAAAAGTTATTCGTCGTCCTTCAATGTTCCGAACAAGAGAAGGTTCTTCTAGCTACTTATCGTATGAAAGTTGAAGTTGATCAATGGTGGAGGTTGATAAAGAATATGGAGTGTGTTGAAGAAATCTATGTGTTGGAATAGAAGGATTTTCAGAAGATGTTTTTTGATAAATATTTTCCACGCACCCTTTATCATAAGATGAAAAGGGACTTCGTTGCCCTCAAGAAAAAATATAACAAATCAATCAATGAATACGAGGAAAAGTTCAAAAGGATTGCACGATATGAATTTGGCCTTATCGTTACACCAGAATGAAAGGTTGACCACTTCTTCGGTGGATTGAAACCTAACCTACGGAAAGGGCTGGCAATCCGTGACTTTGACAATTATGAGGAAATTGTCCGATGTTCCCTAAAGGTCGAAATGGAGATCGGAGAATCTCATGGGAATCATGAGGATAAGTAGCATAAGGTGGAATTCAATGCTGGTGGTCCGATGGATAAATCCAACCGTGCTAAGATGATCCATCACCCCACATGCCAAAGGTGCAGAAAGAAGCACCCTGGAAATTGCCTGAAGGGGATGACGAAATTATTTAGGTGTGGAAGAGACAGGAACCAAGCTGTTAACTATAGACAAAAAACCTGCGGCTGCAACAGATGAGAGGAACACTCCATTCAAACCTCAATGTGTTGTTCATTGGTACAACTTCAAAGAACCAGGGCATCTTGTAAATCAGTTCCCTAAGCCAAGAAATTTCAAAGGCAACCAACAACCTCCAAGGAACCAAGGGAGAGATTTTTCCATCATTACTGCCAAAGTTAACCCCACCAATGAAGTTGTGACATGTATGTGACGGAGTCCTTATTGTAAGGACGGTCAATTTTACATTTATAAAGACCCAAGATATAGCACAGTGGCTAACCTTGGGGTCGCTCACAAGGAAACCGTGTTGAGAGCCCAAGTGGTCTATTCCGAAAATATTTTTGTATTTTTTAAATACTTTGAAAACATAAAAACACACTCCTAATGTAACAATAATCTGTGCTGAAGATCACATTGGAGAGGGAAACAGACAGTGATGAAAAAAAATGAAGAACATAGAAACATAGGACAAAACCAAGGAAAGAAAGCAGGCGCAGACAGAACACATGGCACAGAACAAACAGATGACACCCGGACATAGCGGAATAATGTTAGTGAGAACAAGGCCGGACCCAGGTTAATTCACCCTCTACTCCCTATCCAAGATCAAATTAAGAAATTGATCAACAATTCTTCACTTTGCTTAGTGCATGAATGATGTCTCGGGTCACACACCAGTCTCACCTAGAAATTGAACACTCAAGCATCGAAGTTCATCAATACTCAAGTCTACTTCCAAAATGCAAGGTAACTCACCCAACAAAGTCATTCTGGAAGGAATTTCTCACAATACAAAATGATTCCACTAAGATCATCATATCGCACAACCAATCATGATTCATAGTTCATGAAATCAAGATAGGAAGGGGAGAAGAAATTAAACAAGAAAGTAGAAAATCGTCCTACGCAAGATCTCACTCTCGCTGAATCTAACTCACAGATGCGATCTACCAAGGAGAATAAAAAGAACACGATCGAATTAATGTGTGGATCTCTAGATCGTGTTGGATTTCATAAACTGGATCTATCCCCACAAATTAGATCTCTATTTCAGGAGATTTGAGATCACAACACAAGATGAGAAAGAAGAAACGACACAAATAATTAAACATAACTAACATCATAATTCAATTAACTAAACATACAACATTACGAGTGTATTTACAGACTCAACATAGAACACCAAAAACAGAGCAGTGAGAGGATGGATGAAATGGAGGAGCAGGAACTCGTCTCCAAGTTGAAGACGAGTTCTAGTCCAGTGAAAATGGTTTGGAATGGTGCGTGAATGGTGGTGGAGTCTCCTCCACCACTACTGAATGATGCCCCCCGGGTACTCTGCTCCCTGCTTGAGAGGAGTCGAGGGTCCTCCTTTTTTAGAGACGAATAACAAAAAACTAAACAGGCATCAGATCCACGTGGCGCACTTTCATGTGCACGTCACCAGATTTTAATTTGAACTCCCTATAAGTGCATACAATCCCCTTGAAAGGATCTCGCGAATATTCTCGCACATTTCCCACTTTTTTAATCCCTACTTCTATGAGTAGATCCCCCTGCACGAAACACAAAAAAAACACGTGAGTCAAGTAAAATGAAACTATTATATATATATATATATATTATAATAACTAAATTATTAGTAATATATATTTAATAACTATTTTATTTAATTAATCCATGTATTATTATGACATATAAAAACTTACATACTATTTATTATTACACATATTATTATTATTGTATAGTATATGATATATATATATATTAGGATATATTATGTTTATATTATATGTTATTATAAAAACTAAAAGAAAAATAAAATAAAAAATGAAAAGAGAGGGTGTGCGGGTCTATTCGACGCAGGGGAGAAAGGAGAAGTCGTTCGGCGCAGGGAAGGCGACAGCACAGCCTGAGGAAGAAGGGTAAGGATTGGCCTAAGCAGCGAGTGGGGATTCGTGCGGGTGGTATCTTGGCTTCCGACGTGTTCGGGTAGAGGGAGGGGGTTGCGACAGCTGGAGGCGGTGCCGGCGAGGTCCAGTGGGGTTCGGCCGCAAGAAGCAGCAAATTGGCTCTTCTTCTTCTTCAATATTTTTATTTCTTCAGATCTGGTTCGTGTTTTTCTGATCAAAACAGCTTTGCAGATTTTTCTTATTCTGCTGCGTGTAATTTTCAGTGCCGATGAAGAGTTTTGGTGTGGGATTTGTTGTTTTCTATGCGAATTTGTATTCTGTTATTTCTTCAAAATTGTTTTGTGGTCGATGTTCTGCTGCTAAGTGTGCTGGTGTGATGATGTGAGGGGAAGAGTTACGGTGGAACAGAGGTGACACCATGAGTGGGGAGTAAAGCGGTGGGAGAAATGGTGATAGGGAGATCGTGAAATGGTGTGTGAGGTGAGAACCGATGGAAAATGAAAACGGTAGCAGGAAGAACCAGTGGATGGACTGAAACAGTGAGATGGAGAGTGAGGCACCATGATGGAAACGGTGGCACCTGGCAAAATTGTGGGACAGGTTAAATGCGGAATGGTGGAAAAGTGTGATACCTTTTGAAATAGTTCCACAACCGAGTGGTGAAATGGTGTGACAGTAACTGAGACACCGTGATGTAAAAATGTTGTCATGTCTCTCTTTAAATACTCACTGGATGTCGAAAGCCTCACAAACTCATACACTGTCAAGTATGTCATACCTCTTATGTGTATTTATTAACTATCCTACTTCACCATCCAATTAAAGTTCTGAATCAAGGAGTGTTGATTGGTTATATAAAGTGGAACTTAAAACTTAACCAAGGGCACCTACCATTCTCACCTTCCCCCAAGTTCCAGAAATTAAATTCCATTAAATTGATCTCTTTATTGACTCAACTCAAATGAAAATTTACCAAGACAATTTCTCCCTTCTTCATCAAGGTTCAAAATTCCCCTCAACTTAATGAGTTCATTTTTGACAAGGGCACATTATTTTACATTTTCCCAGCATTTTCTATGTGAAGAGCACTATGCATATCACTTATTAAGATTGAAATTGCCTTTACTTATTCACAGAAATGAACCCAATGCACCTTTTCTCAGATACTAACCATGAGATCTCATTTTCCCATTTTACTCCAGTTACAAAGGACTTAATTAATAATTATTCGAATTGACTTCCTAAAGTGAATGAATATTATTTTACAAAAATGTGAGTCACCTGGGTTCCAGTGAGAACTTCTAGTTACCCTAAATCATGATCATCATCCCACAAAACATATCCTATCATACTCTCATCCTCAGTTCCTAAATATATAGATCTATAGAGACAGTGAACAATTGCACTCAGCAATAATTCATACATAACAATTTCTAACTAAGTGCCACTCTCAACATCCAGCAAATAGTTATCCACTAAACGTGACAAAAATTAAGCACCATTGAACCTCTAGTGACCATCATGTGATAAAAGAATTTGAATAATTTTAAAGGAATTTTGAACGATTGTTTTGAAAAAAATGAAAAAAAATTAACCATTTTTTTAAACAACTACAAACTTGGGTTCAGGAATGGGTAATTCAACATGACACTAGAAGGACCCCTCTCCCCCACACTTAAAACACAAAATTGTCCCCAATATTGTATTCTATGTTGTAAGACAGTTTATGTTCAATACAGATGGACATTTCAGTTGAAAAAGGATATGTAGGGGTATCAATGAAGTTCAAAATTTTTCTTTGCCAGACAAAAAGTGAAAGAACATAAAAAAATCAAAAGAACCCAACCCCACCAACCATCACCAGCAACCAAGCACAGTTAATTTCCAAAAAAAATTCCTACTTTGAATGTTTAATGAGGATACAATGGATTTAATCAATTTACTTTGGATAGTAGCATGATTAATAGCAATGTGCAACAGCAGCAACATAATTACATTGAAAGCAATGGGTCCAAGCATGTTTTGCAAATCAGATCAAAATAATTTTTTCAACTCTCTAGATACTAGTAGCTAAACACCCATGAAAGAAAGCACATTCATTTTTCATAGGTTAGTAGGAAGTCCCCCACACTTAGTTCACAGTGGTTTAGAAAATGGATGACTCAATATGGAAGAATTAAAGTATGCACACCCCTGAATGAGTAGCTTCTCAAATTTACAAATGTCTCCCTTTGATTACTTTGCCTAGGAACTCTGGCTGCTCTAGTTTGGCACCTATATGATGAAACAATTTGACATCAGTGTTCCAGATTTTAAGATAAAATTAAAAGCATCTACAAAGTGTGAGTTAGGAAGTGTTATCCATGATCTTCATTGTACTATTCCTCTAGGACTTGGATGATAGCCACGTGGAATCTACTGCCTGTGTATTGTCTAAAAACCCCAATTTAAAAAAATAGCATGCAATAAGTAAGTAAAGAAGGAAATTAAAAAGGATAATCCTGGGATAACCTCCTAGGGGGTGCTATAGTTTGACATTCCACATCTAGACAGTCCTTGGATCAACCCCAGCCTGATGGGGGATTTGCATTCTTTCTCAGGAACCACCAGGTGTGATTCTTTCCAACTTCAGTGATTTTCCATCTTTGGTATATCCCATGTTTATCTTTAATCAAATTCCCCTCCTTCATAGTGAAGTTCTTCATGTTGAATGGTGGGGGGGAAAACATGATATAGGTGTACTTCCCCTCTTCTTCTTCTTAAGGTTGAGAGTGCCCAAGTTGTAATATTGGAAAACTTGGATGTGACTTGTATTCTGGTTCGTTCCAATTAAACATTTCCTCTTAGAAAGCAATTGATGTTTCATTATCACTTCTATTCTAGTGCATAACTCAAAAAATTCATCTTCAAAAATAACTCCTACACTGGAAGTGTCATCCAGAATTGGAAGTTTCATAAACTCTTCAGTAGATACAACCTCTATTTCCTCACTCTCCAGGAAATCAAAAAAGTGAGATACATCTTCAAAACCTGCACAGGGAGAAACGTAATTAAAATCAGCTTCAATGTAATCCAATTTGAATAAAAATACAGATTCTTCCATAAAATTTTCAACTCCCTTTATCATTGATGCTTGTTCCTCCTCCTGATAGAATAGTGATCCTGGGAGTGGGTCCGGGGCAAGATCGAGGTAGTCAAACTCCTCTAACCTCTCTTCAAAACACACCACCTTAGTTGATAAATATTCCAAGGAGAATGATATAATGTCATGTGATGGTTCCAACTATTGAAGTATTGAAAAATCATTAGAATAGTTATAGCAAGAAAAATCAATATAATAGAAATCAGGAAATGAATGGTCATCAATGAAATGCCCGACATCATGAGTCTTTGCAAGTTCCATCTCCTATAAACCCTTGAAAACATCCTCAAAAATTGGTTCTGGAATTTCCAGCCTTGACTCAAGGGGAAAATCCATATCAAATTTCGGAAACTCCAACATTTTATTTCTTTGGTTCCTTTTCTCTTTCCTTATCAACTATTTTCCAGAATGTTGGGCTTCAATGGGAGGTTGTGGTACTGTACTATCTTCTTGGTATCCCTTGACCTTATCCATGGATAGTTTCATCAACTGCATGATCTCATGAGAATAAGTTGTCTCCTCATCAATGAGGTCTCGATGTTTTCTTTCATTCATCTAACATTGAAACTCAGCAACAGCCTCCTCAATATCTTGAACCGGGTCAAACAGTGACACAATATCAGATTTGTTAGAATTCATCATTGTTTGTGTGTTTTTTTGTTGTTGTTTTTTTTTTGTTTTTTAAAATAAAATAAAAATTGGAAAAACCACTGAGACACTTGTTGCTTCCCCTAAAATGGCGCCAAAATTTGACGGCGTCCTTTTTGCGAGGTTGGTCAAGTTTACATTTATAAAGAGCCAAGATATAGCACAATGGCTAACCTCGGGGTTGCTCTCAAGGAAGCAGTGTCGAGATCCCAAGTGGTCTATTCCAAAAATAATTTTTTATTTTTTTAAATACTTTGAAATCAGAAAAACACACTCCTAAGGAAACACTAATCAGTGCTGAAGAGCACAGTGGAGAGAGAAACAGACAGTGATGAAAAAAATGAAGAACACAGTAACACAGGAAAAACCCAATAAAAGAAATCAGGTGGAGAAGAACACGAGGCACAGAACAAACAGATGACACCAGGACACATCAGAATAAAGTCAGTGAGAACACGGCCAGACCAAAGATAATTCACCCACTACTCTTTATCTGAGATCATCTTAAGAAATTGATCAACAATTCTCCACTTCGCACAGTGAATGAATGATGTCTCGGGTCACACACCAGTATCTCCTAGAAATTTAACACTCAAGCATCAAAGTTCTTCAATACTCAAGAATTCCTCCGAACATTAAGGTAACTCACCCAACAAAGTCATGCTGGAAAGAGTTTCTCACAATCTAGAATGATTCCACTAAGATCGTCACATCGCACAACCAATCTTGATTCTCAGTTCATGAAATCAAGACAGGAAGGGGAGAAGAAATTAAACAAGAAAGGAGCAAATCGTCTAATGAAATATCTCACTCTTTCTTAATCTAACTTGTAGACGTGATCTACCAAGGAAAATGAAAAGAACTCGATCACATTAATGTGTGTATCTCCAGATCATCTTGGGTTTCATAAACTGGATCTAGCCCCGAAAATTAGATCTCCATTTTTGGAGATTCGATATCACAACATGAGACGAGAAAGAAGAAATGGCATAAACAATTAAACATAACTAACATGAAAATTAAATTAACTAAACATGCAACACTACGAGTGTATTTATAGACTCAAAATAAACACGAAAAACAGAGCAGTGGGAGGATGGATGAAATGGAAGAGAAAGAACTTGTCTCCAAGTTGAAGATGAGTTCTAGTCTGGTGAAAATGGTATCGAATGGTGCGCGAACGGTGGTGGAGTATCCTCCACCACTACTGAATGATTCCCCCTTGGGTACTCTGCTCACTGCTTGAGAGGAGTCGAGGGTCCTCTTTTTTTAGAGATGAATAATAGAAAACTAAAATAATAAGCATCAGATCCACATGGCGTGCTTTCATGTGCACGTCACCAGCTTTTAATGTGAACTCCTTGTAAGCACATACAACCCCCTTGCAATGACCTCGTGAATATTCTCGCACATTTCATGCTAACTGCTTCTTTTTTAATCCCCGCTTCTATGAGTATCTCCCTCTGCATGAAACACAAAAAAACATATGAGTCAAGTAAAATGAAACTATTGTATATATATACTGTATATTAATATTACTACTTAAAAAACTTATTAATATATATATATATATATATTATAATACCTAAATTATTAGTAATATATATTTAATAAATATTTTATTTAATTAATCCTTATATTATTATGATATATAAAAACTTATATACTATTTATTATTACACCTATTATTATTGTATAGTATATGATATATATATTATAATATATTAGGTTTATATTATATGTTATTATAAAAACTAAAAGAAAAAGAAAATAAAAAAAGAAAAGAGAGGGGTTGCGGGTCTGTTCGACACAGGGGAGAAAGGAGAAGTCGTTCGGCGCAGGGGAAGCGGTGGCACAGCCTGAGGAAGAAAGGTAGGTCTCCTCTTAAGCAGCATGCGAGGGTTTGTGAGGGTGGTGGATCGGCTTCCGATGTGTTCGGGTAGATGGAGGGGGTTGCGACATCTAGAGGCGGTGCCTGAAAGGTCCCGTGGGGTTCAGCCGCAAGAAGCAGCAAATTGGCTCTTCTTCTTCTTCAATATTTTTATTTCTTCATATCTGGTTCATGTTTTTCTGATCAAAATAACTTTGTGGGTTTTTTTATTCTATTGTGTGTAATTTGCAGTGCCGCTGAATAGTTTTGGTGTGTGATTTGTTGTTTTTTATGAAAATTTGTATTCTTTTATTGCTTCAAAATTGTTTTTCGGTCAATGTTCTGCTTCTGAGTGTGTTGGTGAGATGATGTGAGGGGTAGAGTTATGTTGGAACAGAGGTGACACTGTGAGTGGGGAGGAATGTGGTGGGTGAAATGGTGACAGGGAGATCGTGAAACAGTGTGTGAGGTCACAATTGGTGGAAAAGGAAAACGGTAGCAGGAAGAACCAATGGATGGGGTGAAACAGTGAGATGGGGAGTGAGGCACTGTGAGTGTCACAGTGAGACAGGCTAAGTGCGGAACCGTTGAGATAAGAGATTGAGGCTCCATGATGGAAATGGTGGCATAAGGAAAAATAGTGGGACAGGTTAAGTGTGGAATGGTGGCAAAGGTTGATATGTTTTGAAATGGTGCCACAGCTGAGTGGTGAAACGATGTGACAGGAACGGAGACACCGTGATGGAAATGGTGGCACTGGGATAGTATGATCCTGAGCGACTATAACACCTGAAAAATAAAAATAATAGATTAAATAGATTAATAATTTAATATAACTAAATAAATAAATTAATAAATCAACAAATAAAATAAAGTAGTGTTAACTAATATAATTAATTATACATTATTTAATAGAATGAATTTATTTGTATTAAGAAATTATAAACAAATTACATAAATATGAAATTAAAATATTTACAGAAATCTTTCTTAAATAATTAAACCAATTAATAAAAAATTAATTAAATTAAACAATAAAAATATTAATTAAATAAGATTAAATTGTAAAAATGAGTTAACTTATTAGTATACTAAAAAACAAAATCGAGTTATTTATTTACAATTTAAAGAATAAATAATTAGTTAATTTAATTAATTAATTAATAAACTAACTAGAATAAGAAAATGAAAAATTAAAAGAATAAATAACTAAAAGTCTAATCCACGAGACTAAACTAATTTAAGAATTATTTAAAATGAGACTAATGTAAGTTAAAACACATTTTTAAAACTAAAAAAATAATTTATTCTACTCAGTAAGTACAAAAACTCAACACTTATCAATTATTAAAAAAACTACATTTTAATATAAAAAGTCAATAACAATATAAAAAGGATGTGGCAAAGTGTGTTAAAACACTGCCACATCAGTACGCTAGTTATTCATTCAATAATATCAAACATACTTTTTGATTCAGGTTCTACGCATTCTTTTATATCCCAAAAGTTCAGTAGAACAATCCCAGCACCACCACAAATCATGGAAGTAAAGATGTCAGTGAGTATGGAAAATGGGGCAATCATTTCATCCCATGAATATAACTCCCCCTATCATAATCTATGGATTTAATTTCCCAACGAACCACGCCATACTGCCTCTATTGGAATTTGATGAAATTTCTTTCATAGATTGGCTTTTCTTATATAGAGACAACATAAATTACCGTGAGAGGGAAGTCACTCTCCATGTGGAAAATAAACCCTCGATTCTATTAAAGTTCAAGGAGGAAGACGGATCCTCTTTAGCTCCATCATCTCAAGCCTAGATATTTCTGCCCTATGAGCACACATATCTAGCTCAAATGATTGAGTCTAAGGAAGCAAACATCCTTGAAGAAATGCCTATTGTGAAGGGAATTTGTTGAAGTGTTTCCCAAGGAATTTCTTGGACATCCTCCTAGAAGGGATGTTAAATTATCAATTTATATTATACAAGGGTCATTTCCAATATCCAAGAATCCATATAGAATGGATATTGTGGAAATTAAGGATCTGAATAAACAACTATAGAAGAATCTAGATAAAGGGTTTATACACCCAAGTGCTTCAACCTGGGGTGCACTAGTCCTCTTCGTCATGAAGAAGAATGGGTCAATGCACCTTTGCCTCAATTATCGTGAGCTTAACAAAATAATGATAAAGAACAAATACCCTCCCCCAAGAATTGATTACTTGTTTGATCAGCTATGTGGAGTACAATACTTCTCCAAGGTGAATTTTCAGTTGGGATATTATCAAGTAAGGGTGAAGAAGGAATATATTCCTAAGACTGATTTTCATACAAGATACGAGAACAATTAATTCATAGTAATTCCTTTCAAACTCACTAATGATTCAACAATTTTAATGGTCTTGATGAATAGAGTCTTTAGTGATTACCTCATCAAATTGGTGGTAGTATTTATAGATGATATTCTAATATACTCCAAAACAAAGGAGGATCATGATGAGCATCTTAGAACTATACTAGAGACCTTATAGAGGGAGAATCTCTATGAAAAGTACAGAAAGTGTGAGTTCTGGTTGATGGAGGTCTCATTCTTGGGCCATATCATCACAAGAAATGGGATATATAGAGATCCCTCCAAAACAGATGAAATTGATGGATGAACATGGCCAACATCGGTAACAGATATCCAAATCTTCTTGGGGTTAACTGGATATTATTGACGATTTTTTAGAAATTTCTCATGATTGTCCAACCCACATACCATGCTAACTCAGAAGGGATTAAAGTTTTCATGGAGTGATGAATGCAGAGAAATATTCAAAGAGTTAAAAAGGAGGATTATCACTATGCTCATGCTCACATTACCCACAAGTGGAGAACGTTTTGGGGTATTTAGTGATGCTTCAAAGAAGGGAAAGGGTTGTGTGTTGATGCAAAATGACAAAGTCATTGCCTATGCTTCAAGGCAATTGAAAGTTCATGATTAGAATTATCCAACATATGATTTGGAGTTGGCTGCAGTGATCTTCACTTTAAATATTTGGTGTAATTATATCTTTGGGGAGATGTGTGAAATATATAAGGACCAAAAAAGCCTCAAGTATATATTCACACAGAAAGAGTTGAACATGAGATAATGAAGTTGGTTAGAGATAATCAAAGGTGATGACTTCTCAATCCATTACCACCCTGGGAAAGCAAATAAGGTGCAGATTATCTATGTAGAAAGGACCCAACAATTCTATCATTTATGGGAATTGAGAAGGACCCAATATTCTTAGATTTTATTAATATGTACATAGAAATCATAAAAAAGGGAACATCATCAATCATTTCACAAATGATTGATCAACCATCTCTTTTGGAAAGGTTAAAGGATGCTCAAAAGGATAATGTGAGAATTCACAAGAGAGTGGAAGCTATCAAAAAAGGGAAATCCTCAAAGTTCAATGTTAATGAATAAGGAGTTGTGAGATTTCAGAAAAGACTATGTGTTCTATCATGTCTGAAGCTGAAGAAGGAATCTTTGGATGATTCACAGAGTTCAAATTTCTCTATTCACCCAGGAAACTCAAAGATGTATCGAGATCTATGGGAGAATTTTTGGGGGGATAATTTGAAGAATGAGATCACTGAGTATACATAAAAGTTCCTGGTGTGTCAGCAAGTGAAGGCAGAGAGGCAGAAGTCTAATGGGACGATGAAACCATTACCCATACCCGCATGGAAATGGGAGGACATCAACATGGTCTTTGTCACCGGACTTCTAAAGACATCCAAATGCAACAATGCAATCGAAGTTGTTGTGGATCATCTTACAAAGTCTGCACAATTTATTGCAATTCAGGAGGATTTTTCATTGGATCCACTAGAATAGATATATATTAGAAAAGTGGTAAGGCTTCATGGAGTACCACTATCTATTTTATCTGATATAGATCCATGATTCACTTCTATGTTTTGGAAGAGTCTTCAACATGCTCTAGATGCTGAGGTGAGATTTAGTACGGCTAATAATCCCCAAACTGATGGGAAATCCAAGCAGACTATCCATACAATTTTGGACATGTTGAGATAATTTTCTATGAACTTCAAAGGAGGGTGGGACCAACATCTTCCATTGGTTGAATTCTCCTACAATAATAGTTTCTACTCAAGAATCCAAATGGCACCGTATGAAGCCTTGTATGGGAAGAGGTGTAGAACACTGGCATGTTGAGATGAAGTTGGTGAAAATAAGCTGCTAGGACCAGAAATGGTTGAAGAAATGGTGGAGAAGGTGAAAAATACTCAACAGCATATCAAGTTATCCTAGAGTTGACGAAAGAGTTATGTAGATAACCATCGATGATACCTTGAGTTTAAAGTTGGAGACATGGTATTTCTACACATATCTCCATGGAAGATGGTCATGAGGTTTGGTAAGAAAGGTATGTTAAGTCATAGGTACATTGTCCCCTTCGATATTCTTGATGGTGTTGGGATTGTGGCCTATTGACAGCACTTCCACCTACCATGGCAAAATTAAATAATGTCTTTCATGTATCCCTCTTAAAGAAGTACATACTAGACCCTTCACATGTACTCTCTTCAGAGGTAGTACGACTAGAGTAAGATCTTTCTTATGAGGAGAAACCAGTGAAGATCATAGATTGTAGATAAAACATTCTACAAAGTAAGACAATTACCCGTATCAAGGTGTTGTGGAAAAACAACATGTTTGAAGAAGAGACATGGGAATCAAAGAAAGTGATGAAGAAAAGTCACCCACATCTATTTTAGTGTGGTAAAATGAAATTTTGAGGGTGAAATTTTTTAAGGGGGAAGATTGTAATGACCCAAACATTCATTAATGAATATTGCCCTTTATCTGATTAAATGTCTTATTATGGTTATATAAAATTTGGAAAGCATTGGTTTAATGTTTTTGGATTTTAAAATACTATTTAGAGTTGTGACCATTTTTAATATATCCATTGAATTGTGATCACCTGATTAGTAGAAACATAGGGATTTAACAAATCCAATTTACTCAGACAAAGGAAGAGATGGCCTCATCCAGTACACTTGACCCATACGAAGACCATTTATCGAAGCTTGGAAAGGAGGTGGCATAATTGGGCTTCTCTCTTAAAAAATCCCAATCCAACCTTGAACACATTAATCTTTAGTGTAAACGACTACGGGAGAAGTGGAAGTTAATAGAGATTACCATTTGAGGGGTGTTATCTGAGCCATCCCAATAGTCTATCACCATCACACACCTTACCCTTAAGTCTTATGAATGTGTTATAAGTGGTTATGTAACAACACCTTAGCACTATGAAAATGTAAATTATTTTTTTATAAACAATGTGCATTAATTTTAACATTGTTACATTGTAAATAGTTTTTAAAGCACAAATAGCATTTTTAGTTAATATTTAACTAAGAAATATATGTTGATGAATTAATGGATTTTTGAATTAAATAATATTTTAATAAAATTTTAATATTAAATTAATTTTTATTAAATATAAATTAACATATAATTTTTTGAATGCAATTGTAATTTTTATTAAGGTTTGAAAACTGTTTTTGTCAAAACTGATGAATTTATGTTAAATGTTGGATTTTATTTTAAAAGTAAAATGTGAAATTTTTATAAAATTATTTAGATAAAATGATTATTATTTTTGGGATCATGGTGTCGAAATTATCCAATGGTGAATGTTTTATAATATTCTGAGACAGTCGGATATTTGGGTAAAAATTAAATATCGTTTAAATATATAATGTGTTTTATGACATCATAATGACCTAATGGTGATGTAATAAAATAAAATAAACATTATTTTCTGTCTAATATATGTTTTATAATTAAAATAATGTGATTTTATATTTGTTTTATTAATTTTAAAAAACTTTTGTGGACCCTCCAAGACTTATAAAGCATTTTTTCTTTTAAATTGTTTTCCTTGCGAAGGTGACTCACCTCCACATAAGTAAAAATTTTATTTTAAGAAGTAACTCCATTTTACATATAAAATATTTTCTTCAGCTACCCATTAGGAAGAATCCCTGGGAAAAAACCATGGGATGGTTTATGGTATTGATTAGTTTCATGTGAGGTGTCCCAAAGCTAAATAATAAATAATTCCCTCTCTTTTCCTATTTAATCCAACCCAAGCTCCCACTTATACTTCACTCAAACCCTTTGTAGTTAGACAAAACAATTTACTCCCCTCTCTATTATCCTTCCAAGTTTACCCATGTTCCCAAGAATCCTCTCTCAAGCCTCTCCCAAGCCTTTGGGATCACACTTCTAAGTAAGTGATTTCTTCATTTCTCTTCTTTTTTTCTAATTTTATTTAAGTTGTTACACCCTTTTGTTTTCAATCAAAAATGTTGGAGTATGATTTAGTACCTCCCCCATACTATCCTCTTTATGTTTTTTTGATGGTATACCCCTTTATCACCCATTAAATCCTCCCATGTACACCCGTTACCATGCCAAAATTCCATGAGGGATTTCTCTCTCCTCTTTTACAACTAAGTAATTCTTTTGTATTATGCATCTAAATTCCACTACATTTGTTGGGACATGTATCCATATGACCCCATTACTGTCCATTTAATGTAGATATTATGGGACACCCTTTTCTAGCTATTCAAATATTTTCATTAATCCTTATGTAATGTTGTTATGATGTCGAAATTGCACCACGTTTTCCACTCCAGGATCATTTTGTAGTGAATACCATACCCATGTCTCTTTCAAGGGTATTCACCTTTATGAAAAAATACCTATTGAATTTTACTTTCATTTATTTATTCTACATTACATAATAATATAATAACTTATGATGTTGATTAATTCCATGTTATATTATCCATGTGGCACACTTATGCATGAAAAGAAATGTTTAAGAAGGGTGCACCCTGATAGCACTCCAATGCATTGGGTAAAGTATAGTATCATGATACGAAATGTGAAATGGGTGTTTGTTGACACTCCTTTTTCATCACAGAGTCCAATGGAATGTAAAGGTAAATGACTTAGTACAAATTGATTCATCCTTTGAAGAAAACATCAAAAATAAACAAAGGAATGAACAAGGGATCATGAGAACATGTGTCGCGCAAGTTCTATCACTGTCACGCAAGTCTACTTGCGCGATGCATGATGGTCGCACAAGTGACTTGTGCGACCTAAGTGATAACCGCCCGGGGTCTTCTCCTGCCTATAAATAGACCCTGTGGGACCCCCATTTGAGAAGGATTTTTTCCAGAAACTCAGATTTGAGCTCCCGGTGCCCTAGTCTCTTCTCAAAGCTTCTGAAACACTTATAAGGTAATTTATTACCTTGAACGAAAGATCTAAAGAGGGGGAGGAAGGCCTAATAGTTGTAACTCATCAACACTTGCATGCCTGAGTGGCCATCCCTTAAGGGAAAATGCCACACTTGCGCGCCGCCTTACTCCTTCAATAGAACTTGCGCGCCCCTCTTCTGGAAGAACCTCAAGAGGATTCTAAAGGTTTTAATCAAGGATCGCTCAAGTATTACCCGGATGGTTAACTGTCGTGAAAGCACCCATGTGTTGCACAGGTATACCTACGCGACCAGGACTTGCATGCCCACGCATTACCTGCGCACCTGCCAGGACTTGCGCGCCCCTGCCTTTTTGGGTTCCCTTCTTGCCCATTTCACCCCTCTTAAGCCATTCCACCTCTCCTATTCAAGATTCAGTCTTCAAGACACTCTTAAAATCCATTTATGGCATGATTTATTGATTTTAATTCCTTATCTGAGAGGCATTATGTGGAATATCTCTCAAAACCTAGTGAGTTACACATCTTTATGTCACTAAATATTGAGATTTCATTCATTCAACCTCATCCTTTAAAATGAGAGAATCCTTAACCTGGGTATCCTTTTCAGGAATAATCCCTAGTCATAATTCTCAAATTTGGGCATCCTCTTCAGGAGTAAGCCCTAGTCCAAGTCCTCTAATCTGGTCATCCTCCTTAGGAGTAAGCCCTAGATCCCCTAACCTGGACATCCTCTTCAGGAGTAAGCCCCAACCCAAGTCCTCTAATCTATGCATCCTCCCTAAGAGTAAGCCCTAGATCCCCTAACCTGGGCCTCCTTTTCGATAGTAAGCCCCAGTACATTTCCTCTAATCTGGGTATCCTTCTTAAGAGTAAGCCCTAGATCCCCTAATATGGGCATTATCTTCAGGAGTAAGCCCCAGTCAGAAATTTGGGCATCCTCTTTAGGAGTAGGCCCCAGTCTTAATTATTCATAACCAGTCCTAATTTGCCTTTGATTCGGGATTCCTTCTCAGGAGGAAAACCTAATCACAAGACTTACCCTAATTTGGTCCTCCTTTTCAGGAGTAAGCCCCAAGTTAGAGTATTCAAATCTCTATAAAACACATATACCTTTATGGACCCTGTTCCTGGATTTCTTCCCTGAAGAAAATACAAATCTTCATTTATATGGGCAGTCATACATACATAAGTCCCACATTATTTCTTATGATTGCATATTTTATGGCACAATTGTCTAATTTTTACCAATACCCCTGGTTTCTCACACCGAGCATGACTCACGTGAGCATAGAGTGTAAAGGTGATTATGACATCCTTCTTTGAGCCATCAATCATAAACATCATACTCCCTTACTCGAACTATGTGGGTTCTAATTCCGTTTCTAAAAAAAGGATATGTAGGTAGCCCATCTTCGGGTTCGATCCCAACTCTGAAATAATACATGTCCTCTTAAATGACAATAAACTTCATGTGCCTCACTGAGTGGCTTTAAAACCAGTATGGTCATCATAATGACCAAGAGACTTCTATATAAATGTGTTGAAGGGTACCATCAACCAAGAATCTCTAATAAATATAGATGATTCTCTATCGATGAAGAACCTCGAATACATATAAAAGATTCTCTAAATTTCCCACATATTTAATCATTGATTATCAGATCTGAAGGAAAGCTCATTTTATACTTGGTAATGTAATAAGGATTCAGGGACATAACTTAAATCTATAAATAGAGTCCCATAGTAGACAATAATTCCCCTCAAAAAGGTGTGATGAGTCCGACCTCACATCCTCTCAACCAATGCAAATTCCTAAGCCTCATCAGTCCACAAAATAATGAGCACCTTCCTTTGGAAAGTAGGTCTAAATGGATGTGGAATCATTGGATGTTTCCGGTTCTACAAAAAAACCTGTTAGAAACCGATCCGAATGTTTGAACCTCCCATCAAGGCGATCAATCCCCAGATTCTGAGGGAAACAAAAAATGTTGAACCCAATGTGATTCCTTAACCAAATTAAAATAGTGTTTTACCTATTTGTTATCCCCCTATTTAAAACTCAATAAGATGGCCAACAAAAACAATCATTGACATATGTACTCATACAAAAGATGTAGTGGCTGAATTTATCTTGATTACGTCTATTAAATCAAATAGGAACTCTTTTCCAAGATCTTCTGCATTTTCTAGATTGACTAATATCAAATTCACACCAATGAATGCCGCTGCTGCAAATGCCACTGCTGATACTCTTGCTGGATCATCATCCGTTCTAAGGATGACATCACCTAATCAGCATCTTCAACTCTGTATATCAAATGCGCTGGTTAAGGAGTACCGTCAACATGGTACCATCCCAACTCTGGAGGCTTCCCGAAAATCCCCCCAAGTGAAAAACTCACACCGGTCATCCAAACAACGACGACCAGTGATCAAGAAGCAGGCGGTGCTGACTACCGACTCCATCCGTTTCGGGTTGTTATCCCCGGAATGCAATCACCATTCACTCCCTTATTCTGAGGAGGTGAATGAGCAGGTCCCTCAGGGCCTTAATTCAAGTAGACAAGAGTCCTTCCCGAGGGCTCCCAACAATAATCGCTGCCAGACTCATGCGGTAGTGCACCCTCAACATGATGAGGGTACCGACTCCAGGCGTTCGACTCAGGTTTCTTGAACCCGAGCATGGAAGACGAACCACCAGAGGCGGAATCTAGTCAACAGTGAGCAGGTTCTCATCTCTTCCATCTCCGGATAAGTCCACCAACCTAACTTGGTGGAAAGAAATGAGCAGGCACATACACCTGCCCATTTTAATTCCACTGTCCAGCAGACTCGTCTGGCAGCATCACGCCGATCCCGCCAGGCAATTCCGGCGGAGTACTATAGGCTGGAACATACACCTGTTTATACATCATCATCTAGTCAGAAGGCTCGTCTAAATACATATGATGGATCTCGTCAACTACGTTTGGCGAAGTGAAATCAGCAAGCACATACACCTGCTAGTATTAATCAAGCCTACCAACAGTCTCGCTTGGTAGCATTCAGAGAAGTCAGTCGGAAAGCCCCAGCGACAAATAGGAGGCAAAATCAACTCTCTGCCCCCATACTTGAGTACTATCAGGATTCACTGACAGGAAAAGGAGGACAGGAGCAGGCACATACACCTACTCCAAGCACGGAATGGTCGTATATCCCCATTCCAATAGCTGAAGTCACCAATCATATTCTATAAATGGTGAAAGAGAAGAAAAAAATCCCTACTCATATTCTGGATGCTTTCCAGGATATTATAACAACTTCAGCAGCATCTCAGGTAAAGACATATAAATCTATCCCTACCATTGGAGTGACACATCAACAGTTCACTCCGGAACAGACACACACATCTGTTCTAGTCCAAGAGGGTTGTGGGGCATACTCCCCCATAACATACAGACAACCAAGTTAGGCACATACACCTGATTTGAGTGGAGATCGTCAGCCTAACCTGGCCATCTTTCCTGATCAGGCACATACACCTGATCAGAGTAGCCACTTTCGTCAAAAAGTGGTTTCCAAGGTGAGTAATAAGGCATCTAAGAAAAAGACCCACCCAGCACAGTCAGGAGATCAAGAGCCAATCTGTAACAAGGCCTTGATCGATGCTGGAGTTCTTGAATCCCTCAGACAGTTATCTGTTGGAGTTCAAGATTCTACTCCCTCGGTTCCCAATAATGGGAACTTTAATTCCGAAGGTCTTAAACAGAAACTTCCTCATGAAGGCTTGCTTCATAACAATTCGGTTGATCTCAAAGTTTCATCTTTAGATGAGAGCCACAGGAACCCTCTGTGTGGTCAGAAGACCAAGGAGCAAGAGGCCTCATCTTTTGTTGTAACCCATTATGGTGGTCCTCCCCATGATGATGAATTTCTCTGCGAAAGTCCTCTCCGCAGTAGTGATGCACATTTCCCGGAAAATGTTCCAGTGGACAATGTAGTGCTGAGAAAGCCCTCTTATCTTGAGGTACTTGCAAATGAAAAACCAGTCATGTTTGATCCTTCATCGCTAGCAGGTGAAATACTTTCTCAATCAGAAGATAGCCAGGGTGTAGGTCATTCTCCGAACCACCCCCCAGTTATTCGTCTTCTAGATTGATCAATGATCTCTCTACCAATCCTGTTGAATCCAATGAAGAAACAAGGAAACACCAACTCTGGTCAAATCAGGTAGAAGAATCTTCAACAAATGATAAAGAGGAAATGCTGAACATGAGAAAACAACTAGAGAAAGGTGAAGTGCCTGTCATGTTTTGGCCTCTGGATGACTCTCAATATGACATTCCAGAAATGTTGACAGAAGATGAAATTCATAATATTCATCTCAACAAATGGAAAACTCTTTGTCAGTTGAAAAATAAATTATTATCTTATGATGAATATGAAAATAATCTTAAGATAATAGAAGGGTTACAACGTCAAATTAATTTGGCATCTCTATCAGTTTCTCGATATCCAAAGGCTAAAAAACAACAGAGATCCCTTCAACGTTCATGTCTTGGTGCACTAAGAAGATTGTGTCAGTTAATTGCCAATGCCCCATCTGGTATTCGTGTCAGAGGATGGGGTGTTCATGGAGCACTGCACTTCACGGTGCTCTCTAGTCACCAAAGCCCTCCGAAAATGGTCTCATGATATGTTATTGCCCATGGCCGGCCACAATCAATGGGATTTATTTGTAATCAAAAGCTTACCCAAGAATAAGCTTCATCTAGTTCCTCTCAAAATCAAGAATACAGAGAACAAGTTGTTGAATTACTCTTACATCAAGCAAACGATAATCTTGAACAAGCTTCTCGTATGGAGCAAGCACATCCCTAAGTGACAGAAGTGTTAGAAATAATCCAACGGCCTTCTGAACCGGGTGATAAAAGTGGATACAAGTTAATGCATCCAGCTTATTTTCAGAATAAGGTTTGCAAGATCAAGAGATCTTTTAAGAAAGTCTAAGACATAGCATGTCAAGAGCCACCCCAACTCGCCAGACTGGGGACTCTTTTAAACCAACCCTTAGAATCAACAAATAGGATACGAGGAGTTGATTGAGAATAGCAGGAACAACCCCAGTCCACTAGACTTGGCACTTTTTCAAATCATAAATCACCTCCTCAGAGAAAGTCGGTTTTCTCTCGATTGGGGAAGAAGCCTCAAGAGGAACGAAGAGCCAAATAATCAAGAGATTCCCTCCAAATTACAGTTTGTTAAGAATTTCCTGAGGGATTGAATCAACAAAAGGAAATGTATCATCAAAGACATGGAAAAAGACAATATCACAGAAATTCTAATAGAAGAGATGCAATAAGTTATGCATCAATCAATGTTATCAATGTCGTTGTTACTGATCCACTAGATGAGGCTCACTCAGGGGACTCAGATGAAGAGGTTCCTGCTCAAGAAGATATACTCACTGACACAATTGAAGAAGGTGTATGTACACGAAGTCAAAGGATTACTCAGAACCTAGGTAATCCTTCGAGTAACCCACTTCCCCCTCTCCAAAAAGGATCCAACAAAGGGAGGGGAAAGAACCAGGTGACATATCCTTCCTATGGAGAATTCCAATCGCTCTCACTAGAGTAATGGTTTGCACAACAGGAAGAAGAAATGAAGTAATTAAAGAGGATGAATGCAGAACTACTTCAGTGTAGTCTTCTTCATGAGCGTGCTGGAGTCAGTCAGCCAAGGGAATTTTTTGTAGATACTGAGATGGATTAGAAATATCCTCCTCTATAAGTACACCCTCACAGGCCTAATCCTATGGGTCAAGTGCAACAACAGTTGGCAGTGCTACCATCAGTTGCAGCACCAACCACCACATCTGTCCAAGCTCCAGTCATTGCACATACCCAAGTCCAAGTTTAACCGGATGTTTCTCAAAAGATAATAACTACCATTGAGTCATTAACTGCTTGGTTAGAAACTATGGAAGGGAAACATGTGCAGGTTCAACCAGAAAAGAAAGTTTACCCTGAATGGGTAGATTCAATCTCTCCTCTACCCAGTTTTGGAAACCCTGTATTCCTTATTTTCAATGGATCAGGCAACCCTAAACAACATTTGACTCATTATGTGTCTTGTTGTGATCCAATGATGGGAACTACCAAGCAGTAAAAATCAGTAAAACTCAGATTCTTTGTGCGAACCTTGCAAGGACCAGCTTTTGTCTGGTATATAAGCTTGCAATCCCGTTCAATTACCGGATGTAAGGATATTCTCCAAAAATTCCTTCTTCAGTTCAGCTCAACTTTGCCAAAGACAATAGTTTTTGATCTTACAAACTGTAATAAAATGGAGAATGAAATGGTCTCATATTTCCTTTCTCACCGGAAGGGATTAACATATTCCCTAAGCTTATCACTTCCTCAAGAGGAATTGTTTCCAATCTGTGTGGAAAATTTGCGTGATGAAATTACGCACGTCGTTGATTCCTGTCAAATATACAGGAGGGTTTCAAGACCTTACTTTAATTGCTCAGTAGATTGAAGATTCCCATATATAGGCTAAGTCTAAATCTCGTCTAATTCCATTAGCTCTAGGAAGAAGAATGGGTAAAGCAGAAACTGCTACAGTTATGCTTAAACAAGCACCTGTACCTGTTTTTACTTCCAAACCTTCATCTTCTTGAAGGGCTCCACCTTCTGAGCGGCAACAACAAAGACCATTTCATCTAGACGATCAAGAGATCAAAGACGAAAATAATTTGAGGATTTGAAGAGAAAAACATACTCTTTCCAAAATGAACATGTTCTTGGTTATTTCATTTTGGCTCTAGAAAACAATTTTGTTCAATTGCCAACGCCCAAGAGGCCAAACAAGGAAGGAGTTGAAGACCGTTCCAATTATTTCCCCTTTAATCAAATGTTGGGGCATCCCATCCCGGAGTGTTTTGTCTTCAGAGACCTCCTGTAAAAGATGGTTGACTCAGGATAAGTCACATTGAAAGGCTCCTCAGCCCAGGTAGCATGTGTCACTGCTACAGTTCCATAGGAATAATGTGAACGGAAAGAAGTCAAAAGAAAAAATACACAGAAGTATGATGATTGGATGGTCATAATGACAATAAATCGAACTCATGCTATTTTGTGAACACAATTAAAGAAACCAATAGTGTCTTCTGCTATAAATGTTGCGGAAAAACCCTCTTCGTTAGAGGGAAAAGTCCTCAAATAAACGGCATGATTCAAAGAAAGAAAAAGAATCGGAAGAATATGAGTATGTGTCAAAGACTATGTTGTCTTTGACTTTGGAAGACATCATGCCATCTACTTCAAAGCCACGGGCACTGCCCCACCAAATGACACAGCCTAAACAGGCTAATCAGGCAGAGTCTTCATCAGATGAAGAGTTAATCTTCAGTTTTGTTAATATGATTCAATTAATAGATCCATATGCCAGTCATAGTTTCAAATTAGATGAGCCTGAATTCCCTGTATCAAACAAGGGAATCAGATGAAGTTCTAGAGGCTCAGGATACAGGGGAAGACATGTATCTTTCAAGAGCCACTACTCCAATTCTACCCCTGCTAGAACTATGTATGCAGCAGAAACTCATGGTAGAGCCCTTCAGCGAGCTCAGCAAGAACAAGAAAGTTCTTCTACCAATAGAAAATTCAGTCCTGGCACAGTTATTTTGGAAGACCGGTTGAAGGTTCCATCTTCTTCCTCTCAGCAAGTAAATGGATCTAATCGGTCTAATCTTCCAAAACCAGGAATATTGCCAATTCCTATACCAATACAAGATGCATCAACTTCCAAAGAATCTGCTTCCATGGTACCTTCTAAACCACATATTCCTGTTGGGAAACATAGACCTATGGATCAAAAGTATGATATATTGAAAAACATGGCCCAAGTACCATCCAAGTTATCAATTTTGGATGCTCTGAATCTGTCAAAAGATCTTCAGGAAGCACTCATCGAGGCTTTGTCAAGTCCTCAGGTGTTTGAAACTGAAATTACTGCAGCTGAAGTCTATCACATATAGAGTAATCCTATATAATTCCATGCAATAATATCTTTTACTGATGAAGATGAAGATGATTTTGTGCATGGACATATTAGACCATTGTACTTTTCTGGAAAGGTCAATGGTGTAGATGTTCGAAGAGCTTTCATTGACAATGGTTCATGAGTCAACCTCATGCCCATTCGTACACTTTGTCAATTTGGCCTCAAGGAATCTGATTTATCTCCTTCTACAATGATATTACAAGGATATGATAAAAATGAACAAGAACCACTAGGCGATGTTACACTCAGAACTCAGTTTGGAGATCTTGTGTCCAATTCATATTTTATTGTTGTTGATCAAGACTCAGCTTTCAACATCTTGCTTGGAAGACCTTGGCTACATCAGCATGCGGATATCCCTTCATCATACCATCAATGTCTTAAATATTGCTTTGATGGTCTAGTTGGGACATTGTATGGTGATAAGGCCTTGTTCAAGGCATGTGAGTCTCAATACATTGAGGCGTAATTATATCACATGAAGGGAAGGGAGAAATGCACAACAAAGGAGATTACCAATGTTAATGATCCATATGGTTTGGAGAAAATTCCAGAAAATCCATTTACACTTGTGGGTACTGATTATGTGTTTCCTATCAGTCAAATTGACAAGATAGACCCTAATCAAAATACTCTTATAGAAATATCCATAATGTCAATTACAGCAATCGAGCCAGAAAACACGGGAGAAATTGGTAATCTACCAAGCAGTGATGAAAGCACAAATGGTGACGTCTTCATTTCATATTCTGAAATCCAACAAGTCTATGCTTCGCCAATTAGGCCAGAAGATGTTATAGCAACATTGGAGGTGAGAAATGATATCGATTTTCAACCCATCATCTCCTCTTTAATACCCAAAGAATACCCTTCATCATCAATCGGGTCGGAAATGGAAGCTTTTTCTTCAAGATGTGAAAATTATGACATCTCTTCTAATCATGAAAGTTCTGATTTATCATCTACTATGAAATTAGAAATGGAAGAAATAACACATGATAAAGAAGAGGAAGATCTCAGAGATGCTCCTCCAGCATTTGAAGAGGGTATCTCTACCACTGTGGATGAACTCAGAGAAATAAATATGGGTACAAAAGAATATCCACGCCCCAATTTAATCAGTGTGGCCATTACTCTTGAAGAGAAAGAGATGTATATTTATTTTCTAAAGCAAAATAGAGATATATTTGCGTGGAACTATACAGAAATTCCTGGGCTTGATCCTGATGTTTCTACTCATCATTTGGGTTTACCAGAAGAACATCAAGGATTTAAGCAAGCCACCAGAAGACACCCAACTTATGCTTCCAAAATTGAGGCTGAAGTGGATAAGCTTATCAAAGCTAACTTCATCAGAGAAGTTCAATATCCCAAGTGGTTGGATAATATTTTCCCTATAAAGAAGAAGAACAGACAAATTAGAGTTTGAATCAATTTTAGAGATCTTAATCGGTATTATCCTAAGGATGATTTCCCAGTTCTGATTACAGAACATCTAATTGATGCAACAGCTGGCTATGAAGCACATTCCTTCATGGATGGATATTCAGGGTATAATCAGATCCGAATGGACCTAGAAGATGAGGAATCCATAGCCTTTAGAGCCCCTCAGGGTGTGTTTTGCTACCTGGTAATGCCCTTTGGATTAAAGAATGCAGGTGCAACTTATCAGTGTGCCATGTATCGTATCTTAAATCCCTTCTTAGAGAAGTTTGTTGAATGCTATTTAGATGATTTGGTAGTTAAATCCAAACAACTTTCTAATCACTTGGCTAATTTGGAAGTCATATTCCTCAATCTTCGACAACATAATTTGAAGATGAACCCCTTAAAATGTGCTTGCGGGGTAACCTTAGGAAAATTCCCTAGCTTTGTTGTGCGCCATCGTGGTATTGAAGTCGATCTTGAGAAGGCCAAGTCAATCCTTGGTATGTCACCTCCTCAAGATTTGAAAGAATTAAGAGGAATTTAAGGACAGTTAGCCTATATTCGACTTTTCTTCACCAATTTGGCAGGCAAAAGTTTTCCCTTCACCAAATTGATGAATAAGGGAGTCACTTACCAGTGGACTGAAGAATGTCAAGAAGCATTCAATATTCTCAAGAAATGCCTCTTGAGTCCACCAGTACTCATGCCACCTGTTGAAGGAGGACCACTTATCCTCTATGTGACAGCTCTAGAGCGATCATTGGGTACCTTCCTTGCTCAAAAGAATGATGCTGGGAATGAAAATAGCCTCTACTATATCAGTCGAACCATGCTTGAAGAAAAAACATGGTATTTAAGAATTGGGAAGTGATGCCTGGCATTAATCTTTTGCAGTTCAGAAGTTGAGACACTACCCGCAACATCACGAGGTCCAATTGGTATCTCGCAATAACCTGCTCAAATTCATCCTTAGTCGTCCAATGCTTACAGGATATCTGGCAAGCTGGGCAGTTATTTTGCAGCAATTTGATATTCAGTATGTGTCTCAAAAGGTGATAAAGGGCCAATCTCTGGCTGATTTCTTGGCTGAAAACCCTTCAGTGGGAGACACATCTTTATATATTGAACTCCCTGATGAGGAATTCTTCTCTGTTCAAGAAAGTCCTCAAGCATGGGAAATGTATTTTGATGGTGCTTCCAGAAGTCCAATAGGGAGGAAAATCTAAAATCCTAAATTCAACAAAGTTGGCTTAGGAATTGTGATCATTTCTCTAGAAAAGGCAGTGTAACCTTATTCCTTCTTATTGTGGGAAGGTGGTACCAATAATGAAGCAGAATACCAAGCTCTCATTGCAGTCTTGGAATTAGCGCTTCGAGTACAAGTGAATCACTTAAAAGTCAAAGGTGATTCAGACCTGGTAATCAAACAAGTAAATGGGGATTATTCCCTCAGAAAAGAAGAACTAATCCCTTTGTATGATTAAGTCAGAGAGCTAATGGCGGAATTCCCTTCGGAACGGACATTTTCTTCTGTCCCAAGATCACAAAATGCACAAGCTGATGCACTGTATAATATAGCTACAGCTCTAGAAGATCCAAATTGGGATGAGACAACCATCAGTATTGCCCACTGTCGTGCAATTTCACCTTATGTTCAAATCAGAACAGAGGAAATTAATGAAATTTGTCCCATTCCTGAACCGTATGGTGATACTACAGGATGGATGTCACCTATCTGAGAATACCTTCAAAATGGAACACTTCCACCTGATGGAGCCGAGAAAGAATAAATCCGGTGACGTGTGGACAATTTTACTATTTATGATAGCCCAGATCACCTAGAGAAAATTCTCTACAAACATGGTTTTGATGGAGTTCTCTTCAGATGCATTGATGGTGAAGAGACAATGGCTTTCATGAAAGAAGTGCATGTAGGAGTCTGTGGTGCCCACCCTTCTGGACATTGACTGTCTGATCAGACTCGAAGGCTTGGATACTTTTGGCCTTCAATGATACGAGATTGTGTCAATTTCACAAAGATGTATCATTCATGCCAAGTACATGCCAACTTCATTCATCAACTTCCAGAGTGGCTTCATAAAACTAAATATTCATGGCCATTTGCCACATGGGGAATGGATGTGGTGGGACCTTACCCTTCAGCTACGGCCAAGCATTTTAAGTACATTCTTACTGCTACTGACTTCTTTTCCAAATGGGAAGAGGCAATACCTCGCAAGGAAGTCAGTTCTAAATGCGTTGTTAGCTTCATCAAGTCTAACATCATTACGAGATTTGGTGTCCCTCATACCATATTGACGGAAAATGGCACCAATTTATGTTCATCTGAGGTGAAGAAGTTGTACCAATAATACAACATCAAATTAAACCATTCATATCAGTATCATGTAGCGGCCAATGGCCAGATATAAGCCTTTAAAAAGAATCTTTCAAATATTCTACAAAAGATGGTGGATAAAGATAAGAGGTCATGGCCTGATAAACTCTTTCATGCTTTATGGGCTTATCGAACTACCACCCGCACTACAACTCGGTTGACTCCATATTCATTGGTATATGGAACGGATGCCGTCTTTCCCATTGAAGTTCAACTAACCTCGCTCAGAGTTGCCATTTTTTATCATTCATCTACAGATGAACAATCTCAAAAGCGATTAAATGAATTGGAAGGGTTATATGAGAAAATATTGTGCACTTTGCACCACTTGGAAGTCTATCGGAATCGAATAGCATGAGATTTTAACAAAAAAGTTTGTCTTCGTTTATTCACTAAGGGAGAATTGGTATTAGTTCTCAGAACTCCAATGATACCAAGAAAGAAACCTCACAAGCATGAGACGTAATGGGAATGACCTTATTCAATACATAGGGGCTACTCCAATGGAGCTTATTCATTAATATCGATGGATGGAGAACTCATCACTACTCCAACAAATGCCAGATTTTTGAAGAAGTATTTTGTATAAACTGCAAAGTACCTCTTTTGTCCTTGCTATATGACATTAAACTATACGGTAATGGTCCAGTATGACCTTAAAATGCAACTTGGTCCAACATGACGTTAAACTGTGTCCCCAAAATGGTCCCGTATGACCTTAAACTGCAAATAGGTCCAATATGACCTTAAACTGCATCATCAATGGTCCATGCATATGACCCTAAAGTAGTTGCAAGTCCCATACGTCCAGCAAGACGTTAAACTGTGATGTCCTAACTACATGACTCTAAACTGTATAGAAGTCCCTTATGTCCGAAAACACGTTAAACTACATAATCATCAAAGGTCATGTATGACCTTAAACTACACTTTTGTCCAGCATGACATTAAACTGCACCATCCACGGTCCATGCATATGACCTTAAGCTATTCGCACTTTCATCCAACATGATGCTAAACTGTGGAAAAAATCCCCAATGCATCCAACATGACCTTAAATGATGTACTCTTTTGTCCTCACTACATGACATTAAACTGCACAGTCCCCCTTTCATCTAACATGACGTTAAACTCTATTGTCCCCATCGTCCTAACTACATGACGCTAAACTGTACAGAAGGTCTGTGTCACGTCCTACATAGCATTAAACTGTACCTTTTCCCTGCTACATGACACTAAACTGTGCAACACCAATAGTCCTAACTGCAAGACTTTAAACTACATAGTTCCTTCATACGTCCTACATGACATTAAACTGTGTATCGTTAATGTTATTGCTACCTCTTGTTTCTCACACCGAGTATGACTCACATGAGCTTAGAGAAAACCTCAACCATAACACTCTCTCTGGGCCGCTAACCATGTGTATGTCCCAACATCATTTTTTAGGTCGTTGTCCCCAAGAACAACTTGATTATTAATTCATTCTTTAATTGAACTACACAGACTTTGATCCTTGACATCTAGGCTGGGTATGTAGGAAACCTCTCAAGGTTCAAGCCCAAAACCAATCTCCTCACATCGGTTCACCTCCATCTCATACGATTTTGATTCATGAAACCGCCCCTAGAATCAATATCTTTACATTGGTTCACTTTTTTCCTTGTTATACGACGTTAAACTGTACAGCACTTTTGTCCAGTATGAAAATAAACTACAATATTCTTTGATACCCTCAATTGAGAAGGAACCATTATTTACATTTATTTTTCAATCATGTTTCATTTCAAAGACTACATGCATACATGGAAACGATCAAACCTTTTATCTTGGGTTAAAACATCACTGTACTAAAGTACCCTTTCACCCTTCACATGTACGAACCATATTTGTAAAAAGGGAATTTCTATAACTACGTGGGCTTTATTCCCATCCTAATGGGATATGTAGGAACGTTCGAGTGTCCCTCGAATTCATCCCCAAGTCTTTGGGCCTAACCCCAAATTCCATTTTCAGTCCCTTGGCTGAAAAGTCCCCATGAAAACACACACTGTGTATTTTTACAATGGTCCAAGCTCTAGGACCCTAAACTAAGATCTCTAATAATTTTGTCCCACACGACGTTAAACATTAGTTTAAGAACTACGTATGGCTTGATTAGCATCCTTATGGGATACGTAGTGAAGTCCAACATTTCAATTCAGGACCCAGCCACAACATGATTATGGTTAGAATTGATCTGTGTATCTCTGTATACATTGAACAATACCTATATTTATTTGTCATAATCCTAACCTTAAATATTTTCACATCTTCATAGCCCATTTCATGACTTATAGTCACAAAAATGTCAAACTTCTGAGAGTTCTTTTGTCTGAATATGCAGCACGTGCCCATAGGCGGCCTTGCATAAACAATCTACATAACAAACTTGTTAGCCAAAAGATACTATTATATGACTATGCAGCCAATGCCCTTAGGTGGCCCTGCATTATTCAACCCCTTAACAGGTTTGTCGGATAGTGGTAACTTCATTCTTGGGAATAATGCCTCTTTTTTCCTTATTTGTCTTAAATGACAGTATGTAGGGATCTAAAAAAATAGCAATCCTTAACATATTTGTCCCATATCCTTTTTCAAGATCTGAAAAGTATTCAAGTCTGTGGTTTATATTCTCCTTCCCTATATTTGGGTTAGACCTTTGTAGGAGTAATATTCATCCAGTTCTTCGATAATCTTGTTTGGAAATATCTTCTCCATATTCAAGTACCTCTTTCCATACAAAAAACTCTAGACTTTGGAAGATTTGAATCTCCATAAACTTTCACTGGCTTTTAGCACTAGGAAAGTAAATTTCTAAGAGTTCTTTTTCCTGACTATGCAGCATGTGCCCATAGGTGGCCTTGCATAAACAGTCTACATAACAGACTTGTTAGCTAAAAGATACTATTTTATTTAACTATGCATCCAATTCCCTTAGGTGGCCCTGCATAATTCAACCCCCTAACGGGGTTGTTAAATAATGGTAACTTCATTCTTGGGAACTAATTATTCTAATGCCTTTTAGATCTTTTTCATATCATTCCTCTGATTCAAATATTCTTAAGTCATAGTTTACATATTTTCCCTCATACTTGAGTATGCTACTATGTTTTCAGATGAGTTGTCAAGGAATTCAGTAAATTCTAATCCATTTTGGTCAAAGTTATTTCGACCTTAAACATTAGCCTTTTTATGTCTGATGTGCATGAATTTAAACTGCCCACAAAAGACAAAGGAACTCTGAATAAAAGTAAAGTTCCAGCTCACTAAACATACATTTAGTATGATTTAGGTAACATTGAGGAATTAAAAGGATTGAAGTTTGTAGGGTTATTTACATTAATCCTAGTAAAAATAAGACTATGCTTACTAGGCCCATTGGCTTAGGTGAAATTTAAAGCATGTAGCAAAAGAGAATATAGGTACAAATGAGTGAAGGTGAAAGTGTTTTTCATTGATACATAAGAGATAGAATGACATCCACAGACTGGAGTCTCTTCTCTTTTTTCAAGAATTACAAGAGGCTTTCAGCATAACTCTTCATTTGATTTACAGCATCCCGAGCTTCATCAGCAACCACCTGGAATTCATTCATTCAACTGGATATAATAAGAGATACAGTGATACCAGCTCTTCTTGGAACAGTTGTAAAAGGATGTTCTTGAGTGCAGTTTGAGGAAAATTTTCTGCTGATCAAACAATGACTCTGTTTCTGTCCAAGAGACTTGGAAGATGGATACATGGATTTAAGAATGGAGAATTGGAAGTAAAGATCCATTTAGAGAGAGTACTCTTTTCAGATATTGCTCTAATTCCATTTTTGTCTTCTCTCCACCAACCGACAACAGAAAACATTTCAGCCCATGGGTTTTCCATTTTCATATCTGCATGGAAATGGCATGGAAGAAGAATTTGAAAGTTCACACCATTGTTGTTGCTCTTAATGCACAACATAACCGAAATAGGGGAGTAGCAGTGTAGCTGCATTTCAGGTGTATAGTTATTTGAATTTGGAACATTGACTCCTTGCAAATGACTATGACCATACAGGGACAAGTAGATTCTCTGTGGGAAATTGAGATGATATTTCTTCAAGTACTTAGCCAAATCTGGGAATGTGTTGTTGCAGATATCATAGTAATCATGGCCAACAATGTTCATCATGTCATCAATCCAGTTGCTAGCCAGTTCATTAGCCATTCTGATTCTTCTGGGAGCCATTGAATCTGCACAAAAGTTGAATAAACTAACTCTTAAATGGGTTTATTTTTCATAAAATTTGTGAAAGAATTCAGAAAATTGGAAAAGGCATTAAGGCGCGCAAGTCTAAAACTTGGCACGCAAGTGTTGATGTGACGCGCAAGTATTTGACGCGCAGGTATCACCATGCAAGTCAAGATACCTTGACAGCAGCACGCCATCAAGGAAACACTGGAAAACAGAGCAACCTGTGCGGTTAAGGTGGCCTGCGCAGCGAGATCTCGAAGGTTTGATGTCCGGAAATCCGGATGCTTTGTACGGAAGTGAGGCCCTATATTTATAGACGCGACTAGAACACTTGCGCACCAACTTTCCTTTGGATGTCTTATTTTTTCCTTGGAGTCACATCCTCATTTCTTTCAGATCCAACTCTGATTGGGGCTTTTGTTGACGTTCTTTTTTCGTCACAGAGTCTAAAGGAATGTAAAGGGAAATGACTTAGTACAAATTGATTCATCCTTTGTTGTTTCCACGCAAGTTCTATCACCGTGGTGCAAGTCTACTTGCGCGACGCATGATGGTCGCTCATGTGACTTGTGTGACATAAGTGATAACCACCCGGGGTCTTCTCCTACCTATAAATAGACCCTGTGGGCCCCCCATTTGAGACGGAGTTTTTCCAAAAACTCGGATTTGAGCTCCTGGTGCCCTAGTCTCTTCTCAAAGCTTCCGAAACACTTCTAAGGTAATTTCTTTCCTAGAACGGAAGATCAAAAGAGGGGGAGGAATGCCTAAGTGTTGAAACTCATCAACACTTGCATGCCTGAGTGGCCAGCCCTTAAGGGAAAAGGCCACAGTTGCGTGCCGCCTTACTCCTTCAATAGAACTTGTGCGCCCCTCTTCTGGAAGAACCTCAAGAGGATTCTAAAGGTTTTAATCAAGGATCTCTCATGTATTACCCAGATGGTTAACCGTCGCGCAAGTACCCATGTGTCGCGCAGGTATACCTGTGCGACCAGGACTTGCGCGCCCACGTAGTACCTGCGCGCCTACCAGGACTTGCACGCCCCTTCCTTTTTGGGTGCCCTTCTTTCCCATTTCACCCCTCTTAAGCCATTCTACCTCTCCTATTCAAGATTCAGTCTTCAAGACACTCTTCAAAGCCATTTATGGCATGATTTCTTGATTTTAATTCCTTATATGAAAGGAATTATGTGGAATATCTCTCAAAACCTAGTGATTTACACATCTTGATGTCACTAAAGATTGATATTTCATTCATTCAACCTCATCCTTTAAAATTAGAGAATCCTTAACCTGGGTCTCCTTTTCAGGAATAATCCCCTGTCATAATTCTCAAATTTGGGCATCCTCTTCCAGAGTAAGCCCCAGCCTAAGTCCTATAATCTAGAAATCCTCCTTAAGAGTAAGCCCTAGATCCCCTAACCTAGGTATCCTCATCAGGAGTAATCCCCATCCCAAGTCCTCTAATCTGGGAATCCTCCTTAGGATTAATCCCTAGATCCCCTAACCTAGGCCTCCTTTTCAGGAGTAATCCCCAGTCCATGTCCTCTAATCCGGGCATCTTTCTTAGGAGTAAGCCCTAGATCCCCTAATATGAGAATCCTCTTCAGTAGTAATCCCAAGTCATAAATTTGGGTATCCTCTTTAGGAGTAAGCCCCAGTCTTAGTTCTTCTTAACCAGTCCAAATTTACCTTTGATCTGGGATTCCTTCTTAGGAGTAAAACCCAATCACAAGTCCTATCCTAATTTGGGCTTTTTTTCAGGAGTAATCCCCAAGATAGAGTATTCAAATCTCTATGAAGCACATATACCTTTAAGGACTCGATTCCTGGATTTCTTCCCTGAAGAAAATCCTAATCTTCATTTATCTAGGCAGTCATACATACATAAGTCCCACATTATTTCTTATGATTGCATCTTTTATGGAACAATTGTCTAATTTTTACCAATACCTCTTGTTTCTCACACCGAGCATGAATCACGTGAACTTAGAGTGTAAAAGTGATTATGACATCCTTTTTTGAGCCATCAATCATAAACATCATACTTCATTACTCGAACTACATGGGTTCTGATTCATTTTCTAAATAAAGGATACGTAGGTAGCTCATCTGCGGGTTCGATCCCAACTCTGAAATAATCCATGTCCTTCTGAATGAAAATAAACTTCAAGTGCCCCACTGAGTGGCTTTAAAACCAGCATGGTCATCATAATGACCAAGAGACTTCTATATAAAGGTGTCGAATGGTACCATTGACCAAGAATCTCTAATAAATACAGATGATTCTCTATCGATGAAGAACCTAGAATAAATATAAAAGATTCTCTAAATTTCATACATATTTAATCATTGATTTCCAGATCTAAAGGAAAGCTCATTTTATACTTGGTAATGTAATAAGGATTCACGAACATAACTTAAATCATTAAAGAGAGTCCCGAAGTAGACAATAATTCCCCTCAAAAAGGTGTGATGAGTACGACCTCCCATCCTCTCGACCAATGCAAATTCCTAATCCTCATTAGTCCACAAACTAATAGGCTCCTACCTTTGGAAAGTAGGTCTAAATGGATGTGGAATCATTGGATGTTTTCGGTTCAACAAACAAACCTATTAGAAACCGATCAGAATATTTGAACCTCCCATCAAGGCGGTCAATCCCCGGATTGCGAGGGAAACAGTGTTGACTCATGATAATTCATGTGCAATTAGGGTTTACTTGTGCTTCATTTGCAATGAGGGTTTACTCAGGCTCCATGTGTAATGAGCCTTGGCTCATGCTAATTCCATGTTAAGTGTTGTTGCCACATTCAAATGTTATGATTATCATGATTTATCATGCATTTATGTTCATGATTCTATTGTACTCCATTTATATGCCAATTACCTAACATGTATTGTATTGTTCATGTTATTCCATGTGTATTCCCTTACTGGGCTTTGTACCTCACCCTTTTCTTATGAATTTCCTCAGGATATCCCATGCAATGCTAACTATGTGGGAATGTAGTGGTCATGTAAAGGAAGTTTTCAATAAAGATGTTGTGTGTTTTATGTTCTAAGATGGTATGTAATTTTCCTAAGCCCGAAATACAAAATACCACTCAATCTTCTATTTTTTATCATGTGAATATTTTATGTAATAAATCAGGTTTAAGTGTGTAATTAAAAGAAGAGTTGTTATAATAATTTTTTACACTCTTGCATCCAAAAGGCTCCCTATGGACCCCATTATTGGAAGAGGAACAGAACACATTCATGTTGGGATGAATTTGGGTAACAAAAACAGCTAGATGCTGAAATGGTTTCGGAAATGATAGAAAAGTTTATGACCTTTCTACCAAACGTCAAGGATACTGAGAGTGGAAAAAGGTGATATGCTGACAATGTTTTACGAGACATAGAGTTTGATGCTAGAAACACAGTATTATTATACATATATCCATGGAATAAAGTCATTAGATTTAAGAAATATGGAAATCATAGTCCAAGATATATCATTCCCTTTGATATCCTTGGTCACATCAGAGTGCTGACTTATCGATTAGAACTCCCACCAAACCTATCTAATGTACATGATGTATTCCTTGTATCCCTCTTTAGAAAGTATGTACCGAAACCGTAAAATGTAACCAATCTATAGGTTGTTCCATTGGAGAATGATCTCTTATATGTGGAGCATCGGGTGAAGATCTTACACTATAGAGACAAAGTTCGACGAAATAAGATAATGCACCTTGTCAAAGTGTTACAGAGAAACCATATGTTTGAAGATGTGATGTGGGAACAAGAGGAAGTGATAAAACAAAATTGCACTAATCTATTTTACTATGGGAAAAGAAAATTTCAAAGGGGAAATTTATAAAGTGGGGAATATTGTAATGACCCAAACTACTATAATTTAAATTCACCTATAATTTTATTAAATGATTTATTATATATTATACTTGTATAGAACAAATAAAATTATTTGGATTTATTATATATTATCATATTTAAAATCCAATTAATCATTATTTTCATTGGTAATATTTCTTTTGTACTTTGATTATATAATTATAATAAGTATAGGTTTTTAAGAAATCCAATTGATAGAGAAAAAGTAAGTGATTGCCTCAACCTATAGGATGGTACCCTATGAAGCCCATTTATTAGAGCTTCCATGGGAGATATCATCACTATTATTTTCCCTTTACCAAGACCAAGATGAAATCCTAAAACTTAAGCATGATGAAAACTGTATCTTGGAGAAGTTTAAGCACATCGAGATCACAATGAAAATAATGTACGTCGATCCACCCATGAAAGTATCACCATTTCACACCATACCCTTAGAGATATTGTTGTTTTATTAAAGATATATGTTTCAATAATACATAAATAGGAATGAGTATATTTTATTTTCAAAATAATAATTCTCATATATTCATCTTGTCATTACGTTATAAATCGTTTCGATTTGTGTACAAGAAAACACAAATTATATTTTTAATTAGTATTCAATTTCAATTAAGATATTTATTTTAATGAATTAATAGGTTTTAAAAATACATAATATTCTAATAAAACATAATAATTAAATAATGTATATTAAATATAAATTATCATATAATTCTAATGAATAGAAATGTTAATTTTATAAGGGTTCAATAATTCTTAATGTAAAAAAACCCAGTGTTTCTCAATAAATATCAATTATTATTTTAAAAGTGAAAATTAACATATAAATAAAATTATTTTGATAAAATAAATATTCCTTTTGGAATCTGGTCTTTTAAATTGTCCAATAGTGAATTTTTCATAATTGTCTAAGGCAGTCAAATTTTTGGGTAAAAATTAAAAACCATATAAATATACGGTGAGTATTATGACATCATAATGAACCAAAAGTGATTTAATAAACACTATAAATGGTATACAATAGAAAATAAATGTTTTAAATTTAATATTATTTTTTATGGTTAATTTTATATATCATTATGAATCCTCTAAAACCATTAATATATTTTAGAGGTTTTAAATCATTTATTTAAGAGTGTGACTCAGTTCCACTTAATAAAATGTATTATTTTAAAATTTTAGGTCCTTTTATATATAAAATTATTAAATACACAACCGTTTTTATTTTTTTGAATAAAACGTTGGAAATGCATGTATTTTGGGTTATTTTATTATATAGATTCCAAAACCTAAATTTGGAAATCATAAATATTTCCCCACTCTATTTCTATATAATAACACACTTACTCCCACTTATCTTCAATAAAAATCTTTGTGTCAGGTCTATTCTATTCCCCACACTCTCTAGATTCCTCTTACAGTGCCCCATGCTCTCATGAAGTTCTTCCAAATCTTTTGATAGCACACTCTCAAGGTAAGGGATCCACTCTTTCACCCCTTTATTCAATAATATTCTTGATTTTATGCCATTTTTTCAATTCATATTTTAGGTGTGTTCTTCCGTATTACCCATAATGAACATATGTTTTTTAAATTATGAGACACCACTTTCACTCTCAATAATCCCTCCCATGAAAATTTTTGTTTCACCGTTATGCTCCCAAAATTCAACAATGTGATTTCATGATAAAAAATGTGTCGTTAATACCAATACCCAATTCAAATCAAGGGTGTTCACATTTATACCCTAATGCTTATTTTAATAGAGACATAAATTTATTTATGTCACACTCCATGATCATTGAATAAGATTTCATAATAAATGATTCCATGTTGTATTATTTTTGTGGCATACTTAAGCATGATATTGAAACGAGGGTGATAGGTTCACCTGGAATTATATAGTGCTCCAATGAATTGGGTAGTGCTTAGTATCATGATATTTCATGTTGCGATAAGGAGTGAACCTTATTTATTTATGGAACTTTTTCAATCATGATGCCTTGGATGTTATCTTTGACCTATGTTTATGATGTAGTGTTTTATGTTGTTGCAAAATTTCCCATGTTTCATTTATGTTATCATGATATATTATGCGTCATTGTTCATGTTTATCATTATCACCCCTTTTATAATACATTTATATTTATAATGTCTAAAATTTATTAATTTCTTCATGTTATTACTTGTTTATTCCCTTACTGGGCTTTATAGCTCACCCATTTCTTATTTATGTCCCTAGGTTATCACATGTTGTTTTATGTAAGAAGGAAAATATTGAACATTTTAAGCATTTTTTCAACAAAGATGATGTATTCATTGTTTTAATTTTTTATGTAATTTACCTAATTTTAAAAGACACTAGACATATTGAACTTTTGGGTGGTATTAGGTGTAATACTATGTAATAAATCATTAATTAATTTTTAATAAAGACAAGGGTTGTTATATTATTGGCAATACATCATTAATTGATGATATTTTTCATTCTAAATCATTCTCTTGGCATGTGTTTGGTGATACATTACTATGTAGTGTTCTCACTGGTGATAAATCATTGACCTATAGTTAATTAGTATGGTGACACATCATTTACATAATTTATTGTGTTGAAATTTGTTTTAGCTAGTTTTATGATTGGTGATATATCATTCACTACAAGTGATATGTCATTAATTAGATATATTTTAAGTTATTCGTCATTTATTTGATGTACATTTAGTGATATATCATTCAGCTATCATATATTGAAATAGTTATAACTCATGGACCTATACATTATATAACAACCCATGACATAATAAACCCATAATTACATGATTTATAAAAAGTGTTTCAATTTTTAACATTTATAGGATTATTTAGGTTTAGAGTTTTAAAGTATTAGGTAAGATTACATATATAAAAGTGGACACTAAAACATATTGTAATTTTTCCCAAAAACCATACTGTTATGCATACACTCAGGTTTATTCTTTTAACTTTCTTCTTTAAAAAATCATTATTAATGAATGTTTGTCTATGCTATAGTTCATATACATCTTGAGGCCCTATAAAAAACATTTGAAAATGATGGATGATCGCACAAATTTCATTAATGGATAAAAAATGGAAACCCATTAGTCCAATGTGAAGCATGAGAACACATAAGGATTTTTTTCTTTTTAAATTATAAAATTTGAGGTCAAGTAATCATTTACTAACTCAAGAAATCATCATTATTACAATAATTTTTTCATAATTTTTTAATAAACAAAAATAATAAAATATAAAAATCATAAATTTTATTAGGGAAAACATGATAACTTTGGAAACAGGTTCAGTTAAAAACAAGTATTTAACCCTTATAAAGGCATAAAACTATTATATAATCATAATTTCATATTCTCTCCAAATAAAATCACAATATTATTAATAAAACATATATAAATCATTGAAAACCCATATACACAACTTTTTCCATTATCCTTAAATTCACCCTTACAATAACACTGACAATAACCCTTGCAATAGAATAAACTAATCATTTAATTCCAACATATCTCTGCTGGAGAACATGTCATTACCCAATACATTAGAGGGTTATATAAGACCGACCCATTATAATATAAATTTTTTCAGATCCACAACATTAATAAGACACATTGTGGCTTTCAATTTCATTATAAAACTAAAAAACACTCAATTTAACCCATAATTATAAGAACATATAATCATTCTATAAAATTAAATATAAATAGGATTTTCTTTTAAAATTTGTTAAAATAATAAAACATGGAACAATGAGATATTAATTTACCTTAAAACCCAAGAGTCATTAAAGAAGATTTTTCATAACAAAAAATGGTAACAATAGTGGGAAAATTCATTAATTCATTAAATGTTAAGGAAACATTTGTTCACTCCTGTATAAAAAAAATTCAAAAATAAACTATACACAAAATGTTAAAAAGATTATTATTAAAATAATTATAAATAATGTTAGAGAAAGTTTAAAATGATTTAAAAAAAATATTAAAATTATAAAGGATATAATTATTGAACAATCATAATTATTTTTTATATAGAAGATAAATATTTGAAAATAAAACATTAAAACATTTAAAACAACTTTTTAATGAAAAATTTCTCACCTCAAGTCTCAATATACTTTGTAAGAATTATACCCTCATGAATAATAAAATTATATTAATTATTAAATTATTAAGAACTATTTTTATGTTAAGTCACTTATTATTTTTATTCTTATTTAATTTATTACTACATTTTATTTAGTTACCAAATTATTTAAGTTCACATTGGATGTTTTGGGATAGTTTAATTCATAATCTCGAAAACAACTTGGGTAGTTTGACTGTAGTCATAGGGGACATAGTTCTATAATATATTGAATATTTTTAATTTTATAATAATTATTTTTTTAAATTAAATATTCTATTTTAAGTATCCATCTAATGTAGACATTAAAATGAAATACACCACTTTATGGAGGCGGTAGTTTGCATGTATGCATGAGCGTCATGTCCATTTTCAACATACTGGAGGAAAATAATGTAAATAAAATTATATATATAATCATAATTATGTTATAAATATAATAATTATTCATTTGATATACCATGATCCACCCCCATTTTTCCCCTCATAGTTCGACAATGAAATGATATGAATGATGACACATAAAGCCTAACCATAATAGACCATAGGTTGGAGACTAGCTCCGAGCATATACCATACAAAACAATAGGTGACCATAATCTATATTTTGTTTATGTGGAATGGTATATTATACATGACCACAAAACAAACCATTACAATAAACAATAAAGGAGTCCAATACATTCTTGTAATGTCATACAAATGGATAAACTGCAACAAATGAAACTATGAGTTCTAAAAGATAACATTAGCAGTAACCTTGAGGCCCAAACATCTCATGAACAACTAAACTATCTACTAATGTCTTGACTGATCACCAAATCATGTGGACATTAAAAAATGATTATATAGATTTGTTTGATAATAATAGTATACTTAGTAGAAACATCCCTAGAGTCTCTTGGATAAAATTCATAAAAGCATAGTAAATCTAAATGAATAAGAAATTAAATAGACTCATCACCTAAATAGATATTCTAAGTTCCTAGCCTCTATAGGTATCTCTTATCATTTATCTCATAAAATTATAAATAAAATAGTCAACATAATTTAAAATTGATGGTACCCCACTGCCACTTCCACACTTGTTTTCCCTTGTTGCCCCAATCTCTAATTTTAGGATTTATATCTCTTTATAAAGAAACATGTGTCAAAGGAATATAAAGAAATAACATTCACCTCATGAATCACATAATCACATAATCAAAATCCTCATCTCAAGATAATAAAAAATTAGTTTTTGAAATCCAACACATCATGTACATTATGTGTTACACCTCATTCCATCTCAACCCATACAGATTATACATAAAATCATACTTAGGATAATATATCTAGAATTATATGTTTTTTAAATTACCAGAAGACATTACATCCCTCTATACACATGTACATGATTTTAACCTTAATGTACACAATCATATAATACTACCACAAGTAGAGGGTGGAGAAGAAGGGTAAGCCGACCATCGATCCTCAACCACCAAGATGTTGGGGAAAACACCCCACCCAAAGTCCACTATGTTTCTGTCACCCAAATGATATGGGTGGGGTGGTGTATAAATCACATTACAAAACGAATATATTTATACTAGAAACAAAAATATGATTAATTTTCTATACTTAAGATCAACTAAAGATTTCGTCTCTCAAGATATGCAACATCCACTATTAGGGACTCGATAACCATTAAAAAAACAAAAATTTAAAAGGAAAATTAAATTTTTAATTTTGTTTAAAAATTTAATGTCACAAACTTACCAACCAATTATCCCATTTCAACTATCAAAAACCCAACCCCATAGGTAGAATAATTTAATGTAAATTTCTGTTCAATAATTCCAGGAACTCTATGACTTAAACTAATCTACCATAAGATATTTATAGAAAAATCCCAACCATTTTTGTTAAGTAAAGTGGTATAAAAAAAGAAAAAAACTCATCCATACAACCTCTAAAGAAAAACATTCATTAACTGTAAGAACCTGGTTTTTTTATAAAAGACATTGGAATTTTCGAGATGATATTCCGGAGCAGCGCCTTCATACGGCGTATGATTATGTGCCCCGGTGTGGCCGGAATTAAATTTTCATTGCATTCCCACTAGGAATGCCAAATAAATGCGATAAATCCTAAATAGTAATTTGGATCCTAAATCTGAGATTACGGATGGGTCTGATATGGGGATTTTACTCCAGGAATGACATAGAACATATTGGCAGGGGATGTTGGGACCCATCGCCCGTTAGTGGAACATTAAACAGATAATTAATTAATTTATTTATTCGTTTAAGGGTTAAACTCAAGTATCTATTAAACGATAGCTCGAATAAAAAACTAAGGGCACCGTTGAGTTCGGAGTGTTCCGGTTATCCTATGAGGGGTGTAATTTTCACGGGCGCGGGCCTTATGTGAAAAATGTAATCAGGGGAATTTTCATAATTTAGCAGCCTCGAGCATTAGATTTTATATCTTTAGAATGGAGCCTTGGATTAGAATTCTAAGACCACCATTGTTCTCGGGAGATGGTGTTCACCCTAGGTACCACATAACATTCACTATGTTTGGGGTTTCAGACGCAGATTTAAATTGGGTTGAGTTTTTAATTAATTAAAGGTTTAATTAATTTTAATTATTTAATCTCTTCTTCCCCCACCCTCTCCCTAGTGAATCCCTTCTCCTCTACCATGAAAATTCCCTCCTCCCATGTTCTCTTCCTTGTTCACCTCCTCCTCCTCCCTTTGGAGGATGATGACGAAGCTTTGGATCGAGGTGTTCCGAAGCACAACGAACACAACGAATCTTTGAGAGTGTGTTCTTAATCGATGAAAAATCCAATTCCAGGTAGTATTTTTTGTTTCAAATTCTATATCCCCAATTAATATTCTTTTTGATTCATAATATTGTTACATTGTCAATTCAACTACTTTGAACATTAACAACGGTGACCGATCAATCAAGTCTATCGATTGATCGCTTTTTGGTCTCTTTCTTCACGTGTTCTTCGTTTGATCTTCGTTGTCTAATTTTCGATACGATGGAATTTCTATGGATCATCGATCGGGGCATGAATCTGTGTATATTTGGTTCCATGGATTCCAGATCTGTGATCGTATCTTCGTTTCAACTTGGGTCGGAGTTGCGGGGGTGAGTGGAATCAGAGGGTGTGGGGGTTCCATGCGGATCAAATGGAAAGTCCAATCAGTCTAGCTGGTGTGAGCATGGAAAGCGACAACGGAGTCTGGCGAGGCTGAGGCAGTCACCGGATCAGCAACAGGGCACTGCAAAAGAGGGTCGACCCAGCTGGCCGGTGTTGGTACTTCGAGAACCGAGAGCTTTGGAGGCAGCGCAAGAGATCACCGAGAGTGCGGAAGGATGGAAGATGGGGCTTTGGTGGGGCAACACGGTGGTGTGAGCAGAGGGAACCTGTTGCGGAGCCAAACATGTCGGCGGAACCCATCTGTGGAGCTGGGCGGTGCGGGTGTGGAGAGGCGGTGCGGGATGCTGCGAGGTGCGCCGGTGCGCTGCAGGGGGGCACCGACCATCGTGGTCGAAGGGGAGCCCGAGGCCTGACCTCAGTCATACGGAGCAAGCTAGGACCCTAACTATGTGGGTCTTGCTGGCTCAATAAGGAAGACCGACCAAGAGGCCAGTCTGCTGGGAGACGAGGACCCGCGAAGCGCTGGTCCTACTTGGCGACGCGGCAGATACCATCCAGTTAGTCGGTCTAGTTTTAAAAAATAAAAAAAATCAGACCCGAGGCGGGTCCGGTGCTGCTGGGTGGGCCATGGCCAGTAGAGCTTGGTGAATTGTACTGGACGCATAGCTGGGCCATGGGCCGGTGGTCCGGACTGGGCCGGCCGGGGTGGAACAGCCTGGTTGGGCCCCTTGCATTTAACAGGCCGTATTTCGTAAACGGCGCGTCCAATTGACACGTCGTCTATGGATGGAGGTCCTTGTTAACAAGACATAATTTTTAAAGTATATTTTCAATGTTTTTTCGTTTTTCACCCAAAGATGGGTGCCCCAAAACATTTTACCTTAATAATACTAATTTTTATCAAAGTTGTGTCGGGCGTGGTTCATGAGCCGGATGTCCGTTTGACGTGTCGTCAGAGGCGCTGTGGCCCTGAAGCTGAGTCGGTCCTTCCAAAGTTGGATTAGAACCTTTGAGGTTTGGTTTCGTTGCTCATGGAATGAATTGATTAATTTGAATAATAAATTAATTATTCAATTAATTAATTAATTAATTCATCGGAACTAACTCCTGCTTGGGATTTCCTATTGATGCGCCGTCAGCGGCAGCGCGACCCCAATTCTCATGATGACTTTTTGAGATGCTTTCTGAAGAGTTTGGGATAGAGACAAGGTGCAGCCCACATAGGGCCTAGTTCACGCGTTATACGGTGAAACACCACTTTTTCACCTGACATCTGTTTAAGGTGTTTGAGTACATGTTTCTGAGTGTTTTTCTGAGGGGATTGCAATGGCGCAATCTGCCCACCTAAATTTGGGCTCGAGGTGTGGGCCCAATAGGGTCCCATTTGCGTATAATGTGGGGAGTTGCAGCTTCTGTATCCAGAGTCCATTTTAGGCACCGTCAATGGCATTGTGACCCTGGAATCAAGGCGAAATTGACCAGGGTGGTTTCGGGTGTTGAATCCGGAGTTGAGGCATGGGCCCCATGGGAAATCGGTTATGTTGTGTGTAGCATACTGTGACTTTTCCAATAGGCATCCATTTGGGGTGTATGAATACACATTTCTGAGTGTTTTTCCAAGGCCATCTCAATGGCGCAGTCCGCCCAACCTTTTTCGAGACAGATAGTGGGCTCTGCGAGACACCTAGCGGGCCTAAAGTAGTGGTGAACATCCTTTACCTCGGGAGGTTGTTTCCAGCGAGTAAGTAGTCTATCTCACGTGTTTTTCTATGAGGATTAAAATGGGTAATCTATTCGTGTGATCAGAGCCTCTTATGTGATCTTATTAAATGTTGAAATATGACATGGTGTTGGTTGAAGGCCCCTTTGAGGCACTTCGACCCAACGCACTATCACGATGTTAGTGACACCCAGTGATAGCATGAGTAGTGCAGAGCTATCGAACCAGTCCCGAGTTTTCCCTCCAACAGGACTGGGTAGTGAGTTAAGCAACGAACATTAGGGTTTACCCTCCAGTGGGGCTGGGCAGTGGGTTACCCATCAAACAATCAGTGTTTACCCTCCATCCGGGCTGGGTAGTGGGTTACTCGTTCACTTATTAGAGTTTACCCACCAACGGGGCTGGGCAGTGGGTTACCTGGTGACTTTTAGAGTTTACCCTCTAGTACAGCTCAGCAGTGGGTTACCCATCGACCTATTAGGGTTTACCCTCCACCGGGGCTGGGCAGTTGGTTACCCATCGACCTATCCGGGTTTACCCTCCAGTGGGGCTACGTAGTGGGTTACTCGATGACCTCTTAGGGTTTATCCTCCAGTAGAGAGTGGGTTACCTGAAGACCTCTTAGGTTTTACCCTCCAATAGAGACTAGGCAGTGGGTTAACCGATGACCAATTAGGGTTTACCCTCCAATAGTGCTGGGCAGTGGGATACCCGATTACTTCTCTAAGACTCAGTCCTTTCTATTAGGCTAGTTTGTGGCTCTTCTCCATGATTACAGTAGTAGGAACCTTGGTTGTACGGGTCAGTGTTGTGATGACTTTGACTTTGAGAAGACCTCTTGACTGCTTGGCAGTAACGAGGTGTGTTTTGACTTTCTCCAGAACTCTCAAGTACGAGGGTCACCATCCCCACCGAGATGCATCCTTGTGACACAACCAAAAACCGTGCAGGTGATTCAGTGTCTCCCAAAGCAGATAGTGTTGAGGTGCGATGATTTGAGCCCCTTGACTTGCAGTTCGGGGTAGACGTGCGGGATACTGAGCATCGATGGTGGTTACTTCTGGGACTGTTGGCTACTCACTTTCTTGGGCTGAGCTACAGGATGAAGATCCCCTTACAATCTTATTAGGGATTGTTGATTGAGTATATGGATATTTATATACCTTGTTCCAGTACCCACTCCATGGGTTTTGGTTACTCTCCTTCCAGGAGAGGAGAAGATGCACGAGGTATGCCACATGCTTTCCATGTCTAGCTTCTCGTGGTTGGACGAGTCTACTCTCCTGCTATAGGTAGTGAAGACCCGATGGGAAGTTCATCATCTCACCATTTCTAGCTCATTGTGTTAGGATGAGTCTACTTCCTTCCTCTTTTTGGGTTGAGTTGTACTCATTACTGCACTCTCAGTTGTACTCCTTTACTTTTCCCTGTTTAATCTACTGTTAACCTCTTCAGTACCTCCTTTTTTTCTCCCTCGAGCCTTTGGGTCATCCTACTGAGTATTTTTTATTCTCACCCCTATGTGGGCTTTCACCGAACTTGGTGTGACCTTATAGATGAAGGAAATGCTGCTCGTGTCTACAGATGAGCTTAGGAGTTCAGTGGATTTCACCGCGTGTGGTGGTCGTAGTCGGTTCTAGGTGTGGGAATCTCCCATCTATTTACTTTTGATTATCTATTTCCATGTTGTGGCACTTTTCTGGTGGGGTGCATGTTTTGCCCATTTCTTTTTAGTTTACCTTCAGCACTTGCTTTCTACTATTTATAGGTCGATGCACTCTTTGTGGTTATTTAAAGTAGTTGGAACTTTATATTTTCTTTTACTCTACAATATTGCATTGAGTGGGATGTGTGTGTGTGTGTATAGGTACTCTGGAAAAGTCCTCCCCGAGTTGTTTAGCCTTCAGTGCCTGTCACCATCCCCTGGCCTATGAAGGTGGGCTTGGGGTAGTTGCGGCTCGAGTCTGGGTAGGGTCGGGTCGTGACAATGTGGTGTCAGAGGTGATTAGTTCCTTGGGAAAATTTTTCGGACGTCCCTAAAAAGGAATTTGTTGGTATTTAGGGAAACAGTGTCATCGTGTCTTGAGAGTGGCTCTCAGGCCAGGGAGTCCAGTGATGGTGTGGCGACCCACGTATCTATTCACCAGGACCCTGATAACCCACTTGTCAACTTGGCATGCTGAGACACACATCGAAGGGAAATTAGTCTGTACATAAAATAGGATTGAGTCTTGACTGTCCTTCTTGAGTCATCACCCTATTGTTGTTACTTTTATATACATATATGCTCATCTGACCATGGCACTCCTTGATATCATTTAGGACGTCTCTGTGAAGATAGCCAGTCAGGATACCAGCTTTAGGTTGTGACGACGACCCTGTGAGCTACGAGGCCTTAGTCCAGGACCCATCATGTGAGTCATTTCCTCTCGGTTGGCTAGTAGCAGAACCCCCACCTGGTGAGCAGCAGACTGCTCCAGTAGAGCAGACTGATCTTGAGCGCAGGCTGAAAGCGTTCCGTGAGTGCCAGCATCAGAGACCATTGAGGTTTAGTGCTGAGATAGTCCCTTAGGTAGCAGAGTTTTGGATTGGGATAGTGGTTCACCTTTTCATTCTTGTGAAGAAGCTGACAGATCTGATCATGGCCTTGGCTGCTATCATTTTCCACAGAGTAGCTGGGCGTTGTTGGATTTTGGTGACTCAGTTACTCGATGAGTCATCACTTTTTTGGGATGACTTTCAGCAGCTATTTTGTGAGGAATTTTACCCCTGCTTCTTACACTCTGTTCGGATCTAGGAGCTCCTACAGTTTCAACATGGTGGGATGATGGTGACTGGGTACACAACTAGTTTCACAGACTGTGTACATTTTTACCCAGACTTGGTCCATGACAGAAACATCTGAGCGTGGAAGTTCGAGTAGGGTCTCTGCAGAGAGATGTGTTTTGTCATAGTTCCCTTGTGCATCCCCACTTATGTCGGGGTGCTATATTAGGCGCTGGTGACAAAGAGTTTCCTGTCACACTTTACAGTTGGCAGTGGAAATAGGCTTGACGGAGCCGAGACATCTGTCGTAGTTAGCGGTCATTGGCTGACAGAACCTCATCGTAGGTTTCTTTCTGATAACTGGACTCAGGGGCGTGGTCGTACACAACTGTGACACTGGGGGGCACCAGGGAATCCTAGAGAGCTCCAACACTATGCTTGTGATGGGTGAGGTCAGTTGGCATGGAACTGCCCAACCAGGCATGCTGAGAATATCAGGCAGGAAACAGGTGCACCACCACGACAGAGGCAGCGCCGTGATATGAGTAGCGCCCAGTGATGTGATACTAGAAGAGGAGTGGGAGGAGCTGGATATGGGGGATGACATTACGGGGTCCTCCCATCACCACCAGGTGGTCCAAATCAGGCTCTGGGAGCAGACAGTTGGGACCACTGATAGCCACGAGCTTTGGATGTCTATAATCCTACAGATCATGAGGTGATAAGCGGTACTCTCTACATCTCTTCAACTTTTTGCAGTTGAATTGCTAGACTCTGTGTGTGAAATTCCTTTCCCCCTTCTCCTTGTTTGAGTTGTTACCAGGGTGATGTGGGGCGTCGGTGTAACCCTATGTTAGTGTAATAGGAGGCATGGAACCTTTCTCTTTAATCTATGGTAGCGACTCCTTCACCTTTCGAGAGAATAATAGAGTCTTGGTCATGGGACATCGACTGTGAAACCTTTCTTGACCAGATATCCTTGGGTGTTTCACCATATGGATATTCTAAAGGAGGGAATCACCGGGCATTGTCCCAGGTCCAAACAGTGATTCCAGTCATGGCATGCAACATAGGGGTTTGATCGGGGAGGCGAGTTACCTCTGAGGGCCTTCGGGCCATTTGAGACCATGCAAAGGGATGGTGAGGTTTTTTACCACCTTTCCCTAACCCCCCAAATTCTAGAGTGGGTGAAAAACTCCTCCCACGTGACATACCCGAGGAGATGTGTGTCTGCTTCTATGCATGTCATCAGCAAGGGAATACCTCACGTGAATAGATCAAATCATTTGGTCTGTGTGTAGTGATGTGGGACTGTGAAAGAGTTCTTCTGGGTATGGAAGAGCTAGGTGTGGGATTAGTACCCTATCTTGTTCCCCAGTTTTTCTTTTTGGGGAAGAAAAGCTTGAAGGAGGAAATTATGTAAGAACCTAGTTTTTTCTATAAAAGACTTTGGAATTTTCTTGATGATTTTCCAGAGCAGCGCCTTCAGATAGCGTATGATTCCGAGCCACAGTGTGGCCGGAATTAAATTTTCAGTGCATTCACACTTGACATGGCAAATAAATGGGATAACTCCTAAACGGTAATTCAAATCCTAAATATGAGAGTATGGATGGGTCCGAAATGTGGTGTTTACCCCAGGAACGACATATAACATGTCGACGCGGGACATTGGGACCCCCACCCATTAGAGGAACATTAAATAGATAATTAATTAATTAATTAATTTTTTTAATGGTTAAACTATAGTATCTCATAAACGGTAGCTCGGATTGGATAATTGAGGGTACCGTTGAGTCTGGAGAATGTTGTTTACCCCATGAGAGGTGTAATTTTCACAGGCACGAGCCTTCTGTGAAAAATGTCACCATGGGTGTTTTCATAATTTAGCGGCCTCAAGCGTTAGATTTTATATCTTCTGAACGGAGTCTTGGATTAAATTTCTGAGACCACCGTTATGCTTGAGAGGTGGTTTTTACCCTAGGAGTGACCTAACATTAACTGTGTTTGGGGTTTTGGACACCGATTTAAATTGGGATTAGTTTTTAATTAATTTAAGGTTTAATTAATTTTCATTATTTAATCTCTTCTTCCCCCACCCACTCCCTAGAGAAACCCTTCTCCTCTCCCAAGAAACTCCCCTCCTCCCATGCTCTCCTCCTCCTTCACCTCCTCCTCCTCCCTTAGGCGGACAACGACGAAGCTTTGAATCGAGGTGTTCCGAAGCGCAACGAAAGCAGTGAATCTTTGTGAGCATGTTCTTCTTCGACGAAAGATCAAATTCCAGGTAGGATTCTTTGTTTGAAATTCTATATCCCCAATTAATATTCTTTTTGATTCATAATATTGTTTCATTGTCAATTCAACTACTTTGAACCTTAACAACGATGACTGATCAATCAAGTCTATCGATCGATCTCTTTTTGGTCTCTTTCTTCGCATGTTCTTCACGCGTTCTTCATCGTCTAATTTTCGATACGATGAAATGCCTATGGATCGTAGATCGGGGCATGAAGCTTTGTAGATTTGGGTCTAGGGATTCCAGATCTGTGATCGTATCTTATTTTCAACTTGGACCGGAGATACGGGGGGGGGGGAGGCGGAACCGGAGGGTGTAGTGGTTCTGTGCGGATCCAACGGTAAGGCCAATCAGTCCGGCTGGTGCGAGCATGGAAAGCGACGACAGAGTTTGGCAAGGCCGAGGCGGTCACCGGAGGAGCGAAAGGGCGCTGTAGAAGAGGGTCGGCCCAGCTGACCGGTGTAAGTACTTTGGTAATCGAGAGCTTCGGAGGCTACATGGGAGATCACTGGGAGTGCGGGAGGATGGAAGATGGGGCTTAGCTGGGACAACATAGTGGCATGAGCAGGGGGCACCCGGTGGGAGCTGATCAGGTCGGCGGAGCCAAGTGTAGGAGCTTGTAGATGCTGGTGCAGAGAGGCGGCGCGGGCCGTGGCAAGGTGCCCCGGTGCGCTGCAGGGGGCACCGACCGTCGTGGTCTAAGGGGAACCCAAGGCCGGGCCCCGAGCATGCGGAGGAAGCCAGGACCCATGCTTTGCGGGTATTTCTGGCGCACTAAGGAAGACTGGCCAAGCGGTCGGTCTGCTGGGAGATGAGGACCCGGGAAGCGCAGGTCCTACTGGGCAACGCGGTGGAGACCGGCCAGTTAGCCAGTCTAGATTTAAAATACAAAAACAAAACTGGACCCGAGGTGGGTCCAATGCTGTTGGGCGGTCCCTGGCCAGTGGGCCACCGTGACCTGGACCGGACCCACGGCTGGGCCGCGGGCCGGTGGTCCGGACAGGGTCGGCCAGGGTGGACCAGCCCGGTTGGGCCCCTTGCATTCAAGGGGCCGTATTTCCTAAACGGTGCGTCTGATTGACGCGCCATCTGCAGCTACAGGTCCGTGTTTAAAAGAATGAATTTTTGATGTATGTTTTAAGGTTTTTTGGTTTTCACCCGAAGACGAGTGCCCCAAAACGTTTTACCTTAATAATACTAATTGTTATTAGAGTTGCGTTAGACGTGGTTCACGATCCGGAAGTCCGTTTGACGCGCTGCCAGAGGCGTTGCGGCCCAAAAGCTGAGTTGGTCTTTAATGAAGTTGGTTCGGAACCTTTGCAGGTTCATTTCGTTACTCGTGGAACGAAACGCTTAATGTGAATAATTATTTAATTAATTAATTAATTAATTAATTGTTTCATCAGAACTAACTCCTGCTTGGGATGTCCGATTGAAACGCCATCAGTAGCAGTGTAACCCTAGTACTCGTGCAGACTTTTTGTGATGCCTTCTAAAGTGTTCGGGTTGGAGACAAGGTGCGGTCCCCTCAGGGCCTAGTTTGCGCGCTCTATGGTGAAACACCACTTTTTCACCCGAAATCTATTTAGGGTGTTTGAGTACTCATTTCTTAGTGTTTTTCTAAGAATATTGCAATGGTGCAATCCACCCGCCTAAATTTGGGCTTGAGGTGTGGGCCCCACAGGGCCCCATTTGCGTATAACGTGGGGAGTTGTAGCTTCTACATCTAGAGTCCGTTTTAGGAGCAATCAACGGCGTTGTGACCCTGACATCAAGGTGAAATTGACCGGGGTGGTTTCGGGAGTTGATGTCAGTGTTGAGGTGTGGGACCCACTATCTGTCTCTTATGCTTTGTGCATCGTACTGTGACTTTTTCAGCAGACGTCCATTTGGGGCATATGAATAGTCATTTCTGAGTATTTTTCTGAGGCCATCGCAATGGCATAGTCCATACTACCTATTTCGAGACCGATAGAGGGCACCATGAGACACCAAGTGGGCCTAAAGCAGTGGAAAACATCTTTTTCGTTGGGAGGATGTTTCTAGTGAGTAAGTAGTCTATCTCGCGTGTTTTTCCACAAGGATTAAAATGGGTAATCTGTTCATGTGAGTGAAGCCTCTTAAGTGATCTTAATAATATGGAAATATGAAAGGGCTTTGGTTGAAGGCTCCTTTGACACACTCCGACCCAACACATGGTCACGATGTTAGCGACACCCAGTGATAGCACGGGCAGTGCAGAGCTATCAGACCAGTCTCAAGTTTACCCTCCTACTGGGCTGTGCATTGGGTTACTCAATGACCATTAAGGTTTACCCTCTAGTAGGGCTGGGCAGTGGGTTACCCATCGAACTATTAGGGTTTACCCTCCAGCCGGGATGGGCAGTGGGTTACTTGTTCACTTACTAAGGTTTACCCTCCAGCGGGGCTAGGTAGTGGGTTACCCGATGACTTGTAGAGTTTACCCTCTAGTGTAGTTGGGCAGTGAGTTACCCATCGATCTATTAGGGTTTACCCTCCAGCGGGGATGGGCAGTGGGTTACCCATCGACCAATCAGGGTTTACCCTCCAGTGGGGATGGGTAGTGGGTTGCCCGATGACCTCATAGGCTTTACCCTCCAGTAGCGACTGGGCAGTGGGTTACCCAAAGAACACTTAGGGTTTACCCTCCAGTATAAACTGGGCAGTGGTTTACCCGACAACCTCTTAAGGTTTACCCTCTAGTGGGACTGAGCAGTGGGTTACCCGATGACTTCTTTCAGACTCATTCTTTTCTATTAGGCTAGACTACGGCTTTTCTCCATGATAACCGGAGTGGGACCCTTAGTTGTACGGGTCAGTGATGTGACGACTTTTACTTTGAGAAGAACTCTCAACTGCGGGGCAGTGACAAGGTATGGTTTGAATTTTCCTAGAAATCTCATGTACGAGGGGTGATTTCCCCATCGAGATGTGTTCTTGTGATGCAACCTAAAACCGTGCAAGAGAGGCAGTGCCGCCCAAAGAGGATAGTGTTGAGGTGATCTGATTTGAGCCACTTGACTTGTAGTTCGGGGAAGACGTGCGGGATACTGGGCATCGATGGTGGTTAATTCAGGGACAGTTGGGTACTCACATTGTAACAGCCCAAGATTTTATGAAAAATATTCATTTTAATTTCACTAATGTCTTGTGTTGTACGCTACACCAAAAGGAGCTTGCAAAACAATCATCCTTGACTTGCCTTTCATTACATGAAATCGCGACCTTCCTTGATAACGTGTGTAGTACGCAATACTGAGTTTCACTAAACAACGATATGCTATTAAAATATTATTAAAACTAGCTGTTAAGAATAGTAATAACCACGTTTTGAAATTTTGTAAATTTTATTTTTCAAAATGGACTTTATTTTTGGATTTTTAATATCGAAATTATCTTAGGGTGAAATTTTGGTAATTTTCGAATAACTTTCATATTTTGATGAATAGTGAAAATTACTAAATTTTAGTTAAAAACAACTTTTTCAATCGAAATAATTAATAGTGATAAATTATTAATTTTAGTGTTTTTAAAGTATATTTAGAATATATTTTTACAATTTAATACAATGTTGGTCATTGGATGTAATTTCACATTTAAACCAGACATAAACAAGTGTCAATCTTTTGATAGATATTGTTTCTTAAAAACACGCTATTTGTTTTAACAATGAGATTTAATTATAAAATTAATTAATGCAACTTCTATGTTATGAATTTGGTAAAATAGACTTCATTTTTGAATTCGGAATATGAAATATAGCTTAGGATTAAATTTTGGCATTGTTCTGAAAAACATCAATTTTTGATGAATACTGAAACTACTAAGTGGTAGTTAAAAAAAAATGAATTTTTCATAAAACCTAATTTTACCGCTTCTGTGAATGGAATTTCAAAAATCCGAGAGACACGGTTGATGTCAGTAAGTAAAATGTGGTTCAATGAGATGAAAATAATTTTTGAGGAATAGTAACTTTTTACTTTTATTTACCACGGTTAAAAGTAAATAGGGTAATTAAGGGTAAAAATGATATTAATATTACCCTAACACATGTCCTAATCCTATTAGACAAGTGTATCTCGACCAAAAACAACCTTCAGTGTAAACTATTATCATTTAGGCCCACTTGGATTAGATTAGGACATTTATTATTATTTAATTCAAAGAAGAGTTAAAAGAGTTAAAATCAAAGTTTATTTACTAAAACATTTTTAATATAGGGTTATACATAATATAATTTCGACTATAAATATTAATTAGAAAGTTAAAACTATTTACTACATAATGGTATTTTATTTGTAATTTTTATACTTTAAATAATTTAATTTATTTATGACACAACGATGATGCAGTAATTACCTTTTTAAGAAAATATTAACATAATTGATGTTATAAATGCCCAAATAAATATAATTTGAGACTTTTTATGACATACAATAATTTTCTAGGTTAATATGACATGTTATTGTTGATTTAAGTAACTTGGTTCGAACTTATAATTCTGTTAGAAATTTTATAAAAATCATGTACCAAAAAGTGTCAAAATTGACATAAATTAGTTTTAAAAACAAATATTATATTATTAATTGTTATTTAATTCCCAAAAATCTATGGTTCGGCCAAATGACTTAGATAAGGATAGATATATTAATAATAAACATCTTTGGGTTCGTTTGGCTTGATATAGTAAGTTTATTAACCATATAGTGTAAGAAAACAATAAGACACGGTAAAAGTTAAATTATTTAACTTAGAGTTAAATCTAATTGATAAGGTTAAAATAATAACCTAAACTTGTATAAATCATATTGGATGAGAGGCTTTCGACCCATACCCACTTTATCTTCGAAATAAGACCATTTTGAACCATTATAAACCGAATTTGACCATAATATAATAATATTTTGAGATTTTCCTAAGATGTCACTCTCCTCCCTTATAAAAGGGAACCTCCTCCCTCTCCTACTCACACAAATTTGAGCATTCAAGCTCAGAAAACCCATGCCAAAATCTCTTCTCCACTTCCCTAGTATCATCCTAGAGGTCCTGGTCTTCTTAAAAGACCAATTTTTGTACCCTAAAAGGAGGTCTCAAAGAAGCACTTCAAAGAAGAGGTAATATCCATTACCGATCCTTTCCAATTTCTTTCTTCTTCAACTTCTTCTTCTTTAGTTGTTTCATTATGAAGTAACAACATCAGTATCACTCATATAATGATATGTTATTATAAGTATTAAACAACCCTATTTAACCATCTATCCATCCTACGGAAAATGAAATCATCGCGCCTGTGTACGTACGGAATACCGTCTCCACGCCGTGGTGTAAGCTATTTTCCACCACCACCTTAATAGGATGGGTATAATGGTGTAATGAGTAACTATATATGATTATTATAAAGTGATATTGATACTGAAATAGTATACATACACTTCAACACAAATTCCACTGCCATGGGAACGATATCATCGCTCGTGCGTACGTACGGACTACCGTCTCCACGACGCGATGATATTCATTCTCAATGATTAACCATTCATGAATGATTATAAAGTATATATAGTAAGTACTAATTAAATATATGACATAATAATGATACTGGGTTTATTTATATTTATGTCATCTACTTACTTCCATTCAAGAAAATAAGGAACGGAAAACAACGTTCATGCGTACGTACGGACTACCGTCTCCATGAACGGTGTATTTCATTCCATTTATCAATATATTATATATATGTATATTCTGAATATATATTATATAAAAATCATGTTTTAAATTCTGGATAAAATTAATCATGATCCAAGTAATCATATTAATAATTACAAGTTAAAAACACGAATGACAAATGAGACGATTTTACCCAAAACGTTACTTTAACATGAATTTACAAAAGAACGGGTAATATAAAGTCATAAGTGGACCATATATGATATCATAATAATGAATATTATTCTTTAATAAGTCAATAACATTATTTAAATCATTATACAGGAGGTTCGGACACGTACAAAGCAAGTCGGACCTAAGGTAAGGGAAATATCACAATCTCATTTTTATCCGAGATTGTTTATACTTTGGTATTTACTGGGGTGTATTTTATCATCCACATCCATGTTTCCTCAATATGTAATATTTATATCCTTATACAATAGTTTATATCCAATTTTACCCTTTGGTGAGTTTTAAGTAAATGATATGAAAGGAATCTTTTGTCATTTTTCGTACGAGGTACTTTTTGACTTTTCCGACAAAAGTACGAAAAATGTTTTTTAACTTATACGACATGAATGTATTTTTAAAACATTATTTCCAATAAGCTTCATTTACAAGTTTTCAAGTTTATTTTTAATTAACTTCTTTTAGTTTAAAATTTTATGACATGTTAAGAAATGAAAAGTGTTTTTGAAGTAGAAAGGATATTTTCCTCAAGAATGGAGTTCAAGTGTTTTATCAAAATTATTTTCCATATAAGATAATAAAGGGTTCTGTTTTTATCCCTATTATTACATGGATTTGATTATGTTGTGATGGAAATATTTTTATGAATTGCTTTATCTTATATGAATTGTTTTATGATGTCACGATGTTTAAGATTCCCATTTTTATTACATGGGTTTTGCAATGATGTATGATTTATGATTTTGTGGCACACATAATAATGGCATCATTATGAGATGGGTGGGACCTATATCTCCCTCCAATTCATTGGGTAAAGATTTTATATCTCATGAGATAGACATGGCTGGAATGGTAGGTTATACCGGTTCAGTGAAACAGGACTGAAACGAGGGTGACTCTGTTCAGAAAGGGACTTTGTCCACTAAGATAGTCTTGGCAGTGAGTCTTGACTAACATGAAATGATTCTCTATGATTATGTGTGTATGCCACAAAGTTTAATGTTTTATGTTATGATTATTGTGATTTCATTTCACTACTATGATTTATCCCATGTTATGAAATTATGCTCTCTTTTGTAGGTTAAGATTTCCAGAAGTTATGTTCTTATGAATATGATGTGATTGATTTTTCTTTTGTTTACCCTTACTGATCATTTGAGCTCACCCTTTTATGTTTTCATTTACCCAAGATATAAAGTAAGGTTTTAGGTAAAAAAATAGGGAAGATCTTTATGGGAGATATTGAAGATCTTTCACCACGATTAGAAGATTACGTTCCGAGTTTCCAAAGACAATAAACTATTACGATCCTTGTGTGTGTGTTTTTTTGTTTTGTACTAAGTATTCTGCGAATGTAATGTAATGTCCATGTACTTTAAGCTTCGAGTCTCTACAGTTGGTATCAGAGGAAAGGTTTAGTCAACCTTTGTAAACTAGGATGTGAGAAATTTAGTGAGATCCCTAGAGATATTTATAAGGTATCTCTAGGGATGTCCCTAAGGATAAGTATACGTATAGGATACAGTCCTAGAACTACGGTAACGATCATATAATTTAACCTAAGATGTTAGATATTTAGGATACTCCACCTTTATTATGTTGTTTTCCCTAGCATGATTTTTGCCTCTCACATAATTCCTTTTGGGTTTTAGAAAATGGCTGGAAACAAGATGATTCACGATAATGGAGGATATGATGGACAATGGAATGATATTATTCATAATGAAATGGGATTTGGAAATCCAAATATCATTATTATGCCGAATCATCAATCTCATAATATGATCAATAAAGTAAAATTTGGTCAGTTTCCTGACTCGGCTAATAAGAGAAATATGGAGATTCATGATGATCATAGGGGAAAGAAAGTTCAATTTCCCCTATGTAAATCATGTGGGAAGAGGCATCAAGGAGAATGTTTCAAAGGAACTGGAAGATTCTTTGGGTGTGGAAAAGAAGGACACAAAGCAAGTAAGTGCAAAGGAAAAGGTTCAGTTAACACCATGGATGAGGATAATGGTATTGCTACGACATCAACAATGGTTAAATGTTTTAAATGTGGAATGTACGGGAATTATGCAAACCAATGCCCTAAGGGAAAGTCTCATGAAGAGAATCAATATGGTAGTATGGGAAGTATTTATGTTGATGATGATGAAGAGACTACAAATGATATGTTAGATGAAAGAATTGTTGAAGCTCGGTCAATGGTTTAAGAAGGTAGTGGAATGATTACATGTTTATCAAGTGTAATGTTGTATAAGTAATCTCATGGTACTATGGAATAAAGAGAAATCTAAGGATTGTTACACTATTGTCTTTCCTAAGTTTTTAAAGTGTATGATTAATGGTACTAGTAACCATGAAATGTTATTCAGATATTTTTTTTGGAAAGTAGATGATATGCACATAATGAAGGAATAATAAGATAATGAGGTGTTTGATTGTATTCATGAGCTCATGACTGATATAAGGAGAAGGTTATATCATGGTTTGAGTATATAGAATTTTTGGATTTTGGTATGTGGAAAGAGTTAACTTTTAACTGCATTCTTGTTTTCACTAAGGTTCAATGGGTATTCATTCTTCAAGGGAATACATGATTAAGGCCTTTGAATGTTTTGAATGTGACCAACAAGACATATTGTAGAGACCCGTATCCTGACGTACATGGACATTACATTACATTTGCGGAATACTTAGTACATAACAAAAACACACACTAAAGGATCGTAATAGTTTAGTGTCTTTGGAAACTCGGAACATAATCTTCTAATCCTGGTGAAAGATCTTCAATATCTCCCGTAAAGATCTTCCATTTTTTTTACCTAAAACCATTCTTTATATCCTGGGGAAAAGAAAACATAAAAGGGTGAGCTCAAATGCTCAGTAAGGGTATACAAAAAAATAAAAATCATATCATATCTTTTTGAAAATCACAACCTGCAAAAGTGATCATAATATCTTAACATGGAACAAATCATAGAAGTGAAAATGAGATCCCCATAATCATAACATGAAACTTGAAACTTTGTGGCATGCACACATAATCATGGAAAATCATTTCTTGTTAGTCATGACTCATTGCCAAGACTATCTTAGTGGACAAAGTCCCTTTCTGAACCGAGTTCACTCCTCGTTTCAGTCCTGTATCACTGAACCGAAATAACCTTCCGTTCCAGCCATGTCTATCTCACGAGATATAAAATCATTACCCAATGCATTGGAGGGAGATATAGGTCCCACCCATCTTATAATGAATCCTTTCTTATGTGTGCCACATAATCATAAAACATACATCATCGCATAACACATATAACAAAAATGGGATTCTTGAAACATCATGACATCATAAATCAATTCATATATGATAAAGGAATTCATAAACATAATTCCATCACAACATAGTCAAACCAATGTAAAAATATGGATAGAAACAGAACCCTTTATTATCTTAGATGGAAAATAATTTTGATAAAACACTTGAATTGAATTCTTGAGGAAAATATCCTTTCTTCTTCAAAATCAATTTCTTTTCACAAAACATCATGCAATTTTAAAAGAAAGAGATTTTATTGAAAATAGTCATGAAATCTTTTAGAGGAAGCTTCATGAAAATATGGCTTTATAAAACAGTAGAAATCTGTTCGTGCCGTATAAGTTAAAAAAAACATTCTTCGTACTTTTGTCGGAAAAGTCAAAAAGTACCTCGTACGAAAAACGACAAAAGATTCCTTTCATACGTATTACTAAAAACTCACCGAAGGGTAAAAATGGATTTAAACAATTTTAGGTGGATGGAAATAATATTACATATTGATAAAACATGGATGTGGATGATAAAATACACCCCAGTAAATACTTACGAATAAACAATCTCGGATAAAAATGAGATTGTGATATTTCCCTTACCTTAGGTCCGATTAGCTTTGTACGTGTCCGAAGCTCCTGTATAATGGTTTAAATAATGTTATTGACTTATTCCAGAATCATACATATTGATATGATATCATATATGGTCATATTATTAGCTTCTTGTTAGTAATATTTCATTGTTACTTGTTACTCGGGTCTTTATAACTTTTTGTTCTTATGCGTGTTTTGTCGAATAAATTCTTATTCTTATCTTTAGGTTATAGATAATTCATTTCCAGAATGGTATTAGTGTAGTATATACCATATTCATTCATTCAATTCATTTATATAATCATTATTAAATGAAGATCATGTAGAACGAGTCGCATCACATCGTGGAGACGGTATTCCGTACGTACGCACGAGTGATGATATCGTTCCTATGATCGTGGAATTGTATTGGAGTATATATATATTATTTCAGTATCAATATTACTTCATAATAATCATATGTAGTTACTCATTACACCATTATACCCATCCTTGTAAGGTGATGGTGGAAAATAGATTACACCACGGCGTGGAGACGGTATTCAGTACGTACGCACGCGCGGTGATTTCATTTTTCCGTAGGATGGATAGAAGGTGAATTAGGGTTGTTTCATATTTATAATAACATATCAGTATGTAAGTAATACTGATGTTATTACTTTATCATGAAACAACTAAAGAAGAAGAAGTTGAAGAAGAAAGAAATTGAAAAGATCGGTAATGGATATTACCTCTTCTTTGGAACGCCTCTTTGAATCCTCCACTTAAGGAACTAAGATTGGTCTTTGGAGAAGACCAGAACCTCTAGGATTATTCTAGGAAAGTGTATAGGAGAAAATGGCAGGGGTTGGCCGAGCTTGAGTGCTCAAAATTGGTGTGAGGAGGAGGGGGAGGAGGTGCCCTTTTATAAGGGAGGAGAGGGGCACCTTAGGAATTCTTAAAAATATTAATTTATAATAAATCTAACCCCACTTAAAAACCTCCAAAAATGACTCATATTCGAAGATTAGATGAGATAGGCTTGTAATCTCATCAACCAATCAAATTTAGACATGTTTGGTTATTATTTTAAACCTTATCAATTATATTTAACTCTAAGTTAAATAATTTAACTTTTACCGTGTCTTTTTGTTTTCTTTCACTATATGGTTAATAAACTTACTATAACATGCCAAACGAACCACAAATTGTTTATTATTAATATATATATCCTTATCTAAGTCATTTGGCCGAACCTTAGATTTTTAGGAATAAAATAACAATTAATAATATAATATTTGATTTAAAAACTATTTTGTGTCAATTTTGACACTATTTGATATATGATTTTTGTGAAAGTCATAACAGAATTATATGTTCGAACCAAGTTGATTAAATCAACATTAATATATCATAGTAACCTAGAAAATTAGTGGAATTCATAAAAAATCTCAAATTACATTTATTTTGGTGTTTATAACATCAATTATGTCAATATTTCATTAATAAGATAATTACTGCATCATCGTTGTGTCATAAATAAATTAAATCATTTGATGTCTAAAAATTACAAATAAAATACCATCATGTAGGAAATCTTTTTATCTTTCTAATGAATATTTACAATCGAATTTATCTTATGTATAACCCCATATTAAAAATGATTTACTTATTACACTTTGATTTTAACTATTTTAACCCTTCTTTAAATAAATTCATAATAAATGTCCTAATCTAATCCAAGTGGGCCTAAATGGTCATATTTTATTCCTAAGTTTGTTTTTGGTCGAATTACACTTGTCCAATAGAATTAGGACATGTGTTAGGGTAATAGTAATATCATATTTACCCTTAGTTACCCTATTTACTATTAACCGCGGTAAAAAAAAGTAAAAAGTTACTATTCACCAAAAATTATTTTCATCTCATTGAACCACATTTTAGTCCTTGATATTAACCGTGTCTCTCGGATTTTCGAAATTCCATTCACAGAAGTGGTAAAATTAAGTTTTATGCAAAATTCAGTTTTTAACCTACCACTTAGTGGTTTCACTATTCATCAAAAATTGAAAGTTTTCAGAAAAATGCAAAAATTTCATCCTAAGCTATATTTCATATTCCGAATTCAAAAATGAAGTCTATTTTACCAAATTCATAACATAGAAGTTGAATTAATTAATTTTATAATTAAATCCCGCTATTAAAACAAATAGCGTGTTTTTACGAAACAATATCTATCAAAAGATTGACACTTGTTTATGTCAGGTTTAAATGTGAAATTACGTCCAATGACCAACATTGTATTAAATTGTAAAAATATATTCTAAATATACTTTAAAACCACTCAAATTAATAATTTATCACTATTAATTATTTCGATTAAAAAAGTTGTTTTTAATTATAATTTAGTAATTTTCACTATTCATCAGAATATGAAAGTTATCCGAAATGTACCAAAATTTCACCTTAGGCTAAATTCGATACTCCGAATCCAAAAATGAAATCCATTTTGAAAAATAAAATTTACAAAATTTCAAAAAGTGGTTATTACTATTCATAACGGCTAGTTTTAATAGCATATCGCTGTTTAGTGAAACTCGTTATTGCGTACTACACACACTATCGAGGAAGGTTGCGATTGCGTGTAATGCAAGGCAAGTCAAGGATGCGTGTTGTGCAAGCTCCTTTTGGTGTAGCGTACAACACAAGACATTAATAAAATTAAAAAGAATATTTTTCATAAAATCTTGGGCTGTTACATTCTACCCCCCTTAAAATGAATTTCGCCCTCGAAATTCGTCGGGGTTATAAATGGTTTTCTATTCGAAAGTTTCCCACATCGTAAAAAGGAATACCAAAACTTGGCTTTAAAAACTAAAGTATGAAATGTAACGATTACCCAAATAAACTAATTGTTGGGTTTCCACATAGGTAAAAATATGGATATGGAAGAAAAATCTAACCATCATGTTCTGATGGAGAGTGGTAGAGAACATGGCTATGGAAAAGCCAAAAATCACAAATCCATAAATTTGTGATGATATAAGGTACCATCTGATTCCTCAGGTATAAGATCACTAGGACAACATTTTTGGTTTTCAAGATCATTTCCCTAAAGTTGAAAATTTGAATTAGAATAAATACTTACTTTATTTTGGTACAATCTCACTGTTGTTCGTGCCTTGAACAATTTCCACTTCATCTCTTAAATAAATGAAGTTGAATTTGTTATTCGTGAAGTGTTAGCAGATAATGTGATAGAATGACGGGTCATTCCATCTGTCTCAAACAAAAGGTTAGCAAAAATTATATGCATAAATCGATCTATAGTGAGATTAATCATATATGGTTCCTAAAATGGACTTATACTTCATATATCATACTGCTTAATATAATAAAACTAGTTTCTACTAAATAGGGACTTCCTGTAGGTCAGTGGTAGGCGATAAAGGCCAGTCGCACTTCGGTTGTGGGTTCGATTCCTACAGCCTTGTCCGAAGCGATGGGCTGTCGCCCGTCCTGCAGGTTGTCCTTTTTCTAAAACTATATTACTATAACATCCCATCAATAATATCGAGAAAACTTCGATCCTTAAAGAATACTCACTTATGTCCAACATAATCCATTTCAATCTTTAGGCTTATCCATAATACTGCAGTCCACTCTCATAATATAGTGACAACGATTACCAGAGATTTAATACTGTCGTTGATCCCCACATATCATAAGATATGTTTTGTTGGTCACATTCTAAACATTCAAAGTCCTTAATCATGTATTCTCTTGAATACCTTAGTGAAAACATGAATGCAGTTAAAAGTTAACACTTTCCACATACCAAAATCCTCAAAATTCTATATACTCAATCCATGATATCACTTAGTCCTTATATCAATCATGAGCTCATGAATATTGTTAAACATTTCATTTTCTTATTTTCCCTTCATTATGCGCATATCATCTTATTTCCAAAAATATCTCAATCACTTTGAATACCACATTAAACCAATACATAAATATTCCAATACTCCATGATACAACCTTATTTTGGAATCCCATTACATAAACACTTAATCATTCCACCACATCGTTATCATATTCAACATTGCCAATAGTGATCGCATGTGATTTCCCTTTGTCCTTTGCCTTCAGTGGTTGCTCATGTTGATCATCACTAACCCTTGGATTAGGGCAATTATTAGCATAATGCCCCATTTCCTTGCACTTGAAGCATTGAAGTGTTGGCGGTGCGTTCTCTGCAGTGTTTGCTTTATTCACATCATTAGAAACCCTTTTTCCATTACTTCGACACTCAGCTGCTCGATGACCTTCTTTTCCACACTTAAAACATTTTCTAGTTCCTTTAAGACAATCTCCACCATGCTTCTTTCCACACTTTGTGCATAAGGAAACATTCATCTTCTTTTCACTATTATTATGAAATTTCTCCTTGAACTCCATCTTTCGTTTCTTGTCAAAACCATGAGATGGATATGTAACACCAACTTCCATTTCTACCTTGATAGCACAACGCACAATTTCTTCATAGCTACTGAAGTCTCTTATAGCTAATGCCCTTCGAAGACTTGGTTTTAAGCCACTGAAAAATCGATCAACTTTACTTTCAGGTTGGATGATAATGCCAGATGCATACCTTGCAAGTCTTGTAAAATTCGCTTCATATATACCAACAGATTCATCATCCTTCTGCTTCAGCTCAATAAACTCCTTTTCCATCTTTGTTCGAAGAATACGAGGGAAGTACTTACTGAAAAACAAGTTCTTGAACTCGTCCCATTCCATGGAATCAATTTCATCCCTTGGCCTCGTATTCTTGATAAGATTCCACCATTGATCAGCTTCACCTTCCAAACGATATACTGCTAAGATGACTTTATCATGTTCAGAACATTGAAGAACTGAAAATATCTTCTCAGTGGTACTGATCCATTGTTCAGCAACAAGTGGATCGGAAGTCCCACTGAAAGAAGGTGGACGTTGCCTCATGAAGGACTCAATAGAATATTGTTCCCTTCTCTGCTCATTTGGAAGTCCAGAATGATTCATAGCTTGTGTAAGTATAGCAATAAGATTTTGCACTCCATCTCCCATAACATTTGTTTGTTCAGGAGGGCAATCATTGCATTGTCCATTGCATTGATCAACACGGTTCCTTCGGGTTCCAGCCATCGTCTAAAACCCAAAAAGAATAGTGTGAGAGGCAAAAATCATGCTAGGGAAAACAACATAATAAAGGGGGAGTACCTTCAATATCCAACATCTTAGGTTTAATTCTATGATCGTTAGCGTAATTCTATTACTATAACCTATACGTATACTTATCCCTAGGGACATCCCTAGACATACCTTAGAAATATCTCTAGGGATCTCACTAACGTTTTCGCATCCTAGTTTCCAAAGGTTGACTAAACCTTTCCTCTGATACCAACTGTAGAGACCCGTATCCTGACGTACATGGACATTACATTACATTTGCGGAATACTTAGTACATAACAAAAACACACACTAAAGGATCGTAATAGTTTAGTGTCTTTGGAAACTCGGAACATAATCTTCTAATCCTGGTGAAAGATCTTCAATATCTCCCGTAAAGATCTTCCATTTTTTTTACCTAAAACCATTCTTTATATCCTGGGGAAAAGAAAACATAAAAGGGTGAGCTCAAATGCTCAGTAAGGGTATACAAAAGAAATAAAAATCATATCATATCTTTTTGAAAATCACAACCTGCAAAAGTGATCATAATATCTTAACATGGAACAAATCATAGAAGTGAAAATGAGATCCCCATAATCATAACATGAAACTTGAAACTTTGTGGCATGCACACATAATCATGGAAAATCATTTCTTGTTAGTCATGACTCATTGCCAAGACTATCTTAGTGGACAAAGTCCCTTTCTGAACCGAGTTCACTCCTCGTTTCAGTCCTGTATCACTGAACCGAAATAACCTTCCGTTCCAGCCATGTCTATCTCATGAGATATAAAATCATTACCCAATGCATTGGAGGGAGATATAGGTCCCACCCATCTTATAATGAATCCTTTCTTATGTGTGCCACATAATCATAAAACATACATCATCGCATAACACATATAACAAAAATGGGATTCTTGAAACATCATGACATCATAAATCAATTCATATATGATAAAGGAATTCATAAACATAATTCCATCACAACATAGTCAAACCAATGTAAAAATATGGATAGAAACAGAACCCTTTATTATCTTAGATGGAAAATAATTTTGATAAAACACTTGAATTGAATTCTTGAGGAAAATATCCTTTCTTCTTCAAAATCAATTTCTTTTCACAAAACATCATGAAATTTTAAAAGAAAGAGATTTTATTGAAAATAGTCATGAAATCTTTTAGAGGAAGCTTCATGAAAATATGGCTTTATAAAACAGTAGAAATCCGTTCGTGCCGTATAAGTTAAAAAAAACATTCTTCGTACTTTTGTCGGAAAAGTCAAAAAGTACCTCGTACGAAAAACGACAAAAGATTCCTCTCATACGTATTACTAAAAACTCACCGAAGGGTAAAAATGGATTTAAACAATTTTAGGTGGATGGAAATAATATTACATATTGATAAAACATGGATGTGGATGATAAAATACACCCCACTAAATACTTACGAATAAACAATCTCGGATAAAAATGAGATTGTGATATTTCCCTTACCTTAGGTCCGATTAGCTTTGTACGTGTCCGAAGCTCCTGTATAATGGTTTAAATAATGTTATTGACTTATTCCAGAATCATACATATTGATATGATATCATATATGGTCATATTATTAGCTTCTTGTTAGTAATATTTCATTGTTACTTGTTACTCGGGTCTTTATAACTTTTTGTTCTTATGCGTGTTTTGTCGAATAAATTCTTATTCTTATCTTTAGGTTATAGATAATTCATTTCCAGAATGGTATTAGTGTATTATATACCATATTAATTCATTCAATTCATTTATATAATCATTATTAAATGAAGATCATGTAGAACGAGTCGCATCACATCGTGGAGACGGTATTCCGTACGTACGCACGAGTGATGATATCGTTCCTATGATCGTGGAATTGTATTGGAGTATATATATATTATTTCAGTATCAATATTACTTCATAATAATCATATGTAGTTACTCATTACACCATTATACCCATCCTTGTAAGGTGATGGTGGAAAATAGATTACACCACGGCGTGGAGACGGTATTCCGTACGTACGCACGCGCGGTGATTTCATTTTTCCGTAGGATGGATAGAAGGTGAATTAGGGTTGTTTCATATTTATAATAACATATCAGTATGTAAGTAATACTGATGTTATTACTTTATCATGAAACAACTAAAGAAGAAGAAGTTGAAGAAGAAAGAAATTGAAAAGATCGGTAATGGATATTACCTCTTCTTCGGAACGCCTCTTTGAATCCTCCACTTAAGGAACTAAGATTGGTCTTTGGAGAAGACCAGAACCTCTAGGATTATTCTAGGAAAGTGGAGAGGAGAAAATGGCAGGGGTTGGCCGAGCTTGAGTGCTCAAAATTGGTGTGAGGAGGAGGGGGAGGAGGTGCCCTTTTATAAGGGAGGAGAGGGGCACCTTAGGAATTCTTAAAAATATTAATTTATAATAAATCTAACCCCACTTAAAAACCTCCAAAAATGACTCATATTCGAAGATTAGATGAGATAGGGTTGTAATCGCATCAACCAATCAAATTTAGACATGTTTGGATATTATTTTAAACCTTATCAATTATATTTAACTCTAAGTTAAATAATTTAACTTTTACCGTGTCTTTTTGTTTTCTTTCACTATATGGTTAATAAACTTACTATAACATGCCAAACGAACCACAAATTGTTTATTATTAATATATATATCCTTATCTAAGTCATTTGGCCGAACCTTAGATTTTTAGGAATAAAATAACAATTAATAATATAATATTTGATTTAAAAACTATTTTGTGTCAATTTTGACACTATTTGATATATGATTTTTGTGAAAGTCATAACAGAATTATATGTTCGAACCAAGTTGATTAAATCAACATTAATATATCATAGTAACCTAGAAAATTAGTGGAATTCATAACAAATCTCAAATTACATTTATTTTGGTGTTTATAACATCAATTATGTCAATATTTCATTAATAAGATAATTACTGCATCATCGTTGTGTCATAAATAAATTAAATCATTTGATGTCTAAAAATTACAAATAAAATACCATCATGTATGAAATATTTTTAGCTTTCTAATGAATATTTACAATCGAATTTATCTTATGTATAACCCCATATTAAAAATGATTTACTTATTAAACTTTGATTTTAACTATTTTAACCCTTCTTTAAATAAATTCATAATAAATGTCCTAATCTAATCCAAGTGGGCCTAAATGGTCATATTGTATTCCTAAGTTTGTTTTTGGTCGAATTACACTTGTCCAATAGAATTAGGACATGTGTTAGGGTAATAGTAATATCATATTTACCCTTAGTTACCCTATTTACTATTAACCGCGGTAAAAAAAAGTAAAAAGTTACTATTCACCAAAAATTATTTTCATCTCATTGAACCACATTTTAGTCCTTGATATTAACCGTGTCTCTCGGATTTTCGAAATTCCATTCACAGAAGTGGTAAAATTAAGTTTTATGCAAAATTCAGTTTTTAACCTACCACTTAGTGGTTTCACTATTCATCAAAAATTGAAAGTTTTCAGAAAAATGCAAAAATTTCATCCTAAGCTATATTTCATATTCTGAATTCAAAAATGAAGTCTATTTTACCAAATTCATAACATAGAAGTTGAATTAATTAATTTTATAATTAAATCCCGCTATTAAAACAAATAGCGTGTTTTTACGAAACAATATCTATCAAAAGATTGACACTTGTTTATGTCAGGTTTAAATGTGAAATTACGTCCAATGACCAACATTGTATTAAATTGTAAAAATATATTCTAAATATACTTTAAAACCACTCAAATTAATAATTTATCACTATTAATTATTTCAATTAAAAAAGTTGTTTTTAATTATAATTTAGTAATTTTCACTATTCATCAGAATATGAAAGTTATCCGAAATGTACCAAAATTTCACCTTAGGCTAAATTCGATACTCCGAATCCAAAAATGAAATCCATTTTGAAAAATTAAATTTACAAAATTTCAAAAAGTGGTTATTACTATTCATAACGGCTAGTTTTAATAGCATATCGCTGTTTAGTGAAACTCGTTATTGCGTACTACACACACTATCGAGGAAGGTTGCGATTGCGTGTAATGCAAGGCAAGTCAAGGATGCGTGTTGTGCAAGCTCCTTTTGGTGTAGCGTACAACACAAGACATTAATAAAATTAAAAAGAATATTTTTCATAAAATCTTGGGCTGTTACACATATCGTATGATATATGGGGATCAACGATGGTATTAAATCTATGGTAATCATTTTAACTATGTTATGAGAGTGGAATGTAGTATTATGGATAAGCCTAATGATTAGAATGGATTATGTTGGACATAAGTTAGTATTGTTTAAGGATAGAAGATTTTCGATATTATTGATGGGATGTTATAGTAATGTAGTTTTAGAAAAAGGACAATCTGCAGGACGGGCGACAACCCATCGCGTCAGACAAGGCTGTAGGAATCGAACCCACAACCGAAGTGCGACTGGCCTTTATCACCTACCACTGGCCTAAAGGAAGTCCCTGTTTAGTTGAAACTTGTTTTATATATGAAGTATAAGTCCATTTTAGGAACCATATATGATTAATATCACTATAAAATGACTTATGTATATTTAATAACTTTTGCTAACCTTTTGTTTGAGACAGATGGAATGACCCGTCATTCTATCACATGATCTGCTAACACTTCACGAATAACAAATTCAACTTCATTTATTTAAGAGATGAAGCGGAAATTGTTCAAGGCATGAACAACAGTGAGATTGTACAAAAATAAATTAAGTATTTATTCTAATTCAAATTCTTCAACTTTAGGGAAACGATCTTGAAAACCAAAAATGTTGTCCTAGTGCTCTTATATCTGATTAATCAGATGGTACCTTAGATCGTCACAAATTTATGGATTTGTGATTGTTGGCTTTTCCATAGCCATGTTCTCTACCACTCTCCATCAGAACATGATGGTTAGATTTTTCTTCCATATCCATATTTTCACCTATGTGGAAACCCAGTGATTAGTTTATTTGGGTAACTGTTACATTTCATACTTTTGTTTTTAAAGATTGGTTTTGGTATTCCATTTTACTATGTGGGTTTCTATTAATGAAACTTTCGAATAGTAAACCATTTATAACCCCGACGAATTTCGAGGGCGAAATTCATTTTAAGGGGCGTAGAATGTAACAACCAAAGATTTAATGAAAAATATTCTTTTTAATTTCACTAATGTCTTGTGTTGTACGCTACACCAAAAGGAGCTTTCACAACACGCATCCTTTACTTGTCTTTCATTACACGCAATCACGACCTTCCTTGATAGCATGTGTAGTACGCAATATCGAGTTTCACTAAACAACGATATGCTATTAAAATATTATTAAAACTAGTTGTTATGAATAGTAATAACCACTTTTTGAAATTTTGCAAATTTTATTTTTCAAAATGGACTTTATTTTTGGATTCGTAATATCGAAATTATCTTAGGGTGAAATTTTGGTAATTTTCGGATAACTTTCATATTTTGATGAATAGTGAAAATTACTAAATTTTAGTTAAAAACAACTATTTCAATCGAAATAATTAATAGTGATAAATTATTAATTTTAGTGGTTTTAAAGTATATTTAGAATATATTTTTACAATTTAATACAATGCTGGTCATTGTATGTAATTTCACATTTAAACCAGACATAAACAAGTGTCAATCTTTTGATAAATATTATTTCTTAAAAACACGCTATTTTTTTTAACAATGGGATTTAATTATAAAATTAATTAATGAAACATCTATGTTATGAATTTGGTAAAATAGACTTCATTTTTGAATTCGGAATATGAAATATAGCTTAGGAAGAAATTTTGGCATTGTTCTGAAAAACATCAATTTTTGATGAATAGTGAAACTACTAAGTGGTAGTTAAAAAAAACTGAATTTTTCATAAAACTTAATTTTACCGCTTCTGTGAATGGAATTTCAAAAATCCGAGAGACACGGTTGATGTCAGTAAGTAAAATGTGGTTCAATGAGACGAAAATAATTTTTGGTGAATAGTAACTTTTTACTTTTATTTACCACGGTTAAAAGTAAATAGGGTAATTAAAGGTAAAAATGATATTAATATTACCCTAACACATGTCCTAATCCTATTAGACAAGTGTATCTCGACCAAAAACAACATTAAGTGTAAAATATTATCATTTAGGCCCACTTGGATTAGATTAGGACATTTATTATTATTTAATTCAAAGAAGAGTTAAAAGAGTTAAAATCAAAGTTTATTTACTAAAACATTTTTAATATTGGGTTATACATAATATAATTTCGACTATAAATATTCATTAGAAATCTAAAAAGATTTCCTACATAATGGTATTTTATTTGTAATTTTTATACTTTAAATAGTTTAATTTATTTATGACACAACGATGATGCAGTAATTACCTTTTTAAGAAAATATTAACATAATTGAGGTTATAAATGCCCAAATAAATGTAATTTGAGACTTTTTATGACTTACACTAATTTTCTAGGTTAATATGACATGTTATTGTTTATTTAAGTAACTTGGTTCGAACTTATCATTCTGTTAGAAATTTCATAAAAATCATGTACTAAATAGTGTAAAAATTGACATAAATTAGTTTTTAAAACAAATATTATATTATTAATTGTTATTTAATTCCTAAAAATTTACGGATCGACCAAATTACATAGATAAGGATAGATATATTAATAATAAACAACTTGGGGTTATTTTGTCTTGATATAGTAAGTTTATTAACCATATAGTGTAAGAAAACAAAAAGACACGGTAAAAGTTAAATTATTTAACTTAGAGTTAAATCTAATTGATAAGGTTAAAATAATAAACTAAACTTGTCTAAATCCTATTGTATGAGAGGATTTTGACCCATCCACACTATATCTTCGAAATAAGACCATTTTTAACCATTATAAACCGAATTTGACCTTAACATAAAATAATATTTTGAGATTTTCCTAAGATGTCCCTCTCCTCCCTTATAAAAGGGCACATCCTCCCTCTCCTCCTCACACCAATTTGAGCATTCAATCTCGGCCAAACCCTGACAAAATCTCTTCTCCACTTCCCTAGTATCATCCTAGAGGTCCTGGTCTTCTTAAAAGACCAATTTTAGTACCCTAAAAGGAGGTCTCAAAGAAGCACTTCAAAGAAGAGGTAATATCCATTACCGATCCTTTCCAATTTCTTTCTTCTTCAACTTCTTCTTCTTTAGTTGTTTCATTATGAAGTAATAACATCAGTATCACTCATATACTGATATGTTATTATAAGTATGAAACCACCCTATTTAACCATCTATCCATCCTACGGAAAATGAAATCACCGCGCGTGCGTACGTACGGAATACCGTCTCCACGCCGTGGTGTAAGCTATTTTCCGCCACCACCTTAATAGGATGGGTATAATGGTGTAATGAGTAACTATATATGATTATTATAAAGTGATATTGATACTTAAATAGTATACATACACTTCAACACAATTCCACGACCATGGGAACGATATCATCGCTCGTGCGTACGTACGGACTATCGTCTCCACGACGCGATGAGACTCATTATCCATGTTAACCATTCCATAATGATTATAAAGTATATATAATGAATAATAATGGAATATATGACATGTTAAATCTACTGGATTTATGTATATATATATGTCATCTACTTACTTTTATTCAAGACAATAAGAAAAGGAAAGCAGCGTTCATGCGTATGTACGGACTACCGTCTCCATGAACGGTGTGTTTCATTTCATTTATCTATCTATTATATATATATATATATATACTGAATATATATGATATATAAATCATAATTTATATTCTGGAAGTAAGTAAATCATGATATAATTAATAATAATGTCAAGAACAAGAAGTCCAAACACCTACGATAAATGAAATGATTTTACCCAAAACGCTTCTTTAACATGGAATTTACAAAAGAACGGGTAATATAAAGTCATAAGTGAACCATATATGATATCATAACAATGAATATGATTCTGTAATATGTAAATAACATTATTTAAATCATTATACAGGAGGTTCGGATACTTACAAAGCAAGTCGGACCTAAGGTAAGGGAAATATCACAATCTCATTTTTATCCGAGATTGTTTATACTTTGAAATTTACTGGGGTGTATTTTATCATCCACATCAATGTTTCCTCAATATGTAATATTTATATCCTTATACAATAGTTTATATCCAATTTTACCCTTTGGTGAGTTTTTAGTAAAAGATATGAAAGGAATCTTTTGTCATTTTTCGTACGACGTACTTTTTGACTTTTCTGACAAAATTACTAAGAATGTTTTTTTAACTTATACGGCATGAATGGATTTTTAAAACATTATTTCCAAGAAGCTTTCTTTACAAGTTTTCAAGTTTATTTTTAATCAAATTCTTGTATTTTAAAGTCGTATGACATGTTATGAAAGGAAAAAAAATTTTGAAGAAGAAAGGATATTTTCCTCAAGAATGGAGTTCAAGTGTTTTATCAAAATTATTTTCCATCTAAGATAATAAAGGGTTCTGTTTTTATCCATATTATTACATTTATTTGATCATGTTGTGATGGAATTATTTTTATGAATTCCTTTATCTTGAATGAATTGTTTTATGATGTCATGATGTTTAAGATTCCCATTTGTATTACATGGGTTATGCAATGATGTATGATTTATGATTTTGTGGCACACATAAGAATGGTATCATTATGAGATGGGTGGGACCTATATCTCCCTACAATTCATTGGGTAAAGATTTTATATCTCATGAGATAGACATGGTTGGAACGGTAGGTTCTACCAGTTCAGTGAAGTAGGACTGAAACGAGGGTAACTCAGTTCAGAAGTGGACTTTGTCCACTAAAATAGTCTTGGAAATGAGTCTTGACTAATAAGAAATGATTATATATGATTATGTGTGTATGCCACAAAGTTTCATGTTTTAAGTTATGATTATTGTGATTACATTTCACTGCCATGATTTATCCCATGTTATGAAATTATGATCTTTTTTGCAGGTTAAGATTTCCAAAAGTTATGTGCTTGTGTATACGATGAGATTTATATTTCTTTTGTTTACCCTTACTGAGCATTTGAGATCACCCTTTTATGTTTTCTTTTCCCCAGGATATAAAGAAAGGTTTTAGGTATAAAAAAAAGGAAGATCTTTCTGGGAGATGTTGAAGATCTTTCACCACGATTAGAAGATTATATTTCGAGTTTCCAAAGACACTAAACTATTACGGTCCTTGTGTGTGTGTTTTTGTTATGTACTAAGTATTCCGCAAATGTAATGTAATGTCCATGTACGTTATGATTCGGGTCTCTACACACATTCTTGGGCTGAGCTACAGGATGGAGATCCCCTTACGATCTTGTTAGGGCTTCTTGATTGAGCATATGGATATGAATATATCTTGTTCTAGTGTCAATTCCTTGGGTTTTGGCTGCTCTCCTTCCAAGAGAGGCAAAGACGCGCGGAGTATGCCACATGATTTCTATTTCTAGATTCTCGTGGTTGGACGAGTCTACTCTCCTGCAATAGGTAGTGAAGGCTTGACGGGAAGTTAATCTTATTACCATTTCTAGCTCGTTGTGTTAGGATGAGTCTACTTTCTTCCTCTTGTTGGGTGGATCTGTACTCTTTACTACACTCTCGGTTGTACTTTTTAGGGCCAATAGGGGCCTATATACCCTGAGAGGGGGGGGGTGAATCAGGGTATGGATATTATTTTTCAAAATTATTCCTACCCCACTGGATCTTGACCACTTTATTAAAAGGGTCGCTTTGTTTGCACTTGCGTGTTTATTATGACCACTTCTTTTCTTCTTTATCTGATGATGATGCTTTTAATGAAATACAGGGAAGAAATCAGGCAGACATAGAGATTTTTACTTTGTTTACCCACACTGGGTTACATTCAAGGACCAAACAACGACAATGTGCCACTGTACCAAATCCACTATGTCTCAGGGATAATAATTTTTGGGCTAGATCACTTCTATGCCCAGGATCACTGCCTTTACAAAGTTTAGGGTTAGCTCACTACTTTCCCAAGGGTCACTCCCTGTTTCTCTATCACTGGCTCACTGTTGGTAGAAAGGATTACCTTCTTCCTCTTTTTTTCTCACTGCACTTGGAAGGGATCCACTCACAGTTTATAGACCTGTAGGTCACTTCATTTGCATTAATGCACGCATCCTCAACTATTGATAGATGCTTTGATAATGTCCAACTTTATTCCACTGATGAATTCCACTTTGCCTCTAAGCACTAGGAAATTCCTTTGGAAATACCTTCTCAAAGAACCCTACTTCGTGAGGCTCCCAATTTCATGAAGCTCAAACAAGCCTTTACAAAGCTCCTTCCTTTTCATGAAGATCAAGACTTTGAAAAGCTTAGGCCGTGGCGAAGCTCCTGCCTCTTCTCAAAGCAAAATCCTTAGACAACGTGGCCTCGCAAAGCACACTTCCTTCACGGAGCTAGATTATCCACCAAAAAGCTTCTATTTTTTGTAAAGCTCACTACCTTCGCGAACCACCTTCATGAACCGAGAGAAAAATATTTTCTCTGAAATTTCTCTCTACTTCTCTTAAGGGTGTCAACCTATATTTATAGGCCATTCCATCGACCGTTTATCCTTCCACGCGAATTCAAAGCCACATCATCTCAACTCGTGAATCTCCGAAGTTCCCACCGAAATTCTCTCAAAATCACGAAGCACCATGGAAATTTTCTGATCATGAAGCTTAACGTAATCATGGAACATCACCATCAACATTATTCTGCAACTTCTCCATAATTCTCCCTCTGAAATCCCTTCACCCTCGTGATGTGCTTCAACCTCTGTCGTTTGTGAAGCCTGATGTAATGGCGAAGAAAACCATCAATATTCTTCTTGTCTTCGCAAAATTCAATCCATGAAGCCCATCTTCATTAAACTCATTCTTTTTCCATATTTAAATAAGATATTCAAGGATATCCACTTTTCACGATGCTCACCAACCTCCAAATTTTGGACCCCCAAAATTTGTAAAACACTAGAAAATGGTGCCAGATTGTACTACCCTTTTGTACCATCTTTAGATCATCCATTCCTTTGTCATGATTCTTTTTCAACATTGATTGTCAACAATATCTCTGGAACATGACAATTCACCATGGAAACCTACTTTTTCAACAAACACAGTCAACCCAAAAATACTACAATGTTACCTTGAATGATTTTTTCACAACAATCTCCCCTTTGGGTTTATTGAAAACTCTTCTCAGAATGATTTTATACACTTTGATACCTCGCTGATGCTCCTTCCATCTGCTACCACCATTTGACTCTTGCGATTCTGATTTCGTTCAAGGAATCAATTAACATGTACTCTAATCCCACATGAGCAATTCTCAGCATGAGAAACAATGGTATTATGAAAAGTTCATCAATGAATCACTTCATGTCGGACACCAATTGTTGATTCCAAACTGATACCAATTGCTAAATTGATACCAATTGTTGAACCAAACTGGTACCAATTGTTGATAAATGGAAAACTTCTCTCACCATTCCAACATCATTGTTCTGATTTTACCACGATCCTCAACTGTCATGATATCTATTCTTTGATTGAGAACTTCTATCATCGTCATATTTAATACTCTCCCCCTATCTCATTTCTCTCCCCTTATCACGCAGCTCCACCTGTCAGCTTCTCCCTGTGTCTTTTACTAAGACAATTTCTCCCTTCCTTAGCCATAGCTTCCCCCCCTTAAGGAGTCACTATTTCTCCCCCTTTTTCAATGAACCCAAAGGTAACCCATTTGTGGTATGCAACATTTAAAAGAACACATATTAGGGCATTAGAGAAAAACACACAATACCTCTGGGAGAGGGTGGTCAGTCCACATCCACACTATTTTAAGTGTGAGGAGTCAACTGAACTCCCAGAGCCAGTCGATGCCTTTTAAAAGCTTCCTTGGGTAAGGCCTTTGCCAGAATGTCTGCAACCTGTAGTTCTGTAGGCACATAATCCAACTTCAAAATTCCTTGCTCAATCTTCTCCTTGATAAAATGATAATTTATATCAATGTGCTTTGTCCTTTATTGATGGATGGGATTTTTGTTGAGATTTATACCACTTGATTTATCACTCTAGATTCCGATTGGAGACATCACTTCAAATCCCATATCATCAATCTACTGTTTCATCCACAATAATAGTGTGCAAGTTTGAGTGGTCGTAATATACTCAGCTTCTATAGTGCTTAATTAAATGAAACCATTGTTCTTGCTTAGCCAATAAATACATAGTCAACCAAGATAGAATTCACCTCCTGATGTTGATTTCCTGTCATCTGTTGAACCACCCCAATCTGCATCAGTATTTCCCAATAACTATGTTTGAAATTTTTCTTTTATACATCAAGCTGATGTACACTATTCCCTTGATATACCGAAGTATTATTTTCATAGCAATCATGTGGATTTCCTTGGGATTTCTTTGATATCGTGCTTTCCATCCTCATATTTGGACAATTTCATCCGGGTAGCTACTGGAGTCTTCATCTCCTTGGAATTTTCCATTCAAAATCTTTTCAAAACCTCCTTGGAATATTTGTATTGTGAAATTAATGTTCCATTCCTTCCTTGTGTCACCCATAGACAAAGGAAAAATGTTATCTCTCCAATCATTGACAGTTTGAACTCACTTTTCATGAATTCAGAAAACTGTCTGTAGTGAGATTTATCTAGTCCGCCAAATATTATGTCGCTGACATAAACAGGGACCATCATCCGTTTATTACTTTTGTTGTATATGTAGAGAATGTAATCTATTCTGCCACATTTAAATCCAAGCTTCATCAAATACCAATCCATCCTTGAGTACCATGCTCTTAGTGCTTGCATCAAACCATATAGTGCCTTCTTCAATCGACCCACTTTATTCTCTTATTTATGAATGAGAAACCCATCTGGCTGCTCAATATACACATCTTCATCTAGAACCCATTCAGAAATGCTGATTTTACATCCATATAGAACACTTTGATTTTTCTTTGCACTACTATGGCAAAAAATAATCTGATTGTCTCCAGCCTTGTAATAGGTGGAAATGTCTCATCGACATCCATTCCCTCTATCTAGGAGTATCCTTTTAACACTAATTGTGTTTTGTTCCAAATCACTGTGCCATCTTCATTAATCTTGTTGTGAAAGACCCATTTAGTTCTGATGACATTATTTATCTTCTATCCTCGAAACCACCTCCCAGGTCTAATTATTTTATGAGTCGGCATCTGTCACTTATACCCCCCCCCCCCTTTGTTTCTTTCCTCATCATCACATTGAACGAGAAATTTATCACTGTTTGATTGTTCAGTGGAATCATTCCTTTCAACTACTTCTCGCAGCTTCCTGGTATCCTAAAAATAGTCAGTTAACACCCCATTTTTAGATCAAAATAAATGAGCATGATGTGCATGATTATTTCTGCTTCTCCCACAATATGTCCTCTCTTTATAGACAACACCTGAGCTGGGTCATCCAATAATTGCTTTGATGGCTCTTGCATCTGTTTTTTATCGAATTCTCCCCTAAGGCTATGGAACACATGTTGTGGTTAAGCCCAGTGTTTAGACATATAACCATTCTTCTCCACATGCTTCATTTATACCAATATGGAATTCGATATTGAGCCATTAACAAAATCTCTAAGCCTACTGAGTTCGAACTCGGTGTAGGAAACAAGAGATAAAGGTAATAACACAATATCTTCCCATTGTGCTCTGTTTCTCCTTTTCTTCTTCAACTATGGTATATGATTTGAGTCAATTGAATCTATGAATCATATCACTTCTCTATATTTCCTTTTTAGATACAACTTATAATTGGATTATATCTCCCTAAAACCTGAAACACTTGAATTATAAGTTAACAACATTTACATACATAGGGAGAGGGGGTTTTTCTTCAAGAATCCTCATGAAGAGGATTGTGGTTAATCTTGATGGGGAAAACCATTGATTCTTTCTTGCAAAGACTCACACTCCTTTCTAGATTCTTCTAGCTGCCTAGCCAACTTCAACTGCTCTGGCCATATGACTAAGCATTCATCACCTGCACGCTGAGTCTTTTTTCTGATATGAAGTTTTTGTAGGCCTAGCCTTTCTCACCATTTGGGGTTTAAACTCACTGGTAGACATTTCATTATTTAGTGTTGCACCAATATGCCACTTCCCTTTATTCCTTCTCTAGGTATGAATCTCTTTGTTTATTATCTTCCCTTTATTCTTTAGCCATTGCAGGGATCTTAGTCATTCCTCCACTTCTTGTTGTGGCACACGACTTGCAAATTTTTCAATGCATTCTGTGTTTGTTTTTATTTTATCATATTTTTGAGTCACCACACTATTTTTCATTAGCGGTAGGTCCTCTACAGAATGTACATTCTTCTTACTCACAGCTGTAGAATTTCCTCCCTTTTTCTTCCAGATTTGTTCATGTTCTCTCTTAGAGGTCGGTTGTCAGTGTGACTAATATAACTTTTATTCAGCTTCATGTGATTCCCCTAAGGCTCTAAACATATTCTCTAACTTACCACTTTGTCTCCCAATGTATGATTTCTCATTATACATCACTGGATTCAAGAATCTCTTTCTGGGATCCTTTTACATTCTCGCATTCTTCTTACTGCAATATCTTTCCCAATGCCCATGATAAGAACATATGAAGCATCTTCCATTAAAGGCATACCCCATTTCATCATCTCTCAGCCGAGATGTTGATGCAGGTTGAGTTCTTCCTCTGGCATTGAGCACCTACACTTCCTGACACATTTTCATGGTGTGTCCCTTTCTTCCATAGTAATAGAATCTAATGAATGCTTTCCTCTGAGAGAATCTTCTCTCTGATTTCTCATTATGCTTCTTATTAATCTCAAATTTATCAAAGTGTCTATTTTTACAGCCTGAAATGCATTCTTGGGCCTCTGAATAGAAGCTTGATGTGTTTCCATGAATCCCACAGAAATAGCACATATCGTCAGTAGTTCTTGTAACTATACTTTTAGGTCTATCTCCAGCACCTACCATGTTTTCTCCATTTCTAAGACTATTCACAGCTCTCTTTCTGTCATGAACAGCAGGGGATTCATCGAATCTAGTACCATTTTTTTCCAAAATATATGGTCTTTGAGATGAGAAAATATGTTGTTGTATCTCTTCAGAAATAGCATATTTGTTTTTCACTGTATTATCACCTTCCTAAGGATAATCAAATAGTAAGTGCAACGCATCCTTTAACTTGGGATTTCCATTGGTACTAGATTTATCGTCTTCTTTCTTTGCTAATTCAAGATATTATCCCAGTTGTTGAATCTTCATATCCCTCGATTCAATTTGAGAATTGAGTTCTTTCTTGACATCCTCCCCTACATATCTCATCTTCCAATTCAAGTTTCATCTTATCCACCGTGTCACTCTGGTCCTTTAATTTAAATTTTTCTTGAGCAGCATATTCAGAGACAGATTCACTCTCTTGTTGTAGCCTTTGATCCTTTTAAATATGTTCTGGAAACTGTGTAGCTAGATCATCATTTCTGGATTTCAGATTCTAAACATCATATGACTTCGGATTCTCTTCATATTCATCAGCTCTTTTTCCTTTCATTCCAGCCATATTTTGTTGTTCTTCACCTTCAGAATCATTCTTCTCCCTTAGATCAGAAGCCACATCAATATTCCTTTGATTTAAGCTTCTTATCTTATTGACCTCAATTTCCAATACTTGGATAAGGATATATTTATATTTAACTTCTTCATCTAATTTTTGATCCAATTTCTTTGTTATATTGACAAAATCTACTGGTGGCCTCTTTCTTGAAACTTCATCATCATCAATTGTTTTAGTATCACTTTGACGATCAAGTAATTCACTCATTCCTACATCTTGACTGAGTGAATCAATATTTTCCCTATCAGATTCATCTAGGCCTTTCTTCAGTAAGCTGTTTGATTCTTTTAGTTGAATCTCACTTTTTCCATAAACACTTCCACACTGAGGGATATCACCTGACTTTTGATTCTTCTTTGATGTTTTTTCCTTTTCCATGGCACACCAAGATATAAGAAGAAACATTTAACCACAAAAATTGATTACACCAAGTCGTAGAAAACAAATCTAATAAAAGAAACCTACCCTCTAATACCAATTGGTAGGGCCAATAGGGGCCTATATACCCTGAGAGGGGGGGGGGCGTGAATCAGGGTATGGATATTCTTTTTCCAAATTCTTCCTGCCCCACGAGATCTTTACCACATTATTAGAAGGGTAGCTTTTTTTGCACTTGTGTGTTTATTATGACCCCTTCTTTTCATATTTATCTGATGATGATTCTTTTAATGCAATGCAGGGAAGCAAGTAGACAGACACAAAGATTTTTACTTGGTTCACCATCACTCGGTTTCATCCAAGGAGTATACAACAACAATGTGTTGTTGTACCAAATCCACTAAGGCTCACTGCCAATAATGTTAGAGATAGATCTCTTTTATGCCATGGCTCACTGCATTTACAAAGTTAAGGGTCATTTAACTACTTTCCCAAGGGCCACTCCATGTTTCTCTTTCACTGGATCACTACCGGTATAAAGGATTACCGTTTTCCACTTCCTTTGCTCACTGCACTTGGAAGGGATCCCCTCACAGTTTATAGACCGGTAGGTCTCTTCATTTGCATGAATTCACCCATCCTCAACTGTTGATATATGCTCTGTTAAATTCCATATGTCATCCACTAATGAATACCCCTTTGGCTCTGAACACTAGGAAATTACTTTGGAAATACCTTCGTAAAGAACCCTACTTCTCAAGGCTCCCAATTTCACGAAGCTCAAACAGGCCTTCACAAAGCTCCTTCCTTTTCAAAAAGCTCAAGCATTTGCAATGCTTAGGCTGTCGCGAAGCTCCTTACTTTTCGTGAAGAACACAACTTAGAGAACGTGACCTCACAAAGCGCACATCCTTCACGGAGCTAGATTTGTCACGGCGAAGATCCTCTCTTTCGTAAATATCACTACCTTCACGAACCACCTTCACGAACCGAGAGAAAAATATTTTCTCTGAAAATTATCTCTACTTCTCTCGAGGGGGCCAACCTTTATTTAAAGGCGATTCCAACAACCTTCATTCCTTCCATGCAAATTCAATGCCACATCATCTCAAATCACGAAGCTCTAAAGTTCCCATCGAAATTCTATCAAAATCGCGAAGCACCACAGTAATTTTCCGATTGCGGAGATTGATGTAATCACAGAGCATCACCGTCAATATTAATTCATACCTTCATTTCAAAGCTCCCTCACGAATCCCTTCACCGATGTGATGCGATACATCCTCTATCGTTCGTGAAGCTTGACGTAATCATGAAGAACACCATCAACATTTTCTTGTCTTCACGAAATTCAATCCATGAAGCCTATCTATGTGAAACTCGTGACTTTTCCATATTTAAATAAGATCATTAAAGATATCTACTCTTCATGATGCTCACCAACCTCCAAATTTTGGACCCTAAAAATTTGGCAAACACAGGAAAACGATGCCACCTTGTACTGCTCTTTTGTACTAACTCCAGCTCATCCATTCCATTGTCATGGTTCTTTGTCAACATTGATTGTCAATAATATCTCTCGAACATGACAATTCACTATATAAACCTTCTTTGTCAACAAACATAATCAATACAAAAATACTGCAATGTTACCTCGAGGGAGTTTTTCCCAACAGTACTCCTTTAATTTTCCCTGTTTGATATACTACTCACCTCTTCAGTACCTCTTTTGTTGCTCCCTCAAGCCTTCAAGGCATCCTAATGAGTATTTTTATTCTCACCCATGCTTGGGTTTTCCCCACACTTGGTGTGCCCCTGAAGATGACGAATATGTTTCTCATCACTACAGACGAGGTTTGGAGTTCTGAAGCTTAGACCGCATGCAGTGGTCATAGTCGGGTTCCAGGTGTTGGACTCTCCTAGTTCTTTAATTTTGTTTACCTATTGTCGGGTTTTGAAACTTTTCTAGTTTGGAGCGTGTTTTTCCTTTTTATTTTTAGATTACCTTCAGCACTTTCTTTGTACTTTTTAGAGGTCCATGCACTCTTTGTGGTTGTTTATAGCAGTTGGTACTTTACATTCTCTTTTACTCTACACTATTTCATTGAGTGGGCGGCGTGTGTGTGTACAGGTACTCAAAAAAGGCCTCCCCATGTTGTTTAGCCTTTGGCGCTCGTCGCCAGCCCCTGGCCTATGGAGGCGGGCTTGGGGTAGTTGCGGATCGAGCCCGGGTAGGGTTGGTTCATGACAAAGAGGTATCATAGGTGGTTCATTCCTTGGGATGTTGTTCGGACGTCCCTAAAAAGGAATTGGTTGGGATTTAGGGAAACAGTTTCAACGTGTCTCAAGAGTGGCTCTTAGTCCAGGGAGTCCAGTGATGGTGCAGTGGCCGACATATCCATTCACCAGGACCCTGATAACCCGCTTGTCAACTCGGCATGTTGAGACACTCATTGTAGGGAAATTGGTTTGTGCATCAGATAGTATTGAGTCTTGACTATCCTTCTTGAGTGAGGACCCCATTGTTATTACTGTTATATACATATATGCTCATCTGACCATGGCACTCCTTGATAACATTCAGGATTTCTCTGTGAAGATATCTAGCTAGGATACCATCTTTGGTTTGTGATGACGACCCTGTGAGATATGAGGTCTCAGTCCATGACCCATCATGCGAGTCCCATTCTCTGGGTGGGACGGTAGAAGCACCCCCACCTGGTGAGCAGCAGACAGCTCCAGTAGAGCAGAATGAGCTTGAGCACAGGTTGAGCACACTCCGTGAGCGCCATCGTCAGAGACTGCTAAGGTTTAGTGGGGAACCAGACGCTCAGGCAGCAGAGGTTTGGATTGGTATAGTGGTTCACCTTTTTATGCTTGTGAAGATGCTAGAAGATCTGATGGCGGCATTGGCCACCAGCCTTTTCCACAGAGAAGCTGGGTGTTGGTGGATTCTGGTGACTTAGTTACTTGATGAGTCATCACTTTCATGGGAATAATTTCAGCTACTGTTTTGTGAGGATTTTCCCCTCCTGCTTATGCTTCGTTTGGATCGACCAACTCCAGCAGTTTCAGCAGGGAGGGATGACCGTAACTGGGTATGCAACTAGTTTCACAGACCGTGCACGTTTTTACCCGGAATAGGTTCACAACGGAAACTTTAGAGCACAAAAGTTCAAGTAGGGTCTCTGTAGAGAGATTCATGCTATCATAGTTTCATTGTGCATCCCCACTTATGCTGGGGTGCTAGAGCAGGCACTGGAGATAGAGAGTTTCCTATCACGCTTTACTGTTTGCGGTGGAAATGGGTGTGATGGAGCCGAGAGGTCTACCATAGTTAGCAGGTGTCGGCTGACATAACCTCGACTTAGGTGGATTTCTGATAACCGGTTTTAGGGGCGTGGTCTTACATCATGGTGGCACCAAGGAATCCCAGAGAGAATCGGTTCTATTCTTGTGATGAGTGAGGTTACATGGCATGGGACTGCCCGACGAGGCATGCTGAGAATATCAGGCAGGCAGCAGGTGCACCACCGTGGCATAGGCAGCGCTGTGATCTGAGTAGCTCCCATCGAGGTGATACTAGCAGAGAAGTGGGAGGATCTGGAAGTGGGGGAAAATATTATGAGGTCATTCAATAACCACCAGGTTGTCCACATCAGGCTCTGGGAGCTGAATGTTGGGACCACAGACAGCCACGAGAATTAGATGTCTACAATCCTACAGAGCATGAGGTGATAAGATGTATGCTCTATAGCTCTTATACTTTTTGAAATATAATTTCTAGACTCTGTGTGTGAAATTCCTTTCTCCCTGCTCCTTGCTTGAGTTGTTACCAGGGTGACGCGGTGCGTCGGTGTAACCCTATGTTTGTGGAATAGAAGGACTGGAACCTTTCTCTTTAGTCTATGGTAGAAACTCCTTCGCTTTTCGAGTGTGTAAGAGGGTCTTGGTCATGGGACATCGACAGTGAAACATTGTGTGACCAGATATCCTTGGGTTTTTCACCATATGGATATTCTGAAAGAGGGAATCATAGGGCTTTATCCCAGGTCCAAACGGTGATTCCAGTCACGGCGTGTGACGTAGGGGATCGATCGGGGAGGCGAGTTACCTCCGAGGGCCTTCGGGCCATTTGAGACCATGTGAAGGGATGGCGAGGTTGACTACTGCCTTGCCCAAACCCACCAAAGTCTGGAGTGAGTGCATGATCCCTCCCATGTGACATACTTGAGGAGATGTGTGTGTGATTCTATGCACATCATCGGCAATTGCAGACCTCGCATGAATAGATCAAATCCTTTGTTCTGTGTGTGTTGATACGGTACTGTGCAAGAGTTCTTCTAGGTATGGGAGATCCATGTGTGGGTTTAATACCCTGATTTTTCCCCGGTTTTACTTTTTGGGGACAACAATCTTGAATGAGGAAATCATGTAAGAACCTGGTTTTTTCTACAAAAGACTTTTATATTTTCTTGTTGATATTCTAGAGCAGCGCCTTCAGACGGCATACGATTCCATGCCCCAGTGTGGCCGGAATTAGATTTTTAGTGCGTTTACACTGGGCACGCAAAATAAATGGGATAAACCCTAAACAGTAATTCAGATCCTAAATCCGAGTGTACGTATGGGTCTAAAATGGGGTTTTTACCACACGAATGATATAGAACATGTCAGCGTGGGATGTTGGGACCCCCTTCCCATTAGCAGAACATTAAACAGATAAATAAATAAATTATTTATTTATTTAATGATTAAACACAAGTATCTCTTAAAATGTAGCTCATATTAAAAAACTGAGGGCACTGTTGAGTCCGAATCGTTCTGTTTACCCTAGGAGAAGTGTAATTATCACGGGTGCAGGCCTTCTGTGAAAAATGTCATAAGGGGCATTTTCGTAATTTAGTGGCCTCGGGCGTTAGATTTTATATCTTTCGAATGGATCCTCGGATTAAAATTCTTAGACCACTGTTGTGCTCGAGAGGTGGTGTTTACCCTAGCCATGAACTAACTTTCACTGCGTTTGGGGTTTCAGACGCGGATTTAAATTTGGTTGAGTTTTTCATTAATTAAAGGTTTAATTAATTTTCTTTATTTAATATCTTCTTCCCCCACCCTCTCCCTTGAGAAACCCTTCTCCACTCCCAAGAAACTCTCCTCCTCCCATGCTCTCTTCCTCCATCACATCCTCCTCCTCCCTTTGGCGGACGACGATGAAGCTTTGGATAAAGGTGTTCCGAAGCGCAACGAATGCAACAAATCTTTACGTGCATGTTCTTCTTCGACGAAAGATCCAATTCCAGGTTGGATTAATTTTTTCAAATTCTATATCCCCAATTAATATTCTTTTTGATTCATAATATTGTTTCATTTTCAATTTGACTACTTTGAACATTAACAAAGATGACCGATCAATCAAGTCTATCGATCGATCTATTTTTGGTCTCTTTCTTCGCGTGTTGTTCGTGGGTTCTTCGTCGTCTTATTTTCAATATGATGGAAAGTCTATGGATCATCGATTGGGGCATGAAGATGTGTAGATTTGGGTCCACGGATTCCAGATCTTTGATCGTATCTTCATTTCAACTTGGACTGGAGCTTCTGTGGCGAGTGGAACCGGAGGGTGTGGTTGTTCCATGCGGATCCAACGACAATGCCCATAATTCCAGCTGGTTCGAGCATGGAAAGTGACAACAGAGTCTGTTGAGGCCGAGGTGATCGCTGGAGCAGTGATAGGGAACTACAGAAGAGGGTCGGCCCAGCTGGCCGGTGATAGTACTTCGGGAACCGAGAGCTTCAGAGGCAGCGCATGTGACCACCAGGAGAGTGGGATGATGGAAGTCGGGGCTTAGCCGGGGAAGTATGGTGGCGCGAGCAAGGGGCACCCTTGGGGGAGCCGAGTAGGTTGGCAGAGCCCAGCGACGGAGTTGGGCGGTGCTGGTGCGGAGAGGCGGCATGGGCCGCGGGGAGGTGCACCAGTGCACTGTAGGGGGCGTCAACCGGTGTGGTTGAAGAGGATCCTGAGGCCTGGCCTTGGGTGTGCAGAAGAATCCAGGACTCACGCTTCACAGGTCCTAATGGCACAGTAAATAATACTGGACACGTGGCCGGTCTGCTGGGAGATGAGGACCCGCGAAGCACGGGTCCTGCTGGACGATGCGTCGGAGACCGGCCAGTTGGCCCATCTAGTTTAAAAAAAAAGAAAAAGAAAAAGAAAAAAACTAGACCCGAGGTGGTTCTGGTGCAGGTGGGTGGGCCGCGGCCAGTGGGTCGTGGCGAACTGGACCAGACCCACGGCTGGGCCGCGGGCCGGCGGTCCGGACTGGGCCGGCTGGGGTGGACTGGCCCGGTTGGGCCCCCTGCATGCAAGGGGCCATATTTCCTAAACTGCATGTCCGATTGACGCTCCGTCTTTGGATGAAGGTCTGTGTTAACAGGACGGACTTTTGATGTATGTTTCTGGGTTTTCGGGTTCTCCACCTAAACATGGGTGCCTCGAAACCTTTTACTTTAATAATTCTAATTGTTATTAATGTTGCGTCGGATGTGGTTCACGAGATGGATGTCTGTTTGATGTACCATCAGAGGCGCAGTGGCCCTGAAGCAGAGTCAGTCTTTCCAAAGTTGTTTTGGAACCTTTGCGAGTTGGTTTCATTACTTGTGGCACAAAGCACTTAATGTGAATTATTAATTAATTATTCAATTAATTAATTAATTTTTGTGTTGGATCTAACTCTTTCTTGGGATGTCCGATTATACACCCCGTTAGTGGCAGCGTGACCCCAGTCCACATACAGACTTTTTAAGATGCTTTCTGAAGTGTTCGGGTTGTAGACATGGTGCGGGCCCCACAGGGCCTAGTTCGCGCGCTCTACGGTGAAACGCCAATTTTTCACCCGACATCCGTTTAGGGTGTTTTAGTACTCATTTCTGATTGTTTTTTCAAGGGGATTTCAACGGCGTAATACACCTGCCTAAATTCGGGATCGAGGTGTGGGTCCCCACAGGGCCCCGTTTACGTATAACGTGGGGAGTTATAGCTTTTTCACCCGGAGTCCGTTTTAGGAACTATCAACAAAGTTGTGACCCTGGTATTGAGGTGAAACTGACCGGGGTGGTTTCAGGCATTGATGCTGGAGTTGAGGTTTGGGCCCCACGAGCCGTCTCTTAAGCTGTGTGCAGCGTACTGCCACTTTTTCAACTGAATTCTATTTGGGGCATATGAATAGTCATTTCTGAGTGTTTTTTTGAGGCCTTCACAATGGAGCAGTCCACCTGACCTCTTTTAGGACTGAGAGTGGGCCCCATGAGACACCGGGAGGGCCTTAAGAGGTGTCGAACAACTTTTCTGTCAGGAGGCCATTTACAGTGACGCACTCTAACCCAATGGCGTAGTCCATCGGATCCTCTTACGTGATCTTATTAAATGTGGAAATATGAAAGGGAGTTGGTCGGAGGCTCCATTGACGCACTCTGACCCAATGCACGATCGCGATGTTAGCGACACCCAGTGATAGCACGAGCAGAGCAGAGCTATCGGACCAGTCCCGGGTTTAACCTCCAGCTAGGCTGGGCAGTGGGTTACCCAACGACCATTAGGGTTTACCCTCTCGAGAGGCTGGGAAGTGGGTTACCCTCCGAAAAATTAGAGGTTAACCTTCTATCTAGGATGGGCAGTGGGTTACCAGTTCACTTACTAGGGTTTACCCTCCAGCAGGGCTGGGCAGTGGGTTACCCGACGACTTGTAGAGTTTACCCTCTAGTGCAACTGGGCAGTGGGTTACCCACCGACCTATCAAGGTTTACCCTCCTGCGGGGTTGGGCAGTGGGTTACCCATCGACCTATCAGGGTTTACCCTCCAGTGGGGCTGGGTAGTGGGTTACCCAACGACCTCTTAGGGTTTACCCTCCATCAGAGACTGGGAAGTGCGTTACCCAATGACCTCTTAGGGTTTACCCTCCAGTAAAGACTAGGTGGTGGGTTACCCAATGACCTCTTAGGGTTTACCCTCTAGTGGGGCTGGGCAGTGGGTCACCTGATGACTTCTTTCAGACTTAGTCCTCTCTATTATGCTAGTCTATGGATTTTCTCTATGATTACCGGAGTGGGAACCTCGGTTGTACGGGTCAGTGATGTGATGACTTTGACTTTGAGAAGACCTCTCGACTGCAGGGTAGTAATGAGGTGTGGTTGGAATTTTCCTAGAACTCTCAAGTACGAGGGGAACTTTCTCCACTGAGACACATGCTTGTGACCGAAACTAAAACCATGCGGGCGATTCAGTGCCACCCAAAGTAGATAGTGTCAAGGAGCGACGATTTGAGCCCCTTGACTTGCAGTTCAGGGACGACATGGGGATACTGGGCATCGATGGTGGTTACTTCTGGTCTTGTTGGCTACTCACTTTATTGGGATGAGCTATGAGATGGAGATCCCCTTACGATCTTGTTCAGGCTTTTTGATTGAGCATATGGATATGTATATACCTTGTTCCAGTACCGACTCCTTGGGTTTTGGATACTCTCCTTCCAGGAGAGGCAAAGACGCATGGGGTATGCCACTTGCTTTCCATGTCTATCTTCTTGTGGTTGGATGAGTCTACTCTCCTGTTATAGGTATCAAAGGCCCGATGGAATTTTCATCTTTTCACCATTTCTAGCTCCTTATGTTAGGACAAGTCTACTTCCTTCCTCTTGTTGGGTTGAGTTGTACTCTTTACTCCACTCTCGGTTGTAATCCTTTACTTTTCCCTATTCGATCTACTGCTCACCTATTCATTACCTCCTTTGTTTCTCCCTTGAGCCTTCAGGGCATCCTATTGAGTATTTTTTATACTCACCCCTGCTTGGGATTTTCCCTCACTTGGTGTGCCCTTTCAGACAACGAACAGGTTACTCGTGACTACAGTGGTGCTTAAGAGTTCTAGAGCTTAGACCGTGTGTGGTGGTCATAGTTGGGTTCTAGGTGTGGGACTCTCCTAGCTGTTTATTTTTGTTTACATGTTGCCAGGTTGTGGCACATTTCTGGTTGGGTGCGTGTTTTTCCCTTTTCTTTTTAGTTTACCTTCAGCACTTGATTTGTACTGTTTAAAGGTCGATGCACTCTTTGTGGTTGTTTATAGAAGTTGGTACTTTACGTTCCCTTTTACTCTGCACTATTTCATTGAGTGGGCTGCGTGTGAGTGTAGAGGTACTTAGGCAGAGGCCTCCCCGAGTTGTTTAGCCTTCGGCGCTTGTCGCTAGCCCCTGGCCTATGGAGGTAGGCTTGAGGTAGTTACGGCTCGAGCCTGGGTATGGTCAGGTCATGAAATTAACAATGAAAAAACCCATATTTTAATTAATTAGACATGTTAAATCCAAACTTCAACATTGTGTATCAATCCTTGTCCCATCCTACACCCCAACTATGTATATCACCATCTATCCCACCATCACAGGATCCGCACAGTTGGGATACCTCTACTATTTATTTCCAAGACATCAGCCATTCCAATCTCACATCATGTCATATTGTAAGTCTCCACCTCCAGAAATAACACACAAGGTAGAAATAAAACAAAAAACTATTAATAGGGAATCTAGGACTTATAACTAATGCATCCATCTTTCATAATCATGCTATAACACTTATTCCAAATAATCAACTTTAAATAAACCAATTTATTAACATAATTAATTAACTGATTCATTTAATAGAGGTTACAATAGTGGGAAACATAGGGCATCTTCTATCAAGATTTCTAAATTATTTAAACATTCTTCAATTTCTTTAATTTCAGTCAATTATATAGAAGGACAGTAACAAATAAACAAGTATATTTATTATTTATTCATAAATAATTACCATTGTTATGTGCTTTATCTAATTCCCATGAATAATAAAATTATAAAAAATAATACTTACTTGAGAAATAAAAGTACTTTGGAAATCAAGAGTCAAACCATCAACATGATGTAAAAACATGGGATCTCTATAACCTAAACAAAAATCCATTATCTAATTCCAATTTAATATTAATTAATGATAATTCCATATTTTTCTAATGAGATAAATAAATATTAATCTGTAACATTAATTAAAAGAAGATAAGAAATGAATACACTACCTTGATTCTTTCAATGTTTCTAAAATAAGAATGGAACAACAAGCATAGATATATGATCACTTCTTTTGATATGGATATAAACCCATTAAGGATTTCATTACATGAATTATCACGAATGTATCAAGATAAATCTATTATAAAAATAGATATAAATCACTATATTCTGGAAAAATGGAATGGGAGGTAAAAACCCTAATAGAAAGGAATGCATAATAAAAAAAGGGAAAAATTACCTCAGATCTCCCCCGATCGATCTTGTGGGGTTGTACATCAATCAAAATCATAAGGGATTCAAAAAACGCTAAAATCACACTAATTTAAACATTGGTTTTTGTTGAATTTAGATGATTTTTATGGAATTTGAGGGGGGAAATAATTTGTGTGCTTTCTCCTAGAAGCACATTCATGGCTTAAATGTGTCAATCAAGTTATAAATGGATAGACTCTATGGATCTCCAAAAAATACATCCCCAATATCATATAAACTAAGAACCAATTTATGTCATGGAAAACATTTTCATGCTTTGAATTGTTGGGGGATAAATTCACCAAACCAATCCCATCATCCATTCACACTCTGAACCAAGGAATCACACCGTGAATCAAACCCCACTAACTACTCTTCCCCTAGTCATGAAGGGGCCTTGTTGTCATGAACTTCACTCTCACATCATTAAAAATATTTTATATTCTGAATTAATCTTATATATAGGCTTTATCATGAAAACTCCAGCAAATCAATTCTAGATTTTATCTTCTAAGAACCTCAAACTTTGAAAACACACAAACTAATAGCCTAAAAGGGGTTGGGACCTTACATTAGATTCCTCAAAAACAATTCTAACAATGGATATATAAAACAAAACATGGATATAAGGGAAGGAGAAATGGTAAATGGAGAACAACTACATCACTTAGTGTGTCAAGGAGAAAAACTATGTTACACTCTCCCTTTGAAGATACCTCTAAAGTATGGGTAAGGAAATAAAAAAGGAATCAAGGAAGAGAAAACTATATCATAATAGGGAGAAATTTCAACATCATAAAATAAAATTTTAATAAAATGAAAAAATTACAAACAACTCAAGATACTAAGTGTGCATGATTGAATCAAATTCCTATAAGATCACCTCCATCCCACTATGTCTCTATAGGATATGAACTAAGGGAATAACACACCAACACAATAACTTCTCATGATGGTCCTGTATATCCATAGGCCACTCCCAAATGGTTGCATCATTGTTGACATAAATATCATCCCATTTTAGGATTTGAAAATTATAGTGAAGATTTGGTGAATGTGTAACACATGAAATACATCCTGAATCTAGATCATCTGGGGGATGTTTTAAATTGTTTGTGAATGATCCAACATGAACCAAAACCTAAAAATTCTTAATAAAATGGTTATAAATATTACTCGCATGACTAAAACTTCACATATAATGATGATAAATCACCTTCCAGAATAGATTTTCTCCATATTTAAACTCTCGAGGCATCCTCCTATGGTTAGAATAGGGACTCTAATGATTCGGTGTTTTTGTCATCCACCAAGGAATCACCTGAACCATTTCAATCATGACCTACACTAGTTATGGCATAAGATTTATTGACTCTCAAACCCCAGTACAAGGTAATGGATAATATAATGTTTAGTCAAAAAACTATTCTTGTGGTGTCATACTTATAGTTTAGTGAAAACTATTATTATAGGAAAACAAGACAAAATATAGGTGACTCACTAATGAACCACTAAAATCCAGGAAAAATGTTCACTGCATGTCTTTTAGAGTTTGGATATTCCCCTCTGTTTGACAATATATATGTGGATGAATAGTAGTTTTGGGGCATAGTTACGAGGTAAAATCATGTTTAAAATATATCTATACTCTTGAGTTGAAACAAGGTTCACAATCAGCGACGATGGTCTATAAGACTCTATGATTCCTCACCTGTTCCTATAAATAATACTCAAAAAAATTTCAACTTAGCTTGACTCATTGATATCTAGTAAGTGTGTTTATTTCATCAAATAGTACACTATTACCCATATAGAATAATAAAATACTGTCTCCCCTTGAAGATCAGTGAGAAAATCCATCAAAACTACCTCTCACATCCATTTAGGAGAATATAATAGCTGGAGAAAACCGCTAATGACGCGAATTTTAAAATTCAACTTTCAGTAGACTAAATATTGATACACATACTCTAATACTAAACACTTCAACCAAATCACCCAGACTGACCTCTCAGTGCAAGGTACATATTTTTTATTCTAGGATAGGATATTTAGGGTGCCCTATGGATCTCATAAAGAACCACCTAAAACATTATTGAGTGAATGAAAGTCATACCCTAGTATAATTCCTTTTATTGATCATTCCTAAGTAATCCATTCAGATCATCGCCACACACAACTCAATCTCTCATGCCCTTTACCTAGGAATCCTATAATCGGGACACCTTTACCTTTTACAATAAATAAGACTGCATCATCATAACATAATTGTATCCTACACCGGAAACAAATCCCATATCAATATGCATCATGGATATCTCTTCCAATAAAATCTTAGAATCCAACGACTCATTCTCAAAACCATTGTATGACTTCATATGTAGTTAACTGACTAAAACATTACCCTCGTATAAGAAATATCTATGTAAAATTCATACTAGAATTCAATCAACCAATCATGTCGCATGCTCAACTCATATATTTATAATTCACACATCAAACAATTGTGATTATTAAAAATAATAATGCCTTTTCTTATATGATAGGGTCACCAAAACATCATGGAAAACAAGACAATTGATAACTTGACATAATGGGTAGATTATCTATGTTAATGGGGTTATAACAATAATGTCCTATGAGAGACAACCACCCTATAATTTATTTGTACAAGAACCAATACAAGAAATAAATAATCAAAGGAAACCTCTAACTAAACTCCCACTTCTAGAAAATGATGAATCAAGGAACTGACCAATATCACATTCAGATAGTTGAAAGAAGCCTAAAACTTGTTAGTCCGTAAGAACACCTTATCCTTTTTGATCATGTTTTCTAGAGGGGTCACAATCTAAGATAATTATAGTATAAAAATCCTATAATTTCATGCAATTCCAATTTGTATCCGACATTATTTTGAGGTTCCCAAAAATTGACCACTTCAATCTTAATATGATTCACAACTACTCTATGTTCGAAAACTACATAAACCAAGAGGAAAAAATCATGTGATCTAAAATCATGATTTTATAGATTATTGAATAGATTTTGATGGTGAATAACTCCAAAAATTGTTTGAATAAAATATGTGTTCTCTATTAAGGTGTGTTGAACACAATGATATCATCGATAAAGGAAACAATGAACTAGACCAGAATCTCTTAGATAACATAATTCATCAATCACATAAATAATGTTGGAGAGTTCATCACACTAAATGATTACAACAAATAACTCTTAATTCCAATAAATACATCATAATGTAGTCTAATTAATATATTCAATCATCACACAAATAATTATATCCCAAACATATATCAATCTTCAAGAACCAACAAGATCCTTTTAGTTAATCAATTCAATCATCAATCTGACAAGATGGTAGAGATTCATCATTATCACCTTATTCATTTAGTGATGATCAATACATTAAAATGACTATAATCATCTTTACTTGTGTAAAAAATAACATTTACCAAGGGTGACATGATCAATGGAATAAAACCTCACTAAAAGAGATCATTGATCGAAATTTTCATCACCCACAATTATGCAAGAACCATCCTATTCGAAGACATTGAAATTAGAGAATATCCTAACTATAGATCTATCAAAAAAAAAGTCTTCCTAGTGAGGGGTTTGAGCCAAAATATCTTCAAAAAAGTCATTAGGGTATTCTTCCATAACCTTAAGAAATAAATATAAGGGATCCTCTAATGAAATTGGTATCAACTCAGTAATCATGGATGTTAAGGAATAGGAATTCCTCTAATCAAGACAAGGGTGTTAATTGCATATTAATATAGAATAATATGTTTTATAATAATTTAACATGATCTATTTCCTAATGAAATATACATAAGAAATATTCTCAAGAGTGGTGCCGATTCAGAACTAGCTCATAGTATCTATACACTATAAAATTATTAGCCTGAACTAAAACTGATAGAGTCAAAGCCTAGGGTAGTAAAATCCTATTTATATCAATTCCTAAAACTCGGACAAGTTTTTTTGAAATGAGGGAGTTCATTTATCTTGAATAAAATAAGGCATGCTCCCAAATAAAAAATAAGAATGGGGTACCATATTTATTTCATTATCTCTTGGTGTTGGAAACTCTAGAGCTTTCATCTAGACATGAACTACCCATGACCACTCTGGCATTGATGGAAACCACCAACAGAGCCACACCCTACTCTATAAGAATGAAGAGTATCATAGGGATATTCAATTCATGCCCTATATCTACTATATTGATCATTAGCTATAGAAACATATTGTTGTTCCCACATATGATAATACTATAACAATGGATCGTGATGTGGACCTTTAGTTTCACTTTATTTGATCAGTAAATTTGGGCACACCAACCACTGATGACTATGGCCTCCATAAGAAAAAACAATTGATACCATAGAAGAAGCCTAAGTGCCTCCACCCCAATGAAATGATATGAAAGGGGATAGGGCCTACACTAGGCTGTCTAAAAACTCTTATATCCCGGAAACTAGGAACCCCAGACAATAACTCAAATATATGGGTAATCTAGATAACTCCCCTCTTTAGATGCTTCAGTCTTGGATTTCACACTTTATATAACCTATGATATCCCCAGTACCTAAATATATGTTGATAACATAAATAGAGTGTCCCTATAATGGATCTATAAATAGAAAACATCCAAGAAATGAGTCACACTGGCCTAATCATCTGGAAATTGGTTTGAATCATATCGGAGAATATTCCTAAAATGGATTCTGAAAACCCACAAATTAGAATTTCATGGTGGATGGGTATAAAAATTCTGATGGGTTTTTAGTCAAAGGAAAAAATGTGGATCATATATGATCTCAAAACAACTTCATAAAATTTCTAACACCTCGTAATCCCTAATGAATAAGAACCACCATTTTCTGACTTCCCTGCATGGCATCGTCATTTCCAACGAATATCAGTGATCCATCGGAGAAAAAATTTATGAGAAATTTATCTATATATCATAAAATAATTCCTATTTCATTTAATTTTTAATGTATCCATCATAATTATACTGATTCAAGTGCTAAAACTTTTGAAGTGTCCCTCTCTAAGTTTCATCGTTGTCAACCTCAACTCTTAAGTGATATACTAGCACATGAAACTGAACATCTTCAGCATTACACTGAAGAGGATGTCAACCAAGATCCATACATGAAAAATAAAAAATGGATAGGGACAAATAAACCTTTAATATTGAATATCTATGATTAATTAAAAAATTAACGCCCTAACCCTAAAGTATACACATTTGAAACATAAGTGAAAAATGATGCATGATCCTTTCCTAGATTTATAGCCCATAACTCGTTTCACTTCTCTTAATAGGATTAAGAAATAATATTGTCTTTGAATATGATCATAGATGAACTTAAATACTTGTATCTTAGCCGGTCTCCCTTATTTACATCACATGCTATGCTCAGTTAACAATATCTCCCTACCAAATCGTGTAATTGGCACTTGTTACAACCTACAAACTCAATTCTGTCCCTCAATCTATCTTATGACAAAATTATATCATTACCCCAAGGGTATCCCACCTGGGTCAATAATTATGTGAGGGAAAAAATTAAAAATGATTTTCTCTCCCATATGCCACATGTTAGAGGCTAACATTGAGGGAATATCATACACATAAATGGGAGGCATTCCCCTCTAAAAAGATAATGAGTAATCACAGACATGATGAGACCACCAAACAACTCCCACTCACAAATAATATTGGATACCAATAAATTCATATAATTTCATACAACTAAAAAAGCTAGAAAAAGTAAATTATGATCACCAAAAGAAAAGCTCAGCAGAAACCTCAGATCCCAAATAGCTCATGGAAAACTCCCCAATTTATTAATGTATATAATAGTCACCAACCAACTCGTACGAAAAAAAAAATATAGATTGGGGTGAGTATAACTGTATACTTAGAAGGTACACTAATACCACTTACCATTAATTTTTTCACTCATCCCAATGTTACATTTGTTAATCTATCTCTCTCCAATAAGACACATGTGTTATAAGAAATATCATAATAATCCACACCTTGTGTGTAATTTAATCTAATCATCAACATTCTTATCTTAGGATAGTAACCGAGTAGTTTACAGAAGCCACCACACCTATACACCATGTAGTAAACCACAAGAAATCACATACTATATATAGTATAACTCTAAAAATCCTTATAACATTATATCCAATTATATATGTGTGTAATAAAACCAAATTGCATTAAAAATATATACACTCATATACATGATTATACCCTTTGTTCCTACCAGTACATAATGCATCCACTACAAGGATAAGAGAGTGGGGGAAGGGGGTAATCCATCCATCATCTCCAACTTTTATATTAGGGACCCCTACTAGAGTTGATTGTGTGTCAGTAACCTAAAAAAAATAGGTGGTGTAGGTTTTGAAGTCACATAACATAAGGAATATATGTATATCTCAAAAACAAAACAATGGAAAACTACCTTGGCATAATCATAGTTACACTTATCACCTCTCAAGACACATGTATACCAGTTCTAAAGACTAGATAACCTAAAACAAAAAAATCATTTCAAAGGATATTTTAATTATTTATTTCAGGAAAATATTTAAAATCACACAACTACTGACCAATTATCCAAATTCCACAATTGGACTCCCAAAACCATGGTTTAAATTATTTAATATCCATTACTATCCCATAATTCTAGGTCATACAGATTTTATCCTTATATACCGTAACATATTTATAGACATAAATTAAAGAGGTGTTCTAAAAAGTTGTGAAAAATTAATAAATTAAGAAACTCATCCATCCAGCAAAGAAAAACATTCATTAACAAATTAGAAAATAAACATTCAATTTTTCACACATGGGTAATCCTAGTTTCAATCCTCTCCTTTAGTCCATGTGTTAACCCCTACACCACTTTGCATATCACCAACCATCCCATCATCATCGAGGCCAACTTCTACCATAACTTTGAGAACCCCCTTCCATGTTCCCTTTGAACCACCAGCCATCCACAAATCACATCATGACTCATATCAAGGCTCTAAATATAGTGAAAATTCACAAGGTATTATAAAAACAATAAACTATTAACCATCCATCTATGCCCTAAAACTATGGAATCCAACATTTATAAGAATAATGGAATGATCAACCCCAAATAATCATTTATAGATAAACCAATTAATTTCTTCCATGAATTAACCAATTCAATTAACATAGGGTACATCCATGGGCAACCTGAAGCATCAAAAATAAATAAATATAAAGTATTTAAACATGCTTAAAAATCACTGCAATTTCTAACAATTATAATGAACAATAATAACAATTATTCATGCATATTTATTATTTTTCATCAAGAATGACCATATCTATGTTCATTAACAAATTTTTTGGCACAAAAACATGCTAAAATACAACACCAATGAGATAAATACCCCTACCTATCAAATCAATAGGCTAATATTCAATATGGTGTAAACATGAGAAATTTTTGTGATCCAAAACAAACATCCATTATTTAATTCTATTCTAATATTCATTAATGTTAATTCCACCATCACCCATCAAGATAGAGAATGATAAATTCATAATTGAACTATAAATAAGAGAAGATACAATTCTCATACATCAAGGATTTTATTTATCCTTCAAATGGAATGGAAAAATAGCATAGATCTCTAATCACCTCTCTTACTAGAATCTATATACTTTTAAAAATTCCACACCATAAACTCAATGTAAAGAATAAAAATATCTCTATAAGAGTGAACAAGATAAACCACAATAGAATGGAAATATATAAAGAGAGGAATCACAAACACATGTAGAAGAAACCCTAAGAGAAATATGGAGAATCCCCATATATCTCCATGGACTGATCTTGTGATGATGGGATTTAATCCTTGTTGAAAATGATTCAATACAACCAGAAAGATCACCTCCATCCATATTAAAACCATATTCTTTATTTCATATTTAAACATGAATTATTACCTAAAATTTTACTTAGTAGGACTCAAAATATCAATATCTCTAGTTTATTTTCAAATTAGGTACATTAGATAACAATATTAAACATGAAATTCATCATCTTCATTACAAACCTATTTAACGTGACCAAAATATTCCTTTGTACTTAACTCTACATTTGATATCCTAGAGACACGCATAAGAAATGGTTGAGATATAAAGCATAATAATGGAATAGACAAGGTATAAAATGAGGGAGAAAATACATGTTAGACAATAAGCATACCAAATGAGAATAAATAGAACATGAATAATAAGGCATTATATAGAATGATAATAGTAACGTGGGAAAGGTGATAACAACATAAAACACCACATCATAAACATTGGTTAAGGATAAATATGCCAGGACATAATGGTGGAAAAAAGTATCTTAAAATAACCATGTAATCCCTCTATCCCAACATGACGTATCATAAAACTAAACATTACCAGATGAATTGGAGTGTTATTGGGGTGCACCCTTCATAATCATTTCAGTCTCATTCTTAAGTGCGCCATATAAATAATACTACATGGATTAATTCAACATCAAAAATAATTTAAAAATCATGTAATATAGAATAAATACATTTAAGTCCTCAATAAATATTTATATTTTTATAAAGATGAATAATTTTGATAGAGAAATAGGTACTAGAATTCACTATAAAATTATTTTGGTATGGAAATTTGTGGTGAAATTTCAGATTTATAAAAACCTCATATACAAATTCAAAAAATGTGTTGATGAAATAAAAAGGGGCCATTAATAATTTATTCATTAAATGTATAGTATAATGGGAATGTAATTAAATTCCCAAACATAATGAATTGGATATAGATGGTATAACATAATTAAAAAACTTGATGTTAGAGGAGAAAGGAAAGAACCCTTAGAAAATTTCAGCATGGTAGAAAGCATACATAAACATTCTTAGAGGTGTTAAATGTGAGTTAAATGTGATTTAATAATTTATAAATAAAATTTAAATTAAATGGGATATTTGATAACATATCCCATCATTGGAAAAATAAAATTAAAATAAGGAATGCTGGATAAGAGGAGTGGGTGGAAGATCCATTATAGGATTTTAGAATATTAATAGCTTAGATAAAGGTAATAATGAAAGAGGATAAATAATATATAACTAAAATAAAATAAAATATATAGTAATAGAATCATATTAAATGAATTACAATATAACCAATTTTAATTATCAATACAAATTTCAAAGAAGATTCTTGAATTGAAAGAAAGAAAGGAAGGTGAGGATCCCTTTTAGAAATTCACCATGGAAAAGGGTGTACATAAAGGTTAATAAGAGGGATAAATGATAGTTAAAAGGAAGATAATAATTTAAAAATAACATTCAATGTAAGTGGGACTAGTAAGAATCTATCCAAATATAAGCAAATGAAAATTAAATGACATAAAAGAAGTGATTGACAAAAGAGGAGAGTTGAAGATCCCTTACATGAATGTATTCCCCCAATGGCTTGGGAGAGTCTTATTGGGATATTGGGGGACCTTGGAATGAATCTATGGGGTATAGGGAAGAGTGTTTATGTGAATAATTGTTTTTGAATGATGATAAATGGAATTTTGGTAGGGTTTATATTTGAAAGGAAGGGTATTTCTTTATTATTTTTGGTTTTGGACACTAAATAATAAAATTTTCAAAACAAAAAACCATACAATGGTTTTTGCCTTTATTTTTAAAAAAGTGTGTTAGTTTAAATTATGTTATGTCTAAGGGTTGAAAATAATAAAATAATTCCATTGATTGTGTGGAGGTGAGTCACACATTCAATGAAAGGTTTCTAAAATCATAAAATGTTTTATACATCATGGAGGATTCACTAAGGAATTATATAATAAATAAAATAAACATAAAATTTCATTATTTTAATGGGAATACATATATTTGGATGAATATAACTTTTATAGGATTTATTAAATCACTATTTGTCCATTAGGATGTAATAAAACACGCTATATATTTATATATTATTTTTTTTTACCCAAGAATTCGACTGTCTTGGAAAATTATGAAAAATTTACTTTTAGATAATTTTTATATACTAATTACAAAAAAAATATTAATTTTATTTAAATAATTTTCTAAATATGTGAATTTTTACTTTTAAAATAAAATCGATGCTTATTGATAGTGAAAGGTTTTTTACAATAATAGTTTTCAAACCATAATAAAATTACATTTAACATCATAAAAATTAAATGATCATTTATATTTGATAAATATTATTTAATAATAATAATCCATTAAAATATTATTTATTTCAGAAATCCAATAATTTATCAAAAAAGATTGCTTTATTGTATTTGAATATTAACCAAAAAACAAATTGTTCTTCAAAAATCATTTACAAAGTAAAAATAATAGGATAAAAATATTTTAATTAATTTATAAAAATTAATGTTAATATTCATATTGATAGGTTATTGATACATATCTCCTTATTACACCATTATAAACCCTAAGAGTAATGTGTATGTTGTTGGTTCTTCTATGGGTCCATTCGGTGAACATGGTTTTGGTTGTGATCTCAATGAGCTTAAAAATATCTCGAAAATAGTTTCACTCATGCTTATGATGTTGGATCTAATCTTGGGCTTAGTCTAGTAAAAATTCATGAAATTCGATCTCCCTTGGAAGATATGATAAATAGGCTTCATAGCGTATGATCCTCCTAGTCGAGGTCATCACTTCCTTTATTTGTGTCAAAAGAATTTGTTAAACCCCTATATTTATACTAGTCATGTGATCACTATTCAACAACTATATTCTCAATGGTAAATATTTTTAATGATTATTTATATCCTATTGGATATAATAAAAAAATAAGTGTATGTGTTTCTATAACCATAATACATTTAATAAAATCAAAAAAGGGTAATTTTATTCATAATAGTTCTGTTCATTACAATATTCCCCTATTTATAAATGTCACCCAGAAAATTTTCTTTCCCACACATAAAATGGATGTGGGTAACTATGAATCATCACTTCCTTATGTTCCAACATTTCTTATTCAAACTTGTGGTTTCTCCATAACACATTGATGAGGAGTAGGGTCTTATTTCATAGAACATTTTCTATTTGATATAAGATCTTCATCAAGTGTTCCTCATAGGAAACATCTTTATCAAATAGCACAACATATAGATTGAGTGCATGTGTTGGGTCTGGTATGTAAACTCTTAATAGGGATACATCGAATACATCATGTACCTCATACAGGTTTGGTGGGACTGTTAGTGAATATGCCACAGCTCTGATGGGATAAATGATCTTAAAAGGGCCGATTTACCATGGACTAAGCTTTCCCTTCATCCCAGATCTCATTAGTTTCATATACATAGATATTTCTAATAATACCATTACTCCAATATCAAACACTAGAACTCATTGATGATTTCTAGTGTAGCTCTTCTATCGACTCTGAGCAACCATGATGTGCTGATGAATGGTTTTAATATTCTCCACCATTTCATTGACCATTTCCATATCTAGAAGTTTTCATTCCTTATATATATCCAAACATAATTATTTTCCACACCTCTTCCCATAAAGGGATTCCTAGGGATCCATTTTGACACTTGAATGTAAATTGTTGTTATAAGAGAACTCGACCAGAGGGAGATGTTGGTCTCATCCGCCTTTGATGTCCACTGAGAAAGATCTCAACATGTACTCATGTATTTTGATAGTCCACTTAGATTGACCACCATTTTGAGGGTGATAAGATGTACTAAAGTTTAGCTAAGTGATTATAGCATACTCGATACTTTTCCAAATCATAGAGGTGAACCATATATATTGATTGAAAAAATTCAGTAGTGGTACTCCATGAAGGCATTAAAATTCCTTGATGTATATTCATTCCAATTGATCTAGTGAGAAATCCTATTGAATTAAAATTATGTGTTCAGTCTTTTTCAGACGATCCACAAAAACCCAAATAACATTATTTACCTTGGATGTGTTTGGATTTCTGGTGAAAAGGAACATGTTTATGTTTTCCAATTTTCATATTAGTATGGGAAATGGTTCCATCATCCCTTTAGAATTATGAATCTCAACCTTCACATGCTAACATACCAGACACATTGATGTATAATTAGTGATATCCTTATTCATGTTATCCCACTAATAGTGCTGTCATAAATCTCAATACAAATTTTTGTTTTTAGGGTGAATGGATAAAGTATAACTATGTTCATTATTAGGGTGATTTGATAAATTATAACTATGTTAATTATCCTATATTTCCTTATTTAACATCGGATTTGATGGAACACATAGTCTTGACCCAAATTGAAAAATTCATTCTTCATTAATAGTGAACTCGGATGATTTCTCATTTCTCATTTTTTCAATTATGGTATGAATTCAAACATTATATTTTTGATCATCCTTTAACCTTTCAAGAAGAGATGGTTGAGGAGTCATATGTGAGAGGATTTATGATGTTCCTTTCTTCAGAATTCCCATGTATTTCCTCTTCAAATATAATAATATCAGATCTTTATAAATTCTCATTGATGATTAAATTTCTAGATCCTTTCTACTTAGATCATCCAACACTTTTTTCAATTTCCCATTATAGTAGTGGACTAAGTAGTCAAAATCATTGATGATATCTCACCATATCCATTGGCTCATATTAATCTCTTTCTGTGTGAATATATAATTAAGACTTCTGTGATCCTAATATATTTCACACTTATCCCCAGAGAGATAATGCCACCAAATTTTTAAATCATTGAATACTAATTCCAACTCCAAATCATATTTGGGATAAATTTTCCCATGGATTTTCAACTAACTTGAAGCTAGGAATTGACTTTTCCATTTTTCATCATCACACAACCCATGCCCTTCTTCAAATAATTTCTAAAAATTAAAACAAGAACTCCTCTTGTGGGAAGGGTGAGTACAGAGGAAGTGATAATACAAAATTTCAAATCCATGAATATTTATTCACTTTCATCATTACATGAAAATTTTACTCCCTTCCATGTTATCTTGGTAAGAGGGTTTGACAATCTGGATAAATTTATGAAACATTAGTGATAATATCTATCTAACCCAAGTAAACTATGGATATATATCATATATGTTGGACTCATCAATCCAGAAATTGATTTTTTCATTGAATAATGCACAAATACCCTATTTCTTGTGATTATATTATCTCATGAATGAGACTTATTTCCACTAAAACTCACAATTATTGTACTTTTCTAGTGTTTCTCCTTTTTCAAGGTCTAAAGAACAGTTCTAAGACGATCCTCCATATCCTCCTTGATTTTGGATTCTATTATAATATTATCTATAAGGACTACCAAATATTTGTTTATGTAATCTATAAATACTCTATTCATAATTTCCATAATGATTTCTAGAGAATTAGTCACTCTAAGAGGCATCACTATGAACTCATGGTGCCTGTACTTTATATAAAAAGAAGGATTGGTGATCTCCTATTTCTCCACCCTAACATGTAAAAATCCCAACCATAGAATAATCTTGGAGAATTATTGGGGTCCAAAAAACCGATTAAACAAGTCATCAATTAATGTTAAATGATACTTGTTCTTTATCGTTATCTTGATGAGCATAGAATAACCAATGAAAAGGTGCATTGACTCATCCTTCTTCAAGATGAAGAGGATTGTTTTATCCCATAGTAAAGCACTTGGGAGTTTAAACCATTTATCCAGATTCTTCTAAATTTGTTTCTTAAGATTCACAGGTTACACAATAGCTATCATATATAATGTATTGGATATTAAAAATTCCACAGGTATAAGCTCAAGTGAAAATTCAACCTCTCAACATAGGGGAAGAAAAGACAATTCCTCAGGAAACACATCAGTTTATTCCATCACATTACACTTGTATTCAAGGAAGATCCTTTCCTTAGACTCAATCATTATAGGAAGATACACATTATCATATGGAAATAATATCCATTCTTGTAATAATGATGCTAAATTCGATTCATTCTCCTCTTTTCAATTTTATAGAATCAGAGGTTGATTCACTATATGAACAATGATTTCCTTCTTGAGACAATTCATGTTGGATCTATAGAAAAACACAATACTTACCTAGAATTGAATTAAATTCCATAAAATCGATTATGATGAGATTCACCAGGATGTTCATCCCCTAATCGATGACAAGGGAAGAATTATATGTACATGGTGTGCAATAATTCCACAATTTTTTATTTTCACCAACATCCCTACTTCTATGCTTTGTGGAGGTTTTTGGATAATTCTACTAAGCATTCATGATATAAAGGAATGCTTAGAAACAAAATCAATTAGTATATTCACTGTTCATGAATGAATAACTAGTGTACCTATCACCATTTCATTATCGAGATTCACTATAGTAGTTGTTATGGAAGAATATTGCCCTTGATGTCGTAGAAGTTTTTGATTGCCTCCAAAAAACCATGGCTTAGTGCAATGGTTTGTAAAGTACCCTTGTTCCTTGCATTTGATATAGTTAACCACACATTAAGGGACGAATGAATCTTTCCTTTACACTGCATCATTGGTGGGTTCCCCTTATCAACATTAATTTTCAAGGTTCCCTTCTCTTCTGGACCTAAAGAATTTCTTTGTTCCCCTTAGGAAATTTATGGGGTGATTCTTTCCACACTATTGAAATGTGGGATGATAAAATTTATTTGCACTATTGGATTTATCCATCAGAAAACAAGAAATAAACTCCACATTCTGCTTATTGTCCACATGATACTGCTGAGATCCACTAATCTCCATATCATCTTTGAAGGAACATTGGACAATTTCATCATAGATATCAAAGTCACCGATTTCTAAGGAATTTTATAAACTATGATTTAGATCACCAATTAAGTGGCCAAACTTGAATTTGGGAATAAAGAAAAACTCAGAGGTGTATCATGTAATTATTATGATTTTTTCCTTATATTCTCAAACATATTCGTTCTAATTATTCTTGAGTGAATATAAATGTATTTCCATTTTAAGACAGAGCTTGCATGGAAAATATTTATCAAAAAATATTTTCCAGAAATCATTACACTCCATTTCATCGATCTCTTCCTTAGGCTTCATATTCTTGATAAATGTATACTAATTAATGGATTCACCCTCTATATGATAAACATCCAAAACAAGATTATCTAATTTTGTGCATTTATGGATAGATAAATTCATTTCAAATTTGTTTATCCATTGCTTTGTGATTAATAGATTAAAATATCCATTAAATGTGTGAGTCCTTTTCAGTATGAAACTCTTGATTTTCGGTTGACATCTCTTAGAGGGGTTTTGGTGCTCCTATAATTCGATGCTTCTATTCAGCACATGAGTTAACTGAGAGATCTCCATGAAATATTTTCCAATTCGCACTCCCGTTTGGTTGGGATCCTTATTGCAGTAATCATCTATCTCCCCTTTACCCTAGATATTAGCAATATTACTCCTATTTACAACCATTGGCTAGAATAAATGTAAAATAAAAAATTAGTATCTTAAATAGTTCAACTGATCAAGTCGAATCCAATTTCATTAAAGGGATAACATATAAATTTCATCTATCTACTTAACTTATGAGTTTTTAGACTTGAGTCTTTTTTATCCGTGATCTACTTCCTAACGTATATTATTATGAGCATTTTTTTGTTCCGTTAATAGTGGGTTGTAATGAAACTATGAATTTATGAAATCATATCCCCTAGTTGTGTCAAACTAGTTGTATAGTAAGGCTCTTTGTCGAGTACGTTGTAACTCCGAGTTAGGCCCAACACACCTTGTTAGAGTTTTTACTACTAGGTACATCTGTTATAGAACAACAACAACTATTAGAATCTCGAAAAGGATGTTTTTTATTGGAAAACCACTTGATCTATACTCAAAACAATATATCAAGGTTTTCTTACACTTAGTCTTATACCTAAGGTTATTTACTAGGGATTTCTAATCCTAATCCCAAAAATTACTAAACCTATCCTACGATACTAACTATAATGACCCTAATCTTAATTCATATTTAAACATGATTTATTGCATAAAATTAAACATCATACAAATCAAATGATTTGTTTTTCTAGTGGCTATGAGAAATTAGGAATATTACATAACAACATAAAAATTTAAATGCACCATTTTTATTGATAACTTCATTAACATGACAAAAATATTCCTTCATATTTAACACTGCATGGGATAACCTGTAGAAAACATAATGAAGGGTTGAGCTATAAATCATAATAAAGGAAAAAGGTATAACATGAGGAATACAACACATTTTAGGAAATATTTATATAAAAGGACCATAAATGGAACATTATTAATAAATCATGATATATCATGATAGTCATAACATGGTAAATGTGTAAACAACTTAAAACACTACATCCTAAACATAGGTCAAGACTAAACAATCCAAGAAATAATGGTGGAAAAAGTCCCATAAAATAATAAGGTAAATCCCATGTACAAACATGAAGTATCATGATACTAAATATTAACCAATGCATTGGAGTGATATCGGGGTGCACCCATCATAATCATTTCACTTTCATGCATATGTGTGCCACATAGATTATATAACATAGATTCATTAAACATCACAAACTACTTCATGATAAATGAATTTGGAATACAAACATATAAGTACCAAATAAATAAATAAATGTTCATATAACCGAATACACTTCATAGAGGAATGGTTATGTAATTCACTACACAATTATTTTGGCATTGATTTTTTTGGGGAAATTTCAGAAGCATAACCGTGTCATATAGAAATTATAAAAGTAGTTTCATAGAGAAAAATAGTGCTCTTATAATTTATACATGAAATGGAAAGTATGAGGGAAATTTATATACATTATATGACATAAGTAAATTGAAATAAATGTTTTAATATAATAAAGAAACTTGATGATTGAGTAGAAATGAATAAAGCCTTACAAAATTTCAACATAGTAATGGATGCACAAAAATGATACTATGATGGTTAAATGAGAGTTATAGTGGATATCATCATTTATAAATCAAATATAAATTATGTTGGATATATAAGAATGTATACCAACATTGGAAAAAAATAATTAAAAGACATAACATAAAATGACTGCTTGATAAAAGAGGAGGGTGGAAGATCCATAATGGAATTTTGGCATAGTAACAGCTTAGATAAAGGTCACAATGAGAGAGGGTAAATAATATATAATTAAAATAACATCAAATAAAAAATAAAATAACAATATTAAATGTATTATAATATAACCAATTAAAATTATAAATTCTAATTTCATGGAAGATTCATGAGTTGAATGGAAGAGAGAAATGTGAAGATCCTTTTTGAAAATTAGGCATGGTAACATGTGTAACTAAAGGTTAATAAGATATAAAAATAATTTTTATGGGTTTCTATACATTTAATAATTAAATTGAATGTATGTGGTACTAGAAATAACATATCAGAACTTAAGAAAATAGAAATTAGAAGACATAAAATAAGTGCCTGATAAAAGAGGGGAGATGTAGATCACTTACTTGAATGTCTCACCCAATGTCTTGGGAGAGGCTTCATGGGAGCTGGGCAGAGCCTTATGAGGACTTTAAGGATTATATGGAATAGTTTGATGATCTTAAAGTTGTTTTAGTGAATAAAAAAGGTAGTTCGGGTAGGTTTATATAAGAAAGTATGGTGATTTTTCCATTATTTTAGTTTTCAACACTACATAATGAAATATTCATAACAACAAACAATCCCATGGTTTTGGCCCATAGTTTCTTCCAAAGGGGATTTTATTAAATTATTTTATATGAAAAATTTACTATGATAATAAAATAATTCCATTTCTTATTTGGATATGAGACACACATTCAAAAAAATGATTTTAAAATCATAAAATATTTATAAGTTTGGGAGGATTCACTAAAGATTTATAAAATAAATCAAATATAGATAAAATTGAATTATATTAAAGGGAAACATATTTTTGGCCTTGTATACCTTTTATAGGGTTTATTACATCACTATTGAGGAATTATGATGCCATAAAACACACAGTATATATACACAATATTTAATTTTTACCCAAAAATTCTATTGTCTCAGAAAATTATGAAAAAATAACCATTAGATAATTTTGACTTCCTGGTTCTGATAATAATATTAATTCAATCATAATAATTTTATAAATATGTTAATTTTTACTTTTAATATAAAAACTGATGCTTTTTAAAAATGATGTGTTTTTTATAATAACAGTTTTCAAACCCTAAAAAAATTACATTTGACATCACAACAACCATTTGATAATGTATATTTGATAAATATTATTTAATACTAATATTAAATTAAAATTTTATTTATTTAAAAAATTTAATAATTCATTAAAATAGATTTCTTAATTAAATTTGAATATTAACCAAAATACGATTTATGCTATAAAAATCATTTATAAAGTAACAACAATAGAAATAAAATATATTCATTACTTTATAAAAAATAATATACATATTTGTATTTCTAGGTTCTTAATAAAATATCCCTTTATTACACTATAATATTCCCTATGAGTAATTTGTATGATGTTGGGGCTTTCATGGGGTCGTTCGGTGAATATGGTTTGGGTCACGATCACGATGACCATAAAATTCACCCCTAAATGGTTTCTCTCATGCTTAAGATGTTAGATCTTAGCCTAGTCATAGTCTTGGGAAAATCCAAAATTTTTTAACTCCCTTAGAATCTCCAATAAATGTTTTTTTAGCTTATAGTCCTACTAGTTGAGGTCATCATTTCCTTTTTCCATATCAAAAGGATTTCTTAAAACCCTATATTTATACTAGTTTTTCATCACTATTCAATGACTATATTATCAATAGAAAATATACTTAAAAGTAATTTGAATATAATTTTATATAATAATAAAGAAGAATTGAATGTGTTTTCTATAACAAATATACTATTAATTAAATCAAAAAATGGGACATTTATTCACAACAGTTCAGTTCGTTACAATCCACTAGGGGTTTGTGAAACTTTTTAGAGAATCAATAATGATCGCGACTCTGATAGATTATATTTGGTGCCTTTTTTAAATTGGTATATATACAAGATTAAAATCAGTATGTACAGAAATATTGAGTAGTTTTTCATATCCTATAGATACATTATATTCATTTTACATTGGGAATAGAAAGGGAAACATAATACATAGAAATGTCAAATATCCAACATCCTTGAAAACTCATTCCGATAATTCATCTACATATCTTGTAGAAAAAAAATAAAATAAAGGTGAACACAAATGTTTAGTTAGATTTTAGTACAATTTAATTTATGATGAATCTTTAAGCATAATAAATGTTTTAGGGTAAATAACTGGACATACATGAAATTTAAATAACTAATTAAGGAATAATCAATATTGTAAAGTAAATAAATGAAAAAATGTCATTTAATCAATAAAATGAAAATAAAATTAATCCATATATTTTTTCAAAGTTAAAAATATTCTGGAAAATAATATTTAAATTATAAATCAAGAAAATTATTTATTATTGGATGTCATGATTTCAGGAACCATGGTACATCTACCATCGAGTCCTTTCACTAGACGGTTTAAAACTACAAGTAGAAGCCGGTTTATTTTTTACAAATTAATTTTTATCATGGGACATTCGAATGCATCAAGGGGATATATTATATTAGTACCCACAAATCACTTCAGCTCCAAACCATTTTTTATATAACAAATAATTTATTTAATTAATAAATATGCCTTATCATTAAATATTCGTATTGAATAAACGACATTGATTTATCATATGTTAAAATAGAATAATATTTAGGAAATAATAATATGCATCATTAAATAATTTGGATATTTAATAGAAATTTTATTTATTATGTAAAATGATAATAATAATGTTATTGTTTCAAGATAAAATTAACAATCGTAAAAGAAATTGATATTGGAAAATAACTTCTATCACGTAGTAATTTTATAGTCAAATAACCATGGATGAAATATGAAAGTGAAACATATAATACTATGAATAATTAATAAATCATGACATTACATGTCAAAGTGGAATTTCATTCACCATAATATAGTGAATTTTTGTATAACATAAAATAAGTCTCAATGGAAAGTAAATTGAGATGAAATCCCACACCTTATACCAACTTTTGGTTAAACACACATAAAACTATGGAATAATGATTTTTTGAATTTTATTAACCTATAATACATGAATATTAAAATTTATAATATCATATATGATTTTTTATAACATCATACCCCCCATTTTTTAGTAGTCATTTGTGGTTTGCACTATTTCGGTTGATAATTACTTTGTTTTTCGAGTATGTTTTGACTTGTTATTTAATGTTTCTTTTACCTAGATCATGATTGAATAACTAGAAGAATAAAAAACATGATTTTAATATCCTATATATTTATTATATATTTTTTAAAATTAATATATATTATTTGGTAATGGGAAATGGAATACAATGATCATGGGGACAATAAACTGTATGTACGAATGAATGTTGTTTCCATTTTATTTTAATATTTAAAAGATAAAATTAAATTATATATATTCATATTATAATTAAATTAATATATTATGTAATATATGTGACATAGTTTTATTAAAACCACCCTAAATTCATCCCATGAAAAGTGTGAACGAATCACATTTTTTTGAGGAGGCGGTTGTCCACACATTCACAAAACGATGTTATAATATTCCTACATAATTTAAAGAATGAATTAATGTGATATATTATATTAAATAATCCTAAATATATCATAAATATAATAAATATTATACATATACTATAATTCCATCATTATTCACAGCTGTTGAATGTGGTAATTGAAGAATGAATGACATCAGTTCGTGAGGCTATAGTCTATCGTACACACAAACGATGATTGTGTTTCCCATTTTTTTAGTTGTTTTGGTTTTAGGTCATAACCTTACTATAAAAAATATCAATATGTTTATGATAATGATTCTATTTTATATTAAATATATATAAATAATTTAATTGGTGGTGAATGAAATAAATCAAAAGTGCTGGTTGAATAACACTACCTCTTCTTTAGTTAAATCATTCTATTTTTACAAAAAGACATCTAAATTGGGTTTATTCCCAAATAAATGATTATATTATAAGTTTAGGTGATTTTAAAAGTAATTTTGGTAGGTTTTGGTTAATCCAAATGTCTTTATATGTGTGAAGAAGTGAGGGGGAGTAATAGTAGAGGGGGAGTGACATTCATGTAAATACTAAAAGGTAAACACTATTAGAATGTCTACCTTATATTATGTTCCATAAATAACTAACAATTTTATATATAAGAGAGGATATTATTTAAATATATCCATAAAATGGATTTTTGATAAGTTTTAAGGTCATTTGGCCCCTTCAGATCAATGTTTAACTAGTAAGTAAACTCATTTTCACCTTAATCAATATAATTAATTTTTAATTTCTTTAAATAATATTTCTGGTATATAATTTTTTTGAAAATAAAATAAATAATAAATTTTTACTAATAAAAAAATTTAATCCCTTTTTTAAAATTCAAATCATATAAGTGATTGGAATTAATTTAATGCTAGGAAGACCTATATAATCTATACCATAAAAAACATTATGTTTCTCTTCTATACTTATCCTAAAATATTATCATATGAGTATTTTCTTTAATATATGTTTTCTAAATTATAGTCTCCATTGTTTCAACTAAACATTATATAATACCAACTATAATGACCCTGACCCAAGTAGCATGGAGTTGCTTACATACATTATTACATTGGTAAAGAAAGAATAAAATCCCAAAGGGCTAAAACTTTTAATAGGTTTGCAAACTAGATTCATTGATGTTACCCATTTTACATATATAATTGAAAGTGAAACATAATAAAAAACAATTTAAAATTAAATCATTTCTGAAAACTCATTTAATGAATTCATTATCATGTCATATGGAAATTTTAAAAAAATTATGGTGATCTAAAATGCTCTATAAGTGTTATGTTCAATGGAAGATTTAAAGAATCAATAAGAATAATCAGTATGGAAATGTAAATGACTAAAGACAACTTTCATTTAAATAACCGGATAAGGCATTATCAATAGGGAAAGTTAAATAACTGAAACACATTTCATTTAATCAATAGAATGAAAATGAAATGCATCCATATAATTTTTAATAGTGAAAATCTAATGGATTATAATTACTAAATTGTGAAGGAAGGAAATTCCTTTTTTATCAGGAGACATTATCTCTTGCATCATGTTACCTTTACCATAATGACCTTTCACAATAAAGATTAAAAATGTAGGTAGAATCTAGTATAATTTTTGCAACATAATTATTCTCATGGGACCCACCATTGCATCGAGGGGATATATTATACCAGGACCCACCCATCACATAAGGCCTAAATCATTACTCATATATCAAATAATCAATTTAATTAATCATTACTCTTTATCATCAAATATCCACATTTAATAAAAGGTACAAATTTATTAATATTTCCACTGATAACGTTCAAAGTAAACACCATATGTAAAAATTGAATAATGTTTAGGAAATATTCATATTCATCATAAAATAATATGGCTAATTAAGGGAAATGTAACTTCCAATAAAAAATGGTTATAATAATATGATTTTTTCAAGATAATTTTAACAATTACAAAAGAATGTGGTCATGGAAAATAAATATTGTCACTTAGTAATTCAATCTAGTGTTAACAATTTTTAGTGATAATTGGGCCAAAAGATAAAAATTTTGGGGTTCTGAAATAATGCATCCCCAAAGCATCAGCTCAAATAAGGGAAACACATGAAGGGGGAAGGGAACAAATAGAGGAAAAGATAGTAAAAGGACTACTATGAGAGGCTTGATAGGTGAGGAAATATGCAATCATGTTAACCTCCCAACAATTATGAGTGAGCTCCATACCACTATGTATATGTCTTATACATCTATACATGGTCTAAATGATAGACCAATGGTTTTGACAATCAATATTCATAAATCCATTCAGAATAGAGGAATTAGTTTCCACACAATTCATTAGGATGCCATGTGGGAGTCGTAATTCTAAACACTTCACCATGGAAGAAGCTTTGGATGAGAAGGAATCACCTAGACCAAATAATTCATTAAAGGAAAAGTCCATTGTGCCCTCCTGATTATGCCCCACCCAACCTCTATGCATATCACTATTAATAAAAGAACCATAAATATTCATCTTGAGACCCTGGGATAGAGAAATCCACTAGAACCATATACTATGAGAGAGAGGGATTTAAGATGTAGAGACTGAATCCATGCCAAAAAAGAAATACTTCAAAGAAGGTGAGATCTTTCCCTTTCCATGATGATGAAAAAAAATTGATGTAAGGATCCTCAACTAGATAGTAGCCACCAATGGTGAGAAAGGAGAGACATGGTGTTAAACCTTTTTTTTTGCCCTTCAGATGCTCTAACATATAGTTATAAGGAATAAATCCTTGTTCGTATTCTCCGAAATACTATCCAATGACCCAAAAACAACACATGAAAAAAAATATCTTCAGAAAGATCCCAAATAGCATGCCCCTTTAAAATATTCAGACTAGACCAAACAAATGACACCCACTCACTTTTGAAGAAATGGTTCTGAATAGACTCTTCTGTAGTACTTCTGCCACAATTACATTAACAAACCATGGTGATCCCTTTACATTTCATAGTATGATCTGTGGATAAGGCCTTTTTCTGATTTCTCCATAGGGTAAAGTTAAATTTCATAAGAATCTCTTTACACTAGATAATTTCACCACATGAATCCTAAAATTACCCTACCTGAATGTTGTGATGATAGGCTTTGGAATAGAAGAAACTTGAATGGTAATTGATGAAAAAGTCCTATCTAGTTTGTGTTTGATCAGAATTTTTTTAAAACAAGATACTATTGACGATCGAGGATAGTCTGTAAAAAAGAAGGAGAAATGTTGGCTTATGAAAAGTTGAAATCAGGGTCCAAACATCCAGGGAATTCAAGAGCATAGCCTGCCATGTTGGATTTCCATAAATTAATCCCCATGCCCAATGATCCACTATGAATTATCTTGGATAAAATGAAAATTTTGGCTGATAGAGTCCCACAATTTAGTGGTTCCTCCCCATAAACCCACCAACCTCATCCCAATTTTTTGTTAATAAATTGTTCCCAGAGAGACCTAACGTCCATGATGTCCCTTGAAAGTCTTTCTTGAAGTAGATAAATTTCTTCTGAAATATCTCTCAGACCAATTCCTCTAATTCCAGGTGCCCTCTCCATTAGATGCCACACGGCCTTCTGATATCAACCCTCTTCTTGTGCATCCCAAATGAAACTGGTAAGGATTAACTAATTATTGTGTAGGACCATCTTAATAGCATTTATGGCCAAAATAACAAGAATAATTCACATGATAATGCTATTAAACAAAGTGATATACCCCCCAAAAAGGGGAAGAAATTATAACAATTCAAAATACTATTACTGATATTCTCATTGAAGTGGTCAATGTGATGAATCTGAACTCTACATGAGGCTAAAAGATACTATAAGATATCCATGAGAAAAATACCATGATGAACTCCCAAAATGTCTTCAATTTTATTTATTTTTATTGTTGTACAGGAATTTGGAGTGAAGGAAAGATTATTTTCTTGATTAATAATCTTGATGGTCCACTTATTATACATATTAAGTCTACTATTGAGTACCCTGATAGACCTGTTATAGAAATTAATGACTATAATGTGTTCATTAATAAAGAAGAGATGGGAGAGGCCAATGATGTTGGGTTGGAATCTGAATGGATGCACCATTCCCTCCATAATTCATTTGTACTGAATCCTACTGAAGGTATCCAAGGCCAGGATGAAGATACTAGGGGATAGATGATCCCCCAGTCTAAAACCACGAACCTACGTAATATAGTCATAACTCTTCCTATGAAAGAGACTAGGAACCCTATATAATTAAAGCCCCTCATAAAATATCAACCTCCCAGTTAGAAAAATCAATACATCCCATGGTACGAAGGATGTAACTCCACTATATTATGTCATAATCCTTGTTAATAACCAATTTAATGACAAAATTTGATCCCAACACCTTCTTATTGACATACCCAACCATTTAGTTAGCTAGTGCAATACAACATGGGTTAACATGCCCATAATAAAATATTGTTGTTCCTTAGAAACCCATCTAGGAAAAGAAACCACAATCCTCTTGTTGATAACTGAATCCAAGACATTGAATGGAATGTCATATAAGATGATCAGATCATACTTATTGAGGGAGGAAGTGGATTTATCTTTCATGATAAGAGTAAGGGTGGTGGAACTGGAAACCTAAGGTAATCCTCCAACCTAACGAAATCTTGGATGATGTCCCCTAGATCTCCCTTGATGATGTCTGAAGAGGAAGTATAAAAGTAACCATGAAACCCATCAGGTCCAGGATCAATACTATATTTGAGAGAAGAAACCACCTCCCACACCTCTATATCATTTATAATTCTCTCGAAATCATTTATCTCAGTGGAAACAACGTGAGGGATGCTATCAAACAGGCTAGGATAGCCAGTCGAATATCGATCTGACATGTTGGGTTTAACATCCAAAAGTAGATATTTAAAGATGTAGATGGCCATAACTCCAACAGAATGAGGATCATTGGTGAAAGAAACATACTCAAGAAGAAAATTATGAGTAAAGACAGGACTTCTATCATGGATTCAAGCTTGTAAGAAGGTTGTATTATGATACCCTACTGAGCCATGTAATTAAAGAACTTTCTCTAGAAGTGTGTTGTTGTTAAAGAAGGAGACCTGATAAAAGTAACTTCATGTTGTTCAAGTTAATAAACTAGTCTGCATCCCAATAGACATCATGATCCATCTATGCCTTATCAATGTTTTCCTTTAGTTGATTCTATTCGTAGAAGTGGAAACGTCTACTCGTAACACCTGAATGCAAATCACCCATCAAACACCTCAATCTATTATGGAACCCCACCCAAGAACCATCATCCAAATTCTTCTCCCATGTTGGCCGCACCACCACCTGAGAACTATGATCTAAAGCACCCTTACATGAGTAATAAAACATCTCACTACATCCTCCATTATCAGAATGTTTGTTAAAGAGGGTAGAATGATCTTAAGAGGGATCACATGAGATGATCCCCTTAGTGTTAGGGAAAGCAGAGATGGCTTGAAGGTTGGTTGTGAAATGGTTGAGACAAAACCATGTATGCCGACTTTTGATTTGGTTATTACACAAGGTGAATTTATCTCTAGAAAATCCCATTTTGAGGAGGATATTATGATCCAAAAAGCTATCCAAATCATGGCTGGAATACTAGAGATAGGAGACCCCACCAATAATTTTACACGAATCTATGATGATGTTGAAGTCACCTCCGACCAGCCAATCTATATCCCCTAGGTTGAAATAATCAATCACTTTCCAATGAATCACCCTCTCCCTTGCATAAATCGTAGAATAGATAAATAAGAAGAAAAAGGTATGATAATCAAACCTGATATGAGTAGAGAGATGTGGATTAGAAAGAATGATATTTTCCATGACAATATAATAATTCCAAAATACCCAGATATGTTGATTTTAGGATCCCCATGCATGAAATTAAGGATCCCCATTTTAGCAGTGATGTCTTGAATCATATTTGGGTGTTGTTTGTGTTATATAATAACCAAAAGAGGGTTTTTGTTTTAATAGAGATCATAAGAGATGAGGTCCTTCTTCAAACAGCTACCCAAACCCCATGAATTCTTCAAGAAGAAAGATATCTTTGAGAAGGGCAGTATCGGGGGTTAGCCCTCAACAATGAAAAGTTGAAGACTTGAGGAGAGAATAAAATATGTTCCCAATTCCCTCAAGACATGTTCATAACACCATGATGAGTTTTAATGAGGCTAACATCAGCCGAACACTTATCTGTATGAGATAATTCACTAAAGATGATCAAGAGTCACAAGGGGGAGGACGGAGAACACTGGCCACTTGGAATATTTGGTTAGGGAAGTATTAGATCTTTCCCAGCCTGCAAAGGACCATGACATTTGAAATGGTAGGACAAGCACTGTTAGAAAAAGACAAGATTCAATCTGAAGGAAATCCCACCACAGGCTTCGGCTTAGACAAAGGTAACAGAAGGGGTCGATGGACCAAGATAGCAGAGTAAGGAGAAAAGGTAAGAGGAGAAGGTGGACCTTGGGACAAGGTAAAGGAAACCTACCAATGGATAGGGAGGAATAGTGTGGTCAGGGTAGGTCCATGGCCTTTAGAAACTATAGCAGGATCAAGAGGGAATAAGAGAAAGGTAGAGGGATCCAACAAGGGGTGAGTGAGGCTAGGTAGGCCTGTAGGAGGACCAAGATTTGGAGGCACCACCACAACCTCAAAAGATCACAATAATGAACCATCCACCTTCAAAAGAAAACCCATTTTTCTGTAGGGGAGTAAGACTATGTAAAGAGGAAGGTAAATTATCTTGAGGTGTAGAACCTTGGCAATACACATGCCGAATATCGGTAGGGATTTAACTTTCACCCAAAAACTAGTGTAGAAGAAAGAGAGCTAAAGGAAAACAAAAGATTTCCACCATGATAATTCTTCACCCGCACAAAGAATGATCCCTAGTAGTGAATTAGAGAGATCCATATCAATGAAAATCTTCACAATGCCCACATATTTAAGGTGAAGCAGCACTCATCCTAAATAAAATCCCCAAGGAAGATTCCAATACATCAGAGAAAATCCTGGTTATGGAATGACAAGGGAAGGCTGTGAAGGTTAACCCAAACCACTGCCTGAGGAGAGTCTTGACCAATGTGAGAATCCAGTGTCCACCAGAACAAATAGAATCACCATTTTCCATCAGAGTGGGGAATTTCAAACAATTCCCACAAATAATCATCATGATATCCAGAAACCACACAAAAATACTTCTTATTGATAGAGTTAACACTCATTAAAAAATTCATATCCCCATGAAAGCATGAAATCCTTAATGAAATTAAGGGGGTCTATCAGCCCTGAATTTGGCCACAAGAGTCCCACAATGCAGGTCTAAAGTGGTCTCGAATGCTTCTTGAGGGAAGTACAAAGCTAGGGATCCATACACAGTTTCTAGATGAATAGCCCCTAATGGGATCGGAAGAAATACTGGGAAGTGCATGGAAGGATCTAGAAGGAGAATAATTTCCTCCAAAGAAGGATCGATGATTTGCCTCATGAAGGGGGGTGGAGGAGCCTTATCCTCTTAAAGAACCCAACCAATGGATCTTGAGACTCTAGCGTGAAGATGAGGATGGTCCTAGGTTTGAAAGAAGAAGGTTCTACAAAGACTACCAGATAGGGAAGGGGTAGCACAATGGTCAGAAGAATTTGAATTTCTAGAAGCATTTGTGGTGCTTTCTATGAAACTGAATTAATTAGACCAATCTGAGTTATTTTATAGACACATAAAATACCATGTATAATTGATATATCAGGATAATCATTGTCAAAGGGGTAGTTTATACACCACATAAAATTGATTTTTTTTATAATAATAAAAAACTATCAATTGAAATAAATTGGAACGAAATCCATTACCTTAGACACCCTTTTGGTTGAATAACATTGAACCTCATGTCTAATGGTTTTCAAAATGTTATTAATATATAATATAACCATATTAATCATTATAATATCATATATGATCCTTTTATGTCATATTATCACCTGTTTTTTGATAATAAATTATTATTTTCATTATTTCGAGTGTTAATTTCCCTTTTTTTGAGTTTATTTTGACATTATATATTTTTGTTCCTTTTATGTACATAGGCTATACATACACATTAACATTGTTTTACATTTTCCTTCTATATTTAAAGAGTTAAATTGAAATAATATATATATATTATAACTACACTATCATTTTTATTTCATGTATTTCATATAATTTTATTTATCCCACCCTTAATACATTCCATATAAAGCATGAACAAATCAAATTTTTAGGAGATAATAGTCCACACATCCACAAACGATGTCATCGTATTCCCATAAAATAGAAATCGTGACTGTATGTGTTATATAATAATAAAATCATAATAATTTAATTATAAATATATATTCTATTATATATAAATTATAAATTTTTCATTATTCAGAGCATTGAATGCTGGTAATGGAAGAACAAATGACATCGGTTCATCAGGTGGTAGTCTACTGTACCCATGAATGATGATTGGATATCCTATTTGATGGGTGAGTGTGTGGTTGTAAGTAATAAGGTTATTATATATGTAATATATAAAAATAATTGAAGTGATAAATAAATAAATAAATAAAATGAAAGTGCTTGATGAAGAATGTAACCTCTTCTTTAGGTAACTCATTTTGGTTTATACCAAAATACTTCCTTGGAAAGATTTATGCACAATGTGAGGATATTAAGATAAGGGGAGGGAAGTTTGAATGTTACTTTGGCATTGGTATATTGAGAAAAATGTTATGATAAGTGGGAATAAATTTGGGTGGTGATTGGCCTTTTATAGTGGAGGAGTAAGATTCTTGTAAATACCAAGAGGCAAAAACTACTGGGATGTCTTGTTTGCATCTTGTGCCCCAAAAAATGAGATTTTTTTATAAAATGGTATATATTGTATTAATATGTCCATAAATTGGTTTTTACAAGTTTCTAGGTCATTTGGACCCTGATGATTAATGTTTAACCATTAAATAAACTCATTTTCACCTTTATATTTACAGATAATTTTTATTTCCTTCACCATTTTTTGGTAGAAAACTATGTTAAACATAGTAAAAATTATTAATTATGATGAATGTAAATATGGGATCAATTTTTATGATTTAAAATCATATATGTTTTATAAATTAATTTAAAATTTACCTATTAGATGGCATGGAAAATAGGTTTTGTAACGACCTAAAGTTTCATTAATGGAAAATCCCTATTGATCTTATTGAATGTCTCTTTCTATAAAATGTTTTTATAAAATGTAATCTTCATTGGTTTTATGATAATAATTGTGACCGTTACTTTTATAGTCGTTTAACATTGATCACATGATTAGTATAAATATAGGGCTTTAACACATCCAATTTTACTTAGACAAAGGAAGCGATGGCCTCATCCAGTAGAATTTCCCCATACGAAGCCCATTTATTAGAGGTCAAAAAAGATGTGGTGTCCTTGGGCTTTGCTCTTCACCAAGCCCAAGCTGAGCTTCACTATGTCAAGGTTGAACGGGACCGTCTATGGGAGAAGTGGAAGTTGATAGAAATTACTACTCGAGCGATGTTATCCGAGCAACCCCAAGAGTCTGTCACCATCCCACACCTTACCCTTAGGTCTTATGCGGCTATTTTAAGGGGTTATGTAATGAATCGATAGTACTATGTTCATGTAAATTATTTTTTTATATAATAATGAATATAATTTCTTATCATTATTGATACATTGTAAATAGTTTTTAAAGTACAAATGGTGTTTTTAGTTATTATTTAATTAAGAAATCTATTTTATTAAATTAAGGGATTTTTGAATTAAATAATATTTTAATAAATTATTATTATTATTAGATTAATTTTACTATATATAAATGATCATGTAATTTTATGAATTCAATTATAATTTTTATTAAGGTTTGAAAGCCATTTTTGCCAAAACCGGTGAATTTTTGATAAATGTCAGTTTTTATTTTAAAAGTGGAAATTAAAATATTTAGAAAAATTTTTATATAAAATAAATTTTATTTTTGGAATCAGGACGTCGAAACTATCCAACAATAACATTTTCATAATTTTCTGAGACAGTCAAATTTTTGAGTAAAAATTAAATATCGTTTAAATATATAATGTGTTTTATGACATCATAATGACCCAATAATGATATAATAAAATACTATAATCTTTATGTTTGGAAAATATATGTTTGAACATTAATATAATATGATTTTGGGTTTTTTTGGCTTACTTTTCAAAGCATTAATGGAGCCCTCAAGACTTATTAAACACCTTGTCTTTTTAAATTAATTTCCATGGGAGTATGACTCACCTCCACATAAGCAACCCTAATATTTTAAGAAGTTCAGACCTTGGCCTTATAAAATATTATTTTACTCTTCCCTTTTCCAAAAACGATGGACAATAACCATGGGATGGTTTGTGTTTTGGATTAATTTTGTATAAGGGGTCCCAAACCTAAATAATAAAAAATTCTCTCACCTTTCCTATATAAACACACTCAAGCTCCCACTTCCTCTTCACTCAAAGACTTTGGAGTTCGTCCAAAATCTGCCCTAATCTCTACAGAATCTTCCCAAGGTGCCCCAATCTCCCAAGAAGCCTCTCTCTAGCCTTTGGAAGCACACTTCCAAGTAAGGGTTTTTTCTTCCTTTCTCATTTTTGTCCAATTTTCATTAAGTTGTTTTCCACTTTTAATTTCAATTATAAATGTTGGGGTATGGTTTTTCACCTCCCTCATACTGCCCTATGTATATTTAAATGATGGGAGACCCTTTATCTCTCATTAAATGCCTCCCATGTACACCCGTTACTATGCTGAAACTCCGAAATGAACTTCTCTCTCCTCATTTACATCCAAGTAATACTTTTGTATCATGAATCTAAAATACATTACAATTGTTCGGACATGTATATATATGACCTCCTTACTGTCCATTACATGTAAATATGATGAGGAACCCCTTTCTATCTCATCAACCATTTTTTTGAATTCATATGTCATGCCGCTACGCTGCCGAAATCGCACCGATTTTCTAAGCCAATGTCATTATGTAGTGAATACCATGCCTATTTCTCCATAAAGGGTATTCAACTTTATGAACATTTAATTATTGATTATAAATTTTCATGTATGAATTTAACATTCCTTTATCATGGAATAAATGATTACGTTTTATGAATCCATGTTTTATAATCCATGTGGCACACTTATGCAGGAAATGAAATGTTTAAGAAGGGTGCTCCCTTATAGCACTCCAATGCATTGGGTAAAGTATAGTATCATGATACGTCATGTGCAATGAGTGTTGACTCATGCTAATTCATGTACACCGAGGGTTTACTTGTGATTTATGTGGAATGAGTATGTACTCATGCTCTATGTGCAATGATCCTTGGATCATGCTAATTCCATGTTAAGTGTTATTTCCACATTTCCATGTTATGATTATCATTCTTTATCATTCCTTTATGTTCATGTTTTTCCTATGCTCTATTTATATGAATATTGTCTAACATGTATTATACTCCTCATGTTATTCCATGTGTACTCCCTTACTAGGCTTTATATCTCACCCTTTTCTTATGCATGTCCTCAGGTTATCCCATGAAATGCTAAGTATGAAGGAATGTAGCGGTCATCTAAAGGAAGTATTCAATAAAGATGTTGAATTTTCATGTTTTAAGTTTTTATGTAATGATCCTAATCCCCAAAGAAACTAAAACTCTTTATCTTCTTTTTGTATCAAGTGAAGTTTTATGTAATAAATCATGTTTAAGTTGTAATAAAAAGCAGGGTTGTCATAGTTGGTATCAAAGGATAGGTTTGGTTATTTTTGGGATTAGGATTAGAAAACCCTAGTAAATACTTAGATACATGACTAAGTACAATAAAAACGTCCCTACGTTTTGGTGATTATTGAGTAAGTGGGTTATCAAGCACATACATCCCTGTCTGGATACGAGCAGGTAGAGGCGGCTCTGCAATAGAAGTATCCTAGGGGTAAATCTCGAAAACACTGCATTGAGCTAGACTCGAATGGGAACTGGTGCACGACAACAGGCCTTGCTACACTCTTGGTTACGACATTCTGGGGATATGCTTTGGTAAATTCACAAGCTTAGTATGAACCCTTATTAAGGGAATTAAAAAATGCCCCTTTGAATATATGTTTGAAAGTAGATCATGAAAATCCTAGATTGAAGCTTATATACTCATGAGTTAAGGAAATGAACATTTATTTCTAAGTCATCAACTTTTGTCTTTGGATTACCCTTTATGTGTTACCCCTAACATTCCTTTTATTCTAGCCAATGGCCGGTAATAGGAGGACTCGGGCTAACAACCGATGTAAAGATTAGTGTGATGACTGTACTAATGAGATGCCCAATAAAATGGGAGCGGGAATCAAAAACTTTGTCACGCTTATCTCTCAGATAACTCAAGCATTGGATAGAAAAATGGTTCAAGAGGAACGCCCAAACCCCCCTATGAATGAACAAGTCTCTATTGAGAGATTCATGAGATAAAGGCCTTCTACTTTTAGTGGATCATCCGATCCCACGATCGCTGAAAAATGGATCAACTCCATTGAAAATATCATCTCTATCCTTCAATGATCTGAACATGAGAAGTTTCTCCTGGTCTCTTATCGTATGGAGGGTGAATCTGATCAATTGTGGACGTTGATAAAAAATACCAAGCCTGAGGAGGAGATCGAGGCATTGGAATGGAAGGATTTCTGGAAGCTGTTTTTCAATAAAAAATACGAACCCCTTATTTATGTATATTTAATATAAAATAAAATCATTATCATAAATATATTGATATTTTTTTATAGTAAGGTTGTGACATAAAAATAAACCTACTAAAAAATGGGAAACACAATAATCGTTTGTGTGTACGACAGACTATAGCCTCACAAACCGATGTCATTCATTCTTCAATTACCACCTTCAACAGTTGTGAATAATGATGGATTTATAGTATTTGTATAATATTTATTATATTTATGATATATTTAGGATTATTTAATATAATATATCACATGAATTCATGCTTTAAATTATGTAGGAATTTGATAACATTGTTTTCGGAATGTGTGCACAATCGTCTCCTCAAAGAAGTGTGATTTGTTCACACTTTATATGGGATGAATTTACGGTGGTTTTAATAAAACTATTACACATATATTACATATATATTTTAATTTAACTATAATATGAATATATATCATTTAATTTTATCTTTTAAATGTGAAAATAAAATGGAAACAACATTCATTCATATATACGACTTACTGTCCCCATGATCATTGTATTCCATTTCCCATTACCAAATTATATAGATTAATTTTAAAAAATATATAATAAATATATAGGATATTAAAATAATTTTTTTAATTATTCCAATTATAAAATCCGGATCTATGTAAAAGAAACATTAAATAACAAGTCAAAACATACTCGAAAAAAGGTAATTATCAACCGAAAGAGTGAAAACAACAAATGAATACTAAAAAATGGGTGGTAAGATGTTATAAAAAATAATATATGATTTTATAAATTTTAATATTCATGTTTTATAAGTTAATAAAATTCAAAAAACAATTATAAAAGTGTTTTATGTGTGTTCATCCAAAAGGGAGTGTAAGGCATGGGATTTCATCTCAATTTACTTTCCATTGAGATTTATTTTATATTATAAAACAGTTCACTATAATATGGTGAATGAACTTCCACTTTGACATGTAATATCATAATTTATTAATTATTCATAGTATTATATGTTTCACTTTCATATTTCATCAATGGTTATTTGACTATAAAATTACTAAGTGACATAAGTTAATTTCCAATATCAATTTCTTTTATGATTGTCAATTTTATCTTGAAACAATCACATTATTTTTATCATTTTCCATAATAAATAAAATTTCTATTAAATATCCATATTATTTTATGATGCATATGATTATTTTCTAAATCTTATTCTATTTTTACATATAGTTTTTACTTTGAATGTTATTAGGGGAAATATTGATAAATCAATGTCGTTTATTCAATACGAATATTTGATGATAAGGCACATTTATTAATTAAATCAATTATTCTTTACATAAGGAATGGTTTAGAATTAAATTGATGTGTGGGTAATAATATAATATATCCCTTTGATGCATTGGAATGTCCCATGATACAAATTAATTTGTAAAAATTAAACTGGTTTCTACTTGTAGTTTTAAACCGTCTAGTGGAAGGTATCGATGGTAGATGTACCATGGTTCATTAAATCATGACATCCAATAATAATGAATTTTCTTAATTTATAATTTAAATATTATTTTCCAGAATTTTATTTACTTTGAAAAAATATATGGATTAATTTTATTTTCATTCTATTGATTAAATGACATTTTTTTCATTTATTTACTTTACAATATTGATTATTCCTTATCCAGTTATTTCAATTTCATGTATGTTCAGTTATTTACCCTAAAACATTTATTATGCTTAAAGATTCATCATAAATTAAACTGTACTAAAATCTAATTGAACATTTTTGTTCACATTTATTTTATTTTTTTCTCTACAGGATATGAAGATGAATTATCGAAATGAGTTTTCAAGGATGTTGGACATTTGACATTGCTATTTATTGTGTTTCCTTTTCTATTCCCAATGTAAAATGGATATAATGTATCTATACGACATCCAAAACTACTAAATACTTCTATACTTACTGCTTTTAATCTAGAATATATAACAATTTAATAAAGGCACTGAATCTAAGCTATCAGAGTCACGATCATTATTGATTCTCTAAAATGTTTTACAAACCCCTAGTGGACTGTAACGAACTGAACATTTATGAATAAACATCCAATTTTTTTATTTAATTAATAGTATCTTTGTTATAGAAAACACATTCACTTCTTATTTATTATTATATCAAATTATATTCAAATGACTGTTAAGTATATTTATTATTGATAATGTAGTCATTTAATAGTGATGACAGACTAGTATAAATATAGGGTTTTAACAAATCCTTTTGACATGTACAAAGGAAATGATGACCACAACCAGTAGGACCATATGCTACAAAGACCATTTATTGCAGATTCTTAGGGAGATAACATTTTTGGGATTTTCCCAAGACCATGACTATGCTGAGATCTAACATCTTAAGCATGAGAGAAACCATTTAGGGGTGAAGTTTATGGTCATCGTGATCACGACCCAAACCATGTTCACCGAATGACCCCATGAAATCCATAACATCAATAATCTTAATCATAGGGAATATTCTAGTGTAATAAAGGGATTTTTATCAAGACCCTAGAAATAAAAATATGTCTATTATTTTTTCTAAATTAATGAATATATTTTATTTCTATTGTTGTTACTTTATAAATGATTTTTATAGCATAAATCGTATTTTTGTTAATATTCAAATTCAATTAAGAAATATATTTTAATGAATTATTAGATTTTTTAAATAAATTAAATTTTAATTTAATATTAGTATTAAATAATATTTATCAAATATAAATTATCACATGATTGTTGTGATGTCAAATGTAATTTTATTAGGGTTTAAAAAATGTTATAATAAAAAACATAACATTTTTAAAAAGCATTGGTTTTAATATTAAAAGTAAAAATTAACATATTTAGAAAATTATTTTGATAAAATGAATGTTATTATTAGATCCAATAAGTCCAATTTATCTAGTGGTTATTTTTTCATAATTTCATGAGATAATAGATTTTTTGGGTAAAAATTAAATATTGTATATATATACATTGGGTTTTATGGCATCATAATAAATCAATAGTGATGTAATAAATCCTATATACGGTATAAATGGATGAAAATATTTTTCCATTTAAAATAATTCAATTTCATCTATATTTTATTTATTTTATAAATCCTTCGTGAATCCTACCAAACTTATAAAAAATTTTATGATTTTAAAATCATTTTTTTGAATGTGTGTCTCACCTCCACATAATAAAGGGAATTATTTTATTATAATAGTTCTTTTTTTATATAAAATAATGTAATAAAATCCCCTTTGGAAGAAACTAGGGGCCAAAACCATGGTTTTTTTTTCAGAATATTTCATTATGAAGATTCCAAAAACAAAATAACGGAAAAATACCCATACTTTCTTATATAAACTCACCCAAACTGCCTTTTTTCCTTCATTAAAACACCTTGAAGCTCATAAAAACTCTTCAATATAATCCTTAGAGTCCTCTTAGGGCTCTCCCAAGCTCCCATGAAGCATCTCTAAAGACATTGGGTCAGACATTCAAGTAAGTGGTCTTCATCTCTCCTCTTTTATTAGGCACTTTTATTATGTCTTCTAATTTCTATTTTCATAAGTTGTGATATGTTCTATCTATTACCAAATACTTTAAATTTAATTATTAAATGTATATAAACCCTTAAAAATCATTTTTATATATTATTAACCTTTAGGTACACATGTTACCATGCCTAATTTTCATAAAGGATCTTCACATTTCTCTCTTTTATTCAACTCACAAATCTTCCATGAAATTAGACTTCATAATTTTAATTGGCTATTTTATAATAAATTTAATATTGTTATTTTTTTATGTTATTTTAATTATATATTATTTATCCTCTCTCATTGTGACCTTTATCTATGTTGTTACTATTCCAAAATTCCATAATGGATCTTCCACCCTCCTCTTTTATCAAGCTGTCCTTTTATGTTATGTATTTTAATTTTTTTTCCAATGTTGATATATGTTCTTAGATATCCGAAATAATTTATATTTGATTTATAAATGATGATACCCACTATAGATCTCATTTAACCCCCATAATATCTTTTTTGTACACCCATTACTATGTTGAAATTTTGTAAGGCTTCATTAATTTCTACTCAATCATTAAGTTTCATTATTATATTACAAAATTTATTTCAAATTACATATGTCATATGATGTATATAAATTCCACTCATTCTTTCCATTTCATGTATAAATTATAAGAGACATATTTTTCTCTATCAAACTATATTTAGAATTTCCACAAGACACTGTTGTGCTTCTGAAATTTCCCAAAAAAATCATTGCCAAAATAATTGTGTAGTGAATTACATAACCATTTCTATATCAAGTGTATTCATCTATATGATCATATATTTATTTATTTGGTAATTATATGTTTTTATTCCTAATTAATTTATCTTGAAATAGTTTGCGATATTTAATGAATCCATGTTATATAATCTATGTGGCACACATATGCATGAAAATGAAATGATTATGATGGTTGTGCCCCAATATCACTCCAATTCATTGGATAATATTTAGTATCATGATACGTCATGTTTGTACATGGGATTTACCTTATTCTTTTATGGGACTTTTTCCACCATGATGTCTTGGATGGTTTAGCCTTGACCTCGGTTTATGATGTAGTGTTTTAAGTTGTTTACACATTTCCCATATTATGACTATCATGATATGTCATGATTTATTATTCATGTTACATTTATGGTCCTTTTATATACATATTGCCTAAAATGTGTTGTCTTCCTCATGTTATACTTATTTTCCCTTATTATGATTTATAACTCAACCCTTCATTATGTTTTCTATAGGTTATCTAATGCAGTGTTAAATATAAAGGAATATTTTTGTCATGTTAATGAAGTTCTCAATAAACATGGTGCATTTAAATTTTTATGTTGTTATGTAATATACCTAATTTTCCATAGACACTAGAAAAACAAATCATTTGATTTTTATTAAGTTTAATTTTATGCAATAAATCATGTTTACATATGAATTAAGTGTAGGGTCATTATAGTTGGTATCATAGGATAGGTTTAGTCATTTTTGGGATTAGGATTAGAAATCCCAAGTAAATAACATTAGGTATAAGACTAAGTGTAAGAAAACATCGCTATATTTTTTTGAGTATAGATCAAGTGGTTTTCTAAGAAAATACATCCCTATCATGATTCTAATAGTAGACGTTGTTCTAGAAAATATGTACCTAGTAGTAACAACTCTGACAAGGTGTTTTGGGCCTGACTCAGAGTAACATGGTATACGACAAAGAGCCTTACTGTATAAATAGTTTGACACAACTAGGGGATATGATTTCATAAATTCATAATTTCATTACAACCCACTATTAAGGTAACAAAAAAAATTCCCATAATAATATACATTAGGAAGTATATCATGGATAAAAAAGAATGAAGTCTAAAAACTCATAAGTTAAGTAGATAGATGAAATTTATATGTTAACCATTTAATGAAATTGGATTCCACTTGATCAGTTGAACTATTTAAGATACTAATTTGTAATTTTCCATTTATTCTAGCCAATGGTTGGAAATAGGATGAATATTGCTAACATCTGATGTAAAGGGGGGATGGATGATTGTCGCAATAAGGATCCCAACCCAACGAGAGTGGGAATTGCAAAATATTTCATGGAGTTCTCCCAGTTAACTCATGTTATTAATATAAACATCAAATTATAGGAGAACCAAAACCCCTCTAAGAGATGTCAACCCAAAATCGAGAGCTTCGTATGGAAAAGGACTCACACTTTTAATGGATGTTTTAATCCCTTAATCACAAATAAATGGATAAACACCAATGAAATGAATTTCTCTATCCATAAATTCTTAAAATAAGAGAATATTGTTTTGTATGTTTAGCATATGGAGGGTGAATCCATTCATTGGTGTAAATTTATCAAGAATATGAATCCTAAGGAAGAGATCGATGAAATAGAGTGTAATGATTTTTGGAAAATGTTTTTTGATAAATATTGTCCCCGCAAGCTCTGTCTTGAAATGAAAATACATTTACATTCACTCAAGGAAAATCACAATGAATATGTCTAAGAATATAAGGAAAAAATAAAAATAATTCCATGATACACCTCTGGTTTTTTCTTTATTCCCAAATTCAAGGTTGGCCACTTCTTTGGTTATCTAAATCATAGTCTATAAAATTCCTTGGAAATCAGTGACTTTGATATCTATGATGAAATTGTCCAATATACCTTCAAAGATGATATGGAGATCAATGGATCTCAATAGTATCTTATGGATAACAAGCAAAAAGTGGAGTTTATTTCTTGTGGTCTGATGGATAAATCCAACACTGCAAATAAATTTCATCATCCCACATTTCAATGGTGTGGAAAGAATCACCCTAGAAGTTGCTTAAGGGGAACAAAGAAATTATTTAGGTGCAGAAGAGAAGGGAACCTTGAAAATGAATGTCAATAGGGGGAACCCACCAATGTTGCAGTGTAAAGGGAAGCTCCATTCGAACCTTAATGTGTTGTTCACTATATAAAATGCAAGAAACCATGGTAGTTTACAAACCATTTCACTAAACCATGGTTTTTTTTAGGAAACCTAAAACATCTACGACATTAAGGGTGATATTTTTCCATTAAAACTACTAAAGTGAATCCTGACAATGAAGTGGTGATAGGTACACTAGTTATTCATTCATGAATAGTGAATGTACTAATTGATTCTATTTCTACGCATTATTTATATCATGAATTCTTAGTAGAAATATCCAAAAACCTCCACAAATCATAGAAGTAGGGATGTTGGTTAAAATAGAAAATTGAGAAATTATTGCATCCCATGTACATATAATGCATCCCTTGTCATCATTTGTGGGATGAACATCCTGCTGAATCTCATCATACTCCATTTTAAGGAATTTAATTCAATTTTAAGTACGTATTGGATTTTCCAATAGAGCCAACATAAATTGTCTCAAGAAGGAAATCATTGTTCATATAGTGAATCGACCTATGACTCAATAAAAGTGAAAATAGGAGGATGAATCTTATTTATCATCATTATCTCAAGAATGAATATTATTTCTATATGATAAAGTGTATCTTCATATAATGATTTAGTATAAGGAAAGGATCATCCTTGAAGAAAAGCATAATGTGAGGGAATACACTGATGTGTTTCCTAAGGAATTGTCTTGTCTTCCCCCAATTGGGAGGATGAATTTTCAATTGAGCTTATACCTATGGAATTTTTAATATCCAAGACTTTGTATATGGTAGCTATTGTGTAACTTGTGAAACTTAAGAAACCACTTTAGAAGAATCTAAATAAATGGTTTATACTCCCATGTGCTTCACCATGGGATAAAACAATCCTCTTCGTCAGGAAGAAGGATGAGTCAATGCACCTTTTCATTTGTTATTCTATGCTCATCAAGATAATGATAAAGAACAAGTATCATTTTACACTAATTTATTACTTGTTTAATTGGTTTATTGGACCCCAATAATTCTCTTTGATTGTTCTATGGTTTGGATTTTTCCATGTTATGGTGGAGAAATATGAGATCACCAATCTTGCTTTTCATATAAGTAACAGGCACCATGAGTTCATAGTGATGCCTCTTGGAGTGAATAATGCTCAAGAAATCATTATGGAAATGATGAATAGAGTATTTAGAGATTACATAAACGAATATTTGGTAGTCCTTATATATAATATTATAATAGAATCCAAAATCAAGGAGGATCTTGAGGATCATATTAGAACTGTTCTTTAGACCTTGAAAAAGGAGAAACTCTAAGAAAAGTATAATATGTGTGAGTTTTAGTGGAAATAAATCTCATTCTTGAGAGAATATAATCACATGAAATAGGTTATTTGTGGATTCATCAAATAAAAAATCAATTGAAGGATTTATGAGTCAAACATATATGATATATATCCATAGTTTACTTGGGTTAGCTGGATATTATCACTAATTTTTCATATATTTCTCTTGTTTGTCAAACCCTCTTACCAAGCTAACATTGAAGGGAGTAAATTTTTCTTGGAATTATGAATGTGAATAAATATTCATGGATTTGAAATTATGTATTATCACTTTCTCTGTACTCACCCTTCCCACTAGAGGAGTTCTTTTTTTTTTTAATTTTTAGAGATGCTTTGAAGAAGGGAATGTGTGTGATGATGAAAAATTGCAAAGTCAATGCCTACACTTCAAGTCAATTGAAAATCCATGGGAAAAGTTATCCCAAACAATATTTGGAGTTGGAATTTTATTCATTGATTTAAAAATTTGGTGGCATTATCTCTCTAGGGATAGGTGTTAAATATATATGGATCACAAAAGTCTTAAATATATATTCACATAGAAAGAGACAAATCTGAGCCAATGGATATAGTGAGATCTCATCAATGATTTTGACTGCTTAGTCCACTACCATAATGGGAAATTGAAAAAAGTGGTGGATGATCTAAGTAGAAAGGATCCATAAATTCAATCCTCAATGAGAATTTATAAAGATCTGATATTATTATATTTAAAGAGGAAATACATTGGAATTCTGAAGAAAGGAACATCATCAATGCTCTCACAGATGATTCCTAAAACATCTATTCTTGAAAGGTTAAAGGATGATCAAAAAGATGATGTGGGAATTCATACGATAGTGGAAATAATGAGAAATGGGAAATCATCCGAGTTCACTATTAATGAAGAATGAATTTTGCGATTTGGGTCAAGATTATGTGTTCCATAAAATCCTATGTTAATAAAGTAACTATTGGATAATTCACATCATCAGACTTTATCCATTCACCCTAAAAACAAAAAGATATATCGAGATCTATGAGAGAACTATTAGTGGGATAACATGAAGAAGGATATAACTAATTATACATCAAAGTGTCTGGTATGTCAGCAAGTGAAGGTTGAGAGTCATAAGTCTAAAGGGATGATGGGACTATTTCCCATACTAACATGGAAATGGGAAAACATAAACATTGTCCTTTTCACTTGACTTACAAAGACATCCAAGGTAAATAATGCTATCTGGGTTTTTGTTGATCGTCAGAAAAAGTCTAAACACATCATTCTAATTCAATAGGATTTCTCACTAGATCAATTGGAATGAATATACATCAGAGAATTTGTATGCTTTCATGTAGTACCACTACTGAATTTTTTTCAATCAAGATATATGGTTCACCTCTATGTTTTGTAAAAGTATCTAGTACGCTATAAACACTGAGCAAAACTTTAGTACATATTAGAACCCTCAAAATGGTGGTCAATCGTAGTGGACTATAAAAATACACGAGTACATTTTGCGATCTTTCTCACTGGACTTAAAAGGTGGATGAGGCCAATATCTCCCTATAGTCGAGTTCTCTTATAACAACAATTTACACTCAAGTGTCAAATTAGATCCCTAATAATCCCTTTATGCGAAGAGGTGTGGAACATCATTATGTTGGGATAAATATAAGGAATGAAAACTTCTAGATACTGAAATGGTCAATGAAATGTTAGAGAATGTTAAGACCATTCAGCATCACATCATGGTTGCTCATATTCGATAGAAGAGATACACTAGCAATCATTAATGAGTTCTAGTATTTGATATTGGTGTAATGATATTCCTAGAAATATATTTGTATATGAAACTAATGAGATATGGGATGAAGGGAAAGCTTATTACATGGTAAATCATCCATTTTAAGATCCTTTCTCCCATCAGAGCAATGGCATATTGACTAACACTCCCACCAAACCTGTATCAGGTACATGATGTATTCCATGTATCCCTATTAAGAGTGTACATACCAGACCTATCACATGCACTCAATCTAAATGTGGTAATATTTTATAATGATGTTTCCTATGAGGAACAATCGATGAAGATATTAGATCAAAGAGAAAAAGTTCTATGAAATAAGACCCTGCCCCTCATCAAAGAGTTATGGAGAAACCACAGGTTTGAAGAAGAAATGTGGGAACATAAGGAAGTGACGATGCATAGTTACCCACATCCAATTTAAGTGTGGGAAAGAAAATTCTGTGGGTGACATTTATAAAGAGGAGAATATTGTAATGACCCGAACTATTATGAACAAAATTCTCCTTTTTTGATTTTATTGAAGGTATTCTAGTTATAGAAAACACATACAATTATTTTGTTTTATTATAACTAATAGGACCAAAATAATAATTAACTATATTTACCATTGAGAATATAGTTGTTGAATAGTGATCACATAACAAGTATAAATAAAGGGGTTTAACATATTCTTTTGACATAAATAAAGGAAGTGATGACCTCAACTAGCAAGATCATACCCTATGAAGCCTATTTATCAAAGCTTCCAAGGGAGGTAGAATTTCTTGAATATTTACTAGAGAAATCCCAAGATTAGATCCAAAATCTTCAGCATGAGTGAAACTGTTTTTGAGATATTTTTAAGCTCATTGAGATCACAACCAAAACCATGTTCACTGAATGGACCCATAAATGAACCACCATCATACACCTTACTTTTAGGGTGTATAATGGTGTAATAAAAACATATGTATCAATAAAATATCAATATGAATATTAACATTAATTATAAATAATTAATTAAAATATTTTTATCCTATTATTTTTACTTTGTAAATTATTTTTGAAGAAAAAATTGTTTTTTGTTTAATATTCAAATACAATTAAACAATATATTTTGATAAATTATTGGATTTTTGAAATATATAATATTTTAATGGATTATTATTACTAAATAATATTTATCAAATATAAATTATCATATAATATTTATGATGTTAAATGTAATTTTATTATGGTTTGAAAAATATTATTATAAAAAACCTTTCACTTCAATAAGCATCGATTTTATTTTGAAAGTAAAAATTCACATATTTAGAAAATTATTTTGATAAAATAAATATTTTTTTGGAATAAGGATATAAAAATTAACTAAAAGTAATTTTTTCATAATTTTCCAAGATAGTCGAATTTTTGGGTTAAAAATAAATAATATATAAATATATAGTGTGTTTTATGACATCCTAATGGAAAAATAGTGATTTAATAAATCCTATAAAATTTATCCTCATCCAAATATATGTATTACCATTAAAATAATTAAATTTTATGTTTATTTTATTTATTTTATAATTCCTCAGTGAATTCTCCATGATGTATAAAACATTTTATGATTTTAGAATCATTTCATTGAAAGTGTGACTCACCACCACAAAATCAATGGAATTATTTTATTATCTTAGAACCTTAGACATAAAATAATTTAAACTAATACAATTTTTCAAAAATATAGGGAAAAACCATTTGATGGTTTGTTGTTTTCAAAATTTTATTATTTAGTGTCCAAAACAAAAAATAATAAAGGAATACCCTTCCTTTCAAATATAAACACTACCAAAATTCCATTTCTCTTCATTAAAACACATTCATTCACATAATAACTCTTCCCTATACCCTGTATATTCATCCCAAGGTTCCCAAATATCCCAATAAGACTCCCCCAAGCCATCGGGGGCATACATTCATGTAAGGGATCATCAACTCTCTTCTTTTGTCAATCATTTGTTTTATCTCATTTAATTTTCATTTGTTTATGTTTGGATATATTCTTACTAGTCACACTTACATTAAATTTTATTTTTAAATTATTATCTTACTTTTAACTCTCATTTATCCCTCTTATTAACATTTATGTACACCCTTTGCCAGGCTGAATTTCTATAATGGATCCTCACCTTCCTCTCTTTCTTTCAATTTAAGAATCTTATTCGAAATTTTTATTGATAATTAAAATTTGTTATATTGTAATTCATTTAATATGATTCTATTACTATATAGTTTATTTTATATGAATTATATATTATTTATCCTCTTTCATTATTACCTTTATCTATGTTATTAATATGCCAAAATTCTATAATGGATATTCCACCCACTCCTTATATCCACCATTCCTTATTTTAATTTTATTTTTCCTATGATGGGATATGTTATCAAATATACCATTTAATTTAAATTTTATTTATAAATTATTAAATCTCCTTTAAATCACATTTGACCCCACTAAGAACCTTTATGTATGCCTTCTACCATGTCGAAATTTTGTAAGGGTTCTATCCTTTGTCCTCTAACTTCAAGATTCTTTATTATGTTATGCCTTCTATATCAAATTAATTATGTTAGGTAATTTAATTAAATTCCCATTATACTATAAATTCCATGAATAAATTTTGAATGACCCCATTTTATCTCATCAACAAATTTTATGAATTTTTATATGAGGTTGTTATAAATCTGAAATTGCACCACAAATTTCTATTCCAAAATAATTGTATAGTGAATTCCATTACCCATTTATCTATCAAAATTATTCACCTTTATAAAAGATACATATTTATTGAGAAATTACATGTATTTATTCCATATTACTTGATTTTGAAATTAGTTTTGATGTTGAATGAATCCATGTTGTATTATTTATATGGCACACTTAAGAATGAGACTGAAATGATTATGAAGGGTGCACCCTAATAACACTCCAATTCATTTGGTAATGTTTATTTTCATGATACGTCCTGTTGGGATAGAGGGATTACATAGTTATTTTATGATACTTTTTTCCACCATTATGTCTTGGCATATTTATCCTTGACCAATGTTTATGATGTGGTGTTTTAAGTTGTTACCACCTTTCCCACATTATGATTATCATTCTATATAATTCCTTATTATTCATGTTCTATTTATTCTCCTTTGGTATGATTATTGTCTAACATGTGTTTTCTTCCTCATGTTATACCTTTTTTATTCCATTATAAGGATTTATATCTCAACATTTTCTTATGTGTGCCCCTAGTATATCCAATGTTGTGTTAAGTACAAAGGAATATTTTGGTCACGTTTAAGAGGTTTGTAATAAAGATGATGACTTTCATGTTTAATATTTATATGCAATGTACCTAAATTGAAAATAAACTAGAAATCTTGATATTTTGAGTCCTATTAATTACAATTTTTGGTAATAATTCATGTTTAAATATGAAATAAAGAACATGGTTTTAATATGGATGGAGGTGATATTTCTGGTTGTATTGAATCATTTTCAACAAGGATTAAATCCCATCATCACAAGATCAATCCATGGAGATATATGAGGATTTTCCATATTTCACTTAGGGTTTCTGCTACATGGGTTTATGATTCCTCTATTTATATATTTCTATTCTATAGTGGTTTATCTTGTTCACTCTTTTAGAGATATTTTTATTCTTTTCATAGAGTTTATGGTGTGAAATTTTTATATCTATAGATTCTAGTAGTAGAGGTTATTAGAGATCTATACTTATTTTTCCATTCCATTTCGAGGATAAATATAATCCTTGATGTATGGGAATTGTATCTTCTCTTATTTCTAGTTCAATTGTGAATTTATCATTCACTATCTTGATGGGTCATGGTGGAATTAACATTAATAAATATTCAAATATAATTAAATAATGGATGTTTGTTTTGGATCACAAAAATTTCACATGTTTACACCATATTGACTATTAGCCTATTGATTTTATAGGTAGTGGAATTTCTCTTATTGGTGTTGTAGTTTCGCATGTTTTTATGCCAAAAAATTTGTTAATGAACATAGATCTGGAAATTCTTGATAAAAAATAATTAATATGCATGAATAATTGTTATTATTGTTCTTTATAATTGTCAGAAATTGCTGTGATTTTTATGCATGTTTAAATAATTTATATTTATTTATTTGTGAGGATTTAGGTTTCCCATGGTTGTACCGTATGTTAATTTAATTGGTTCATTCAAGTAAGAAATGAATTGGTTTATCTATAAATTATTATTTAGGTTTGAGTATTCCATTATTCTTTTGAAGGTTGGATTCCTTAGTATTAGGGCATAGATGGATGGTTAATAGTTTATTTTTTTCTTACTACCTTGTGCATTTTCACTATATTTAGAGCCTTGATATGAGACATGATGTGATTTTGGGATTACTGCTGGTTCAAAGAGAACTTGGAAGGTGGTTCTCAAAGTTATGGTAGAAGTTGGCCTCGATTATGATGGGATGGTTGGTGATTTACAAAGTGGTGTATGGGTTAGCACAGGGACTAAAGGAGAGGATTGAAACTAGGGTTACCCATGTCTGAAAAATTGAATGTTTATTTTATAATTTGTTAATGAATGTTTTTGTTTTATAGATGGATGAGTTTCTTATTTTATTAATTTTTCCCCACTTTTTAGCACACCGATTTATTTTATGTCATTAAATATGTTATGGTATATTAGGATAAAATCTATACGACCTAGAATTGTGGGATAATAATGGATATTAAATAATTTAAACCATGGTACTGGGAGTTCAATTGTGTAATTTGGATAATTGGTCAGTAGTTGTCTGATTTTAAATATTTTCCGGAAATAAATAATTAAAATATCATTTGAAATGATATTTTTTAGGTTATACAGTCCTTAGTAGTGTTATACATCTGTCTTGAGAGGTGATAAGTGTAACTATGATTAATCCTAGGTAGTTTCCCAATGTGTTTTTTGAGCTATACATATATTACTTATGTTATGTTACTTTAAAAGCTACACCACCTATTTTTGTTAGGTTACTAACACACAATCAACTCCAGCAGGGGGTCCCTAATATCCAAGTTGGAGAGGATGGATGGATGACTCCCCCCTTCCCCCCACTCTATTCTCATTGTAGTGGATATATTATGTACTGTTAGGAACAAATGTTATATTCATGGATATGTGTGTAAATATATTTAATGAAATTTGGATTTTTTACACAAATATATAATTGGATATAATGATATAAGTATTTTCATAGTTATACTATATATAGTATGTGATTTCTTGTGGTTTAATACATGGTTTATAGGTTTGGTGGCTTATGTAAACTACTCGGTTACTATCGTGAGATAAGAATGCTGGTGATCAGATTATATTACACACAAGGTGTAGATTATTATGATATTTCTTATAACACATGTGGATTATTAGAGAGAGATGTATTAACAAATGTGACATTGGGATGAGCGAAAAAATGGATGGTAAGTGGTATTAGTGTACCTTCACATTTTATTACTCTCAATATTATATTAATACTCATATTTGATAGTCAGTGAGAGAGGGAATGTGAGGAAGTGAACTTAACATAACATATTAGGTGATAATTTAGTTTTATCAAGTATTCTAGGGGATCTAGTATTCGTTTTTCACATTTTCACAGGAGGCTTCGGGTGGGATCCTTATATGTATATTGTTATGTTCACCCCAATCTATATAATTTTTTTGGTCCGTATGATTTTGTTGGTGACTATTCTATATATTAAAAGATTGGGGAGCTTTCCATGAGCTATTTGGGATTTGAGGTTTCTACTGAGCTTTTCTTTTGGTGATCATAATTTACTTTTTTTTAGTTATTTTAGTTGTATGAAATTATATGAATTTATTATTATCCTATATTATTTATGAGTGGGAGTAGTTTGGTAGTCTCATCTTCTCTCTGATTACTCATTATCTTTTTAGAGGGTAATGCCTCCCATTTATTTGTATGATATTCCCTCAATGTTAGCCACTTTCCTGTGGCATATGAGAGAGAAAATCATTTTTCATTTTTTCCCTCACATAATTATTGACCCAGGTGGGATACCCTTGGGGTAATGATATACTTGTATCATATGTTATATTGAGGGATATAATTGAGTTTGTAGGTTAGAACAACTGATAATTACATGATTTTGTAGGGAGATATTGTTACCTAAGATTAGCATGTGATGTACATAAGGGAGACTAGCTAAGATACCGGTATTTAAGTTCACCTATGATCATATTCAAGGAAAATATTGTTTCTTAATCATACTAAGATAAGTGATATGAGTTATGGTCTAGAGAGCTAGGAAAGGGTCATCCATCATTTTTTCACTTATGATTCAAATGAGTAAACTTTTGTGTTAGGGTGATAAGGTTTTTAATTAATCCTACATATTCAATATTCTAGGTTTAGTAGTCCCTATACATTTTTTATTTGGAATGTATTAGTCTTGGTTGACATCCTCTTCAGGGTCATACTGAAGATGTTCAGTTTCATGTGCTAGTATGTCACTTCAGAGTTGAGGTTGACTATGATGAAACTTAGAGAGGGACACTTCAATAGTTTTGGCACTTGAATTAGTATACTTATGATGGATCTGTTACAAATTCAAAAACATAGTAATTATTTTATGATATGTAGGTAACTTTCCCATAAATTTGTTCTTAGATAGATCCCTGAGATTCGTTGGAAATGTCGATGCCATGTGGGGAAGTTAGAAAATGGTGGTTTTATTCATTAGGGATTATGAGGTGTTAGAAATTTTTTGAAGTTGTTTTAAGATCATATAAGATCCACATTTCTTCCTTTGACTAAAAAACCATCAGAATTTTCATACCCATCCACCATGAAATTCTGATTTGTGGGTGTTCAGAATCCATTTTAGGAACATTCTATGATATTCTTCAAACCTATTTCCAGATGAGTAGGCCAGTGTGACTCATTTCTTGGATGTTTTCTATTTATAGATCCAGTGTAGGGTCACTCAATTGATGTTATCAACATATATTAAGGAACTGGTGATATCATAGGTTATTTAAAGTGTGCAATCCATGATTGAATCATCCAGAGAGGGGATTTATCTAGATTCCCCATATATCAGAGTTATGGTCTGGGGTTCCTAGTTTCCGGGACAGAAGTGTTTTTAGAAAGCCTAGTGTAGGCTATATTCCCTTTCAAATTATTTCATTGGGGTGGAGGCACTTAGTCCTCTTCTATGATATCAAGTGTTTTTTCTTATGGAGGCCATAGTCATCAGTGGTTGGTGTGCCCAATCTTGCTGATCAAACAAAGTGAAACTAAGGGTTCGCATCATGATCCATTGTTATAGTATTATCATTTGAGGCAACAAAAATATGGTTCTCTAGCCAATGATCAATATAGTAGATATAGGGCATGAATTAGATATCCCTATGATACTCCTCATTCTTATAGAGTAGGGTGTGGCTCTATTGATTGTTGTCATCAATGCCATAGAGGTCATGGGTAGTTCATGTCCATATGAAAGCTCTAGTGTTTCCATCTCCAAGAGACAATGAAATCAATATGGTACCCTGTTCTTATTTTTTATTTGGGAGCATGACTTATTTTATTCATGATAAATTATCTCCATCATTTCACATAAATTGGTCCAGGTTTTAGTAATTAATATAAAGAGGCTTTTACTACCCTAGAGTTTTACTCTATTAGTTTCTGTTCAGGCTAATATTTTTGGAGTTTATTGATACTATGAGCTAGTTCTGCATCAACAGCACTCTTGAGGAGATTTCTTATGTAGATTACATTAGGAAATAGATCATGTTCAATGAATATAAAATATATTATTCCATATTGATATGTAATTGACAACCTTGTCTTGATTAGAGTAATTCCTAGTCTTTAACATCCATGATTACTGAGTTGATACCAATTTCATTAGAGGACCACTTATATGTATTTCTTAGGGTTATGGAAGAATACCCTGATGACTTTTTGAAGATATTTTGTCATAACCCCCTCACTAGGAGGACATGTTTTTGATAGATCTATAGTTAGGATATTATCTAATTTCAATGTCTTCGAATAGGATGGTGCATGCATAATTGTGGGTGATGCAAATGTTGATCAATGATCTCTTGTAGTGAGGTTTTATTCCACTGATCATGTCACTATTGGTAAATGTTATTTTTTTACACAGGTAAAGATGATTATAGTAATTTTCTATGTATTGATCATCACTACATGAATCAGGTGATAATGAAGAATCTCTACCCCCTTTGTCGGATTGATGATTGAATTGATTAACTAAAATGATCTTGTTGGTTCTTGAATATTGATTTATGTTTGGGATATAATAATTTGAGGTTGAAGATTTAATATATTAAGTAGACTTCATTTTGATGTCTTTATTGGAATTATGAGTTATTTTTTGACATCATTTATTGTGATGAACTCTCCAATATTATTCATGTGAATGATGAATTATGTTTTCTGAGAGATTCTGGTCTAGTTCATTGTTTCCTTTATTGATGATATCATTCTGTTAAACACACCTTAATAGAGAACACATATTTTATTCAAACAATTTTGGGATTTATTCACCATCAAAATCTATTCTATAATCTATAAAAGCGTGATTTTAGGTCTCATGATGTTTTCCTCATGGTTTATGCAGTTTCCCAACATAGAGTGGTTGTGAATCATATTAAGATTGAAGTGGTCATTTTTTTGGAACCTCAAAATAATGTAAGATACTAATTGGAATTGAAAGAAATTATAGGTTTTTTATACTATAATTATGATAGATTGTGACCCCAATAAAAAACATGACAAAAAAGGATTATGAGTTCTTACGGACTAACAAGTTTTAGGATTATTTTGAGTACTTAAATGGGATATTGGTCAGTGCCTTGATTATTCATTTTCTAGAAGTGGGAGTTTAGTTAGAGGTTTCCTATAATTATTCATTTCTTGGTTTGGTTCATGTCCAAATAAATTATAGGGTGGTTGTCTCTTATAGGACATTATAGTTATAACCCCATTGATATAGAGATTCCACCCATCCTGTCACGTTATCATTTGTGTTGTTTTCCATGATGTTTTGGTGACCCTATCTTATAAGTAAATACATTATGATTTTTAATAATCACAATTTTTTGATGTATGAATTTTACATATATGAGTTGAGCATGTGACATGATTATTTTATGGAATTCTAGTAGGAATTTTACATAGATATTTTTTATATGAGGGTAATGTTTTAGTCAGTGAACTATGTATAAAGTCATACAATGGTTTTGAGAATGAGTATTTGGATTCTAAGATATTATTAGAAGAGATATCCATGATCCAAATTTATATGGGAGTTTTTTGCGGCGTAGAATACCATTTTTGTATGATGATGCAGTCTTATTTATTGTAAAATGTAAAGGAGTCTCGATTATAGGATTACTAGGTAGAAAGCTTAAGAGATCGAGTTGTGTGTGGTGATGATCTAAATGGATTACTTAGGAATGATCAATAATAGAAATTATACTAGGGTAGGACTTTCATTCATTCAGTAATGCATTAGGTGGATCTCTATGAGTTCTATAGGGCACCCTAAATATCCTATCCCAGAATGAAAAATATGTACCTTGCTATGAGAGGTCAGTCTGGGTGATCTGGTTGAAGTGTTTAGTTTTAGAGTATGTGAATCGATATTTAGTCTACCGAGTGTTGAAGTTTAAAATCCGTGTCATCAATGGTTTTCTCCAACTATTATATTCTACTCAATGGATGTGAGAGGAAGTTTTGATGGATTTTCTCACCGATCTACGAGGTGATACAATATTTTATGATTCTATATGGGTAATAGTAGTCTATTTGATGAAATGAACACACTTACTAGATATCAAGGATTCAATCTATGTTGAAAATTTGTTAAGTATTATTTATATTAAGAGGTGAGGAATCATAGTCTTATCAACCATCATTGCGGATTGTGAACCTTGTTTCAACTCGAGAGTATAGATATATTTTAAACATGATTCTACCTCTCAATTATTCCCCAACACTTCAATTCATACACATATATATTGTCAAATGGAGGGGAATATCCAAACTCTAGAAGACATTTAGTGAACATTTTTCCTGGATTTTAGTGGTTCATTGGTGAGTCACCTATATTTTGTCTTGTTTTCCTATAATAATAGTTTTCACTAAACTATAAGTATGACACCACATGAATCATTGTATGACCGGACATTAAATTATCCATTATCCTGTACTAGGGTTTGAGATTCAATAAATCTTTTTCCATAACTAGTGTAAAGCATGATAGAAATGGTTCAGGTGATTCCTTGGTGGATGACAGAAACACCGAATCATTAGAGTCCCTATTCTAACCATATGAGGATGCCTCGGTAGATTAAATATGGAGAACAACTATTCTTGAAGGTGATTTATCATCATTTTATGTGAAGTTTTAGTCATGGGAGTAATATTTATCCCCATTTTATTAGGAATTTTTAGGTTTTGGTGTATGTTGGATCATTCACATACAATTTAAAACATCCCCCAGATGATCTAGATTCATGATGTATTTAATCTGTTACACATTCACCGTATCTTCAATATAATTTTTACATCATCAAATGGGATGATATTTATGTCAACAATGATGCAACCATTAGGGAGTAGCCTATGGACATGCAGGACCATCAAGAGAAGTTATTGTCTTGGTGTGTTATTCCCTTAGTTCATATCCTATAGAGACATAGTGGGATAGAGGTGATCTTATTGGAATGTGAGTCAATCATGCACACTCAGTATCTTGAGTTGTTTTTAATTTTATTCTTTTATTAAAATTATATTTTATGATGTTGAAATTTATCTCTATTATGATATAGTTTTCTCTTCCTTGATTCCTTTTTTATTTCCTTACCCATACTTTAGAGGTATCTTCAAAGGGAGAGTTTAACATAGTTTTTCTCCTTGACATACTAAGTGATATTGTCGTTCTATAATTACCATTTGTACTTCCCTTATATCCATGATTAGTTTTATATATCCATTGTTAGAATTGTTTTTGAGTCATCTAATGTAAGGTCCCAACCCCGTTTAGGCTATTAGTTTGAGTGTTTCCAAAGTCTGGGGTTCTTAGAAGATAATATCGGGAATTGTTTTGCTAGAGTTTTTGAGGTAAAGTCTATATATAAGATTAATTAAGAACATAAAATATTTTTAATGATGTGAGAGTGAAGTTCATGATAAGAGGGCTCATTCATGACTAGGGGAAGAGTAGTTAGTGGGGTTTGATTCACGGTGTGATTCCTTGGATCATAGTTTGAATGGATGAGGGGATTATTTTGGTGAATTTATCCCCCAACAATTCAAGCATGAAAATGTTTTCCATGACATAAATTGGTTCTTAGTTTATATGATATTGGTGATGTGTTTTTAGGATATCCATAGAGTCTATCCATTTATGACTTGATTGACACATTTACACCATGAATGTGCTTCTAGGAGAAAGCATAAAAATTATTTTCCCCCTAAAATTATATAAAAATAATCTAAATTCAACAAAACCCAATGTTTAAATTAGTGTGATTTTCGGGTTTTTTGAATCCCTTATGATTTGGATTGATGTACAACCTCTCATGATTGACCGATGGAGATCTGAGGTAAATTTTCCATCATTCTATTATGCATTCCTCTCTATTAGGGTTTTACCCCCCATTCTATTTTTCCAAAATATGATGATTTATATCAATTTTTATAATAGATTTATTTCGTTTAATTCCTGATAATTCATGTAATAAAATCCTTAATAGGTTTATATCCATATCAGAAGAAGTGATCAAATATCTATGCATGTTGTTCCATTCTTCTTTTAGAATCATTGAAATAATCAAGGTAGTGTATTCATTTCTTATCTAATTTTAATTAATTTTATAGATTAATACTTATTTATCTCGTTAGGAAAATATGGAATTATCATTAATTAATATTAAATGGGAATTAGATAATGGATTTTTGTTTAGGTTATTGAGATCCCATGTTTTTACATCGTGTTGATGGTTTGACTCTTTATTTCCCAAGTAGTTTCATTTATATAGAAATTATTATTGTTTATAATACTATTATTCATGGAAATTAGATAAAGACTATAAAAATGGTAATTATTGATGAATAAAAAATAAATATACTTGTTTATTTGTTACTTTCCTTCTATATAATTGACCTAAATTAAAGAAATTGAAGAATGTTTAAATAATTTAGAACTCTTGATAGAAGATTCCTTATGTTTCCCACTGTTGAAACCTATGTTAAATGAATCAGTTAATTCATTATGTTAATAAATTGGTTTATTTAATGATTATTATTTTGAATAAGTGTTCTAGTATGATTATGCAGGATGGATGTATTGGTTATAGGTCCTAGATTCCCTGTTAAGAGTTTTTTGTTTTATTTATACCTTGTGTGTTATTTATGGAGGTGGAGACATACAATATGACATGATGTGAGATTGGAATAGATGATGGCTTGGAAATAAATGGTAGAGGTATCCCAAGTGTGCGGATCCTGTGATGGTGGGATGGATGGTGATATACATAGTTGGGGTGTAGGATGGGACAAGGATAGATTCAGAATAATGAATTTTGGTTTTAACATGTCTAATTAATTAAAATATGGGTTTTTTCTTTGTTAATGTCATGAAACAACCCTACCCGGGCTTGAGCCGCAACTACCCCAAGACTGCCTCCATAGGCCAGGGGAAGGCGATAATTGTTGAAGGCTAAACAACACAGGGAGACATTTTCTTGAGTACCTGTGCACACACATGAAGCCCACTCAATGTAATAGTGCAGAGTAAAAGAGAAAGAAAAGTACCAAATACTATAAACAACCACAAAGAGTGCATCGACCTATAAACAGTACAAAGAATGTGTCGAAGGTAAACTAAAAAGAAAAGGGCAAAACATGCACCCAACCAAAAAAGTGCCACAACCCAGAAACATGTAAACAAAATTAAATAGATGGGAGAGTCCCACACCTAGAACCCGACTACGACCACATCACACAGTCCAAGCTCCCAAACTCTTAAGCTCCTCTGTAGTCACAAGTAACCGGTCTGTCATCTGCAAGGGCACACCAAGTGCGGGAAAATACCAAGAAGGGGTGAGTATAAAAAATACTCAGTAGGATGCCCTGAAGGCTTGAGGGAGCAACAAAGGAGGTACTAAAGAGGTGATCAGTATATCGAACAGGTAAAAGTAAATGAGTACAACCAAGGGTACAGTAAATAATACAACTCAACCCAACAAGAGGAAGTATGTAGACTTTTCCTAACACAATTAGCTAGAAAGGGTGAGAAGATGAACTTCCTGTCGGGCCTTATATACCTATATAAGGAGAGTAGACTCATCCAACCATGAGAATATTGACATAGAAAGCACATGGAATACCCCACACATCTTCACCTCTCATGGAAGGAGAGTAGCCAAAACCCAAAGAGTGGGTACTGGAACAAGGTATATACATACCCATATGCTCAATCAAGAAGCCCGAACAAGATAATAAGGGGATCACCATCCCATAGCTCAGCACAAGAAAGTGAGTAGCCAACAGTCTCAGAAGTAACCACCATTGATGCCCAGTATCCCGCATGCCTGCCCCGAACTGCAATTCAAGGGGCTCAAATCACCCCTCCTCGACACTATCTGCATTAGGTGGCACTGACTCACCCTCATGGTTTTAGTTTGCGTCATAAGGACGTGTATCAATGGGGAAACTGCCCCTCGTACTTGAGAGTTATGGGGAAAGTAAAACCACACCTCATCACTACCCCGCAGTCGAGAGGTCTTCTGGAAGTCAAAGTCATCACATCACTGACTCGTACAACCGAGGGTCCCGCTCCGGTAATCACAGAGAAAAGCCACAGACTAGCCTAATAGAAAGGACTGAGTCTGAAAGAAGTCATCGGGTAACCCACTACCCAGCCCCAATGGAGGGTTAACCCTAAGAGGTCATCAGGTAACCCACTGCCCAGTCTCTACTAGAGGGTAAACCCTAAGAGGTTGTCAGGTAACCCACTTCCAAGTCTCTGCTGGAGGGTAAACCCTAAGAGGTCGTCGGATAACCCACTGCCCAGCACTGCTGGAGGCTAAACCCTGATAGGTCGATGGGTAACCCATTTCCCAGCCCCACTAGAGGGTAAACCCTGATAGGTCGATGTGTAACCCACTGCATAGCTGCACTGGAGGGTAAAGTCTACAAGTCTTCGGGTAACTCACTGCCCATCCCTAGTGGAGGGAAAACCCTAGTAAGTGAATGGGTAAACCACTGCCCATCTCGGCTGGAGGGTAAACCCTAATAGTTCAACGGGTAACCCACTGCCCATCCCCACTGGAGGGTAATCCCTAATAGTCATTGGGTAACCCACTGCCCAGCCCATCAGGAGGTTAAACCCAGGACTAGTCCGATATCTCTGCACTGCTCGTGCTATCATTGGGTGTCGCTAACATCGCAATTGTGCATTGGGTTGGAGTGCATCAAAGGAGCCTCCGACCAATGCCCTTTCATATTTACATATTTAATAATATCACTTAATAGGATCCGCTCATGTGAACAAATTACACATTGTAATCCTCGCTGAAAAACACGTGAGATAGACTACTTACTCCCTAGAAACAACCTCTTGATGAAAAAGTTGTTCGACACTACTTTAGGCCCTCTCGGTGTCTTATGGGGCCCACTCTCAGTCTCTAAAGAGGTTGGGTGGACTGCTCCATTGCGATGGCCATGTAAAAACACCCAGAAACAACTATTCATATGCCCCAAATAGATGCCTGTAGAAAAAGTGGCAGTACGCTGCACACAGCTTAAGAGACTGCTCATGGGTCCCACACCTCAACTCCATCATCAACGCCTGAAACCACCCCAATCAATTTCACCTCGATAACATGCTCACAACATTGTTTATAGCACCTAAAACAGACTCTGGATGCAGAAGTTGAAACTCCCCACGTTATACAAAAAACGGGGCCCTGTGGGGCCCACACCTTGAGCCCGAATTTAGGCGGGTGTATTTCGCCGTTGCAATCCCCTCAGAAAAAACTCATGAATGAGTACTAAAACACCCTAAACGAATGTCGGGTGAAAAAGTGTCATTTCACCATAGAGCGCGTGAACTAGGCCATGTGGGGCCCGAACCTTGTCTCCAACCTGAACAATTCAGAAAGCATCTCAAAAAGTCCGCACGAGGATTCGAGTCACGCTGCCACTGACGGGGCGTCTAATCGGACATCCCAAGTATGAGTTAAGTCCGACACAATAATTAATTAATTAATTGAATAATTAATTAATTATTCACATTAAGCATTTCACGCCACGTGGAACAAAAACAACCCGCAAAGGTTCTGAACCAACTCTGGAAGGACCGACTCACCTTTAGGGCCACAACGCCTCTGACGGCATGTCAAACCGACGTCCAAGTCGTGAACCACATCCGACGCAACATTAATAACAATTAGTATTATTAATGTAAATGGTTTCGGGTCACCTGTCTTTAGGTGGAGAACCCAAAAACCCCAAAACATACTTCAAAAAGTCCATCCTGTTAACACCGACCTACAGCCACAGATGGCGCATCAATCGGACGCGCCGTTTAGGAAATGCTACCCCTTGAATGGAAGGGGCCCAACCGGGCCGGTCCAACCCGGCTGAACCAGTTCGGACCACCGGCCCGCGGCCCAGCCACAGGTCTGGTCCAGTTCGCCGCGACCTGCTGTCCGCGACCCACCCAGCAGCACCGGACCTGCCTTGGGTCCGGTTTTTTTTGTTTTCTTTTTTGTTTTTTAAAACTAGATCTGCCAACAGGCCGGTCTCCGCCGCGTCACCCAGCAGGACCCGCGCATCTTGGGTCCTTATCTCCCAGCAGACCGGCCGCATGGCCAGTATTTCTCAATGCGCCAGCAAGACCCACAAACCGTGGGTCCTGGATTCCTCAGCATGCCCAAGGCTAGGACTCAGAATCCCCTTCGACCACGCCGGTCGGCGACACCCTGCAGCGCACCAGCTCACCTCGCCGCCTCTCCACACCAGCACCGCCCAGCTCTACCGCTGGGCTCCGCCGACCTACTCGGCTCCCCCCCAGGTGCCCCCTTCTCACGCCACCATACGGCCCTGGTTAAGCCTTGTCTTTCATCCTCCCGCACTCCCGATGATCTCTTGCACTACCTCTGAAGCTCTCAGTTCCCGAAGTACCATCACCAGCCAACTGGGCTGACCCTCTTCCACAGCTCCCTATCACTGCTCCAGCGACTACGTCGGCCTCGTGAGACTCCGTCGTCGCTTTCCATGCTCACACCAGCTGAACTGATTGGCCTTGCCATTGGATCCACAACAAACCACCACACCCTCCGGTTCCACTCACCCCACCAACTCCGGCCCAAGTTGAAACGAATATACGATCAAAGATCAGAAATCCATGGACCCAAATCGACACAGCTTCATGCCCTGCTCGACGATCCATAGACATTCCATCATATCGAAAATTAGACGACGACTAACCTGTGAAGAACACACAAATAAAGAGAACAAAAAGAGATCGCTCGATAGACTTGATTGATCGGTCATCATTGTTAATGTTCAAAGTAGTCGAATTGACAATGAAAAAATATTACGAATAAAAAAGAATATTAATTGGGGATACCGAATTTGAAACAAATAATCCTACCAAGAATTGTATCTTTTATCAAATAAGAACATGCTCGCAAAGATTCTATGTGTTCATTGCGCTTCAGAACACCTCGATCCAAAGCTTTGTCGTCGTCCGCAAAAGGGAGGATGAGGATGTGAAGGAGGAAGAGAGAAAGGGAGGAGGGGAGTTGCTTGGGGGAGGAGAAGGGTTTTCCCAAGGAGAGGGTGGGGGAAGAAGATATTAAATAAAGAAAATTAATTAAACCATTAATTAATTAAAAACTCAAACCAATTTAAATCCACATATGAAACCCCAAACGCAGTGAAAGTTAGGTCACGCCTAGGGTAAAAACCACCTCTCGAGCACAAAAGTGGTCTCAGAATTTTAATATGAGGCTCCATTCAAATGATATAAAATCTAATGCCCAAGGCCTCTAAATTAAAAAAACACCATGTGTGATATTTTTCACAGAATGCCCACACCTGCGAAAATTACACCCTTCCTTGGGTAAACGGAACGATCCAGACTCAACAGTGCCCTCTATTTTTTAATCTAAGCTACCGTTTAAGAGATAATTGAGTTTAACCATTAAATAAATAAATTATTTATGTATTTATTTATTTAATTTTCTGCTAACAGGCGGGGGGTCCCAACGTCCCGCGCCGACATGTTCTATGTCGTTCTTGGGGTAAAACCCACATTTCGGACACATACATACTCTCATATTTAATATCTGAATTACTGTTTTGAAGTTATCCCATTTATTTTGTGTGACCAGTGTGAATGTACTGAAAATTTAATTTTGGCCACACCAGGGATCAGAATTGTACGCCATCTAAAGGCGCTGCTCTAGAATATCATTAAGAAAATTATATACTCTTTTATAGAAAAAACTGAGTTCTTACATCATTCCCTCCTTCAAGCTTCTTGTCCCCGAAAAGCAAAACCGGGGAACAAATCAGGGTACTCAGCCCACACATGGCTCTCCCATACCCTGAAGAACTCTTGCACAATACCACTTCAATGTACAAAGACCAAAGGATTTGGTCTGTTCACGTGAGGTCTACCCTTGCCGATGACGTGTATAAAAGAACACACACATCTCCCCTGGTATGTCACATGGGAGGCATCATTCACTCACTCCAGACTTTGTTGGGTTAGGGAATGGTAGTAGACAACCTCGCCATCCCTTCACATGATCTCAAATGGCCCGAAGGCCCTTGGAGGTAACTCGCCTCCCCGATCGAACCCCTACGTCACATGCTGCGACTGGAATCAACGTTTGGACCTGGGAAAAAGCCCGGTGATTCCCTCCTTCTGAATATCCATATGGTGAAACACCCAAGGATATCTGGTCACGTGAGGTTTCATAGTCGATGTCCCACGACCAAGACTCTATTATACGGTCAAAAGGAGAAGGAGTTGCTACCATCGACTAAAGAGAATGGTTCCATGCTTTCTATTCCACTGACACAGGGTTACACCGACACCCCACATCACCCTAGTAAAAACTCAACCAAGGAGTAGGGAGAAAGGAATTTCACACATGGAGTCTAACAATTCTACTGAAAAAAGTAGAAGATCTATAGAGCATACCTCTTATCACCTCATGCTCTATAGGATTGAAGTCATCCAATTCTCACGGATGTCCGTGGTCACAACTGTCAGCTCACAGAGCCTGATGTGGACCACCTTGTGGTGATGGAAAGACCTCATAATGTTGTCCCCCACTTCTAGCTCCTCCCACTTCTCTGCAAGTATCACCTCGATGGGCGCTACTCAGATCACAACGCTACATCTACCACGATGGTGCACCTGCTGCCTACCCAATTTTCTCAGCGTTCCTGGTCAAGCAGTCCCATGCCAAGTGACCTCACCCATTGCAATCATAGAACTGGAACTCTTTGGGATTCCCTATTGCCCCCCCAGTGCCACCATGGTGTACGACCACGCCAATGAGTCCAGTTATCAGAAATCCACCAATGTTGAGGTTCTGTCAGCCGATGCCCGCTAACTGTGGTAGATGTCTCGGCTCCATCGTGCCCATTGCCACCGCCAACTGTAAAGGGTGATAGGAAAATCTCTGTCACCAGCTCCTGATCTAGCACCCCAGCATAAGTGGGGATGCACAAGGGAACTATGACAACATGAATCTCTCTACGGTGACCCTACTCGAACTTCTGTGCTGAAAAGATTTCGTCGTGGACCAAGTACTGGTAAAAACGTGCACGGTCTGCAAAAATAGTCGCATACCCAGTCACCTTCATCCCACCCTGCAGAAACTATTGGAGCTCTTGGATCCGAATGGATCCTAAGAAGGAGGGTTAAAAATCCTCACGAAACAACAGCTGAAATTCACCCCAAGAATGTGAAGACTCATCAATTAACTGAGTCACCAGAATCCACCAACGACCAACTACCCCGTGGAAAAGGTTGGCGGCCAAGGCCACCATCAGATCTTCCAATGTCTTCATAATCCTGAAAAGGCGAACCACTATCCCAAGACAAACCTCTACTGCCTAAGCGTCTGACTCACCACTAAACCTCAGTAGTCTCTAACGCTGGCACTCACTGAGCATTCTCAACCTACTGGAGCAATATACTGCTCACCAGGTGTGGGTGCTGCTACCGGCCCACTCAAAGAAAAGGACTCGCATGATGGGTCCTAGACTGAGACCTCAAAGCTCACAGGGTCGTCATCACAAACCAAATCTGGTATCTTAGCTGGCTGTCTTCGCAGAGACATCCGGAATGTTATCAAGGAGTTCCATGGTCAGATGAGCATATATGTATATAACAGTAACAACAACGGTGTGCTAACTCAAGAAGGATAGTTAAGACTCAATCCTATGTGATGCACAAACCAATTTCCATGCAATGAGTGTCTCAGCATGCCGAGTCGACAAGTGGGTTATCAGGGTCCTAGTGAATGGATATGTCGGCCACCGCACCATCACTGGACTCCCTGGACTAAGATCCACTCTCAAGACACATTGACACATTTTCCCTAAATGCCAAGCAATTCCTTTCTAGGGATGTCCAAACAACACCCCAAGGAATGAACCATCTATGATACCACATTATCATGACACGACACTACCCGTGCTCGAGCCGAAACTACCCCAAGCCCGCCTCTATAGGCCGGGGGCTGGAAAAAAGTGTCGAAGGCTAAACAACTCGGGGAAGCCTTTGCCTGAGTACCCATACACACACATGCCACCCACTCAATGCAATAGTGCAGAGTAAATGAGAAAGTAATGTACCAACTTCTATAAACAACCACAAATAGTGCATCGACCTCTAAACAGTACAAATCAAGTGCCGAAGGTAAACTAAAAATAAAATGGAAAAACACGCACCCAACCAGAAAACTGCCACAACCTGGCAATGGGTAAACAAAAGTAATCATCTAAGAAAGTCCTGCACCTAGAACCTGACTACGACCACCACACGCGGTCTAAGATCTAGAACTCCTAACCTCCTCTGTAGTCATGAGAACCATATCCATCGTCTTCTAGGGCACACCAAGTGTGGGAAAAGCCCAAGCATGGGTGAGAATAAAAAATACTCAGTAGGATGCCCGGAAGGTTTGAGGGAGCAACAAAGGAGGTACTAAAGAGGTGAGTTGTAGATCGAATAGGGAAAAGTAAAGGAGTACTGTTGGGAAAAAATCTCTCAAGGTAACATTGTAGTATTTTTGGGTTGATTGTCTTTGTTGACAAAGAAGGTTTCCATGGTTAATTTTCAAGTTCCAGAGATATTGTTGACAATCAGTGTTGACAAAGTAACATGAAAAAGTAATGGACGATCTAGAGGTGGTACAAAAGAGCAGTACAAGGTGGCGTCGTTTTGCTGTGTTTGGTAAATATTTGGGGTCCAAATTTTTGAGGTTGGTGACCATCACGAAATGTGGATTTCCTTGAATATCTTTTTTAAATATGGAAAAGTCATGAGTTTCGTGAATATATGCTTCATAGATTGAATTTCATGGAGACAATAAAAATTTTAACGGTGTTCTTCACGATTACGTCAAGCTTTTCAAACGACTGAGGTTGAAGTGCATCGTGGTGGTTAAGGGCTTTGCAAGGGAGCTTCGTGGTGAAGGCATGAATTAATGTTGACAGTGATGCTCTGTGATTACGTCAAGCTCCGCGATCAGAAAATTTCTGTGGTACTTCATGTTTTTGAGATATGTTTGGCAGGAAATTCAGACCTTCGTGATTTTAGTTGACGTGGCATTGAATTCGCATTGAACGATCGAGGGTCGGTGGAATCACTTTTAAATTGAGGCCAACCCCCATGAGATAAGTAGAGATAATTTTCAGAGAAAATATTTTTTTCTTGGTTCGTGAAGGTTGTTCGCGAAGGTAGTCAGCTTTGCGAAAGAGAGGAGCTTCGCAGTAGCTAATCTAGCTCCGTGAAGGATGTGCACTTCATGAGGCTGCGTGCTCTAAAGAGTGTGCTTCGTGAAGAGACATGATCATCACGACGGCCTAAGAATTGCAAAGGCTTGATCTTTATGAAAAGGAAGGAGCTTCAAAAAGGCTCATTTGAGGTTTGCAAAATTGGGAGCCTCGAGAAGTAGGGTGCTTTGTAAAGGTATTTCCAAAGTAATTGCCTATTTTTCAGAGGCAAAGGGGTATTCATCAGTGGATGAAAGTTGGAGTTTAATAGAGCATCTACCAATAGTTTAGGATGCGTGAATTCATGCAAATGAAGAGACCTACAGGTCTATAAACTGTGAGTGGATCCCTTCCAAGTGTAGTGAGCAAAGGAAGAGGAAGAAGGTAATCCTTTCTATTGGAAGTGATCCAGTGAAAGAGAAACAGGGAGTGTCCCTTGGGATGTCAGTGAGCTAACCTTAAACTTTGTAAAGGTAGTGATAATGGGCATAGAAGTGATCTATCCCGAGCATTATTGGCAGTGAGCCTTAGTGGATTTAGTACAACGACACATTGTTGTTGTATGCTCCTTAGACGTAACTGAGTGATGGTGAACCATGTAAAATTCTCTGTGTCGGCCTACTTGCTTCCCTAAAATGCATTAAAAACATCAACATCAGATAAGGAAGAAAAGAAGTTGTCATAATAAACACACAAGTGCAAAAAAAGTGACCCTTGTAATAAAGTGGTCAAGATCTTGTGGGGCAGGAAGAATTTTGAAAAAGAATATCCATACCCTAATTCACCCTACCCCTCTCAGGATATATAGGCCCCTATTGGCCCTAACAATTTTTATTAGAGGGTCGGTTTCTTTTATTAGATTTGTTTGAACTGACTTTGTGTAGTCGATTTGTGTGGTTAAATTTGTCTTCTTATATCTTGGTGTACCATAGAAAAGAGAGAAACATCAAAGAAGAATTAGATGTGAGGTGATATCCATCTGTGTGGAAGTGTTTATGGAAAAAGTGAGATTCAACTAAAAGAATCGAACAGCTTACTGAAGAAAGGATTAGATGAATTTGATAGGGAAAATATTGATTCACTCAATCATGATGTTGGAATGAGTGAATTACTTGATATTCAAAGTGATACCGAAACAACTGATGATGATGAAGTTTCAGGAAGGAGGCCACCAGTAGATTTTTTCAATATGACAAAGAAATTGGATCAGAAATTATATGAAGAAGTTAAATCTAATGATCTCCATATCCAAGTATTGGAAATTGAGGTCAACAAGCTAAGAGGATTAAATCCAAAGGCTTATTGATGTGGCTACTGACCTAAGGGAGAAGAATGATTCTCAAGGTGAAGAACTACAAAATATGGTTGGAATGAAAGGAAAACAAAAGGATGATGAATATGAAGAGAATCAGAAGTCATATGATGTTTATAATCTTAAAGCTAGAAATAATGATCTAGCTACATAGTTACCTGAAAATATTCAGAAGAATCAAAGGATACAACAAGATAGTGAATCTGTCTCTGAATATATTGCTCAAAAAAATTAAATTAAAGGAGCAGAGTGACTTGGTGGATAAGCTGAAACTTGAATTAGAAAATGAGATATGTAGGTGGGAGGATGTCAAGAAAGAACTCAATTCTCAAATTGAATCAAGGGATATGAAGATTTAACAACTGGGAGGTGATCTTAAATTACAAAAGAAAGAAGAGGATAAATATATTACCAATGGAAATCCCATGTTAAAGGATTCCTTGCACTTACTATTTGATTATCCTTTGAAAAGTGATGATATAGTGAAAAACAAGTATGCTATTTCAAAAGAGATACAACAACATATTTTATCAGCTCAAAGACCATACAATTTGGGAAAAACTGGTATTGGATTTGATGAATCCCCTACTGTTCATGACAGAAAGAGATCTGTAATTAGTCCTAGAAATAGAGAAAATCTGGAAGGTGCTAGAGATAGACCTAAAAGGATAGTTACAAAAATTAGTGACGAGATGTGCTATTTCTGTGGGATTCATGGCCACACATCAAGCTTCTATTCATTGGCCCAAGAATACATTTCAGGCTATGAAAATAGACACTTTGTTAAATTTGATAATATGAAGAAGAATCATGAGAAATCATAGAGAAGAGTCTCTCAGAGGAAAGCATTCATTAGATACTATTACTGTGGAAGAAAGGGACACGCCATGAATATGTGTCAGGAAGCATAGGTGCTCAATGCCAGAGGAAGAACTCAAGTTGCATCAACATCTTGACTGAGAGATGTTGAAATGAGATATGCCTTTAATGGAAGATTCTTCATATGTTCTAATCATGAGAATTTGGAACGATATTGTAGTAAGAAGAATGTGAGAATGTAAAAGGATCCTAGATAGAGATTCTTGAATCTAGTGATGTATAAAGAGAAATCTTAAATTAGTATACAATGTGGTAAGTTGGAGAATAGGCTTAGATCCTCAGGGGAATCACATGAAGATGAACAAAAGTTGTATTAGTCACACTGACAACCGCCCTCTAAGAAAGAACATGAACAATTCAGGATGAAAAAGGGATGAAATGCTACAACTGTGAGTAAGAAGAATGTAGATTCTATGGAGGAACTAACACCAATTAAAAATAGTGTGGTGACTCAGAACTATGATAAAATAAAAACAAACCAAGAATGCATTGAAAAATTTTCAAGTCGTGTGCCACAATAAGAAGTGGAGGAAAGAGTAAGATCCCTACAATGGTGGGAGAAGCAAGGGAAGATAACAAAAAAAGAGATTCCTACCGAGAGAAAGAATAAAGGAAAGTGACATATTGGTGGAACACCAAAGAATGAAATGTCTACCAGTGGGTTTAAACCCCAAATGGTGAGAAAGGCCAGGCCTGCAAAAAATTCATATCAGAAAAAGACACAGCATGTAGGTGATTAATGCATAGTCATATGGTCAAAGTAGTTGAAGTTGGCTGGGCAGCTAGAAGAAGCCAGGAAGGACTTTGATGCTCTTCAAGAAAGAATCAAAGGGTTGGCCCATTAGGATTAACCACAATCCTCTTCATGAGGATTCATGAAGAAAAAACCCCTCTCCCTATGTATATAAATGTTGTTAACTGATAATTCAAGTGTTTCAGGTTTTAGGGAGATACAATCCAATCGGAAGTTTCATCTAAAGATGAAATGTGGAGAAGTGATATGCTTCAGAGTTTCAATTGACACAAATCATGTACCAAATTTGAAGAAGAAAGGGAGAAACATAGAACAATAGGAAGAGATTGTGTTATTAACTTTATCTCTTGTTTCCTACACTGAGTTCAAACTCAGTAGGCTTAGAGATTTTGTTAATGGCTCAATGTTGAGTGCCATATTGGAATAAATGAATCAAGTGGAGAAGAATGGTTATAGGTCTAAACACTGGGCTTAACCACAACATGTGTTCCATAGCGTAAGGGGTGAATTAAAATAAAAAAAGATGCAAGAGTCATCAAAGGAATTATTGGATGACCTAGCTCAGGTGTTGTCTATCGAGAGAAGACATATTGTGGGAGAAGTAACAATAATCATGCATATCATGCTCATTTATTTTGATCTGAGAATGTGGTGCTAGAGGACTATTTTCATGATACCAAGAACCTATGAGAAGTAGTTGAATGGAATGATTACACTAAACAATGAAACAGTGAGAATTTTTTTATTGAATGTGATGAGGAGGAAAGAAACAAAGGGGGAGTATAAGTGACTGATGTTGATTCATAAAAGAATTAGACATGGGAGGTTGTTTCGAGGATAGCATATAAAGAATGTTATCAGGACTAAATGGGTCAATCAAAACAAGATGAATGAAGATGGCACAGTGATTCAGAACAAATCACAATTGTTGTGCAATTTATACTCCCAGATAGAGGGAATAGATGTCGATGAGACATTTGCAGCTATTGCAAGGCCAGAGACAATTAGATTATTTTTAGCCACAGAAGTGAAAAGAAAGTTCAAATTGTTTCAGATGGAAATCAAATCTTCATTTCTGAATGTGTTCTGGAAGAAGAAGTGTATATTGAGAAACCAGATGGTTTTCACATTCATAAATATGAGAAGAAAGTTTATCGATTGAAGAAAGCACTATATGGGTTGAAGCAAGCACCAAGATAATGGTACTCAAGGATGGATCGGTATTTTATAAAGCTTGGATTTAAATTTGGTAGAGTGGATTACAATCTCTACATCAACAACAATAGTAATCAAAGGATGATGGTCCTTATTTATGTCAATGACATAATATTTAGCGGACTAGATGAAGCTCAGTGCAGACAGTTTTCCTAATTCATGAAATGTGAGTTCAAAATGTCAATGATTGGAGAGAAAACGTTTTTCCTTGTTCTATGGGTGACTCAAGGAAGGAATGGAACATTAATTTCTCAATCCAAATAATCCAAGGTGTTTTTGAAAATCTTTGGAATTGAAAATTCTAAGGAGATGAAGACTCTGGTAGCTACACGGATGAAATTTTCCAAATATGAAGATGGAAAAGCATGATTTCAAAAAAATCCCAAGGAAAGTCACATGATTGCTGTGAATAGAATACTTCAGTATATCAAGGGCACAATGGACATAATCTTGATTTATAAAGGAAAATATCAGACAGAGTTATTGGGATATACTGAGGCAGATTGGGCCGGTTCAGGATATGAGAGGAAATCAATGTCTGGAGGTGTATTCTATCTTGGTGGACTATGTATTTCTTGGCTAATCAAGAAGAATTATTTCATCACATTAAGAACTACATAATCTAAGTATATTGCGGCCACTCATGATTGCACACAGTTATTATGGATGAAACAGTAGCTTGATGATATAGGCGTTGAATTGAAGTCTCTGATCAGAATCCAGTGCGAAAACTCAAGTGCTATAAATCTCAACAAAAATACCTTCCATCAATAAAGGAAAAATCATATTGAGATAAATTATAATTTTATCAAGGAGAAGGTTGAGTAAGGAATTGTGATGTTGGATTATGTTCCTAACAAACTACAGGTTGCAGACATTCTGACAAAGGCCTTACCCAAGGAAGCGTTTGTAAGGCATTGACTGGCTGTGGGAGTTGTGTCGACTCCATGCACATAAAAGAGTGTGGATGTGAACTGACCCCCCTCTCCTTGAGGTATTGTGTGTTTTTCTCTAATGTTCTAATATGTGTTCTTTCCAATGTTGCGGACTGCAAAGTGGTGACCTTAGGGTTAGTTGACAAAGGGGGAGAAATAGTGACTCCTCAAGGGGGAGAAACTATGGCTAAGGAAGGGAGAAAATGTATTAGTAAAAGTCACGGGGAGAATCTAACAGGTGGAGCAATTTGATAGGGGGATAGAAATGAGATAGGGTAGAGTATTAATTATGATGATGTAGAAGTGCTCTATCAAAGAATAGATTTCACGACAGTTGAGGTTCATGGTAAAAGCATAACAGTGATGTTGGAATGGTGAGATAAGGTTTCCAGCTATCACCAATTGGTACCAGGATTCGCAAACGATAGAGGTTGAAGCGTATCATAGTGGTGAAGGGATTTGAGAGGGAGCATCATGGTGATGGCATGAAATAATGTTGACGGTGATACTCTGCGATTAAGTCAAGCTCCGTGATCGGAAAATTCCCATGGTGCTTCATGATTTTGAGAGAATTTCGGAGGGAACTTCGGAGCTTCTCGATTTGTGATGATGTGGCGTTGACTTCAGGTGGAAGGATCAAGGATCGGTGGAATGGCCTATAAATAGAGGTCGACCCCCTTGAGAGAAGTAGAGAGATTTTTTAGAGAAAATATTTTTTTCTCGGTTTGCGAAGGTGGTTCGTGAAGGTAGTGAGCTTCACGAAAGAGAGAAACTTTGCATTGGCTAATCTAGCTCCATGAAGGAAGTGAAATTCATGAGGCTGAATTCACTAAGGAGTGTGCTTTGCGAAGAGGCATGAGCTTCGCCACAACCTAATCTTTATAAAGGCTTAAGCTTCGTGAAAAGGCAGGAGCTTCACAATGGCGTGTTTGAGCTTCGCGAAATTAGGAGCCTCGCGAAGTAGGGTGCTTTACGAAGGTATTTCCAAAGGAATTTCCTAGTATTTAGAGTCAAAGGGGTATTCTTCAGTGGATGAAAGTTGTACTTTAATAGAGCATCTATCAATAGTTGAGGATGCGTGCATTCATGCAAATGAAGTGACCCACATGTCAATAAATTATGAGTGGATCCCTTCCAAGTGTAGTGAGAAAAGGAAGAGGAAGAAGAGAATCTTTTCTACCAGTAGTGAGCCAGTGAAAGAGAAATAGGGAGTGACCCTTGGGAAAGCAGTGAGTTGGCCCTAAACATTGTAAAGGTAGTGAGCTTGGGCATAGAAGTGATCTAGCCCGAAAATTATTGGTCGTGAGACTTAGTGGATTTGTTACAACGGCACATTGTCGTTGTTTTCTCCATGGACGTAACCCAGTGAGGGTGAACCAAGTTAAAATATTTATGTCTACCTGATTTCTTCCATGCATTGCATTAAAAGCATCATCATCAGATAAAGTAGAAAAGCAGTAGTCATAATAAACACGTAAGTGAAAACAAAGTGACCCTTGTAATAAAGTGTTCAAGATCCAGTGGGGTAGGAATAATTTTTAAAAAGAATATCCATACCCTAATTAACCCCCCTCTCAGGGTATATAGGCCCTTATTGGCCCTAACAAGTACAACTGAGAGTACAGTAAAGATTAAAACTCACCCCAAAAAGAAGAAGGAAGTAGACTAGTCCTAATACAAGGATTTAGAAAATGGTAAGAAAATTAACTTCCCGTCGGGCCTTCACTACCTATAGCAGGAGAGTAGACTCGTCGAACCACGAGAAGCTGGACAAAGAGAGCATGTGGCATATATCGTGCAACTTCTCCTCTCCTGGGAATGGGGTATATACATATCTATATGCTCAATCAAGAATCCATAACAAGATTGTAAGGGGATCTCCATCCCGTACCTTATCCCAAGAAAGTGAGTTCCCAATAGTCCCTGAAGTAACAACCACTGATGCCCAGTATCCCGCACGTCTGCTCAAACTACAAGTCAAGGGGCTCAAATTAGCACACCTTGACACTATCCGCTTTGGGCAGCACTGACTCGCCCGCATGGTTTTAGGTTTCATCACAAGGACGTGTCTCGGTGGGGAAAGCACCCCTCGTACTTGAGAGTTCTGGGAAAAGTCAAACCACACCTCGTCACTGGCCCGTAGTCAAGATTACTTCTCAAAGTCAAAGTTGTCACATAACTGACCCTTACAACTAAGGGTCCCACTCCGATAATCATAGAGAAAAGGCATAGACTAGCCTAATAGAAAGGACTAAGTCGGAAAGAAGTCATTGGGTAACCCACTGCCCAGCCCCGCTGGAGGGTAAACCCTAAGAGGTCATCGGGTAACCCACTTTCCAGTGTATACTAGAGGGTAAACCCTAAGAGGTCTTTGGGTAACCCACTACCCAGTCTCTATGGGAGGGTAAACCCTAAGAGGTCATCAGGTAACCCACTGCTCAGCTCAGCTGGAGGGTAAACCCTGATAGGTCGATCGGTGACCCACTGCCCATCACCAATGGAGGGTAAACCCTGATAGTTCGATGGGTAACCCACTGCCCAGCTGCACTGGAGAGTAAAATCTACAATTCTTTGGGTAACCTGCTGCCTAGCCCCGCTGGAGGGTAAACCCTAGTAAGTGAACGGGTAACCCACTGCCCATCCCGGCTGGAGGGTAAACCCTAATAGTTCAATGGGTAACCCACCACCCAGCCCCGCTGGAGGGTAAATCCTGATGTTCATTGGGTATCCCACTGCCCAGCCCAGCTAGAGGGTAAACCCGAGACTGGTTCGATAGCTCTGCACTGCCCGTGCTATCACTGGGTGTCTCTAACATCACGACCATGCATTGGGTCAGAGTGCGTCAAAGGAGCCTTCGACTAATGCCCTTTCATATTTCAACATTTAATAAGATCACTTAAGAGGATCTGCTCACATGAAGAGGTTAACCATTGTAATCCTTGTGGAAAAACACGTGAGATAGACTCTTTACTCGCTGGAAATGGTCTCCCGACAGAAAAGTTGTTTGCCACTACTTTAGGCCCACGCGGTGTCTCATGGGCCCCACTATCGGTCCTGAAAGGGGTCGGGGCGAACTGCGCCATTGCGATGGCCTCAAAAAAAACTTAGAAACAACTATTCATACGCCCCAAACGGACGCCTGCTGAAAAAGTCGTTGTACGCTGCACACAGCTTAATAGACAGCCCGTGGGGCCCACGCCTCAACTCCGGCTTCAATGCCTGAATCCACCCCAGTCAATTTCACCTCGATGCCAGGGTCACAACACCATTGACGGCGCCTAAAGAAGACTCCAGATGCAGAAGCTACAACTCCCCATATTATACGCAAACAACACCCTGTGGGGCCCACACCTCGAGCCCGAATTTAGGCGAGTGATTTTTTCCATTGTAATCCCCTCATAAAAACATTAGGAAATGAGTACGCAAACACCCTAAATGGATGTCGAGTGAAAAAGTGGCGTTTCACCATAGAGCGCGTGAACTAGGCCCAGTGGGGACCTCACATTGTCTCCAACCCGAACGCTTCAGAAAGCATCTTAAAGTCCGCATGAGGAATAAAGTAACACTTCCACTGACGGCATGTCAATCGGACATCCCAAGAAGGAGTTAGGTCCGATGCAACAATTAATTAATTAATTGAATAATTAATTAATTATTCACATTATGTGTTTAGTGCCACAAGCAATAAAACCAACCCGCAAAGGTTCTGATCCAACTTAGGATGAAACAACTCAGCTTTAGGGCCACAACACCACTAACGGTGTGTCAAACAGACATCCGGCCCGTGAACCATGCCTGACGCAACTTTATTCACAATTAGTATTATTAAGGTAAAACTTCATGGGGCACCCATCTTCGGGTGTAGAACCAAAATACCCCAAAACATACTTCAAAAAGTCTGTCTTGTTAACACGGACCTGCAGCCGCATACGGCGTGTCAATCGAACACGCCCTCTAGGAAATACGGCCCCTTGAATGCAAGGGGCCTAACTGGGCCGGGCCACCCCGGCCGACCCTATTCGGACCACCGGCCCGTGGCCCAGCCGCGGGTCCAGTCCAGTTCGTGGTAGACCACTGGCCGTGGCCCACCCAATAGCACCAGACTCACCTCGGGTCTTGTTTTTTTCTTGTTTTTTTTTTGTATTTTAAATCTAGACCGGGCAACCGGCGAGTCTCCGCCGCGTCGCCCAGCAGGACCCACGCTACGCGGGTCCTCGTCTCCCAGCAGACCGGCCACTTGGCCGGTCTTCCTCAGTGCGCCAGCATGACCTACAAAGCGTGGGTCCTGGCTTCCTCCGCACACTCGAGGCCAGGCCTCAGGCTCGCCTTAGACCACGATGGTCGGTGCCCCCCTGCAGCGCACCGGCACACCTTGTCGCAGCCCGCACCACCTCTCTGTACCAACATCAACCATCTCCGCAATTGTGCTCCACCAACCTACTCAGCTCCCCACCAGGTGCCCCCTGCTCGCACCACCGTGATGCCCCGGCTAAGCCCCATCTGCCGTCCTCCCACACACCCAGTGATCTCCACCGCTGCCTCGGAAGTTCTCGGTTCCCGAAGTACTAACACCGACCAGCTGGGCTGAACCTCTTCCGTAACGCCCTGTCACTGCTCCGGCCACTGCCTTAGCCTCACCAGACTCGGTCATCAATTTCCATGCCCACACCAGCTGGACTGATTGGCCTTACCGTTGTATCGGCACGGAACCACCACACCCTTCGGTTCCACTCGCCCCCACAACTCTTGTCCAAGTTGAAACGAAAATATGATCATAGATTTGGAATCCATGGACCCATATCTACAGATCTTCATTCCCCGCTTGATGATCCAAAGACTTTTCATCGTATCTAATATTAAACGATGAAGAACGCATGAAGAACACTTGAAGAAAGGGACCAAAAAGAGATCGATCAATAGACTTGATTGATCTGTCACCATGGTTAATGTTCAAAGTAGTCGAATTGAAAATGAAACAATATTATAAATCAAAAATAATATTAATTGGGGATATAGAATTTGAAATAAAGAATCCTACCTGGAACTGGATCTTTTGTCGAAGAATAACATGCTCGCAAAGATTCGTTGCGTTCATTGCGCTTCGGAAATCCTCGATCCAAAGATTCATCGTCGTCTGCCAAAGGGAGGATGAGGAGGTGAAGGAGGAAGAGAGAATGGGAGGATGGGAGTTTATTGGGAGAGGAGAAGGGTCTCTTCAGGGAGAGGGTGGGGGAAGAAGATATTAAATAATGAGAATTCATTAAACCATTAATTAATTAAAAAATCAACCCAATTTAAATCCAGGTCTGAAACCCCAAACGTAGTGAAAGTTAGGTCGTGCCTAGGGTAAACACCACCTCCCGAGAACAACGGTGGTCTCAGAATTTTAATCAGAGGCTCCGTTCAGATGATATAAAATCTAATGCCTGAGGCTGCAAAATTATGAAAACGCCCCTGGTGACATTTGTCATAGAAGGTCCGCGCCTGGGAAAATTACACCCCTCCTAGGGTAAACGGCATGCTCTGGACTCAACGGTGCCCTGAGTTTTCCAATCAGATCTACCGTTTAAGAGATACTTGAGTTTAAACATTAAAATAATGAATTAATTATTTATTTATCTGTTTCATGTTCTGCTAACGGTTGGGGGTCCCAACATCCCGTGTCGACATGTTCTATATCATTCCTGGGGTAAACATGCCATTTTAGACCCATCTGTACTCTCAGATTTAGGATTCGAATTACCATTTAGGAGTTATCCAATTTATTTGGCATGCCAAGTGTGAATAAACATAAAATTTAATTCTGGCCACACCAGGGCTCAGAATCGTATGTTGTTTGAAGGTGCTGCTGTGGAATATCTCAAGAAAATTCCAAAGTCTATTATAGAAAAAACTAGGTTCTTGCATCATTCCCTCCTTGAAGATGTTCTTACCTGAAAAACAAAATCAGGGAACAACTCAGGGTACTAAGCCCACACCTGACTCTCCCATACCCAGAAGAACTCTTGCATTGTCCCACGTCACTACACACAGACCAAAGGATTTGATCTGTTCATGGGAGGTTTCCCCTTGACGATGATGTGCATAGAAGCAAGCACGCATCTCCTCAGGTATATCACATGGGAGGCATCGTGAACCAACTCCAGACTTTGGGGGGTTAGGGAAAGGTGATATAAAACCTCTTCATCCCTTCGCATGGTCTCAAATGGCTTTAAGGCCCTCAAAGGTAACTCACCTCCCCGATCAGACCCCTATGTCGCATGTTGCGACTGGAATCACTGTTTGGACCAGGGACAAAGCCCGGTGATTCCATCCTTCAAAATATCCATATGGTGAAACACCCAATGATATATGGTCACACAATGATTCAAAGTCAATGTCACATGACCAAAACTCTCTTACACACTTGAAAGGAAAAGGATTTGCTACCATCAACTATAGAGAAAGGTTCCATGCCTTCTACTCCACTAACACAGGGTTACACCGACGCCCCGCGTCACCCTGGTAACAACTCAAGCAAGGATCAAGGAGAAAGAAATTTCACACATAGAGTCTAACAATTCTACTGAGAAAGTAGAAGAGTTGTAGAGGGTACCTCTTATCACTTCATGCTCTATAGGATTGTAGGCATCCAAAGCTTGTGGCAGTCCGTGGTCCCAACTGTCTGCTCCCAGATCCTGATGTGGACCACCTGGTGGTGTTGGGAAGAACTCATAATGTCGTCCCCCACTTCCAGCTCCTCCCACTCCTCTGCTAGTGTCACCTCTCTGGGTGCTACTCAGATCACGGTGCTGCCTCTGCCGTGGTGTTCACTACTGCCTGCTTGATAATCTCAATGTGCCTGGTTAGGCAGTCTCGTGCCAAGTGACCTCACCCATTGCAAGAATAGATTTTTCACTCTTTGGGATTCCCTAGTGCCCCCACCGGTTCCACCGTGGTGTATGATATCACCCCTAAGTCTGATTATCAGAAAGCAACCTGCATCGAGGTTATGTCATCCGACACCCGCTAACTGTGGCAGATGTCTCGGCTCCATCACGCCCATTGCCACCGCCAAATGTAAAGCATGACAGGAAACACTTTGTAACTAGTGCATTCTCTAGCACCCCGACATAAGTGGGGATGTACAAGGGCACTATGATAGTACACATATCTCTACGAAAACCCTACTCGAACTTCCACGCTCGGAAGTTGCCGTCGTGGACCTAGTCCGGGTAAAAACGTGCATAGTCTTCGAAACCAGTCGTGTACCCAGTCACCATCATCCCACTCTACTGAAACTATAGGAGATCCTAGGTCCAAATGGAACATATGAAGGAGGGGTAAAAATCCTCACGAAACAGCAGTTGAAATTTTTCCCACAAAAGTGATGACTCATCGAGTAACTGAGTCACCAGACTCCACCAACGCCCAAATGCTCCATGGAAAATGCTCGCAGCCAAGGACAAAATCATATCTGTCAGATTCTTCACAAGCCTGAAAAGACGAGCCACAATCCCAAGCCAAACCTCTGCTGCCTGAGGGTCTGGCTCACCACTAAACCACAGTAGTCTCTAACGATGGCACTCACTAAGCGCTTTCAACCTGCGCTCAAGTTGAGACTGCTGTACTGGAGCTGTCTACTGCTCACCAGGTGGGGGTGTTGCTACCAGACAACCCAGAGAAAGGGAATCGCATGATGGGTCCTAGACTGAGGCCTTGTAGCTCACATGGTCTTCGTCACAAACCAAAGCTGGTATCCTGGCAGGCTATCTTCACGGGGACATCCTAAATGTTTTCAAGGAGTGCCATGGTCAGATGAGCATATATGTATATAACAGTAACAACAATGGGGTGCTGACTCAAGAAGGATGGTCAAGACTCAATCCTATGTGATGCACAAACTAATTTCCCTACAACGAGTGTCTCAGCATGCTGAGTCGACGAGTGGGTTATTAGGGTCCTGGGGAATGGATACATCGGCCGCCGCACCATCCCTGGACTCCCTGCCTAAAAGCCACTCTCGAGACACATTTACAATGTTGCTCTAAATCCCAACTAATTCATTTTTAGGGACGTCCGAACAACATCCCAAGGAATAAAACACCTATGATACAACTTTTTCAAGGCAAGACCCTACCTGGGCTTGAGCCGCAATTACCCCAAGCCCGCCTTCATAGTCTAGGGTCTGGCGACAAGCACCGAAGGCTAAAAACTCAGCGAGGCCTTTCCCTGAGTACTTATACACACATAGATCCCAATCAATGCAATATTGTAGAGTAAAAGAAAATTTAAAGTACCAACTTCTATAAACAACCACAAAGAGTGCATCGACCTCTAAATAGTACAATGCATTTGCTGAAGGTAAACTAAAATGAAAAGGAAAAAACATGCACCCAACCAGAAAAGTTCCACAACCCGACAATAGGTAAACAAAAGTAAACAGCTGGGAGAGTCCCACACCTAGAACTAGACTTTGACCACCGCACGCGGTACGAACTCCCAAACTCCTAAGCTCCTCTGTAGTCACGAGCAACTTTTCTATTGTATTCAAGGTCACCCCAAGTGCGGGGAAATCCCTAGCAGGGGTGAGTATAAAAAATACTCAGTAGGATGCCCTGAAGGCTCGAGTGAGCAACAAAAAAGGTACTAAATAGGTTAGCAGTAGATCAAACAGGGAAAAGTAATGGAGTACAACTGAGAGTGAAGTAAATAGTACAACTCAACCCAACAAGAGGAAGGAAGTAGACTTTTCCTAACACAAGGATCTAGAAACAGTGAGAATATGAACTTCCTATCGGGCCTTCCCTACCAATAGTAGGAGAGTAGACTCATCCAACCACGAGAATCTAGACACAGAAAGCACGTGGCATACCCTGTGCATCTTCTCCTCTCCTAGAAGGAGAGTAGAAAACCCCACGGAGTGGGTACTGGAACAAGTTATATAAATATCCATATGCTCAATCAAGAAGCCCTAACAAGATCGTAAGGGGATCTCTATCCCGTAACTTAGCCCAAGAAGGTGAGTATCCAAAAGTACCAGAAGTAACCACCATTGATGTCCAGTATCCCGCACGTCTTGCCCGAACTGCAAGTCAAGGGGATTAAATCACCGTACCTCAACACTATCCTCTTTGGGTGACACTGGATCGCCCGCATGGTTTTTGGTTGCATCACAAGGATGCGTCTCGGTGGGTAAAGTACCCCTCATACTTGAGAGTTCTGGGAAAAGTCAAACCACACCTAGTCACTACCCCGTAGTTGAGAGGTCTTCTCAAAGTTAAAGCCATCACATCACTGGCACGTACAATCAAGGTTCCCGCTCCGGAAATCATGGAGAAAAGGCATAGAATAGACTAATAGAAAAGAATGAGTCTGAAAGAAGTCATCGGGTAACCCACTACCCAGCCCTGTTGGAGGGTAAACCATAAGAGGTCATCGGCTATCCCACTGCCCAGTATCTACTAGAGGGTAAACCCTAAGAGGTCTTCGGGTAACCCATTGCACAGTCTCTATTAGATGATAAAGCCTAAGAAGTTGTCAAGTAACCCACTGCCCATCCCCACTGGAGTGTAATCCCTAATAGGTCAATGGGTAACCAACTGCGCAGCCCCGATGGAGGGTAAACCTTGATAGGTCAATGGGTAACCCACTGCCCAGCTCCACTAGAGGGTAAACTCTACAAGTCCTTGGGTAACCCACCACACAGCCCTGCTGGAGGGTAAACGCTAGTAAGTGAAAGAGTAACCCACTGCCCAGCCACGCTAGAGGGTAAACCCTGATAGTTCGACGGGTAACCCACTACCCAACCCCACTGGAGGGTAAACCCTAATGGTCGTTTTGTAACCCATTACCCAACTCAGCTGGAGGGTAAACCTAGGACTGGTCTGATATCTCTGCATTGCCTGTGCTATCCATGGGTGTCGCTAACTTCGCGACCATGCATTGGGTCGGAGTGCCTCAAAGGAGCCTCCGACCAATGCCCTTTCTTATTTCCACATTTAATAAGATCATGTTAGAGAATCCTCTTATGCGAACAGATTACCCATTGTAATTCTCGCAAGAAAAACCCGCGAAATGACTATTAATACGCCCCAAACGGACGCCTGCTGAAAAAGTCACAGTATGCTGCACGCAACATAAGAGACCGCCCGGGGAGGCGAGTTACCTACGAGCGCGCGAACTAGGACCTATAGGGCCCGTAACTTGTCTCCAACCTGAATTCTTCAGAAAGAATCCCAAAAAGTCCGTATGAGGACTGGGGTCACACTGCTATTGACGGTGCATCAATCGAACATCCCAAGAAGAAGTTAGGTCCGATGCAACAATTAATTAACTAATTGAATAAATAATTAATTATTAACATTAATCATTTTGTTACTCAAGAAATGAAACCAACCCGAAAAGGTTTTGAACCAAATTTGGAAGGACTGACTTAGCTTCAGGGCCACATCACCTCTGACGGCACATCAAACGGACGTCTGACTCGTGAACCACGTCTGACACAACTTTAATAACAATTAGTATTATTAAATTAAAACGTTTCGAGGAACCTGTCTTTGCGTGCAGAACCAAAAAACCTTGAAAATATACTTGAAAAAGTCTATCTTGTTAACAAGGACCTATAGACACAGACGACACATCAATCAGACGTGTCATTTTGGAAATATGGCCCATTGAATGCAAGGGGCCCAACTGGGCCGGTCCACCTCAGCCGGCCCAGTCTAGACCACCGGCCTGCACCCCAGCTGCGGGTCCAGTCCAGTTCTCCACGGCCCACTAGTCGCGGCCCACCCAGCAGCACCGAACTCGCCTCGGGTCCGGTTGTTTTCTTTTTTCATATTTTTTAAAACTAGACTGACCAACTGGTCAGTATCCCCCGCGTCACCAGCAGGACCCACGCTTCGCAGGTCCTCATCTCCCAGCAGACCGGCCGCTTGGCCGGTCATCCTCAGTGAGCTAGTAGGACCCAAAAAGCACATGTCTTGGCATCCTCTGCATGCCCAAGGCCAGGACTCGGGCTCCCCTTCAACCACGATGGCCGGTGCCCCCCTGCAGCGCACTAACGCACCTCACCGCGGCCCGCGCCGCCTCTCCGCACCGGCACCGCCTAGCTCCGCAGCTGGGCTCCGCCAACTTTTTCGGCTCCCCCTAGGTGCCCCCTACTCACACCACTATGTCGCCCTACCTAAGCCTCGTCCTCCATCCTTCCGCACTCCTGGTGATCTCCCGTGCTGTCTCTGAAGCTCTCAGATCCCGAAGTACTAACACCAGCCAGATGGGTCAACCCTCTTCCGCAGCACCCTGTTGCTGCTCCTGAAACCGCCTCAGACTTTCCAAACATCATTTCCTCTTGCCATGCTCACACCAGCTGAAATGATTGGCCTTGCCATTGGATCTGCACGGAACCCCCACACCCTCCAGTTCCACTCACCCCCGCAGCTCCGGTCCAAGTTGAAACGAAGCTATGATCACATATCTAGAATCCATGAACCCAAATCTAAATAGCTTCATTCCCTGCTCGAAGATCCATAGACTTTCCATCATATAAAAATTAGACGACAAAGAATGCATAAATAACATGCGAAGAAAGAGACTAAAAAGAAATCAATCGATAGAATTGATTGATTGGTCATCGTTGTTAATGTTCAACGTAGTCGAATTGACAATGAAATAATATTATGAATAAAAATGAATATTAATTGGGGATATAGAATTTTAAAAAAATAATTATACCTGGAACTGGATCTTTCGTTGAATAAGAACATGCTCGCAAAGATTCACTATGTTCGTTGCGCTTTGGAACACCTCGATCCAAAGCTTCGTCGTCATCCGCCAAAGCGAGGAGGAGGAGGTGAATGAGGAAGAGATCATGGGAGGAGGGGAGTTTTTTGGGAGAGGAGAAGGGTTTATCCAGGGAGAGGGTGAGTGAATAAGAGATTAAATAAATAAAATTAATTAAACCTTTAATTAATTAAAAACACGACCTAATTTAAATCCGCGTCCGAAACCCCAAACGCTGTGAAAGTTAGGTCGTGCCTAGGGTGAACACCACCTCCCGAGCACAATGGTGGTCTTAGAATTTTAATCCTAGGCTCTGTTCGAATGATATAAAATCTAACGCCTGATGCCTCTAAATTATGAAAATGCCCCTGGTGACATTTTTCACAGAAGGCCCGCGCCTGTGAAAATTACACCCCTCATAGGGTAAACGACACACTTCGGACTCAACGATGCCCTCAATTTTCCAATCGGAGCTACTATTTAAGAGATACTTGAGTTTAACCATTAAACGAATAAATTAATTAATTATTTATCTGATTAATGTTCCACTAACTGGTGGGGGGTCCCAACGTCCCCCGACGACATGTTCTATGTTGTTCATGGGGTAAAATACCCATTTCAGATCCATCCGTACTATCAAATTTATGATCTGAATGACCGCTTAGGAGTTATCCCATTTATTTGGTGTGCCCAGTGTGAACGCACTGAAAATTTAATTCTGGACACACCGGGGTTCAAAATCATATGTCATATGAAGGCACTCCTCTAGAATATCATCAAGAAAATTCCAAAGTCTTTTATAGAAATAACCAGGTTCTTACAGTTAATTAATGGTTTTCTTCAGAGGCTATATGGATTTGTTTTTTTTCTTTTTTTCGATACCACTTTACTTAACAAAACTGTTTGGGATTTTTCTATAAATCTCATATGGTAGATTAGGATAAGTCCTAGAGTGCCTGGAATTGTTGAACGGTAATGGACATTAAATGATTCTACATATGGGGTTGGGTTTTTTATAATTTAAATGGGATAATTTGTTGGTAATTTTGTGATATTAAATTTTTAAACAAAATAAAAAATTTAACGTTCCTTTTAAATTTTTGTGTTTTTAATGGTTATCGAGCCCCTAACAGTGGAAGTTTCATGTCTTGAGAGGCGAAATATTTAGTTGATATTAAGTGTAGAAAATTAATCATATTGTTGTTTCTAGCTATAAATATATTCATTATGTAATGTTATTTATTGCACCACCCACCCATGTCATTCGGGTGACAAAAACATAGTGGACTTTGGGAGGGGTGTTTTTTCCAGCATCTTGGTGGTTGAGGATAGATGGTCAGCTTACCCTTATTCTCCACCCTTTCCTCATTGTAGTATAATGCGATTGTATACATTAAGGTTAAAATCATGTTCATGTGTATAGATGGATGTAATGTCTTTTGGTAATTTAAAAAACATATACTTCTAGATATATTATCCTATGTATGATTATAGGTATAATATATATGTGTTGAGATGGAATGAGGTGTAGTATATAATGTACATGAAGTGTTGGATTTCAGAAACTAATTAGTTATTATCTTGAGATAAGGATTTTGATTATGTGATTCTATGATTCATGAGGGGAATATTATTTCTATAGATCCCTTTGACACATGTTTATTTCTAAAAAGAGTTAAACTGTTAAATTAGAGATTGGAGCTAGAAGGGAAAAAACTTGTGGAAGTGGAAGTGGGGTACCGTCATTTTTAAATTATTTTGACTATTTTATTTGTACTTGTATGAGATAAATGATAAGAGATACATAGAGAGGCTATGAAGTTAGAATATCTATATATGTGATGAGTCTGTTTAATTTCTTATTCATTTAGATTTACTACACTTTCATGAAATTTATCCAAGAGACTCTAGGGATGTTTCTACTAAGTATACTATTATTCTCAAAAAAATCTATATAATCATTTTTTAATGTACACATGATTTGGTTACCAGTTAAGAAATTAGTAGATAGTGTAGTTGTTCATGAGATTTTTGGGCCTCAAGGTTACTGCTGATGTTTTCTTTTAGAACTCATAGTTTCATTTGTTGTAGTTTATCCATTTGTATGACATTACAGGAATGTATTGGAATCCTTAATTATTTATGGGAATGGTTTGTTTTGTGGTAATGTATAATATAAAATTCCTCATTAAGAAAATATAGATTATGCTTACCTATTGTTTTGTATGGTATATGGTCGGAGCTAGTCTCCAACCCATGGTCTATTATGGTTAGGCTTTATGTGTCATCATTCATATCCTTCCATTGTCGACGTAGGATTGGAAACATGGGTGTGGATCATGATATATCAAATGAATAATTATTATATTTATAACATAATTAATATTATATATATATAATTCTATTTGCATTCTTTTCCTCCAATATGTTGAAAAAGGACATGACACTCATGCATATGTGCAAACTACTGCCTCTATAAAGTGGTGTATTTCATTTTAATGGATACATGATAAAATGTAGTAATAAATTAAATTAGAAGAAAAATAATAAGTGAATTTACATAAAAATAGTTCTTAGTAATTTAAATAATTAATATAATTTTATTATCGATGAAGGTATAATTCTTACAAACTATATTGAGACTACAGCTGAGATATTTTTCATTAAAAACTTGTTTTAAATGTTTTAATATTTTCTTTTCAAATATTTTTCTTCTATATAAAAAATCATTATGACTGTTCAATAATGTTATCCTTTATAATTTGAATATTTTTTTAAATCATTTTAAACATACTCTAACATTATTTATAATTATTTTCAGAATAATCTTTTTAACATTTTATGTATAGTTCATTTTTGTCTTTTTTATATAGGAGTGAACAAATGTTTTCTTAACATTTAATTAATTTATGAATTTTCCCACTATTATTTCCATTTTTTGTCATGAAAAATATTCTTTAATGATTTTTCATTTTTTAAAGAAAATTAATATCTCATTGTTCCATGTTTTTTTATTTTAACAAATTTTAAAAGAAAATGCTATATTTATTTATTTTTATAGAATGATTATATGTTCTTATAATTATGGGTTAAATTGAGTGTTTTTTTACTTTTATAATGAAATTGAAAGCCACAATGCGTATTATTAATGTTGTGGATCTGGAATTTTTTTATTATAATGGGCGGGTTTTATATAACACTCTAATGCATTGGGTAATGACATGTTCTCCAATAGTGATATGTTGGAATTAAATGATTTTCTTATTATATTATAAGGGTTATTGTATGTGTTATTGTAAGGGTGAATTTAAGGATAATGGAAAAAGATGTTTATATGAGTTTTCAATAATTTCTATATGTTTTATTAATAATATTGTGATTTTATTTAGTAAGAATATGAACTTATGATTTTATAAAAGTTTTATGCCTTTATAGAGGTTAAATACTTGTTTTTAATGGAACGTGTTTCAGAAGTTATCATGTTTTCCCTAGTAAAATTTATGATTTTTATATTTTCTTTTTTTTGGTTTATTAAAAAATTATGAAAAAATTATGTTAAATATGTTTATTTCATTAGTTATTAAATGATTACCTGACCTTAAATTTTATAATGTAAAAAGAAAAAAAATCTTTATGGGTTCTCATGTTTCACATTGGACTAATGGGTTTCCATTTTTTTATCCCTTACTGAAATTTGTGTGATCATCCATCATTTTCAAATGTTTTTATAGGGCTTCAAGATGTATATGAACTATAGAATGGAAAAACACTCATTAATAATGATTTTTTTTGAAAGAATAATGTTTAAAGAATAAACATGAGTGTAAGCATAAGTGTATGGTTTTTTGGGAAAAATTATAATATGTGTTAGTGTCCACTTTTATATATGTAATATTACCTAATACACTAAAAATATAAACCTAAATAATCCTATAAATGTTATAAATTGAAACACTTTTTTAAAAATCATGTAATTATGGGTTTATTATGTCCTGGGTTGTTATATAATGTATAGGCCCATGAGTTATAGCTATTTCAATATATGATATCTGAATGATATATCACTAAACGTACATCAAATAAATTATTAATCACATAAAATAGATCTAATGAATGACATATCACTTATAGTGAATGATATATCACCAATCATAAAACTACCTAAAACAAATGTTAGTATAATAAATTATGTAAATGATGTATCACCATACCAATTAACTATATGTCAATGATTTATCACCAATGATAACACTACATAGTTATTTATCACCAAACACATTCCAAAATAATGATTTATAATGAAAAATATCCTTAATTAATGATGTATTTTCAAGAATATAACAACCCTTCTCTTTATTAAAAATCAATTAATGATTTATTACATAGTATTACACAAAATACCAACTGAAAGTTCAACATGTCTAGTTTCTTTTCAAATTCATTAAATTACATAACAAATTGAAACAAGGGATACATCATCTTTATTGAAAACCTCCTTAAATTGTTCAAAATATTCCTTCTTACATAAAACAACATGTGATAACTTGGGGACATAAATAAGAAATGGGTGAGCTATAAAGCTTGGTAAGGGAATATAAAAGGAATAACATGAAGAAAGTAACAAATTTTAGACATTGGGAATATAAATAAATTATAAAAGGGGTGATAATGATAAACATGAACAATGACGCATGATATAGCATGATAACATAAAGGAAACATGGGAAATGCGGCAACAACATAAAACACTACATCATAAAAATAGGTCAAAGATAACACCCAAGGGATCATGAAGGAAAAATTTCCATAAATAAATAAGGTTCACTCCTTATCCCAACATGACATATCATGATACTATGAACTACCCAATTTGTTGGAGCGCTATATAAATACAAGTGCACCTATCACCCGTGTTTCAATATCATGCTTATGTGTGACACATAAATAATTCAACAAGGAATAAATTTTTATCAAATATTATTCAATGATCATGGAGTGTGAAATAAATAAATTTATTCCTCTATTAAAATAATCATTATGTTATAAATGTGAACACCCTTGATATGAATTGGTTATTGGTATTCACTACACATTTTTTGGCATGGAATCACATTGTGGAATTTTGGGAGCATAACTACCAAACATAAATTTTCATGGGAGGGATTATTGAGAGTGAGAGGGTTATATCATAATTTAAAAAACATATGTTTAGTATGGGTAATGTGGAAGAACACACCTAAAAATATGAATTGAAAAAAAGGGAATAAAATGAAGAAGATTATTGAATAAAGGGGTGAAAGAGTGGATCCCTTACCATGAATGTGTGCTATCAAAAGATTTGGAAAGAACTTAATGAGAGAATCAGGAATTATAAGAGGAATCTAGAGAGTGTGGGGAATATAATATACATGACACAAGGATTTTTATTGAAGATAAATGGGAGAAAGTGTGCTATTATACAGAAATAGAGTGGGGAATTATTTATCATTTCCCAAATTTAGTTTTTGGAATCTATATAAAAAAATAACCCAAAATACATGAATTTCCTATGTTTTTTTCAAAAAAATTAAAAAGGTAGTGTATTTAATAATTTTATAAGTAAAAGGACATAAAATTTTAAAATAATTTATTTTCTTAAGTGGAACTGAGTCACACTCTTAAATAAATGATTTAAAACCTCTAAAATATATTAATGGTTTTAGAGGATTCATAAAGGATTTATAAAAATAACCTTAAAAAATAATATTAAATTTAAAACATTTATTTTAGTTTTTATACCATTTATAGTGTTTATTAAATCTATTTTGGTTCATTATGATGTCATAATACTCACCGTATATTTATACGGTATTTAATTTTTACCCAAAAATTCAACTGTCTCAAATGATTATGAAAAATTCACTATTGGATAATTTAAAAGACCATATTCCGAAAAGAATATTTATTTTTTCAAAATAATTTTATTTATATGTTAATTTTTACTTTTAAAATAATAATTGATATTTATTGAGAAACACTGGGTTTTTAGACATTAAGAGTTATTGAACCCTTATAAAATTTACATTATTATCCATTAGAATTATATGATAATTTCCATTTAATATACTTATTTAAAAATTATGTTTTATGAAAATATTATGTATTTTTAAAACCTATTAATTCATTGAAATACATATCTTAATTGAAGTTTAATACTAATTAAAATTACAATTTGTGTTTTCTTGTACACAAATCCAAACGATTTATAATGTAATGAGAAGACGAATATATGATAATTATTATTTTAAAAATAAAATATACTTATTCATATTTTTGTATTATTGAAACATATCTATTTAATAAAAAAACAATATCTTTAAGGGTAAGGTGTTAAATGGAGATACTTTCATGGGTTGATTAGTGCACATTGTTCTCATTGTGATCTTGATGTGCTTGAAATTCTCCAAGAAACAGTTTTCATCATGCTTAAGTTTTAGGATATCATCCTGGTCTTGGTAAAGGGAAAATATTAGTGATGATATCTCCCTTGGAAGCTCTGATAAATGGGATTCATAGGGTAACATCCTACATGTTGAGGCAATCACTTCCTTTTTCTCTATCAATTAGATTTCTTAAAAACCTATAATTAAAATAATCATATAATCAATGTACAAAATCTATATTAGCAATGAAAATAATGATTAATTGGCTTTTAAGTATGATAATATATAATAAATCCAAATAATTTCATTTGTTCTATACAATTATAATATATAATAAATCATTAAATTAAATTATAGGGGAATTTAAATTATAATAGTTGGGTCATTACAATATTCCCAACTTTATAAATTTCCCCTTTGAAATTTTCTTTTTCCATAGTAAAATAGATTAGTGAAATTTTGTTTTATCACTTCCTCTGGTTCCCACATCACATCTTCAAACATATGGTTTCTCTGTAACACTTTGACAAGGTGCATTATCTTATTTCGTAGAACTTTGTCTCTATAGTTTAAGATCTTCACCAGATGCTACACATATAAGAGATCAATCTCCAATAGAACAACCCATAGATTGGGTACATTTTATGGTTCTGGTACGTACTTCTAAATAGGGATACAAAGAATAAATCATGTACATTAGATAGGTTTGGTGGGAGTTCTAATCGATAAGTCATCACTCCCATGTGATCAAGAATATCAAAGGGAATGATATATTTTGGACTAAGATTTCCATCATTATCTTATCTATTGACTTTATTTCAAGGATATATGTAGAATAATACTGTGTTTCTAGCATCAAACTCTATGTCTTGTAAAATATTGTCAGCATATCTTCTTTTTCAACTCTGAGTATCCTTGATGTTCGGTTGAAAGGTCTTAAACTTTTCAATAATTCCCAAAACCATTTCAGCGCCTAGCAGTTTTTTACCCAAATTCATCCCAACATGAATGTGTTCCATTCCTCTTCTCATAATGGGGTTCATAGGGAGCCTTTTGGATTCAATAGTGGAAACAATTATTATAACAACCCTTCATTTTATTACACACTTAAACATGATTTATTACATAAAATATTCACTTGATAAAACATAGAATATTGATATGTATTTTATATTTGGGGCTTAGGAAGATTACATAACATCTTAGAACATAAAACACACAACATCTTTATTGAGAACATTCTTTTACATTACAACTATATTCCCACAAAGTTAGCATTGCTTGGGATATCCTGAGGAAATGTATAAGAAAAGGGTGAGATACAATGCCTAGTAAAGGAATTAACATGGAATAACATGATGAATACAATACATGTTAGATAATAGTAATATAAATGGAGCACAAGAGAAACATGAACATAAATGCATGATAAAGCATGATAATCATAACATGGAAATGTGGAAACAACACTTAACATAGAATTAGCATGAGCCAAGGCTCATTGCAGATGGATCATGTGTAAACCCTCATTGCACATGAAGAATGAGTAAACCCTTATTCCACTTGAATTAGAATAAGTCAACACTCATTTCACATGTTAAATCATGATACTATACATTACCCAATTCATTGGAGCGCTATCTGGGTGCACCCTTCTTAAACATTTCTTTTCATGCATAACTGCGCCACATGGATAATATAACCTGGAATTAATCAATATCATAAGTTATTATATTATAATGTAATGTAGAATAAATAAATGAAAGTACCATTTGATAGGTATTTGTGCATAAAGGTGAATACCCTTGAAAGAGACATGGGTATGGTATTCACTACACAATGATCTTGGCTTGGAAAAACGCGGTGCAATTTTAGCAACATGACGACGTGACATAAGGATTAATGAAAATAGTTGATGAGATATAAAAAGGTGTAACATCATATATAGATGAAATGGACAGTAAGGGGGTCATATTTATACATGTACCAATAAACGTAGTGTAATTTAGATGCATAATAAAAAAGAATTACTTGGATGTAAAAGAGGAGAGAGAAATCACTCATGGAATTTTGGCATGGTAACTGGTGTACATGGGAGGATTTAATGGGAGATACAGGGGTATCCCATCATAAAAACATAAATAAGAAGGTATGGGGTAGGTACTAAATCATATTCCAACATTTTTGATTGAAAAAAGGGTATAACAACTTAAAAACAAATAGACAAAAATGAGGAAGGAAGAAATCCCTTACTTGGAAGTGTGATCCCAAAGGCTTGGAAGAGGCTTGGGAGAGGATTCATGGGAGACTGGGGAAACTTGAAAGTATTATAGAGAGTGGATTAAATGGGTTGGTCTAACTACAAAGGATTTGAGTAAAGAAGACGTGGGAGCTTGGGTCAGTTTAAATAGGAAAGGATAGGGAATTATTTATTATTTAGCTTTGGGACACCTCACATTAAACTAATCAACACCAAAAACCATCCCATGGTTTTTTCCCATGGTTTTTTCTAAAGGGTATATGAAAAAAAATATTTTATAAGGCCAATATAATAACTTCTTAAATAATATGTTTTCTTATGTGGAGGTGAGTCACACTCTCAATGAAAAAAATTTAAAAGACAAAATGTTTTATAAGTCTTGGAGGGTCCACAAAAGCTTTGTAAAATTAATCAAAAAAATCTAAAATCACATTATTTTTATTATAAAACATATATCAGACGAAAATAATGTTTATTTTATTTTATTACCTCACTATTGGTTCATTATGTTGTCACAAAACACATTATATATTTAAACGGTATTTAATTTTTACCCAAAATTCAACTGTCTCAAGAAAATTATAAAATATTAACCATTAGATAATTTCGACATCCTGATCCAAAAAATAATATTCATTTTATCTAAATAAGTTTATAAATATTTTAATATTTACATTTAAAATAAAAACCAACATTTACCAAAAAATCATCAGTTTTGAGAAAAACAGTTTTCAAACCTTAATAAAAATTACAATTGCATTACTAAAATTATATTATTATTTATATGTAATAAAAATTAATTGAATAATAAAATTTTATTAAAATTTTATTTAATTCAAAAATACATTTATTTATCAACATTTATTTCTTAGTTCAATATTAACTAACAATACTATTTGTTCTTTAAAAACTATTTACAAAGTAACAATATTAAAATGAATGCACATTCTTTATACAAAAATAATTTAAATTTTCCTAGTGCTAGGGTCTTGTTACATAACCCCATATAACACCTTCATAAGACCGAAGGGTAAGGTGTGCGATGGTGATAGACTCTTGGGGTGGCTTAGAGAAAATCCCTCGGGTGGTAATCACTATTAACTTCTACTTCTCCCATAGTCAGTTCCAATCAAGATTAATGTGTTCAATCTTGGATTGGGCTTCGTCAATAGTGAAGACAAATTATGACACTGCCTTTCCAAGCTCCGACAAATGGTCTTCTTATGGGGCAAGTCTAATGGATGAGGTCTTCTCTTACTTTGTCTGAGTAAATTTGATTTGTTAAATCCCTATATTTATACTAATCAGGTGATCACTGTTCAATACATATATTAACAAAGGTCACAATTCTTAATAGTATTTTAAAAACCAAAAACATTAAACCAATGATTTCCACACTTTATATAACCATAATAATACATTTAATTAGATAAAGGGGAATTTTTATTAATAAATGTTTGGGTCATTATAATCATCCCCCCTTAAGAAATTTCACCCTTGAAATTTCCTTTTACCACACTAAAACATATGTTGGTGACTTGTCTTCATCATTTCCTTCGATTCTGATGTCGCTTCGCCAAACATGTGGTTTCGCCACAATACCTTGACGAGGGGAATTGTCTTATTTTGCAGAAAGTTTCTTCTACAATCTAAGATATTAACTGGTTTCTCCTCATAAGAAAGATCATACTCTAGTTTTACTACCACTGAAGAGAATACTTGTGAAGGGTCTAGTATGTACTTCCTTAAGAGGGATACATGAAAGACATTATCTACTTTGGCCATGGTAGGTGGAAGTGCTGGTCAATAGGCCACAACCCCACCAAGATCAAGAATATCGAAGGGGCCAATGTACCTATGACTTAACATCCCTTTCTTACCAAACCACATGACCTTCTTCCATGGAGATATGTGTAGAAATACCATGTCTCCAACTTTAAACTCAAGGTCTCATCGATGGTTATCTGCATAACTCTTTTGTCAACTCTAGGCTAACTTGATATGCTGCTGAATGGTTATCACCTTCTCCACCATTTCTTCAACCATTTCTGGTCCTAGCAGCTTATGCTCACCGACTTCATCTCAACATTCCAATGTTCCACACCTCTTACTATACAGTGCGTCATAAGGTGCAATTTGGATTCTCGAGTAGAAACTATTATTTTAGGAGAATTCAAAAAATGGAAGATGTTGGTCCCACCCTCCTTTGAAGTTCATAGAACACGCTTTCAACAATACCTCAAGTGTTTGGATAGTCTGCTCGTTTTTACAATTAGTTTGAGGATTGTTAGCCATACTAAAGCTCGCCTCAGCATCTAGATAATGTTGAAGACTCTTCCTAAACATATAGGTGAATCTTGGATCTAGATCGGATAAAATAGACAGTGGTACTCCATGAAGCCTTACCACTTTTCTAATATATATCTATGACAATTGATGCAATGAAAAATCCTCCTGAATTGCAATAAAGTGTGCATTCTTTGTAAGATGATCCACAATAACCCCGATTGCATTGTTGCATTTGGATGTCTTCAGTAGTCTGGTAACAAAGTCCATGTTGATTTCCGCACATTTCCATGCGGGTATGGGTAATGATTTCATCGTCCCATTAGACTTCTTCCTCTCTGTCTTCACTTGGTGACACACCAGGCACTTTCATGTATAGTCAATGATCTCCTTCTTCAAATTATCCCACAAATAATGATCTCAGAGATCTCGATACATCATTGTGTTTCCTGGGTGAATAGAGAAATTTGAACATTGTGAATCATCCAAAAGTTCCTTCTTCAGCTCCGGACATGGTAGAACACATAACATTTTCCCAAATCTCACAAATCCTTCTTCATTAACTTTGAACTCCAAGGATTTCCCTTTTTTGATAGCTATCACTCTCTTTTGAATTCTCACATTATCCTTTTGATCATCCTTTAACATTTCCAAAAGAGATGGTTGATCAATCATTTTGGGAAATGAATGATGATGTTCCCTTTTTTATGATTTCTATGTCCATATTCATAAAATCTATGACTATTGGGTCCTTCTCAATTCATATCAATGATAGTATTGTTGGGTCCTTTCTACTTAGATAATTTTCACCTCATTTTCTTTCCCAGGGTGGTAATGGATTGAGAAGTCATAGTCCTTGAACAGCTCTAACCATATTCATTAGCTCATGTTCAACTCTATCTGTGTGAATATATACTTAAGGCTTTTGTGGTCCTTATATATTTCACACTTTTCCTCAACGATATAATGTTCCCAAATTTTTAAATAGAAGATCACCGAAGCCAACTACAAATCTTGTGTTGGATAATTCTACTCGTGAACTTTTAATTACCTTGAAGCATAGGCAATGACTTTGTCATTTTACATCAACACACATCCCTTGCCCTTCTTTGAAGCATCACTGAATACCAAATTTTTTTTCCACTTGTGGGTAATGTGAGCATGGGCATAGTGATAAGACTCCTTTTTAACTCTTTGAATGTTTCTCTACATTCATAACTCAATGCAAAATTTAATCCCTTTTGAGTTTTCTTGGTAAGAGGGTTGGACAATCATGAGAAATTTCTCACAAATCGTCGATAATATCAAGATAACCCCAAGAAGCTATGGATATTTGTTACCGATGTTGGCCATGGTCATCCATCAATTGCATATGTTTTGGAGGGATCCACATATATCCCATTGCTTGTGATGATATGGCCCCAGAATGAGACCTCCTTCAAACAGAACTCACACTTACTGTACTTTTCATAGAGGTTCTCCTTCTACAAGGTCTCTAGTATAATTCATAGATTCTCATCATGATCCTCCATGGTTTTGGAGTATATTGGAATATCATCTATAAATACTACCACTTTTTTTGTTGAGATAATCCCTAAAGACTCTATTCATCAACACCATGAAGATTGCTTGAGCATTAGTGAGTCTGAATGGGATTAATATGAATTAATTGTTCTCGTATCTTGTATGAAAATAACTCTTAGTAATATATTCCTTCTTCTCCCTTACAGGAAAATATCATGACAGAAAATCCACTTAGAGAAGTATTGTACTCCACACAGCTGATCGAACAAGTCATCAATTCATGGGAGCTGATACTTGTTCTTTATCATTTTTTTGTTAAGATCACGATAATCGAGGCAAAGGCACATTGATCCATTCTTCTTCTTGATGAAGATGACTAGTGCACCCCAGGTTGATGCACTTGGGTGTATAAACACTTTATCTAGATTCTATTGTCATTGTTTCTTCAGCTCCTTAATCTCCACAATTTCCATTCTATATGGATTCTTGGATATTGGCAATTCCCATAGTATAATATCAATTTAGAATTCAATATCCCTTCTTGGAGGAAGTCCAAGAAATTCCTTGGGAAACACTTCAGAAAATTCCCTTCACAATAGTCATGTCTTCAAGGATATTTTCCTCCTTAGAATGAATCATTTGAGCCAGATACGTGTGCTCATAGGGTAGTGATATCCAGGCTTGAGATGATGGAGCTAAAGAAGATTCATCTTTCTCCTTCTACTTGTATATAATCGAGGGTTGATTCTCCACATTGAGAGGGATTTCCCTCTCAAATAAATTTATATTGGCTCTATATAAGAAAAGCCAATCTATGGCAAGAATTTCATCAAATTCCAATAGAGGCAGTATGACGAGGTTTGTTGGGAAATTAATTCCATAGATTATGATATGGGAGGAGTTATATTCATGGGAAGCAATGATTGCCCAATTTTTGATACTCACTAACATCTTTACTTCCAAGATTTGTGGTGGTGCTGGGATTGTTCTACTAAACTTTTGGGATATAAAATAATGCGTAGAACCTGAATCAAAAAGTATGTTCGATATTATTGAATAAATAACTAGCGTACTGATGTGGCAGTGTTTTAACACTCTTTTACACATCCTTTTTATATTTTTATTGAATTTTTTATATTAAAATGTTGTTTTTTTAAGTAATTGATAAGTGTTGTGTTGTTGTACTTTCTGTGTAGAATAATAATTTTTTAGTTTAAAACAGGTGTTTTAACGTGCATTAGTGTCATTTTATAAAATTCTTAAATTAGTTTAGTCTCATGGATTATAATTTTTTTTATTTATTCTTGTATTTTTTCATTTTTTTCATTCCAGTTAGTTTATTAATTCCTTAATTAAATTAACTAATAATTTATTCTTTAAATTGTAAATAAATAACTCATTTTTTTAATCTTCTAATAATTTAATTAGTTTTAACAATTTAATATTATTTAATTAACATTTTTATTCTTTAATTTAATTAATTCTTTTATTAATTGGTTAAATTATATAAGAATAATTTCTGTAAATATTTTAATTTGTTCTTAAAGTAATTTTTTTTTAATTTCTCAATAAAAATAAATTCATTCTTTTAAATAATTTATAATTAATTTCATTATTTAACACTACTTTATTTTATTTATTGAGTTATTAAATTATTTCTTTAGTTTTATTAAATTATTAATTTATTTAATCTTTTATTTTTATTTTTTTTGGTGTTACAGTTGCTCAGGATCCTACTATCTCGGTGCCACCATTTCCATCATGGTGTCTCCGTTCCTATCACACCGTTTCAACACTTAGCTATGGCACCATTTCAAAACATATCACCACTTTCCACCATTCCTCACTTAACCTGTCCCACCATTTTTTCAAGTGCCACCATTTCCATCATGGTTCCTCAATCTCCTATCTCAACGGTTCCACACTTAGCCTATCTCACCGTGACACTCAGAGTGCCTCAGTCCCCATCTCACTATTTTACCCTATCCACTGGTTCTTCCTGGTACTGTTGTCCTTTTCCACCGGTTCTCACCTCACGCACTGTTTCACGATCTCCATGTCACCATTGCACCCACTGCTTTCCTCCCCACTCACGGTGTCACCTATGTTCCACCATAACTATTCCCCTCACTTCATCACACCAACAAACTCAGCAGTAGAACATCGACCGCATAACAGTTTTGATGCAATAACAGAATACAAATTCGCATAAAAAACAACAAATCGCACACCAAAATTGTTTAGTGGCACTACAAATTACACGTATACGAATAAAAAAATCCACAAAGCTTTTTTGATCAGAAAAAAACAAACCAGATCTGAAGAAATAAAAACATTGAAGAAGAAGAAGATCCAATTTGCTGCTTCTTGTGGCCGAACCCCACTGGACCACACCGGCACCGCCTCCAACTGTCGCAACCCCCTCCCTCAACCCGAACACGTCGGAAGCTGAGCCACCACCTACACTAACCCCCTCTCGCCACTTATGCTGAGCCCTGCCCTTCTTCCTCAGGCTGTGCCACCACCTCCCCTGCGCCGAATGACTTCTCCTTTCTCCCCTGTGTCGAACAGACCCGCACCCCCACTATTTTCATTTTTTATTTTCTTTTTATTTTAGTTTTTATAATAACATATAAAAAACATAATATATCATAATATATATCATATACTATACAATAATAATAGGTGTAATAATATATACTATATAAGTTTTTATATATCAAAATAATACATGGATTAAGTAAATAAAATAGTTATTAAATATAAATTACTAATAATTTAGGTATTATTATATATATATTTCACTACTAGAAATTTAGGCTATATCCACAGTTTTAAATTGTGGCTATAGGTCCTCAAAACGTGGCTATAGGTAATAGCCATGGTTTGAGAAACCATGGATAAGTTTGGAATGGGTATAGGCCTAGACTTATAGCAACAATTTGGAACTGTCGCTCTAGGTCTACAGCCACGGTTCAAACCGTGGATCTAGGTATACAGCCACAGTTCCAACCATGGTAATATCTCTATAGCCACAGTTTAGAACCGTGACTATACTAGAGGAGGGATACAGTTTATTACCACGGTTAGAAACTGTGGAATTATACCTTTATCTACGGTTTGTAACCGTGAAAATAGACCTATATCCACGATTAAAAACTGTGGCTATAGGGTATTGAAAACCATAAAAAATAGCCCCCACCCCTGCATGCTGCCCCCCCTACAGTATCCCACCCCTTGCAGACCCCTCCCTCTTGGACAGTGGACACCCCACCCTACATAAATTTCACTTAGATAGCCCCCTGTAAATCCCCCCTCCTAGATATACACTGGACACCCCCAGACAGACCCTAGACACCTCCCCCCAGACCATGGACACCCCCAAAGATAGACCCTACACACCCCCCAGACAGACCCTGGACACCCCTAGACATACCTTGGACACCCCCCTAGATAGACCTAGGACACCCCCAGACCCGGGACACCCCATGACAAACCTTGAACACCCCCCGGACAGACCCTTGACACCCCCCAGATAGACCCAGGACACCCCCCTGACCTTGGACACCCCCCAGACCCAGGACAGATCCCCCTAGACAGCCCAAACCTCCACTCCCCTGGACAGCCACCCCCACCCTCCTGGATAGACCCTGAAACCCCGCTCGAACCTGGAGACCCCCCCAGACCCCCACTCCCCTGGACAGAACCCCTCCCACCCTCCTGGACAGACCCCGAACCCCCCGAAACCTGGACACCCCCAGACCCTGGACAGATCCCCCTGGACACCCCCAGAACCTAGACACCCCACCCCTTGCACCCCCTGCCAGTTACCACCATCCCCTTGCCAGTCCCCCTTACTAGTCCCCTCCCCCTGCTAATTCCCCCACTCCCCTGCCAGTTCCCCCCTCGCCCCTGCCAGTCCTGCTACCCCCAAAACCTGGACACCCCCCAAAACCTAGACACCCTCCCAAACCCCTGGATAGACCCCCCCAGACCCTAGACACCCCCCAAAACCTAGAACCCCCCCCCCAGAACCTTGACACCCCACCCCTTGCACCACCTTTCCAGTTACCCCCTCCCCTACCAGTCCCATCCCCCCCTTCTAGTTTCCACCCTACCCCAACTAGTTCCCCCTCCCCCTACCTGTCCTGCCCCCCCCCCCCCCCAAACCTAGACACCCCCAGATGCCCTGGACAAACCCCCAAATGAAAATGACTGGCAAGAAATAAGGAGAAACAAAAAAGACAAAACTCACACACTGGACATACCTTAATCCTCCAAAAATAAACCTGAAATCATGGTGAAAAAAATCACATAGCCTGACACACATTGGGGATGATTCGGGTCAAAACTGGGTAGACATAGTTGAAGAGGAAGAAAACTCCATGAAGGAAAAAAATCATACAGAAGAGACTCAGAATATGGTTCTAGAAACTGTTAGACTATCCAATAATGATCATGAGAAAGAAAAACACAATACTTGTCCATCCGAGTAGGTACCCAACTCTAACCTCACCAAAAATGATGAACCCACACTGGTTAGGAGGGATACAATATCTCCACCTGTTCACATAAAAGGCAATGATTACTGCTTAATCACTGCAACTAAGCACAATTTTGATCAATTTATACAAGATATGGTTGAACTCAACTGCTCAGATATGATTTCTGGATAGTACCAAAAACCCTCCCTTCTGACTTCTACTACTACTCAAGAGATAATAAATGGGACTAGAAATCAGACAAATTGATTAGGTTCCCTTCCCTCAATTCAAACAATGACACAATCAAATATCGCCAAGGATAATTCTAGTACTAAAGCCTTAGAATATTTTAAATCTATAAATGAGAACACACCTATGATGAATGTTACTCTACAAATAAAGGATAAAAATGTCTCTGGTGATCAGAAACAGTGTCCCAAAGATGCTTTGGACACTGTCCAGGCACCCTATGTAACAACTTCTTCTGCTGTGGAAGTGATTCTAGGTATGTTGCTTCCCACCTTTCCCCATTCAGCTACTCATGATGTAGGAAAAGACTGTACTGATCCCTTGATTCCATGTAATTTTACCTCTATGGAATCATCTCTAAATACTTCTCACCTTAATCACATTAAATCTATCAACAGTCCTAATGAGATGGAGACCACTAGTTGTGCTATAAATTTTGGGAGTCCTAATATTAGTCCAAATTCTGTTCAGGGTAAGACACAAACCAAACATACTAACACTAATAAAATTGATTCCACAACACCAGAACCTTTGAAACATACAAAATCACTCCCTCGGTAAAGGGACCCTTGCTTATGTGGGCACTTCTTGAATCCACCGGGCAGAGGCACCATACATCAGTTCTGGACGATTTCAAACAGCAGGATATATATTCTTCAAAGGACCCAGATACTCATACTCCTCATCCTATTAATTTACCTTTTGATGGTGTTCAATATGTAGATAATAAGAACTGTTCTGAACAGCCATGTATTATTTTAAATAACCAAAACACCACTTCTTTGATGTTATGTAATACAAACAGAACAAACTCAATTATGAATGCTTACTGAAATGAAACTACAAAGAAGAACCCTATCACTTCAAACAATGAACAAGAACAAACCACTAACAATAACAATGCTCAAAACATTAGAAGGTATTCTAGAAATAAAGGTTCTGGAAAGAAGAAAAAAGGGAGTTCTAACTCCAAAAATAGGTTTAAATGAAGATTCTTTTTCGTAATTATAACGACCCATACTTTACAAACATTGTTAATACTTCAAAACTGAAGCACACTTATTACAACATATGCCAAAACCACAAAGGACCGTATAGGTATAGTGTCTTTAGAAACTGCGAAACATAAACAAATGTTTCATAAATCTTCTACAGTGTCTCCCATTTATTTCATCATATCTAGGGTCCCTTTTAGCATATTCTACTTAATATCCATCTTCCTGAACTAGGGAAAAGAAAACATACAAAAAGGGTGATCTCAAATGCTCAGCAAGGGCAAATAAAGGTAATAAATATCATATCATATCTTTTTGAAAATCATAACCTGCAAAAGAGATCATAATATCTTAACATGGAATAAATCATAGAAGTGAAAATGAGATCCCCATTATCATAACATAAAACTTGAAACTTTGTGGCATGCACACATAATCATGGAAAATCATTTCTTGTTAGTCATGACTCATTGCCAAGACTATCTTAGCAGACAAAGTCCATTTCTGAACCGAGTTCACTCCTCATTTCAGTCCTGTATCACTGAACCAAAATAACCTTCCGTTCCAGCCATGTCTATCTCATGAGATATAAATCTTTAACCAATGCATTGGAGGGGGATATAGGTCCAACCCATCTCATTATGAAACCATTCTTATGTGTGCCACAAAAATCATAAATCATACATCATTGCATAACCCATGTAATACAAATGGGAATCTTAAACATCATGACATCATAAAAAAATTCATATAAGATAAAGGAATTCATAAAAATAATTCCATCACAACATGATCAAATCAATGTAATAATAGGGATAAAAACAGAACCCTTTATTATCTTAGATGGAAAATAATTTTGATAAAACACTTGAACTCCATTCTTGAGGAAAATATCATTTCTTCTTCAAAAACATTTTCCTTTCTTAACATGTCATACGACTTTAAACTAAAAGAAGTTGACTAAAAATAAACTTGAAAACTTGTAAAGGAATCTTCTTGGAAATAATGTTTTAAAAATCCATTCATGTCGTATAAGTTAAAAAAACATTCTTCGTACTTTTGTCGGAAAAGTCAAAAAGTACCTCGTACGAAAAAACGACAAAAGATTACATTAATATTCTTTACTAAAAACTCACCGAAGGGTAAAATTAGATTTAAACTATTGTAAGTGGATGGAAAAAATATTACATATTGAGGGAACATGGATGTGGATGATAAAATACACCCCATTAAATACCAAAGTATAAACAATCTCGGATAAAAATGAGATTGTGATATTTCCCCTTACCTTAGGTCCGATTTGCTTTGTACGTGTCCGAAGCTCCTGTATAATGGTTTAAATAATTTTATTGACTTATTCCAGAATCATACTTATTTTTATGATATCATATATGGTCATATTCTTAGCTTCTTAGTAGTAATATTTCATTGCTACTTGTTATTCGGGTGTTTATAAATTTTTGTTCTTATGCGTGTTTTGTCGAATAAATTCTTATTCTTATCTATAGGTTATAGATACCTCATTTCTAGAATGGTATTAGTGTAGTATATATCATATTCATTCATTCAATTCATTTATATAATCATTATGAAATGAAGATCATGTAGAACGAGTCGCATCACATCGTGGAGACGGTATTCCGTACGTACGCACGAGTGATGATATCGTTCCTATGATCGTGGAATTGTATTGGAGTATATATATATTATTTCAGTATCAATATTACTTCATAATAATCATAAATAGTTACTCATTACACCATTATACCCATCCTTGTAAGGTGATGGTGGAAAATAGATTACACCACGGCGTGGAGACGGTATTCCGTACATACGCACGCGCGGTGATTTCATTTTTCCGTAGGAAGGGTAGAAGGTGAATTAGGGTTGTTTCAAATTTATAATAACATATAAGTATGTAAGTAATACTGATGTTATTAATTTATCATGAAACAAATAAAGAATAAGAAGTTGAAGAAGAAAGAAATTGAAAAGATCGGTAATGGATATTACCTCTTCTTTGGAACGCATCTTTGAATCCTCCACTTAGGGAAATAATATTGGTCTTTGAAGAAGACCAGGACCTCAAGGATTATTCTAGGGAAGTGGAGAGGAGAATATGGCAGGGTTTTTCCGATCTTGAGTGCTCAAATTGGTGTGAGGAGGAGGGGGATGAGGTGCCCTTTTATAAGGGAGGAGAGGGGCACCTTAGGAATATCTCAAAATATTATTTTATATTAAAGTCAAAATCGGTTTATAATGGTTCCCAATGGTCTTATTTTAAATCTAAAGTGGGGATGGGTCGAAATAATATCAACCAATAGGATTTAGACAAGTTTAGGGTATTATTTTAACCTTATCAATTAGATTTAACTCTAAGTTAAATAATTTAACTTTTACCGTGTCTTTTTGTTTTCTTACACTATATGGTTAATACACTTACTCTAACATGCCAAACGAACCCCAAGTTGTTTATTATTAATATATATATCCTTATCTAAGTCATTTGGACAAACCTTAGATTTTTAGGAAAAAAATAACAATTAATAATATAATATTTGATTTAAAAACTAATTTGTGTCAATTTTGACACTATTTGATATATGATTTTTGTGAAAGTGATAACAGAATTATATGTTCGAACCAAGTTGATTAAATCAACACTAATATATCATAGTAACCTATAAAATTAGTGGAATTCATAAAAAGTCTCAAATTACATTTATTTGAGCATTTATAACATCAATTATGTTAACATTTCCTTAAAAGGGTAATTACTGCATCATCGTTGTGTCGTAAATAAATTAATTTATTTAAAGTCTAAAAATTATAAATAGAATATCATTATGTAGGAAATATTTTTATCTTTCTAATGAATATTTATAGTCGAATTTATCTTATGTATAACACCATATTAAAAATGCTTTACTTATTAAACTTTGATTTTAACTATTTTAACCCTTCTTTAAATAAATTAATAATAAATGTCCAAATCTAATCCAAGTGGGCCTAAATGGTCATATTTTATTCCTAAGTTTGTTTTTGGTCGAATTAAACTTATCCAATAGAATTAGGAAATGTGTTAGGGTAATAGTAATATCATATTTACCCTTAGCTACCCTATTTATAATTAACCGCGATAAAAAAAATAAAAAGTTACTATTCACCAAAAAATTATTTTTATCTCATTGAACCACATTTTACTTACTGATATCAACCGTGTCTGTCAGATTTTCGAAATTCCATTCACAGAAGCGGTAAAATTAAGTTTTATGCAAAATGCAGTTTTTAACCTACCACTTAGTGGTTTCACTATTCATCAAAAATTGAAAGTTTTCAGAAAAATACCAAAATTTCACCCTAAGCAAATTTCGGTATTCCGAATCCAAAAATGAAGTCCATTTTGAAAAATAAAATTCATAAAATTTAAAAAAGTGGTTATTACTATTCATAACGGCTAGTTTTAATAATATTTTAATAGCATATCGTTGTTTAGTGAAACTCAGTATTGCGTACAACGCAAGCTATCGAGGAAGGTCGCGATTGCGTGTAAAGTAAGCAAGCTAGTATGTAGTGAAAGCTTCCTTTGATGATATATAAAAAAAATATTACTCATAAAAATCTCGGGTGTTACATTCTACCCCCCTTAAAAAGAATTTCACCCTCGAAATTCGGCACTTTGTAACAAACAGATGAGGATACTTCTCCCTCATTATATCCTTAAGCTCCCATGTAGCTTCTTCAAGTTGGTGGTTCCTCCATAAAATTTTCACCAATCGAGTGGTCTTGTTTCGTAGGACTTTTTCGCTACGATCCAGAATCTCTATCGGTTGTTCTTCATAAGAAAGATCTTGCTCCACCGGTACAACTTCTGAGCTGAGTACATGTGAAGGATCAGGTATGTACTTTCTCAGGAGAGATACATGGAACACATCGTGAACTTGAGAGAGATTCAGTGGAAGTGCCAATCGGTAAGCTACCTTTCCAACACGATCCAGTATTTCGAAAGGACCGATATATCTAGGGCTCAACTTCCCCTTCTTTCCAAATCTCATAACCCTCTTCCAGGGAGATATTCGTAAGAACACTTTATCACCCACTTCAAACTCTAGGTCTTTTTTCGGTTGTCGGCATAACTTTTCTGTCGAATCTGAGCTGCTCTTATGTGTTGTTGAATAGATCTGACCTTTTCTGCCATTTCATCAACGAGATTAGGTCCTAATAGATTTCTTTCCCCAACTTCATCCCAGCAAGTTGGAGTCCTGCATTTCTTTCCATAGAGAGCTTCATAAGGAGCCATCTGAATACTGGAGTGAAATCTATTATTATAAGAAAATTCCACCAAAGGTAGGTGTTGATCCCAACCTCCTTTGAAATCCATAGATCAAGCTCTCAACATATCTTATAGGGTTTGAATTGTTCTCTCAGACTGATCGTCTGTCTGAGGATGATAAGCAGTGCTAAAACTCAACCCTGTATCCAGAGTATGCTGAAGACTTCGCCAGAACGTCGAGGTAAATCTAGGATCCCGATCAGATATAATAGAAAGTGGTACTCCATGAAATCTTACCACTTCCTTTACATATATCCTGGCAAGCTGATCTAGAGAGAAATCCTCTCTAATAGCAATGAAGTGTGCAGACTTTGTAAGACGATCAACTATGACCCAGATAGCATTATTGCCTTTGGATGTTTTAGGAAGTCCTATGACAAAGTCCATAGTGATGTTTTCCCATTTCCATTCGGGTATGGGTAATGGTTGTAACATCCCCTTAGACTTCTGTCTCTCAGCTTTAACTTGTTTACAAACCAAGCATCGAGAGACATATTCAGTAACATCTCTTTTCATGCCATCCCACCAGAAGTACTCTATCAGGTCCCTATACATCTTCGTGCTTCCAGGATGAATAGAGAATGAAGAACTATGAGCCTCATCCAGCAGCTCCTTCATTAATTCGGGGATGGAAGGAACACAAACCGGATTCCTGAACTTTATTATCCCATCACAATCAAGGATGAATTCAGGAACATTTCTCACCATCTTTTGTAACTCTACATCTTCTTTCTGTGCCTCTTTAAGCTTCACATGTATAGATGGTTGAACAGTCATTTGAGAAAGATAAGATTTTTCCCCTTCCATTATAATTCCAAGATCCATCCTTTGTAAATCCATAAATATTGGATCTTTTGTGATCCTCATCATGGATAAACTAGCATAGTCTTGTCGACTTAATGCATCTGCCACCATGTTTGCTTTCCCAGGGTGGTAATGGATTGAGTAGTCATAATCCTTAATCAGCTCCAACCATCTTCTTTGATGCATATTCAGCTCCTTTTGTGTGAAAATATACTTTAAACTTTTATGATCAGTATAAATATCACACCTTTCACCATAAAGGTAATGCCTCCAAATATTTAATGCAAAGATTACCACAACTAACTCCAAATCATGTGTTGGGTAATTTTGCTCATGGATTTTCAACTATCGTGAGGCATAAGCTATCACCATATCATTTTGCATAAGAACACACCCCAACCCCTTCTTGGATGCATCACTGTAGATCACAAACCTTTCTCCACTACAAGGTAGTGTGAGCACAGGTGCACTGGATAACCTTCTTTTCAACTCCTTGAAATTATCTTCACATTCCTCTGTCCAAACAAACTTAACTCCTTTCCGAGTCAACTTTGTGAGTGGATTAGACAATCGTGAAAAATCTTTCACAAAACGTCGATAATATCTAGCCAAACCAAGAAAACTTCAGATCTTAGTTACTATTGTTGGTCTCGACCATCTTTCGATAACCTCTGTTTTTGCTGGATCCACAGATATCCCCTCTTTTGAGATTATGTGACCCAAAAATGCAACTTTTTGAAGCCAAAATTCACACATGGTAAATTTGGCATAAAGCTTTTCGTTTCTCAGGGTCTTCATTATAATTCTCAAGTGATCTTCATGATCTTCCTTGCTCTTTGAATAGACAAGAATATATTCTATAAAGACTAAAACATATTGATCAAGATAGTCTCTAAAGACTCTATTCATTAGATCCATGAAGATAGCAGGGGAATTAGTAAGACCAAATGGCATCACTATAAATTCATAGTGTCCATACCTTGTACGGAAAGCCGTCTTTGGTATATCCTCCCTTTTGACCCTTAATTGATGATACCCTGAACGAATATAAATCTTGGAAAAGTATTGAGCTCCACGTAGTTGGTCAAATAAGTCATCAATCCGTGGGAGAGGATATTTGTTCTTGATAGTGATCTTGTTAAGTTCTCGATAATCAATGCAGAGTCTCATTGATCCATCTTTCTTCTTAACAAATAGAACAGGTGCTCCCCAAGGTGATGCACTAGGGCGTATGAATCCCTTATCAAGATTCTCTTGGAGTTGCTTCTTCAATTCCTGCAACTCAATTGGGTCCATTCTATAAGGTGTCTCTGAAATAGGCAAAGCACCCGGTACGAGTTCTATTGAAAACTCAACTTCATGATTTAGTGGAAGACCCGGTAATTCTTCCGAAAAGACATCATCAAACTCCTGTACGATGGGAATATTCTTAATCGTGAGTTTCTCACCAACCATTTGAGATAAATAACCATCATTTAGTGGAATCAAGACCCATAAGATGGAAGGAATTTCCACTGGAAGGTTATATTCATCCTTGCATCGATAGACGATCGTAGATTGATCTGGAATATGAAATGTGACTTCCCTTCTTTGGAAATTGATATGAGCTCAATGTAGAGAAAGCCAATCCATGACAAGAATCACATCAAATTCCACTATAGGAAGGATCACAAGATTTGCAGGAAGCACTTTCCCACATACTTCAATCAGAGAAGAATTATAAACTTTTGATGCGACTGTTGTGCCATTAGGTGTTGTCGCAGCTAACTCAACATCTAATTGTTGAGGTAATATGGTGATACCCTTAGAAAATTCTTTAGAAATAAAAGAGTGGGTGGATCCAGAATCAAATAAAACATTTTCTACTTTAGAGTGGATGGTAAGTGTACCTTTCACCACTTCGTTATCATACTCCACATCGCTGATAGAAATTGCATGTGACTTTCCTTTGTCTTTAGCCTTAAGATTTTGTTGACATCGACCATCATCATCAACCCTTAGATTTGGGAATTGATTGGCATAATTCCCCATCTCCTTGCACTTGAAACATTGAAGTGTAGTAGGTTCATTCGGTGTATCCCTTCCTTTGTTTTCATCATTAGACATCTTCTTCCCATTATCGCGGCATTCAAATGCCCGATGACCTTCCTTTCCACATTTGAAACATTTACTTGTCCCTTTAAGAAAACTCCCTCCATTTTTCTTTCTACACTTTGAGAATAAGGGAAAGCTCATCTTCTTTTTAGTGTGCTCTTTAGATTTTCCTTTGAATTCCATCTTCCTCTTCTTATCAAACCCATTTGACTGATGGGTTACTCCAATCTCCATCTCGACTTTGAGATCACATCGAACGATTTCCTCGTAGCTATTGAAGTCCCTTATGGCTAATTCCCTTTGAAGACATGGTTTTAAGCCACTAATGAATCGATCAATCTTACTCTCAGGTTGGATAATAATACTAGAAGCGTACCTTGAAAGTCTTGTAAAATTTGCTTCATAGGTACCAACAGATTCATCATCCCTTTGCTTCAGTTCAAGAAACTCTTTCTCCATCTTTTTTCGGAGAATACGAGGGAAGTAATTATTGAAAAATAAGTTCTTGAACTCGTCCCATTCCATGGATTCAATTTCATCCCTTTGCCTCATATTCTTAATAAGATTCCACCATTGATCAGTATCACCTTCCAAACGATACACCGCTAAGATGACTTTATCATGATCAGAACATTGAAGAACTGAAAATATCTTTTCAGTAGTACTAATCCATTGTTCATCAACTAATGGATCAGTAGACCCGCTTATTGAAGGTGGACGTTGTCTCATGAAGGATTCAACAGAATGTTGCTCCTTCCTTTTCTCATTTGGAAATCCTGCATGATTCATACCTTGAGAAAGTTGTGTGATCATGGATACAAGATTTTTCATTCCATCTCCCATAACGTTTGGTTCCTCAGGGGTACAATCTTTGCATTGCCTATCACATTCCTCATTAACACGGTTCCTTCGGGTTCCAGCCATTGACTAAAACCAAGAAGAATAGTGTGAGCAACACTAATTATAATAGGAAAACCACATAATTCAAGAATAAAATTTTCACTCTTAAGGTCTTATCCTAGGTTATTCATGGCCATTTCTAAAACACTAAGATTATGTTCTATGCTTAGAATTATCCTTAGGGTTCTTACGAAGGCTTTCGCATCCTAGTTTCTAAAGGTTAACTATACCGTTCCTCTGATACCAACTATAACGACCCATACTTTAGATACATTGTTAATACTTCAAAAATGAAGCACACTTATTACAACATATGCCAAAACCACAAAGGACCGTATAGTTATAGTGTCTTTAGAAACTGGGAAACATAAACAACTGGTTCATAAATATTCTACAGTGTCTCCCATTTATTTCATCATATCTAGGGTCCCTTTTAGCATATTCTACTTAATATCCATCTTCTTGACCTGGGGAAAAGAAAACATACAAAAAGGGTGATCTCAAATGCTCAGCAAGGGAAAATAAAGGGAATAAAAATCATATCATATCTTTTTGAAAATCATAACCTGCAAAAGAGATCATAATATCTTAACATGGAATAAATCATAGAAGTGAAAATGAGATCCCCATTATCATAACATAAAACTTGAAACTTTGTGGCATGCACACATAATCATGGAAAATCATTTCTTGTTAGTCATGACTCATTGCCAAGACTATCTTAGCGGACAAAGTCCATTTTTGAACCGAGTTCACTACTCATTTCAGTCCTGTATCACTGAACCGAAATAACCTTCCGTTCCAGCCATGTCTATCTCATGAGATATAAATCTTTACCCAATGCATTGGAGGGAGATATAGGTCCCACCCATCTCATAATGAAACCATTCTTATGTGTGCCACAAAAATCATAAATCATACATCATTGCATAACCCATGTAACACAAATGGGAATCATAAACATCATGACATCATAAAACAATTCATATAAGATAAAGGAATTCATAAAAATAATTCCATAACAACATGATCAAATCAATGTAATAATAGGGATAAAAACAGAACCCTTTATTATCTTAGATGGAAAATAATTTTGATAAAACACTTGAACTCCATTCTTGAGGAAAATATCATTTCTTCTTCAAATTTTTTTTTCCTTTCTTAACATGTCATATGACTTTAAAATAAAATAAGTTGATTAAAAATAAACTTGAAAACTTGTAAAGGAAGCTTCTTGGAAATAATGTTTTAAAAATCCATTCATGCCGTATAAGTTAAAAAAAACATTCTTCGTACTTTTGTCGGAAAAGTCAAAAAGTACCTCTTACGAAAAAACGACAAAAGATTCCTTTCATATTCTTTACTAAAAACTCACCGAAGGGTAAAATTGGATTTAAACTATTGTAAGTGGATGGAAACAATATTACATATTGAGGGAACATGGATGTGGATGATAAAATACACCCCAGCAAATACCAAAGTATAAACAATCTCGGATAAAAATGAGATTGTGATATTTCCCCTTACCTTAGGTCCGATTTGCTTTGTAGGTGTCCGAAGCTCCTGTATAATGGTTTAAATAATGTTATTGACTAATTCCAGAATCATAATTATTTTTATGATATCATATATGGTCATATTCTTAGCTTCTTAGTAGTAATATTTCATTGCTACGTGTTATTCGGGTGTTTATAACTTTTTGTTCTTATGCGTGTTTTGTCGAATAAATTCTTATTATTATCTTTAGGTTATAGATACCTCATTTACAGAATGGTATTAGTGTAGTATATATCATATTCATTCATTCAATTCATTTATATAATCATTATTAAATGAAGATCATGTGGAACGAGTCGCATCACATCGTGGAGACGGTATTCCGTACGTACGCACGAGTGATGATATCGTTCCTATGATCGTGGAATTGTATTGTAGTATATATATATTATTTAAGTATCAATATTACTTTATAATAATCATAAATAGTTACTCATTATACCATTATACCCATCCTTGTAAGGTGATGGTGGAAAATAGATTACACCACGGCGTGGAGACGGTATTCTGTACGTACGCACGCCCGGTGATATCATTTTTCCGTAGGATGGGTAGAAGGTGAATTAGGGTTGTTTCATATTTATAATAACATATCAGTATGTAAGTAATACTGATGTTATTACTTTATCATGAAACAACTAAAGAAGAAGAAGTTGAAGAAGAAAGAAATTGAAATGATCGGTAATGGATATTACCTCTTCTTTGGAACGCCTCTTTGAATCCTCCACTTAGGGAACTAAGATTGGTCTTTGAAGAAGACCAGGACCTCTAGGATTATTCTAGGGAAGTGGAGAGGAGAAAATTTCAGGGGTTGGCCGAGCTTGAGTGCTCAAATTGGTGTGAGGATGAGGGGGAGGAGGTGCCCTTTTATAAGGGAGGAGAGGGGCACCTTAGGAATATCTCAAAATATTATTTTATATTAAAGTAAAAATCGGTTTATAATGGTTCAAAATGGTCTTATTTCTAAGCTAAAGTGAGGATGGGTCGAAATTCTATCAACCAATAGGATTTAGACAAGTTTAGGGTATTATTTTAACCTTATCAATTAGATTTAACTCTAAGTTAAATAATTTAACTTTTACCGTGTCTTTTTGTTTTCTTACACTATATGGTTAATACAATTACTATAACATGCCAAACGAACCCCAAGTTGTTTATTATTAATATATATATCCTTATATAAGTCATTTGGCCGAACCTTATATTTTTAGGAAAAAAATAACAATTAATAATATAATATTTGATTTAAAAACTATTTTGTGTCAATTTTGACACTATTTGATATATGATTTTTGTGAAAGTAATAACAGAATTATATGTTCGAACCAAGTTGATTAAATCCACAATAATAGATCATAGTAACCTATAAAATTAGTGTAATTCATAAAAAGTCTCAAATGACATTTATTTGAGCATTTATAACATCAATTATGTTAACATTTCCTTAAAAGGGTAATTACTGCATCATCATTGTGTCATAAATAAATTAATTTATTTAAAGTCTAAAAATTATAAATAAAATATCATTATGTAGGAAATCTTTTTATCTTTCTAATGAATAATTATAGTCGAATTGATCTTATGTATAACCCCATATTAAAAATGATTTACTTATTAAACTTTGATTTTAACTATTTTAACCCTTCTTTAAATAAATTAATAATAAATGTCTTAATCTAATCCAAGTGTTCCTAAATGGTCATATTTTATTCCTAAGTTTGTTTTTGGTCGAATTAAACTTATACAATAGAATTAGGACATGGGTTAGGGTAATATTAATATCATATTTACCCTTAGTTACCCTATTTACTATTAACCGCGGTAAAAAAAAATAAAAAGTTACTATTCACCAAAAAATTATTTTTATCTCATTGAACCACATTTTACTTACTGATATCAACCGTGTCTGTTGGATTTTCAAAATTCCATTCACAGAAGCGGTAAAATTATGTTTTATGCAAAATTCAGTTTTTAACCTACCACTTAGTGGTTTCACTATTCATCAAAAATTGAAAGTTTTCAGAAAAATACCAAAATTTCACCCTAGGCTAATTTCGGTATTCCGAACCCAAAAATGAATTCCATTTTGAAAAATAAAATTTATAAAATTTTAAAATGTGGTTATTACTATTCATAACGACTAGTTTTAATAATATTTTAATAGCATATCGTTGTTTAGTGAAACTCAGTATTGCGTACGACGCAAGATATCGAGGAAGGTCGTGATTGTGTGTAAATTAATCCAAGCTATTATGTAGTGAAAGATTACTTTGATGATATATAAAAACAAAATATTACTCATAAAAATCTCGGGTGTTATAGGAATTGTCAGGGTATTGCCAACTCTGACACGTTCAATGTTCTAAAAATAATTGTTAACACTCACTATCCCATGTTATTTGCTATTACTGAACCAAAAATCGCTTATTATTTTAAATACTCTCACTTGTGTCAACACGATTATATCTATACTTGCACAATCTCAAATATCTACAATGTTGAATCTCTATGGATTTTTTCGCACTCTTCCTTACAAAATGTTAATACCTTTCATGTCTCTGATCAAATCATTACTCGTAATTTTAATACTGATGGAATACACCTATTCTACTCTTTTTTCTATGCAAAAAATATATTCCAAGAAAGGATAACTCTTTGGAATGACCTTTCTTACCTAAGCACTAATAATAATGACCCTTGGTTTACTCTTGGAGACTCCAATTCCATTCTCAAATCAATTGAGAAAATTGGAACTTCTCATGACTCTATTTCCACAATAGAATTTAAAGCCTCGATTAAAGACAAAAATATCATTGAAATTAATCTTACTAGTGTGAAATACACTTGGTACAGAAAATAGTACAATAGAGTGGTCGCTTCCAAATTAGATAGAGCCTTCACGAATGTACATGCTTTAGAAAGAGGTTAAGAGTGCCCTTTTTCTCTAAATCTTGAGAGTGTGGCTGGTCCTGATGGGTTTCAAAATTAATTCTTTATGTTCTACTGGGACATAGTTTGTGATTATCTCCTTAATTCTATGAGGGAGTTCTTTAACCATGCCTCAATGTCCTATGGAATCATCTCAAATTTTATTACCCTGATCCCAAATAAGGAAAATGTTCTGGATTTAAAGGATTTCAGACCTATTGCTATTAGGAATACCTTTCCAAAAATCATTAGCATAATTATTGTAGGTGGGGAGGTTTTGTAGGCAGCAGAGGGCTAGAACTAGTGGCTGGGGCTGTTTTGTGGGTGGCAGAGGGCTGGCATGACTGTTTTGTAGGAGGATGGGGTGTGGTGGCTGGTGCAGGCTGGATTGCAGGTGGATGGGGGCTGGAGCGGGCTCGAATGCAGGTGGAAGGGGGATGGAATGCTGGTGGAACGGGGCTGGTTGCAGGTGCTGGGGGATGGTGTGGGCTGATTTGAAGGTGGCAGGGGGGCTGTTGCGGGCTGGAATACTGGTGGTAGTGGGCTGAAATGAAGGTGGAAGGGGGCTCGTGTGGGCTGGATGTGGTTAGAGTAGGGCCAAATCATGGCATTACCACAACTTGACCATGGAGAGACCGCGGAGTGACCGCGTCGTGACCGCTCTATGACCACGACGTGTTAGCCTGGTCCAGCGACATCCACGAGGCAGCATCTTCTGGACAGGAGCGAAGAGAGTGGAAAGAGGCGGGGCAACATTCTGGTCATCGCTCTGCAGGAAGAAATTGTGATTAGTCACTCTCAACATTGATCACAAGACTCATGGAATACTATCAGTATGAAACACGATAGGGTGTCTTCCTAGAGCAGGGCCAAATCACGATATTACCATGGCGTGACCACGGGGTGGACGAGGCATGAACTTGGTGTGACCGCGGCGTGACCGCGGTGTGATCGCGACATGATCACGACGTATTGGCCTGGTCCAGCGACATCTGCAGGGAAACATCATCTGTCCAGGAGGGAAGGGAGTGGTAGGAGGTGGGGCAACATTCCGGCCATCGCCCCACTGGAAGAAATTTTTATTAGTGAGTCTCAACATTGATCACAAGACTCATTGAATATTATCATTGTGAACTACCATGGGATGTTGTCCTCGAGTAGGGACAAATAACACTGTGACCACGACGTGACCATGGTGTGACCACGGCATGACCGTGGCATGACCGCGGCATGACTACGACGTGACGACGGTGTGACCGCAGCGTGACCATGGCGTGTTGGCCCGGTCCAGCGATATCTGCGGGACAACATCTTCCATCCAGGAGTGAAGGGAGTGAGAGGAGGTGGGGAAACATTCTTTTCATCTCCCCACTAGCAGAAATTGTGATTATTCAGTCTCAACATTGATCACAAGACTCATCGAAGGGAGCGAGATGATGCAGGGCAACATTCTGGTCGTCACCCCACCAACAAAAATTGTGATTAGTCAGTCTCAACATTGATCATAATACTCATGGAATACTATCACTATGAACTGCCGTATGGTGATAATGGGGGAGGGTTGGCTCTCGACTAACTAATGGAAGGTTGGTGGATGGAACCAAAAAGTATATGGCCATTGGACGGTTGGTGGTTTTCCACTGGGTAATCACTGCCTTAACATTGTTTTTCATAAGGGAAATTTATGTCATTTTTATCTTTGATTTTGGATGTGGATTAGAATGGAATTGGAGTATCTGTTCCACTTAGTTTCAAATAGGATGATATGGATGGCATGAGAGGATGTTTTATGATAATATTTAATGAAATGAATGATAATCAGTGATGACTAGAGGATTGGATGACCCCTCAGATACCTAATTCGGTGAGGTTTGGAGATCCAGCAATGTGTAGGAATACCTAGAGGAATACCCCATGGGATCAGAAAAATCACAGGTTACGTAACATGTAATCTGACATTACGGGTACTGTGGGACCCCTGGGCTGTGTAACTAGGCTTTTGGATGGATTTAAATATCACATGCCATGTGACATGGTCAGACAACATGGGACCTATCTTAAAAGTCTAACGACACTTAAAGAGTGTTTTGGTTCGAACAACTATTTTAATAAAAAGATGGAAGCCCCCTATAAGGATATAAAAAGGGTCAAGTACGATGTGTGCTTTATGAAAAACAATGACATCAATAATAAGGAAAACATCAATGTATTAATGTTAAGCAATGTATACCGCTGTGAGTTTTCGCAGACAGCGCACCTCCGATGGAGGGGTTTTATTACAAAACCATGACTTATTTATCAAACGAAACAATTATCTTAACTAACACTTATTCAAGAATTGAAATTTATTATAAACATATAGAATTAAGAAGGATTCTAAGTGCAATTTAAAACATTCTTGAATTAAAGAGGCTGGAAGAGGGACCCTACCTCAACCTCAAGGTGCGTTTTCTTTTGACGACGAAAACTCGAATCTTCCTTTTTTCTACTTTCATGTATATGAAACTTCACATATATATAAGGACACCTAGCCCCTATAAACATATTTTCATGGGCAAATACGCACAAGGGGGTTCTTAGATATATGTTTATACTTGCATATACCCCTTTACACATATACATGTATGAATTTTTCCTATCCATATATAAGCACACCTAGCCTCAATATATATATTCATACTACCATTAGTGAATATATATAAAGGTGAAATATATATATGTATATGACTACCTATGAATACACATGTAATAATTCGTCAACGGTGACTCGAATCCACCTCAACGAAATCCAAAACGCACTGCAAAAATATAAGGAAACCAAAAATCACAAATACCCTAATTAAAATTGGGCTAAAGAATAAAAACAGAACAATCCTTACCCAAATCTGATGATGAACTCATTGTCATCGATGGTGGTGGATAGAACCGACCTCATCATAAGAAACCACCTATAAGAAAATAGTTGGAAAAATTGAGATAAAACGACTTCTTATATATATGTGATCAGTGTGTCAACTGTACATGATAAATGATACATGGATCCATAACAAACAATAAAAAAATAACATTCATATTAATATGTACATCCCTATACTAAATAACATGATCATTAATAAAACTCTTTATTTTTCAAACTTAACCTTCAATTTCCTATTCAAAAATCAAAAATCACATAAATATGGGAATAAAGTAAACTTCCATCAATACTTAAATGCGAAAAATAGAGATTAGAAATTGTTCTTATCCTAGAAAATCCCTTCCTTGAACAAGAGTTCGCTATTTTGTTTTCCAACAATAATACAATAAACCTTTTGTATATTTCCTTCACAATATCATTGATACAAAAGAACGTTCAATAAAAAGGTAGTTTAAAATACCTGTAATTATGGATATTATAATCCCCTAGAGTGATAGTATTGGGAAATAAGAAACATGGTAATCCTCTAGTGATAACAGCGGAATGATTCAATTATTTATCTCCTAATTTTTTTTTAAAAAAACAGGTCTCGTATTTTCATCAAAATCCCTTACCGTTAAAGAGACCTATAACTGACGTAAAATACGTGCTCTCATAAATACTTGGCCAACCAATGAAGCTCCTTGAATTCACCAAGCTTACATCTGCACCAATCACCCCTTTTAATGCTTTTTAGAAAATAATTTCAATACACAATTAAAAATACAATTACTCAACCAATTATCAAGGGTGCATCCCACCCCAAAAACACTTCTCCATAGACTGCACACATGCATGAGACGCTCACCAGTAATTGTATTAAATTAAGAAAAATCAAAACATGCTTGTTAGTGAGACATTTTAATCAAAAACAAAAATTGTCCAAAATTCATATCAGAATTAATTATCTAAATATTTCTCAACCAAACTTATCAAGTTCAATAACTTAACCTTTCCGAATGGAGTCTCCTCCATTCCTATTTTTTTAAGGCTCACACTCCATTGCCGTCAAAAATATTCTACCGAATTGGAAGCAGTTTTTCATTACCTACATTAAAATCAAAACGACCAATAAGCAATTGGGAAAACTTATAATGATCCATTATCATACGTGATCAGTGTTTTAAGCATTTTCAAAAGATGATTTCAAATTAATCCTAAATTATGTACATTCAAAACAAACAAAAAATGGGCAGACTTGTTAAAAATAAAACTAACTTGAATATGCGGTGCTTGGAACATTTCTTTTATAGCTGATTCAACCTCTCCCATGCTCACAAATGATTTCCTTAGTATAAAACATGAAACATATCCATTTAAAAATGATTTTCATTATAGGATGATTGATCGTGCCGAGATGTCGTTCCATTACTGCTAAAAAGTTTCTTTCATTAGTGTACTAATCTGACATGAAAAAGCTTGATGACAGGCGATCTTCAACTAGGTTATGTACAAAAAAGAAAGATAAACTCTCAAAAGAACTGAAATTTTTAGGAGATTTCAATTGGAATAAAAAACAGCAAGTTCGGTTATTTAAAATAAGGTATTATACTAACACGTTTAGTGTTATCAATAGTTATAGAATATTGATAGAGTGAAAGTTTTAACTGTTGGGAAAAAGGAACACTAACAGTTTTTAATACCTTAACAACATGAGAATACAGGTAAAGCATGTTATTCTTAATAGTAATCACATGCATCAAATTTACTCCAGTTAAGGCCATCTTGCAGCATGAATGTATCAAATTTCTTATACCACTATCATGAAGCCAGTTTTAATCCTTTGATTGGTTTATTAATTATGAAAACTTGATTTGATTTAAATTCATTATCAAAACCATGAGGAGGCTTCAGGTACAGTTTCTCATCAAAATTGCCATGTAAAAAATAAGTTCAAACATCGAGTTCTTCCATATGAAAGTCATGGTAAGCAGAAAAAGCAAGAAATAACCAAATGAATGAGTTCTTAACTACTGGAGAAAAAATTTCAGAATACCCCACTCCTTCACATTGAAGGAAGCCCTTGGAAACCAGCCTAAATTTATACTCAAGTAGAATTTCGTGGTGGTGGCACTCTTACCCTAATGATTTGGTCAGACCCAAGTATGCATGCATGCTTCAGACCTACTCAAGAATGCTTCAGACCCGCTCAAGAATGTAAAGATAATTATAGATTTTGGATTAGATGTAATAAACAATTTTGATCTCCCGACTTATGAACATAGCATCAAAAACAAAACATCAATATAAATTTGTAAAACTAACCTGATGATATCCTTCAATAAACTTTGGCATGGAATGGTGAATCACAAAGAGAACATCAGGTTTATTGATACCTGAAATAATATTTTGTGCACATGATTTTTAACTTCAAACAAGTAATAAAATCATTATCAATAGCACCCATTCCAAATGCAACTGTTACACATATTATATTAATCTCATCTTTTCTCCACTATTTCTAAACAAATGCCCTTCGAGAAGGATCCATGCTACCATGGTTAAATGATACTTTGTGACCACATTCCTGAAATTTTAATATAATTTCTTAGCATGAGAAGGAAATTATTTGGATTTTGATGTTATTAAGAGAGATACATTGACTGAGGAGGTTATGGTTAGACCTCCATGAGGTAGATGGTGTCTAGGATGCAATGTAACATGGGGAAGGAATATGGGAATGTCTTGAGTGAGATAGTGGGTTATAAATACGTTGAGGGATTGTATTTTTGGATAATCCCCCTTGAGTGATGTGGTGTATCCTCAAGTGATGAGATGAGAACAGATCCTAGGCATAAGGTTCTACCCTGAACCATTGGATATTATTCAGGTCCTCAAAAATATAATAATTTTTTTTATTAATTAGATGGTGTATATAGAACATGGGGATAAGATACTACAATGGAACTAATGTAGGTATGGTCAGACATAATGGTTTTCTAGGAATCAAATTGACGTTCAACTAGTGCATGAAACATGTTGAATGTTGTGATTGTTGGGTTAAAGAATTATGATATAGTGATAATTTTTATTTACATTAGTTGTTTTCCTCATGAAAAAACATTAATATTTTAGTTTATATTAGAGGTGAGTAGTTAGACCCTACAAATTTATACATTTACACCTTACACAAGAACCTCAGTGTGAATGTAGACGTTTTGATACATTTAAGGTTTATCAGAGGATATACAATGGATAAGGATTGTTTTGGACGATGTGGTTTTGGAGAACAAGATGGGATGAGCCAAGACCATGGAATTAGATAGAATTCTTTATTTTTATTCCATTTTAAATTTTAAATATGTGATTATTCCTTCGTGTGAATAGTTTTTTTGTTTGGTTTTATGTTATATCCCATTTGATATGGAATTTTTATAGATTTATTATGAATACGATGATATTAATGATTTTTTTGGATGTTTTTATTTTTAATGTGGTTTTCCTTAGATAATATTGAATATTCTCCCCATGTAATTTTTTAGGACCTCACTTCTAATCTAAAGCCATTGACATAAAGAGAGGTGTTCCCAAGGTCAAGAATATCTGAATCAAAATATAAAATCATGACATTTGGGAATTGTACCTATGTTATTACCTTCTAAACTGAAAGGATTTATATGAAAATAATCTATAATAACACTTACTGAGAAATCATCAACAAATATTCTAATCAATGAATATTAAATCACAAGAAATTTCAGAGGTAGAACCAAATCCCCAAAATGAAAACTCCCACCATTTATTTTATTGAAAATTAGGATGAAATCCTCACATTAATTCATCAAACTAAGTCAAAATAGATGGATATATTCAATCAATCGTAGTATGAATTTAATGTGAAATGAATTAATGTAATGGAATCACAAGGAAATTTGTCTTCCAGACATTACATCCCATGTATATGGGAGAACAATGCTTTGTTTGTATTTTTCTATATGATACATGAATATTACAATAACTATAAATAATCACCTATGTTGATCACTAATGTTAATTAATTATGATACACCAATGAAATTGTTCGCGTGCCTCTATTGTTCTGTTGTCGAGTCAGTCACCTAATTTCACTAATCTTATGTAGTATTCCATGAATTGATCCAACCTCAAGTGTATTTAACCCTTAAGAATTGTTTTCCATCATCTTCTAAGCCCATGAAATCCAAAAAAAATCGCTATTAACCATACTCCTACTACATGAGAACCTAAGATGATAAAAATCTATGAAAATTATTTATAAAATAGTTATAATCAAGGAGGATCATCATTGGGAGGGGGTTTCCATGTCAGAGGTGCACTGGAGAGGAGGTGGGGAGGCCACCTAGAAGCAGCATCAGCCAGGGAGGTGAAATGTCCCATATTCGGCGGCAGCATCGTACCATCGGGGAAGAAGGGTCATCGGGGAAGAAGGGACATCAGGGAATAAGGGTTTCATGGGTATAGTTGTGGAATAAGAGTTGCACAGGCAGCATCGAGGGAGGATTGGGGAGAGAAGAGAGGGCGTCGTTCGGAAGAAGGGTCGTGCGAAGAGGGTGTCGTTGAGATTTGAGGAAACCGATTAATAGAACCTAATGCTATGGGTTTTATTTGAAGTGAGGTTATAAATTAACTTATATACATAGAATTTTATAACTGTGGCTATAAATCTATGGCTATAAGTCGTTTTTCTAGTAGTTTAATGGATACAAACATACTATTTCTGTGTATGGAGAACTACTGCCTCACGAAACGATGATTTTTCAATTTTTCCCTACCACCTTTCATGGTTTCCATTATGATGGATCTTTATTAATATATGATATATATTGTTTTTATATTATCTCTATTATTCTTTAATTTTTATGTTATATATACTTTTTTTCTTTCAATGATGTGTAAATATGATAATTTTATTTGAGAAAGTATAGACTACCGCCCTCTCAATGTGATATGACTCGTTCATGCTATACGTAAAACATATAGGAAATGATTTTATTAAACCTACGATACATAAATGACATAAATGATATAAATATACTATAATATACATTTATAAAATTTTATTATTATTCATTTAATATGACAAAAAAATGAAAATAGAGTTCATGCGCACGTACGACATACCGTCTCCATGAAAGGTACATTTCATTTCTTATCTAAAAATATTATGGACTATTATAAATAAATTTATACAGTATATATATGATATTTAAATCATTAATATAATTTGGGAGATAATTTACTTTTGACTACATGGAAAATTTATATCGAAACATGTTCATTTTCAACTCAAGTACCTAATATCGGCAATTTAACTGATATTAACTTCAATAATTATGTAACTTTTATAATGTGGGGATAAGTGATGTAAAAGTAATAATAAACATGAAAAATGTTCTCAATAAAGTAGAAATTAAAATATTTTAGTTATTTAGGAACTTAATGATTGTACGTGACGAGTCAGCCTCAAGATAAGGCAATATCATAACCTAATTTCCATTATTTGGGTTAAACTTTTAATTCATGATTATGTCGTAATATGATTATGTGAGAAATAATTTTTGATATCATATCTTGTATTTTTAATTTCTCGATGATAAATTATAGTGAATACACATAATCGATCTAATTTATTAACAAATATTTTTTGTAAGGGAATTTCTAAACATAATTTCAACTCATTGGGTTTCATACATACTTCATTGATTGTATTATTCAAATATTATATATTGAATCACTGTTTATTTATTTATGTTTAAATTTCCACTTCCCTATGTATTTATATAATTTATCTACACTTGATCACCCATCGAAAATTTCTTATTCCATTTATATGAAAATTGTATGAGAAATATTAACTCAATATTCATTCCTTGAGTTAAATATCCATGTCATTGGTTTCGTTTTTCAAATACTATGTGTGAATTTACTGTAATTTTTTTACATTTAATATCAATTTATATTGTGTGTATTTATATTATTTACACATAACTATTTCATTTATTTATCCTTAATCTAAGGATACGATATTTGTAATGGATTCTGTTTCAATTTACATTCTATTTAGAATTATTTGTTTTTATAAACCAATTCACTTTTATATGGTGTATATATATCCCTTTAACATATTATGTCAGAATTACCATAATTATCATGATATTATATGTTTTAAATAATTTTATTTATTAATTATTTTAATTTAAGTATTTTATCATGTGGCAAGGGACTCTTTAATTAAAACATCATTTTAAATGTTTTAAATATTTCTTGTTCTAAAACATTCACATTAATGTCCATGTTTTAAAAATGGTTTTAGGGATTTATTTATATGGACACAAATGTTTTAAAATTATAACTCTCGAATTTATTTTAAACGTTTCAATGTGTTATGGGACACTTTGATTCAAAAATCTCATTATTAGATGTTTTCAATGATATTTTAAATGGATGGAATATTTCAGTATCATGAATTGATTTCTTGTGATTGAAGAGTGAAATATTGATAATTTCAATCTTTTATGTATTATGATTATGTAATTTTACTTAGACATTTGATGGGTAGTTATGTGGTAAACCAAATACGTGTGGTTCTTTGATAAACCTAGGGAGGGTGAGCCCGTGATAGCTACCCAATGCATTTGGGTAATGTGACAGAGGTAAACGTTAATGATTATCATATTATATTTAGGGAATATACTACTATGGGTATTCCAAACATAACCATGAAGGTTACTCCCTACATAGCTTTGAAATCTATCATGTAATTACAATATGAATTCCACATGTTACCATTATGTTTTATTATTTCAATGAAGTATTGTAGGAATCATATGAATACATGATGTAAGCTATGTTTTTTATGTTTTATGGGTGAAAAGTATGATTTTTTGAAAATTTTTTCATGGGTTTTAAATATTCAAGGACTAATAATTTTTTTCCTTATTTTATATTCACTATTGATCATTTTATGCTCATCCAATGTTTTGAAATATTTTTCATAGGACTTAATGAAGAATAAAGTCAAGGATGGGATTAAATAAAAGTTATGATTTTAAAACATGAAATGATACCATGTTTGTTTTTACAGAGTTTTTTTATAAAAAAATGGATACTGAGTAGAAGTGTCTATTTGTAATATTTTTGTTTTTATGTTTGTGTTATAACCTAAATCTCTAAAATAATAAACCTGAAAAGATCCTTGATGTGAATTAAAGTAAAATTAATGACTTTTCTCAACATTAAGAAATGTTTAAAGATGTGGCCTTATATTTTTTATAATTTAATTAAATGTAGGTCATCAGAGTAATTTTTATATTAAAATTTAATATAATAACTTATTGGAATTTTTGAACATATCTTCCCCCCCTTCCCACCACATCTAAAGGATTAGTGTTGAACCTAATTTAACAACATATATGAATTGAATTTCAAAAAATAGATATACATGATTGTAATCAATATGAAAAAATTGATTTAATAGGGAAAACATAACTGTTGGTGAATAACAACTGTTCTATTTTATTTACTACTGTTAACGGTAAATTGGGTAATTAAAGGTAGAAAAAATATCATATAATAAACATAACACATGTCCTAATTTCTTTGGATGAGTTTGTCTTTTACCTAAATAAAACATAGGATTAAATTATAATCTTTTTTAGACACTTGGGTAATAATATGACATTAATTATATTTTATTTAAATATAATTAAAAAAGTCATAATCATAGTTTTAAAAAGTTAAAAAATATTAATAAAGGGTTATAAGAGTGATCTAGCTCTCTATAAATATAACATATAAGGATAAAAATATTACCTATATCATGGTAATTTATAATAAATTTTATATGTCAAATAATTAAATTTAATTATGACACAATGATGATGTAGTAATTTCTTCATTAATGAAAACAATCAAATAAATGATATTAGTAATTCTATAATGAATATAGTTACATATAATTCATTCGATCCCAAAATTTTAGAAATTAATTTGAAATGATATAGATTATTTAATGTAGTTTTTTAAAAGGAATCATGTTTTTATATTTTTGAAAAAATGCATATAATGAATAGTGTCAAATTAACATAATTAATATCTTAAAATATAAAATATTTATTTAAATAAAATAGAATTTCTGAAAATTTAATATTAATAAAAAATTTGACATATGTCTAAAGCTGTCATTAATTACACATTCATTAGTTGTTTGGAATGATTTGGTAATTAGTTAACTCTCAAAGTGAAAATTACTTGATAAAAAATTAAGAGTTAAAAGGGGTTAAAACAAAAACATAAGGACTAAAACAGTATTAAAACATTTATAATTATCACTGTATGATTATAATTAGATCCATAGTCATCCTATATTAAAACAAATCAATTTGGACCCACTTGAGAATTAAAAATGAAATTATATAATTTAATAATTTCAATAATTCCAAGTGGTCCCCTCTTATATTATACAAAAGGGAACCCATTCATCTCTTTTACTCACGCATAAAAAACCATTTGGATTGGCCAATATAATTTCAGTCCTATTCCTAGAATTTCTACCCAAATTCTTGATTCCTTAGTTTTGGAAGAACACCATCTTTAGAGGTGATAAGGTGTAAAGAAAGGTGACCAACTGATGGAAAGGTAATGTTTTTATTTAAGTGTTTCTATTTCATCATCCACATAATTAAAATATCATTAAACCATGATGAATTAATAAATCCAGTATCCTCAATATACATATATGTTATTATGTTAATTTCAACATCTAAATCCATCTCCACGATTGTTGAATGGAAAAATAATTAGTAGTTCGTGGATACATGTGAACTATCACCTTCACAAACTGATAATTGTTTTTTCATAACCATCTCTAAAGAATGGTTATAATGATATAATTAGTGTTAATATGTAATATTAATGAAATAATTATAATTATGAGATTATAATATATCAATCATTTTCTTACATTACATGCACATAAAAATGAAAACATAGTTCGTGCGTATGGGTAAACTATCTCCTCCACAAAGAGACGTGATTCGTATTTATTCACTAAATCACTTGTATGATATATATAAGTAAATTTAAATTATTAATATGATATTAATTAAGTTATTATCACTCTATTATAGTATAATAATACTTAAATTATTTCTATAATGATCAATAGAAAATGGAAAATGTTACCCATGCATATGTACGACATACCATCTCCATGATTGTAACATTGTTAATTTTGTATATCCAGACATAATGAATGGACTTAATGGTATAATTTAAATATAAAAGTTGTTATTATGTTATAATTATTATAGAGATGATAGACTTATGGTCACATGGACTATTGATATCATTCCTAGTTCATTTTTGACTCAAGTACAGAATATCGACAAAATGTATGATATGAAGTTATATAATTATGCAATTGATATAAAATAAAAATAAGTGATATAAATGGAATAGTAAACCTAAAAAAGGTTTTCAATTATGTATAAATTGACCTATGTTTATTTTTCTGAAGGATAAATAATGTACGAGATGAGTAAGACTCGAGGTATGTGACTTCCTCCCAATCATCTTTTAGTGAGGTATATTTTGATAATACACAACACCTTATTTTATATGATGTATAATAAACCCCTTCTACTTTTAATTTATTTTAATTTTTTTAAAAATGAATCAGTTTATCTAAATCATTTTACAAAATGAAAAAATGAATGTCCTTTTTTAACATATGCAGTGACAGTGACTATTCTACCATCATTACAATTATTTTATATTTGGCTTCCTCTAGAGGCCATAATATTTTTAAAGGAAAAATAAAGTCCATATTTATTTTTTCTGATATTTTGGTATTAAATATGGTATTGTTAATGGAAATATTATATCAATATCTTGAAATGAAATATTTTGAATGAAATATTGAAATGTTATTTATAGCGACCCAACCATTTCTTACTTTACTATTACATCATTTTAATTATTAAAAAAAGTATTATTCCGCATAGAGGATCTAAAGGTTTAGTGTCTTGGAAAAAATATGACCCTACATAACAATTACAACATCAAGCACAAACATTTATTTTTTCCTTCTTCTCTAGCTTCTTATTATCACATGACCTCTTCTTAGTACATGTAGTCACCTGAGGATATATATCAAAAGGGTTGAGCAAAAATCCTAGTAAGAGGATATATAAGAACAATATAGCATTGGGTGATTATAATAATAACATAGGCAAAGGATCATGGACAAGTGGGGACACATTTATAGGAGACTTGAGATGTGGAATAGCATAAAAAATGAAACATCATGTCTTAGTGGTTAACTACCACACATACTTATGAAAAAAACTAGAATCTTGTTCACTCATAATATCACTTTAACTCATGAGATTCATCACCTTACCTAATGAATTAGAGTACTGTATAATTTCTGGCGCACCCGTCACATTGAATCATTCATATTGGGCTATATAATTCCAGGCGCACCTGTCACATCATAACATTTTAATTATCATTCCTACCACATAGAACATATATAAAAAATAAACATGGAAATTAGTGGGTTGCAACTCATAATATAATATTCATAAACTTTGTATTCTAATAAGAAGGAGGGCATAACATACATGTTACAAGAACCGTCAACCTTGAGGGGGAAGTAAAAAGTGAGTTCTTAAAAGAAGAGTTCTTTTGGAAAACATTTTGTTTGACATAAACACCAGTGGTAAAAATTTATATCATAGAAATGTAAATACAATGATGAGAAAATTATTTTTATGTAGTAGCCATATCCAAAATGGAGTGACAGTGGGAGAACCCGAAGGATGAAATTGGGTTCGAGAATTTCCACTTACTTTGTATCTAAACACTTCATTATATTTAATGTCTTATATAATGACATTATATTCATTATTTAGAAATTATAGAACCATTTATACATTAATAGGGATCATTTTGGTTTCATTATGTTATTTTATGGGCCTTTTGATGAGTTGTAGGGTATAAAAATATTGTTCGGGAATGTTCATTTGTATGGTTTTTCTTGAGCGGTTCACATGTATTCATAAATGAATGTTAGTGTAGACTATAGGTAGACATATAGAACTGATCATTCATTTTATTAATAATATTCCATCAGTTCAAATTATCTTATAATTAATTATATTAGATACTATTTGGATGAATCACTGGATAGGAATTAAATGATGATTGATTGGGTTAATTTGGGCGGTTTATCGATCACAAAGAACTTGTTTTATTTTATAACATAGTGTCATGTAAATAAGTTAGTTATAGAACATAAAAGAGAATAAAAAAATAAACATTAAAATCTATTTTTATACATTTAATGGTTTTATTGTCAGCATTGAAGGATGTGAAGTAAAAAATATGTGCATCGCCATGATTTAGCTAAATTAACACATCATGGGAAACTATTTAATTTTATTAAAAAAGAGAGGGAGGGAGGATTATAATGAGTAATATTCCATTAACATGATATAAAACCTGTATATAAATCATACTGGAGTTATCATGAAATATTTATATGATATGTTGAGGATACGAGAAGCAAATAAAAGAAATTTGAATGGAAAAAAATGAAAAGAGAGAGAGGAATTACCTATTGAATCCTCCTCTTGAGATCCATCTTAAGGAAGATAGGATTGTTCATTTGATTAGAACACGAAATCTTGGAAGAGGGGTAGGGGATAGAGAAGATTCTTAGGCAGATTTTATACAAGGCTTGAATCTTTAGAAGTGTGAGGAAATGAGGGTGTGAATGGTGGTTCTTATAGTAGAGGGGAGGGGGGATTTCTCAATATAAAAGTCATTAAATTATTATTTCCCAAAAAAACAAGGTATAGTGACTCTTCCATGAACAATAATAGTAATTGTTTTATGTGATCCCTAACCAATTGGCCTTACATCAGTAGAATATCATACATGTATCTATAATTAGTGTATTTTGCTTATTTTGTAAATTATGATATTTCACTATTCATAAAAATTCAAGTATTTCTGAAAAACCCCAAAAATTCACCCTAATAATTTTTTGATGGCTAGATTACAAAAAGAAGTCCATTTTTCATAAATAAATTTTTAAATATAATTAATCTAATATTTAATTAAAATCAAAATTTACTTGAAAAGTACATATTTTTAAATTAAAATTGATTTAATAATTCTTTCAAAATTTACTTGAGGACTTATAAAATTATCTCAAATCTCGAAGATGCTTATTTGTTAATTTATGAAAACTTCTTATGAAAATATATTTTTTAAATTAATTAATTAATTATAATTAATTATTTATGACTTACAAAAATACCATTGCTTTTACTATGGTTAAATTGTCACAGATAAGATGCCTAACTTTTATTTAATTATTCATGGGTAAGGTTTCTATTATTTTGGGAGATTTAATTTTCATAAGGGTCATATTACTATTCACAATGGTAGGTTACTATTCATAAGGGTATGTTACTATACACCAAAAATTATGTTTACTTTATTAGACACCAAAAATCATCTTGAACACAATCGTGTATGTCGGATTTTGGAAATTCAAAACATAGAAGTGGAAAAATTATGTATAATGGTCACATAATTTTTAGTATCATAATATATCATTTTTATACCTAAAGGGATTATACTATAAGGAATAATTTTAAAAAGGGAATTTTATTGATAAAACATAGGGTCGTTACATTCTTCCCCCCTTTTGAAATTTCACCCATGAAATTTCTCTTTACAAAAATAGGTGAGGGTACTTCTCCTTCACCGCCTCTTCTGGTTCCCAAGTGGCTTCTTCAAACATATGGTTCCTCTATAACACATTGAAAAGGTTGGTTGTCTTGTTGTGTAAAACCTTATCTCTCCAGTCTAGAATCATTACTAGCTCCTCCCCATAAGAGAGATCATATTCCAATTGTACCACCTTTGAGTTTAGTACATGTGAGGGGTCTGATATGTACTTCCTTAGGAGTGATATGTGAAACACACCCTGAACATGATCCATATTTGGTGTAAGTGCAAGCCTATAGGCCATGAATCCATTGTGGTCTTGGATCTCAAAGGGGCCAATGTACCTTGGGATTAGATTCCCCTTCTTTCCAAATCACATGACTCTCTTCCATGGTGATATTCGAAGGAAGAAATTATCCCCAACATCGAACTCCAAGACCCTTCGACAGTTGTCAACATAGCTCTTTTTCTGACTCAGAGCATCTTTGATCTGTTCCTGTATGGCTTGACCTTCTCTATAATCTATTGTGCATGATCAGGTCCTAGTATCTTTCTTTCTCTAAATTTATCCCAATAGGTTGGAGTTCCTAATCGCTTTCCATACAAAGCTTCATATGGAGCCATATGAATACTCGAGTGAAAGCTATTGTTGTATGGGGACTCAATCAATGGGAGAGGAGGATCCCATCGGCCTTAAAATTCTAGAGAGTAGGCTCTTAGAATATCTTCGAGAGTTTGAATATTCATTTGAGATTGGCCATCAATTTGGGGGTTATAGGACAGGCTTAAATTCAATTTAGTACTAAAATCATTTTATGGATCCTCCAGATTTTAGATGTGAACCTTGGATAACGATCAGAGACAGTAGAGAGTGGTACACCATGCAGTCTCACCACATCCTTCACATATATCCTTGGATGTTTTTCAAGCAAGATATATTCCAAAATAGTGATAAAATGGGCAGTCTTGTTGAGTCTATCAAACACAACCCATATCGCATTATTTTTCTTCTACGTCTTTGGGAGACTCATGACAAATTCCATAGTAACATTTTTTTTATTTCCACATAGGTATAGGAAATGGATGCATCATCCCTTTGGACTTTTGGTGCTATGCTTTAACTTGTTGACATACCAACCACCTTGATATATATTCCACAATATCCTTCTTCATGTTATCACACCAGAAGTATTCTTGGAGATCACGGTACATCTTGGTACTCCCAGGATGGATTGTGAACGTTGAGCTATGTACATTTTCCAATAGCTCCTTCTTTATCCTAGGTGTGGAAGGCCCAAAAAGCCACATTCCAAACCGAATCACACCATCATCATCGATATGTAACTCTTTCATCTTCCCTTCCTTTACTTCTCTTACGCACTTTTGTATCTCCACTTAGTCCATTTGTGACTCCTTAATCTTCTCTTGGATGGATGGTTGCGCAATAATTTGGGCAAGGTAAGATGTATCCCTTACCCTTATGATTTCTAAATATATTCTTTGCATATACAAGAAGATAGGGTTTTCTCAATCGGTAACCTGGATAGAGTAGTAGATTCTTTTCTGCTTTGAGCATCAGCTACCTTGTTCACCTTTCTAGGATGATAGTGAATAGAGAAATCATAATCTTTTATTAAATCTAACTATATCATTTGATGCATTTTGAGGTCCTTTTGTGAGAATAGATACTTTAGGCTCCTGTAGTCAGTGTATATGTCACACTTCTCACCATAAATGTAGTGCAGTTATATTTTCAAGAAAAAAATCACGGCTGCCGACTCTAGATCTTGCGTCGGGTAGTTCTGCTCATGGATATTCTATAGTCGTGAGGCATAGGCTATCACATTATCATTTTTCATGAGTATGCAATGCAAGCCTTTCTGTGAAGAATAACTATATATCACAAAAATTTCACCACTTTTCAGTAGTGTGAGTATAAGTAATGTGATAAGCCTTCTCTTTAGCTACTTAAAGCTTCCCTCACATTCTTCCATCAAGACATACTATACCCATTTAGTTGTTAATATAGTTAGTGGGCTTGAAAATTGTGAGAAATATCTCACAAAATTATGGTAATACCCAGCTAATCTAAGAAAAATATGGATTTCTGTGACACTAGAGGGCCTGGGCCCTTCCTCAATAACTTTTTTTTGAAGTGTCAAAAGAAATTCTTTCACATGTGATCACATGTCCCAAGAACATGACTTCCTTTGTCCAAAAGTCAAAATTTCTGAACTTGGCATACAACTTCTCCTTTCTCAATGTTTCCAACACAAGTCTTATATGTTCTTCATATTCCACCTTTCTCTTGGAGTAGATGAGAATATCATCAATAAAAACTACCACAAATTTGTGGAGGTAATTTCTAAAGACTCTATTCATCAAATCCATAAATATTGTTGGGACATTAGTAGGTCTGAAGTGAATCATAAGAAACTCATAGTGGCTATACCTTGTACGGAATGAAGTTTTCTGAATATCTTCCTTCTTCACCTTTTGCTGATGATATCCTGAATGAAGATCCACCTTTGAGAAGTATTGATCTCCTCTTAATTTGTCATACAAGTTTTCAATCCTTGGAATAGGATACTTGTTCTTTATTGTGATCTTGTTGAGTTCCCAATAATCAATACACAACCGCATTGTTCCATACTTCTTCACAAAGAGCACTGGCATACCCCAAGGCGATGAACAGGGATGTATGAACCCTTTGTCTAGATTCTCTTGCAGCTACTTCATTAACTCCTCTAGTTAGATAGGAAAAATCCTATGGGAACACATTGATATAGGAGTAGATCCGGGTATGAGTTCCATTGAGAACTCTATCTCATGTTCCAGGGGAATTTTGGGTATCTCTTCATAAAATAAATCACCATATTCCCCCATGATGGGAATTTATAAAAGGTTGGCACTTTCCTCTAACTCAACCATTTGGGAGAGATATGCTTCTTCATAGGGAATCAACACCTACACCATTGATGGATTTTTTAAATGTGATTCATGATCATCCTTGACTTTATAGAGGATCATGGGATGGTTTGGAATATGAAAAGATATTTCATATTCCCTATAGTTGATACGTGCTCTATATAATGAGAGACAATCCATTCCCATTATAGCATCGAATTCCACCAAGGGAAGTATTACAAGATTCATTGTAAGAATCATCCCACATACACCAACATGAGAAGAGTCAAACACTTGGGTTGTAATGATATCACCACTTGGTGTTTTTATAGATATCTCTACTTCAAGGTTTCAAGGATTTGATTCTATAGTTACAGAAAACATGCAAGATATAATGGAATGAGTAGAACTAGAATCAAATAAAATTTTTTCCATAATTGAGTGAATAGGAATTGTAACTTATACGACTTCATTATCTTAATTCACTTCCGCAGTAGTGATGGCATAATCCTTCCATTGTTCCTTGGGCTTTGGTGGCTGCTAACAGTGATTACCCTCGAGAACTCGAGGTTTAGTGCACTGGCATGCAAAGTGCCCTTGCTCCCTACAGTTGTAGCATTTAACCATTAGTGGTTATCTCTTTTATTCCACCACATTATCCTTTCTTTTCATAAATTTTCAACACTCTTTAGCATGGTGTCCTTGTTCGCCACACATGAATCTTTTCCCTTTCCCTTTGAGGCATTTCCCATGGTGTAACTTTCAACATTTGTTTCATGTGGGACATTGAGTTTTCTTCCTAACATTGGCATTATATCCACTAGATTGAAACTATATCTTTTTCTTCTTATCACCATATCTATAGGAAAATTCTCTAAAATAAATCTCCACTTTTAGAGCACATTGAACAACATGTTCATAACTCCCAATTTATCAAATTGCAAGAGCCTTTCGAAGTTGTGGTTTTAATCCACTAAATAATCTATCAATATTTCTATTAATATTGATAACAAAACTCGAAGAATACCATGAAAACCTTGTGAAATTAGCTTTTTAGGTTGTAACATATTCTCTTCCTTTTTGCATGATCTCAATGAATTCTCTCTCCATTTCATGCGATGTGTTTGTGGGAAATACTTATTAAGAAACATGATCTTAAAGACTACCCATGTCATCTCTTCAATTTACTACCTTGGATTGGTGTTCTTAATAAAATTCCACCATTGATTGGCCTCTCCATCTAGATGATAAATTGATTGTGTCACCTTCTCCAACTCAGAACACTGATGCACGAAAAAGATCTTATCCATGTAGTTGACCCACTATTTCATAACTAGTGGATCAGAAGATCAACTAAATGTCAGTGGTGGTAGCCACCTAATACATTTGATAGCCAGTTTTTCTCTCTTTGGTGAAGGATGAAGTTCTACATTATTATGGTTATTGTTCATAAAATGATATTTTTGGGTAATAACCTCCATGATGTTTTGATCTCCACATACCAAATCATTGGGGATGTCATTAGGGCAATCGTTGCATTGTCCCTCGTATGAGAAGTTGGTATGCTTTCCCCTGGTTCCCACCATTTTCTAAAATAGAAAAAGTTTAAACAAAACATATTCATGAATAAATTATTCATTTTAATGATTTATACTAAAATAATAACATATAGGATCCCTATGTAAAGGTTCCTATATGCATATTTGTACTGAGTCTCATGTGAGATGTTTTCCCTATGGTTCACTAATCCTAATTCCCAAATTAACTAAACCCTACCTCTGATGTCAACTATAGATACCCAACCTTTTCTAGCATTACTATTACATAATGTTAATGATAAACAAAATAACAGTATTACACGTAAAGGATACAATGGTTTAGTATATTGGGAAAACTAGGACTATACATAACAATTACAACATCAAGCACACACATTTATTTAGTTCCTTCTTCCCTAGCTTCGTAATGGCACTTGGCCTCTCCTTAGTACTTGTAGTAACCTAATTATATACATCAAAAGAGTTGAGTTAAAATTACAGTAAGAGGATAAATAAGAACAATATATAATGGGGTGAGAATAATCATAACATAGGCAAAGGATCATGAACATGAGAGGAAACCTTTATAAGAGACTTGAAATGTGCAAAGCATAAAAAATGAAACATAATGCCTTAGTGGTTAAATACCACACATACATGTGAAAAATATAGAATATTTTTCACACATCATTTCAATTTAACTTGTGAGATTCATCACTTTACCCAATGCATTGGATAACTTTATAATTCTGGGTGCACCCGTCACATTGAAACATTCATATTGCGCTATATAATTCCGGGCACACCCGTCACATCATAACATTTTCATTATCATGTTTACCACATAGAACATATATCAAACATAACCACGTAAAGTAGTGGCTTAAAGATCATAATAAAATATTCAAAAACATTGGATTACCTTAAGAAAGAGGGAATAACATACATGTTACAGGAATCAACAACCTCGAGGGAGAAGTAAAAGGTGAGTTATTTAAAGTAGAGTTCTTTTGGAAAACATTTTATTTAACATAAACACCCATGGTAAAAATTTATATCCCATAAATGAAAATACAGTGATTAAAAATTGATTATTAAGGAGTAACCATATCAAAAATTGAGTGAAAGTGGGAGAACCCAAAGGATGAAATTGGGTTCATGAATTTCCCCTTACCTTGTATCTAAACACTTATTTATCTTTAATGTGTAGTATAATGACATTATATTCAATATTTAGATATTAAAAAACCATTTATACATGAATAAGGTTATTTTGGGTTTTATTATGTCATTTTATGGTCCTTTTGATGAGTTATAGGTTTTAAAAACATTGTTCAGGAAAGTTCATTTTTATGGGGTTTCTTGAGCGGTTCACATGTATTCATAAATGAAAGTTCATGTAGACTATATATAAACATACAAAACCGATGTCTATCTTATTAATGATATTCCAGAATGTTAAATGATCTTATTTTTAATTATATTAGATACATTGTCAATGAATCGTAATATATGAATTAAATGATTATTGTTTGGGTTAATTTGGGCGGTTTTCCGATCACAAAGAACTTGTTTTATTTTATCACTTAGTGTCATATAAATAAGTTAGTTCCAGAACATAAAAGTAAATACATATTCTATATTAAAATATGTTTTTAAACATTTAATGGTTTTATTGGTAGAGGTGAATTATATGTAGGAAAAAGGAAGTGCATCGCCCATGATTTTGGTAAATTAACACATCATGGGTAACAATTTCATTTTATTAACAAAGAGTGGGAGGGAGGAGTATAATGAGTAATATTACATTAACATGAAATAATAATAGTATATAAATAATAATGGAGTTATCATAAAATTTAGAAAAGATATGTTGAGGATATGAGAAGAAAAGAGAATAAATTTGAAAGGAAAAAAGAAAGAAAAGAGAGAGAGGAATTACCTCTTGGATCCTCCTCTTGAGATCCACTTTATGGAAGCTAGGATTAGTATTTTAATGATACTAGGAGCTCTCAAACATGGGGGAGGGTCTAGGGAAGATTCTTGGGTAGAGATTAGGTATGTCCTGAATCTTTAAAGGTGTGAGGAAATGAGGGTGTGATTGGTGATATTTATAGTGGAGGGGAGAGGAGATTTCTCAATATAAATTCCATTAATTTATTATTTCCCCATGAGATAAGGAATAGTGAGTATTCCATGACTAAGAATAGTAATTTTATCATGTGATCCCGAAATAATTGGGATTACATCAGTAGAACATCATACATGACTCTATAATTACTGTTTTTTTTATTTTGTAAATTATGATATTTCACTATTCATAAAAAATTCAAGTATTTTTGAGAAATCCCAAAAATTCACCCCAGACATTTGTCAACATGTAGAATCCAAAAATGAAGTCCATTTTTTATAGATAATTTTCTAAGTAAGATTAATTTAACTTTTAATTAAAATCATAATTTACATGAAAAGTACATTTTTTATAATTAAAAATGATTTAATAATGATTTCAAAAATTACTTGAGGTCTTATAAAATTATCTTAAATCTATAAGACATTGATTTTTTAATTTATTAATACTTTTTGAGAAAATATATTTTATTTTAAATTAATTATTTATAAATTACAAAAATTCCATTTCTTTTACTATTGTTATATTGTCACATATAAGATTCCTAAATTTTATTTCATTAATCATGGGTAAGGTTGCTATTATTTTGAGTTATTTACAATTAATAAGGGTTTTAATATTAGTAATAAGGGTAGGTTACTGTTCATAATGGTATTTTACTATTCACCAAAAATTATGTTTGTTTTATTAGAATCCAAAAATCATCTTGGGGACAACCTTGTATGTCGGATTTTTAAAATTCAAAACATAGAAGTTGAGAAAATATATTTAATGGTCACATAATATTTAGTATCATAATATGTAATTGTTCTACATAATGGGATTATAATATAAGGCATAATTATATGAAGATAATTATATTGCTTAAACATAGGTTCATTGCATTATTTTTCTTTTTTCCAAGATTTGTGTGTTGTACTTATGTTTTGTTTATTAGGGATTGTTTTTTGTATATGGGTGGTTTTTTGATAAATTGAGGGTAGGTGAGCCTGTGATACCTCTATAAAGCATAGATTAATTATACAAAGCTAGATGGTAGGGTTTCCCATAATAAAATTATGTAACATACCAAGATTAGTATTGCAAATATAACTATGAAGGATACTCCATATGTAGCTATGAAAAATAAATGTAAGAATATTGTGGATTACACAAATTACCTTTATGCTTTTTGATTTATATGGATTTTATTGAAATCTAATTATTTCTTGAGGTAAGATAAAGTATTTTTTATGGGTAAAATTTATGATTTTGTGAAAATGTTTTCAGGAGTTTAAAATATTCATGGACTAACGATTTCATTCATTATAATATATCCTTTACTTAGATTTGTGTTCACATCCTAGATTTTATAAATGTTTTTCATAGGGTATACGGATGGGTAATATAAAAAAAAATCAATATGAATTTAATGAAGAGATTTATCATGAAAATGAATTCATTTTTTATTTTATAAAGTTTTACCTTTGGAAAAAAATAGATAGCGTCTAGAAGTGTATACTTTGTAATATTGGGGTTCTTATGTAATAGTTCTATCTTAATTACCTAAAACTATAAACTTAAAAAGATCCTTAAGGTGAAAGAAAGCAAATTCTTGACTAAAACTAAATATTTTTTAATGTTTAACTTTGCAGCATTATATTTGGTATTAATGGTTGGTTTAGATAACATTAGGGGTTGGTATATTTTTAATAAAATACCTATAAAATTATTTTACTTATGGTAGAACTGATATGATATAATATTTGATTATTACCATGTTTCTTTATCTATGAAAATTTAATTCTAAATTTTTTTCCACAAATGTAATAGTGTAGCTATATTGGCAAGAAATCTAGAGGAAAAAACCTTCCATTTGAGTAGCCTGAGATGGTTGGAATTATAACTGAAAAGTTTTTTGTACTGATGGTGTAGTTGAATCAGACAATAAATGGTGGTGGTATCTATACATTATATCCACCAGATCAACTATAGAATAATATATCGATTGTGGAGTATTTCATGAGAAAAAATCATTCATCATTCATAGAATCATTTGAACCAATGCTAGTTGAAGGGTGGATTAAAGACGTAGAAATGATTTTTGATGGAATGGGGTGTTTAGAAAATCAAAATGTTATTCTTTCAGTTTACCAGTTTGAAGTTTAATCCGATAAGTGGTGGTTGATAGTTAAGAACATCTAGGACGATGAGGATATTGATGGTCTTGAGTCAGACGAATACAAAAAACATTATCCATAAATATTTACCTAATATTGTTTGACATAGGATTAAAAAATGAATTCATGGAATTGAGGTAATATTAAGATTCAATGGATACATACAAATAAAAATTCACTCGATTCGAAAGGTATGATCAAAATTTCTGTATGGATCTTGAGAGTAAAAACAATCATTTTTACTCAATGATAAATCCAAATTATCAAAAAGTGTTTGCATCTTATGTGTTCAAAAGTTATGAAAAAATTGTTTTATTTGTAGATAAGGTGAAATTTTTGTTTGATGATGATAATGAGTTATTTGAGAACTAGTAAAATAAGAGGATCAGGTGATAGGGGAAAGGAAATAATTAATCAATGAAGTTTTATGGTAAGAAAATTATTTTTACAGTCTGTGAAAATTGTGGTATAAACACACAAGAGAATACCATCTAAAATCTAGTTCATGAATACAATGTGGTAAAATGGGACATAAGGCTTATAACTAAAATGAAAAAGATAGTAGTAGTTATAAAGAAAATTATGATTTACAGTAAGTAAAATGTTTTATGTTCAATGAGATTCGTCATTATGAAAAAAAGTTTTCAATGAAGAACTAGAATGATGTGAAACAGCTAGACTATAAGTAGAAAGTTGTGGTGAAATAAATTTTAATTACATTAGCATATATTAGGACATCAAATTAAGTGGTATTATGTAAATTTTTTGTTTATTCAGATTAGGCTATTTCTTAGTATGATTTGGTGTTTAGAAATTATATAATTTCTTAGAAATTTTATGGTAAATTAGAAATTCGACCTCAAGAAATGAATCTAGAACTTATGGTCAAAATACCCAGGGAAAATGTGGAGTCAAAAAGAAATTATAAAGAATTTACCTGAAATCCATTTTTTGCCTCTAATAGAATTTCATGTTATTCTGGGTATAGTGTAGATTTTTTTTCCATGCTATGATTAACTATAGTCCTAACAAATTTTATTTTTAGAAGGAGTTTTAGTTAGTGTACAAGAATTAACACTTCCCATTGATAATATATGAGGAAGCTGAGAAACTACTAAAAGATGGAAATGAATGTTATCTTGAACATATTGTTGAAAACAAATGAATTTTTTAGATTAATGATGTGTTAGTCATAAATGAGTACATTTATGTTTTCCATGATGAGTTTCCTAGTATTATACCTGATTTGGAAGTTCTATTTACTATTGAATTAGTTCCCGATGCTATTCCAATTTAAACTCCCCTTATTGACTAGATCAGATTGTACTTTTAGAGTTTAAGAATCTATTACATAAATTATTAGATAAAGGGTTCATTTAACCAAGAACATCACCATGGGGATCTCCTATCTTGTTTTTTAAAAAGAAATATGGTTTAATGAAACTTTTCATAAATTATAGATCATTGAATAACATCTCCCTCAATAACATGTATCATTTTACTCATATCAATGCCTTGTCTCATCATATCTAGGGAGCACAATATTTGTTGAAGGTTGATATGAGGTTGGGGTACCATCGTTTGAAATTAATTGAGGTTGATATTTTGAAGGCTGAATTCTATACTAGATATAGCCATTATGAATTTTTATTTATTCCATTTGGGTTATGTAATCCACCTGTTGTATTCATGGATTTTATGAATAGTATATATCATGAGTTCTTGGAAACGTTTTTGGTTATGTTTACTGATGACATTTGGACATATTATAAAATTAAAGAGGAGTATGAAAGTCATCAAGGGTTGTTTTTAAAACTTTTAAAGAGAAGAAATTTTATGGGGAATTCATCAAGACAGAATTTGGGTTGAAAATAATTTATTTCTATGGTAAAATTGTTTTTAAAGATGGTATAGATATTGATCCATCTAAGAAAAGTTGTTGAATAATGTCCAAGACCCACAAATACTACTGAGAGTTGTAGTTTTCTTGATTTAGTAGACTATTATCAGAGGTTTCTGGAAAATTTTCAAGGTTATCTATCCCACTAAAAAATTTAACTCGAAAAGGTGTTATGTTCATTTCGAAAAAGTAATGCGATGAATATTCTGATGAATTGCAAATAATATTATGAGATGCTCTAGTTCTGGTCCCACCTTCCAGAAATAGGGAATTTTTATCTACAGTGATGCTTCTATGAAGGAGTTTGGATGTGTCATAATGAAGAATAATAAGTTCATTCTATATTCCTCACACCAATTGAAACCTAATGAGTTAAGCTATGCTAAACACAATTTTGAATTATCTACTTTTTTGTTTTAAAATTTGGAGTCATCATTTTTATGGAGTAAAATGTGAAATATATACTAACCATAAAATTTGGAAGTATAAATTCACTCATAATGAATTGAACAAGAGATATAGAAGATAGTTGGAAGTAATAAATTATTATTGTTGAATGATTCATTACTATCCTGGAAATTCAAATAGATTTTTCTATGATTGGAGATAAAATGTAATGAAACATTAACCATATCAAATGTGTAACCTATCCCATTAGTTAATGATTTCATAAAATTTGGCTTGGAAGTTGCTGGTGTAGGAAATTCCTCTGTGTTTTTTAGGTTTTATTGTAATTGTGTCTATTAGACAGAATTAATCTAGCATAGAAGGAAGATAGTGAATTGTTAAAAAATTTATAATTTGTTCAAAAGAGTATGTTTCCATAATTTAACATTGATAAATATTCTATTTCAAGATTTAGGAAGAGGTTATGTATTCCATGTGATTCACAATTGAAGAAATATTTGTTATATGAAGGTAATTGTTATTCATTTTTAGTTCATCCTTGAAGTGCTAAGATGTCAAAAGACCATTGATAGTGTTACTGGTGTGATTGAATGAAAATAAATATTTCTGAATTTACTATGAATATTTTGACTTGTTAGTAGTTTTATGAAAAATGACAGTTTTAAATGGGGATGATGTAACCATTTCCAATTCCAGAGTGAAATGAAAAAATATATCCATAGGTTACGTAGTGGGATTACATAAAAATTCTCAAGGTAACATTTTGATTTGGGTTATTTTTGATCGATAGACTACATCTGCTCATTTTATTCCAATTCAAGACACTATATCTAGATCAAATTTATCAGTTATATATTAAACACATTTTCAGGTTACAAGGATTTCATCTATACATTTTATCATATCGTGATCCAAGGATTACCAATAAAATTTATTAAGGCCTTTAAATCTCATTTAGTGATGAATTAAATATTAGTATAGATTTTAATTCTATATCAGATGGGTAGTCAGAATGAATAATTCAGACATTAGAGGATATGCTGCATGATTTTTCAATAGATTACCTAGGAATCTTGGATCATAACAATTCTTTGGTTGATTTTTTTAAAAAAATTTCATTCTAGTATATAGATGGAACCATTTGAGGAATTATATGGAAATCAATGTCAAACTCTAGATTTTTGGAAGACTTCACGGAAAGGAAGTTCATGGGACTAGAGTTGGTAGAGAAAAATTAAGATAAAGTTTATTTGATTAAGCAACACATGAGAATATCTCAGATCATGTAGAAAATTTATACAGATAAACATAGGAATAATCATTCTTTTGAGGTTGGTGGTTGTATTTTTTTTAATGTTTACCTTTGGAAAATTGTAATGTGTTTTGGTAATATGGGAAAGCTGAGTCCATAGTTCATTAGAACAAATGAGATCCTTGATAAAGTTAGACTAGTTGCTTACAAATTATCTTCACTTATGAGTTTATCCTAGGTACACAATGTTTTACATTTTTCAATGTTATGAATGTATTTTCCAGATCCATCTCATGTTTTGAGTCCATAGGTTGTTCAGTTGGAATAGAATCATTCTTATGAGGAACAATCAGTCCAAAATCTTGACCATAGAGAGAATGTGTGGCAGAGTAAGGTGATTCGGCAGGTTATGGTTTTATAGAAAACCTATATAGTTGAATAGGAAACATGAAAATCTAAAAATTATATGATGTATAAATACCCTCACTTATTTGATAATTAAATAAAATTACAAAGATCCAATTTACAAAAGTGGGGAGGGATGTGACATCCCAAGTAATAATAGAATAAGACATTGGAATATAAATTAATATTTATAAATTATATATTAATTTTATCTTGAATGGGACACTATTTATGATAGTGTACCTGTCACACAACAATGGGTTAATCCAAAATCCTACATTGCACACAAGACTAGGTTATACCAAAAAATAATATATTATTATTAATATTATTTTAACTGGTAGTTTTTTCTTAGACATTGTATTGGAGGTAATAAATATAACTAGTTATATTATTTTTACACATGTTTATTTAATTTTTTTACTTTTTACAATAAATTATATGGGCATAATAAAATAATAAATCCAATTTTAATAATAAAAGTTAAATTATGTTTAAAAGCTTGTTCTACCGCCGATTGTTGGGGAACAATTTTTATATCTGGGTTTTGACACTTTTATTTGTTATATTTTTAAAAATAATGTTCTTATTTAGAGGAGGTGCATCAAAATTTAATTTTGATGATTTGTTTTGTCATTTTTTAATAATATTCATTGTTTAATGAATAGTGAAAATTCTACATTTCAATCTAAAACGGTTTTTTCTTCTAAATTATTTATAGTTATATTACCCGCTTAATTTTTTAATGTGTAATTATATAATGTTTTTATAATTTAATACAATTAATTTCATTGGATTAATTTTTATATTGAAATTATATATAAAAACATATTATAATTTTTGAACGTCACTTTTACACGCCTTCTCCCTACATCTACGAGATTACTGTTAAACCAAATTTAACCACTTCTTTAAGTTGAATTATAAAAAATGGACATACTAGGTTTTAATAGTTATGGAAAATTTGATCTAATAGGATCAACATACTTTTGGGTGAATATTAAATTTTTTATTTTATTTAACATGGTTAAGGGAAAATCATGTAAATAAAATTAAAAAAAATATTATTATTATTATTATCATTATTATTAAGTTACCATAAAACATGTCCTAAGGTCATTGGATGGGTGTTTTTAAAGATAAATCATCCTTATTATGAAATTATACCTTATTTATGCCACTTGGGTAAGAATATGAAATTTATTATGTTATATTTAAAGATAAATAAAAAATGTCATACTCATAGTTTTAATAAGTAAATAAACATCAATATGTGGTTATATAAGTTGTATATTTGATTATAAATAGTAATTAGAGAGATAAAGATAATACATATATCATGGTAATTTATTTATAGTTTTTATACATTAAATATTTAAATTTAATTATGACTCGAAGATGATGTAGTAATTCCTTCACAAATGAAAAAATAAAAAAAATGATATTAATAATTTTAAAATGCATATAATTAGATGTAATTTATTTCTTAACAAAATTTTATCGATAAATTTGACATGATATAGATTATTTAAAGTATTTTTTTCAATGTAATCAAGTTTTCATGATTTTTTTTCAAATTCATGCAATGAATAGTGTCAAAATTGAAAAAATTCATATATTAAAATTTAAAATATTAAATTAAATGTTATAAAATTTATAAAAATATAATATTTGGCCCAAAATTATAGATAACTATAAAAATTTCATTAATGACTAATTTATTGGTTATTTGGCATGATTTGTTATTTATTTTATCTCCCAAAGTGGAAATTACTTAATGAAACAATATGAGTTAAAATGGGTAAAATAGAAAAGATAAAGATTAAAAAATATTAAAACTTATCTAATTTTCATTATGTGATTATATTTTGATACATAATAATCTTATATTTGAAAAAAATTTAATTTGGACCCATTTTGAATTGAAAATAAAATTATATTATTTTAATACTCTTGATAATTCCAAGTGTGCCCCCATCTTCTATAAAAGGGATCACATTACTATCCATTAATCACGCTTCGAAAACCATTTGGTTCAGAATATATCTACCCAAAAAACATCCTATAATCCCCCACATATTCTCAAAGCCTTAGTTTTGGCTGAACACCATTCTTATTGGTGTTAATGTGTTAAGAAAGGGGATTTTCAGAACGAAAGGTAATGTGTTTAATTAAGTGTTTCTATTTCATCTTCCAATTAATTATAATATAAATCAACCATGATGGAATAATAAATCTATAAGCCTCAATATGAATAATTTTTTATGTTAATATCATCACCTATATCTATCTCCACTTTCATTAAATATTAAATGAATTAATTGTCCATGTGTACCTTTGAACTATCACCTACACAAACCGATATAATTTATATTCCATAAAAATCAATCAATAATGGTTATAATGATAGAATTAATGTTAATATGTTATATTCATGACTTATTTTTAATTATATGATATTAATATATCAATTAAAATCTTACTTTCCATACACATAAAAATGATAGTGTTATTCGTGTGTATGTGCGAATAATCATCTCCACGAAGTGATATGATTAGTTTTTATTCACCACATCACATGTATGATATATATAATTATATTTAAAAAATTAATATTATATTAATGATGTTATTATATTTCTGGAATGATAAAATAATACTTACTATGTTTCCATAATGATCAATGAAAAATGGAAAATGTTACTCATTCGTATATATGACTTACCATCTATATGAATGTAACATTGTTAATTTTTAATATCCATAAATAATGAATGGATTTAATGGTGTAATTTATATACAAAATTTATTATTGTGAAATGAATATTATTCTAGAGATGATGTACTTATGACCACCTGGACAATTGATATAATACCAAGTTTATTTTTGACTCAAGTACCGAATATCTAAAAAATATCTTATATGAATTTAAATAATTATGTAATTGATATAAAATGGAAATCAGTGAAATAAATGGAATAATGCACTTGAAAACTTTTATCAATAAATTTTAAATTGTCCTGAGTTTATTATTCATGAAGATAAAGAATGTACGGGATGAGTTAGACACAGGGTAAGGGACTTTTTCTCAATCTCATTTCATTGAGGCATATTTTGATAATATACACAACCTTATTTTATATGTTGTATAATCAACCATTTTGACTCATAATTTCTTAAAAACATTTTCAAATAGAATATTTTTAAACAAATATTTTTGTTAAACAAAAGGAAGGTTCTTCCTTAACATATATAGTGACAATGACTTTTTAACCACCTTGACCATTATTTGATAATTGGATTCCTCTACAAGGTGCAATGTTTTTAAAAGAAAAATAAATTCCATATTCTATTTTAATTTATTTTGTAATTTAAAAAGGTCCTGATATTGGATTGATTATATCAATATCATAAAATTATATCTTTTGAATGAATTGTGTAAATGTTATTTTTTCCTTTAGGCATGATTTATGTTTTGTTCTTATGTTTTGGTTCTTGGGAATTTCTTATGTATATGGGTGGTTGTATGATAAAAACCTAAATTGATCTTGTGATATCTCTATAATGAATTGAGTAATGAGACAAAGTTAAATGGTAGGGTTTATCCAAAGATATTTAAGGAATACGCCATTATGTTTATTCAAAATGTATTTAGTAAGGTTACTCCCTATGTATCGTGAAAATATAATGTGAGAATGATATTGATGACACAGGTTACCTATATGATTTGTTATTTATATGGAGTTTTATAAGATTCCTATTATTTCTTGAGATAATCTATATGGATTATGTTTTATTTGTAAAAATTAGGATTTTGTGAAAAAAAAATTCACGAGTTTAAAATATTCATGGAATAACAGCTCATTTCATATTTTATATACATTACTAAGATTTTTGTTCAAACCCCATTTTTTTTAAATTTTTTCTATAGTGTATAAGGAATGATTAGATTAATGAATATGTCATGATGAGTTTTACGAATATTTTAATCAATGAAATAAATCATGTTTTATTTTAGAACGTTTTACCATCTAAAAAAATTAATATTAAGTTGAAGTTTCTAATTTGTAATTATTGAGTTATTATGAAATAGTTATGTCCTAATTATCTAAAAATATAAACTTGAAATGATGTTAAATTTAAAAGTAATTAAATTACTGAATAATACTCAAGATTATTTAATTATTAAGGTCATAACCTTATATAATAAACAAGTACGCATAGATAAAATGAACAGGTGATGAGATGAATATTTTTATATTTATTCCATTCTCAGCTGTGAGTGTGATCACATATAGAATTATTATGAAATATAAAATTACTTCATTCATTACATAAAAATAATAAAACACTCAGAGAATTATTATGTAGTAAAAACCTTCTATCATTCAGATTTAGATAAAAATAGGTTTCTGGTCAGCTGTAACTAAGGATTCCTCTTACTACCCTATATCTCTTAATACAGAGGTGGGTTTACATAACTAAGATGGTATTAATTATTATCCATAGATAAAGTTATATCATTTTATATTAAATCATTGAGTAAACAAAGTTATGATTTTAAAAGTTGGTACTTCACTCCACAGATTAATAAAACATGAGATAATGTGGTTGGCCGTCCAAACACCTATGCTGAACTTTATGAGTAGCTTCTTAGCCAATGATTTTATAATGTGAGGTTATGTTTAGGGATCCTTTCCACTTGAATACACAAGATAAATGTTATTCCAATTCTAGGATATAGGGTTCCTTGAATTTGATAAAATAGTGTGATATATTTAACTAATTAATTAATTAATAAAATTTTTTAAATTAGTCATAACATTAAAAGTAATAATCTTCTAGAATATAATATTTATAAAAAATGTAAATTTATAGCCTAATAACTTCTATGATAAACAATTTAAAAATTATATATCCACAATTGAATGAGTTTCCATGTATAGAACATTCACTTATTCCCAATACAAATGTATAGGAAATTCAAGGTGTCGGCGTCCCTAAACATGTAAATCTACATAAATAAAAGAGGGAGTAAAATGAATACTGGAGACTCATACATGTAACATATGATGGTTATGTAGTTAGGCTATCATCAAAGCCTATTATTGGTTGTGGTCACTACATCATGGCTTGGATGATATTACACAATGTCTTATCTCTAAGTAGTTTGTGAGGAGAAAGTGAAGCACAAATATAAATAGGTAATGATTACACTGGATATGTGTAAATTGAAAGGAGGATTATGAACTTTCAATATTTAATATTCTAATATCATTTTCACCAATTTTCACTAGTCTATTTTTAGTTTAAAAAAAAGACAATATTAAGTAAATCCTTTATTACTGATTAGGTAATGTTCTCCAAGTAAATAAGAATATAAAAGATATATTAATATCTAATTATTATTGTTAGTAAATTGAAATACAAGATTTAAAGGACAATTAAAAGTAATGACAATGGATTTTTCTCAATGTTCATCATTGAAATTAGTCATATAGAGGGTGTTATTATCTTTTCATATCATGAAATGAAATAATGAATGTTTAAAGCCAATAAAATAAATTAAAGAAGAAAATTTACGCTTCTTCTTCATATATATTCATAAATATAAAAGTGATGTTTCGACACTACTACATGGGTATTAAGTAAAATATTCTTATCACATATCTGTATTAAAATATAGTAAATGAATATAGAAAAATACTCAATGTAACGTGTATTATCCAAGAATATGAGAAAGTTTGATTCCTAATTCAGCAGTGTAAAGCACACAACTACTATATTTCCAGGTGTATAGTGATTTTATAACTTTTATTGATTATAGTAAAAATATTTATCTCACATGTCCTCTAGACAGAAGGATACAATATTCCAAGTTTTTTAATGAATTTACTTTATATTGTTTCATAATCAACCAATTGTTCAGGGACACATGAATCATTTGAAACATGTGATCAATATAAAAGTAAGACATATTTAACAAGTTGTGGAAAATTAATATTTTTCAAGAAAAATTAAAAATATACATCCATTATATACTCAGTTGGTATGTAGTCTCAACCGAGCTAAACACAATAGGTACTATCTATTTATATACCTATATTTGGAAAAATAAACCCTTGTAAATAAAGGTAATCCACAAGGATTTTGGAATTAGTTCAACAAGTTAGTAGGAACTTTTACAAGGGAAATTTATCAATAAAAATAGTTCAAAAAATTACTTTATGTCATTATGATATGGTAATATAAAGGATGATATATACTTATTTAAGAAGGTATGACTTTCTTCCGAATGAAATGTCGAAGAGTATCTTGAACATGAATTCATTAATCAATATAATGTTTCATAGAGAAATTACTAAACCCACACTACCTTATCTACATAACAACTTTGATGCTAATGAGGAGGATTAATGATGAAGTCATACATGTTAACATTGATAAAAAATGTAACATGGATTAATTCTTAAATGCATATTTTATAAGTTAGAGTTATGATGTAAGGAGTTTCAATGTTGCAAATTGTAGAAAAAACCATCATATGTTTTTATGTACTTCACAAATAATGATGTTATCCCATTACAAAATGAAAATAACAATGAACAATCTATAATGTAACTATTTTATTATGATGACATCCATTATTTCATATGGAATTTTATTGGATGAAAATCTTTTTTAGTATATTATCATACTTTCATCAAGATAAGAAAATTATTCATCTATATAATTATCCTAATGGTTTCTTAAGAAATAAAATAAATCCCTAACATAGAAGATTCATAGTCAAGTAATAGCATACATGTCTATATAAGGGTGCACATATCTAATAGATACAGTGGGAGATATAATGAATTGGTTTTATTTAATGATAGAGATTCACATACAGTTATCCAAGGAACAACTTCCATAGGTGCATGTGGAACATAAATATTCCAGATACATATACTATGTAAGAATGATAAAACCATGGCAATGGTTTTGTATTCACCATGGTCAATGATCCATTATCCATTACAAATAATAAATCCTACAAGTAATCATTTTATGAAAATAAGAAAATATGGAATTGATCAATTAAAATTAAATAATTGATTCCATGTATCAAAATGAAATTGGAAATATTATTCTTAATACTATGGTGGGTATTCATGTGACAAGATATATGGATGGAACATTTGAAGTACCACTAAGGAATGATCAGTAATACTGAATTGTTATACCTAAATCCATTATAATAATAATTTTCATAGATAATGTATATTATAATTTTTCTGAGAATTTGATATCATGATCAAAAATCATGGAAGTTTTCTATACAACACAACAAAAAAGGGATGGTCACATCACAGAATGAGAATAAAGATTGCATGTTACTGAAATCTAATTTGGATTGATGTATACAATATGATCATTGAATATTCATCTTAAATGAATATTCACCATGTGTTAATCGGTGGTTAGTGGGATCCCCAATGTTTTACATGTAAAATATTTTTGAAAACATTTGTATAACAAATATTGGTTTTATAATTAGTTAAGATCAGGTTGAAAGAATCTTTTCTCCGGTGATTTAATTATTGTAGCAACTTATGTTCTAGGGAACAATATATAAAGAGGCTGATCTAATTGTTACATGGACGTATTTAATCATACATATAATTATTTGGTATTTAAAAATACATGTAGGAATAATTCAAGTTATAATTATAGCCAGTGTCATATGAAATATCTCCCTCTATGTAGACATGTGCGGGACATAACAGTTTATTAACATGGTGAGTTAAAATACCTACGCTTTATTAATGAATCCATCTCATATTCCAAGATGTATAGATGAATTTATATTTCCAATATATAATTTATAGTAGAAAAATATTAGTTATAACTTGGATAACTTCAAGGTAAACATTCAATACTATCTGATTATATTTGGGTAAGTATCAAAGATAAGTACCTATAATGCGAATAAAAAGAGATACAAATTCTTTAGGGGAGACATACCAGTTTTACATATATTAATGTGATCTAATATCGTATTTATTCTATAGTGATGATAGAAACATGGTCATACAAGCAAGGGGTATCCATACATCAAATTCTAAGTATGTTGCATCGTTTGAAGCAGCTAAGAAATAGTTAAATGCAATGATTTGTTCATGTTCATGTAATCACACATATTAAGTGAGGTATGATCATAATATAAAAATATGATATTTTTACTAGATACGATGTCATGTTATGACAGTGGAAAAAAACAATATACTCATATGTACCAGCTCATGCAATGTTTTTCTCTAGGAAATGAGGTGGCATAGGACATAATTTCCATGTGGTTGAATCATGGTAGATCCATCAAAAAAATTTGTGATTCAATGGAAATATGATATTTATATTATGAAAGATAACAAGTATAGTTAGTAAGATAGATCTAGTGAAAGTGGGAGTGTTTTAATAGTGTGTTCCTTATACCCAACTATAATGTAATTTTTATTAAAAATATCATGTATAAAGTTATATATACATAATGCTGGAAATATTATTTTTTATTTTCATAATGGCGGTTTAGGATAACCGGTAACCTCACACCCACACAACAAACCATGGGATCCGTGAATCCCCATCATCCAAAAGCAAAACCACCTCAAAATTTCAAAATTCAAAAACAACTCGAACCACGTGTCCACCTCGAGCCACACAATCACCTCGAGGAGTGTGTCAGTGCATAATCCAACATCACCTCCCATCAGATTGACGGTGAGAAAGCCAAATCACCATGTGCCACAATTAATAGGGGAAGATGGTAGAGCCGTCGCCAGAATAGTCATTGACCCCTCGAGAATCAAAACAAACTTTTTCATTGAGGACGCTTGAGAGCATTCCAACCCCGCCATCATCTTTACAAACCACCGTCACCACCTCCATTGAAGAAAAAATAAACACGGCCATAAAACAGCCACATTCACAACCCATAAACCCATCCCTTTGTATCCGTGAAATACAATAAGCACTTGCATAGAAGATTTCAAGAGTAAGAACATCACAAAAAACCCAGAAAACACCCAAAAGAGAAAATCAAAACGAACAAACAACACAATACAACACCAGTTTCAAGAAAAAACCACCCTCAAATGATCACACACCGAACTCCAAGAACAAGAGTTTGTATGACAAACCCTCCTGACGTCATCCTAATCAGCTCGAAACAAAACATGCGCCCAGCGACACCATCCTAGAAAACCAGAGATGCAATGCTCAACCTCCAAACACCCAGATCGATGGCCAAAGTTCTGATCTCAAACTGTTGGGCTAGGGACTCAGGCGCAGAATCAACAACGAGTCACGAAGACCCTGGTGCGCGCAAGACGAGCTAATACAAGGCTGTGTCAGTATAAAAAATTCCACCTCAAACCTCCAAACCAGGGAAGATGGATCGCAGATCCGGGATGAGGGAGGCGGCGTGAGAGAAAACCTATTCAAGCATTGTGCCCCTTACGGGCTCATCTCCCATCATTATATATACATAATGCATTCTTACCATTACAGTGTATAAATATCTATATATATTATTTAAATTTTAATTTCCATATATTAATGGTTATGTTAAAAAGTTATAGCATTACCCATGCTATAATGAGAACCGCGAGATACTATAAAATTAATCTAAATCATATTTCCTATAGTCTAGATACATCTTATTGACTGGGATGTTTATATTTTTGACTATCAGGTGTTAGGGGATCATAAGTTTGGAGATTTCTTCCCATGAATTTCTCACTTGGTGATCTCTAGTACTGAGATCATGATGGCATACGTGCTAATATAAACAATACATATTTCAGGTGTCATTGGATGTTTCTATCTATGGACTTGTGTACTAGTCTTCTGACATGATATCATTTCCAAGTGTGCCATTTTATTGTGTACTTTATTGCGGGAAAAAACAATGATAATAAAATCTTGGCGAGGTATCTTTTTTGGGTGTTTTGTTGGTGTTATGGCATTGGTTGAATGGTTAAGAGAGGATTTGTCACTTACAAGTTAAGGATATAATATATCATAGGCTTTGTTGATCCAGATGGTAGTACTTTCTAAAATCCATTACCATGGTAGTCTAGGGTAAATATGTTCTGTTAGATCAACCAATATTAAAGTAATAAAGAGAGATGACATATGTGTGTTTCATGTTTGATGATATATTAAAGAAAAATAATTATAATTAATAGTGTGTGTTTGTAGGGTTTTTGTCTTTTCTATGACTATCCCTATCTCTTTAGGGGACATGTTGGGTTGCTAGATCCTACTTATAGACATTGACTGGTTTTCACTGCTATCGATATAAGATCCCAGAGGGTCACACACAATAGTATGTTAAAAAATATTTTCTATTCAGTTGAATAGTTATAGAGGGCATGGTGGGACCCACCACTAGGTTCTGGGTTATGTCCAAGAGTATACAATCACCAAATTAATTAATAAATTCATAATATTGAATTTAAAAATAATTGGAATTGAATTTAATTATTAAAAATATTTAAAAGTTTCAATGTAAAAATGTGAAAAAAATTATTTGAACGAATCTTAGTTTAAAATATGCATGTTTCATTTAATGTATATAGGAAAGAAAATTCGAACTAACAGATCAAGTATTATAACATAATATATTTATTATATTAATATAAAGTGATAAAAATATTTATGACTTATTTCAATTTTCATATTATGTCATTTATAGTGTGTTAATTACTCAAGGGACGAATATGAAAATCCAGGAAATTTTATAACATGATTTAAATAGAGTAAGAGAGGCCCTTTCCAATAACTATTCACTACATCTATATCTCTCTTCTTCTATATCATAAATTTTGGATCCAAGAGTTCATATTGAGCTCTCTCTTGTGCGTCACAAGTATTGTGATGCCATGATCATCAGAGTATCGATGGAATCATTGAATCTCCACTCTAGCACCCAAAATTTTATTCTCACCATGTCCACAGTTTCTTGATGTGAATATAGATGATCAAGAGGAATCCAACGCCAGATTCTTCAATCATTGATCATCAAAGATTATCAAACATTTATAACAGCTTCAAATATAACCTGGTATTTATAGTTTTATTTTGGTGCTTAAAATTTCTTATGCAAGATCCTAGGATGGTAATCAAGCAAAGTTACACAGATAAAGATGAGATCATGTCAATCGTAGATGGAAAAAATTGAAATATCATGTTTTGGGGATTCTTCTATGCACTTGGTACCTTTACATCCTCTATCATTATCATTTTCATAATCATAATAATAATAATCATCATCATCATCAGATATACAATCGTCTAGAACTAACATATTACATCTAGGGGACTTATGCCCACTAAGATGGTGCATCTTGTATACTCAATCTATGAGTGTTTCCAATTATTGATCACATAGGTGAAGATTTCTTGAAACATTATTCATCGATTTCAGACATATCATAGTCACCCCATTCAGGTTCATCAAAATTACCACTTACTAACAAATTAATGTCAAGAATATCTTTACATTGAATCTCATATTCATGGGAAGGTAAAGTTAGAGGAGATCTGGGTTTCCAAAAAGACATAGTATGGGTGGATTTTGTAGAGACCCGAAGCCTGTCGTACATTGACATTACATTACTTTTGCGGAATAATTAGTACATAACAAAAACACACACACAAGGACCGTAATAGTTTAGTGTCTTTGGAAACTCGGAACGTAATCTTCTAATCATGGTGAAAGATCTTAAATATCTTCCATAAAGATCTTCCCTTTTTTTTTACCTAAAACATTTCTTTATATCCTGGGGAAAAGAAAACATAAAAGGGTGAGCTCAAATTCTCAGTAAGGGTAAGCAAAATAAATATCAATCACATCATATTCATAAGAACATAACATTTTGGAAATCTTAACCTGCAAAAGAGAGCATAATTTCATAACATGGGATAAATCATAGAAGTGAAATGTAATCCTGATAATCATATCTTAAAACATGAAACTTTATGTCATACACACATAATCATAGAGAATCATTTCTTGTTAGTCAAGACTAATTGCCAAGACTATCTTAGTGGACAAAGTCCCTTTCTGAATCGAGTAACCCTCGTTTCAGTCCTGTTTCACTGGACCGGTATAACCTACCATTCCAGCCATGTCTATCTCATGAGATATAAAATCTTTACCCAATGCATTGGATGGAGATATAGGTCCCACCCATCTTATAATGAATCCTTTCTTATGTGTGCCACATAATCATAAATCATACATCTTTTCATAACACATGTAACAAAAATGGGATTCTTGAAACATCATGACATCATAAAACAAATCATATAAGGTAAATGACTTCATAAAAATAATTCCCTCACAACATAATCAAATCAATGTAATAATAGGGATAAAAACAGAACCCTTTATTATCTTATATGTAAAATAATTTTGATAAAACACTTGAACTCCATTATTGAGGAAAATATCTTTTCTTCTTCAAAAACATTTTTTTATTTCATAACATGTCATATGACTTTAAAATAAAAGAAGTTGATTAAAACTAAACTTGAAAACTTGTAATGGAAGATTCTTCGAAATAATGTTTTAAAAATACATTCATGCCGTATAAGTTTAAAAAACATTCTTTCGTACTTTTGTCGGAAAAGTCAAAAAGTACCTCGTACGGAAAAACGACAAAAGATTCCTTTCATATTCTTTACTAAAAACTCACCGAAGGGTAAAATTGGATTTAAACTATTGCAAGTGGATGTAAACAATATTACATATTGAGGGAACATGGATGTGGATGATAAAATACACCCCATTAAATACCAAAGTATAAAAAATCTCGGATAAAAATGAGATTGTGATATTTCCCTTACCTTAGGTCCGATTTTCTTTGTACGTGTCCGAAGCTCCTGTATAATGGTTTAAATAATGTTATTGACTTATTCCAGAATCATACATATTGATATGATATCATATATGGTTATATTCTTAGCTTCTTGTTAGTAATATTTCATTTTTACTTGTTACTCGGGTCTTTATTGCCTTTTGTTCTTATGCGTGTTTTGCTGAATAAATTCTTATTATTCTTTTAAGGTTATAGATACCTTATATCCAGAATGTTATTAGTGTAACATATATCATATTTATTCATTCAATTCATTTATATAATTACTATGTAATGATGATCATGTAGAACGAGTCGCACCACATCGTGGAGACGGTATTCCGTACGTACGCACGAGTGATGATATCGTACCTATGATCGTGGAATTGTATTGGAGTATATATATATTATTTCAGTATCAATATTACTTTATATTAATCATAAATAGTTACTCATTACACCATTATACCCATCCTTGTAAGGTGATGGTGGAAAATAGATTACAACACGGCGTGGAGACGGTATTCCGTACGTGCGCACGCAGGGTGATTTTATTTTTCCTTAGGATGGATAGAAGGTGAATTAGGGTTGTTTCATATTTATAATAATATATAAGTATGTATGTAATACTGATGTTATTACTTTATCATGAAACAACTAAAGAATAAGAAGTTGAAGAAGAAAGAAATTGAAAAGATCGGTAATGGTTATTACCTCTTCTTTGGAACGCCTCTTTGAATCCTCCACTTAGGGAACTAAGATTGGTCTTTGAAGAAGACCAGGACCTCTAGGATTATTCTAGGGAAGTGGAGAGGAGAAAATGGAAAGGTTTTGCCGAGCTTGAATGCTCAAATTAGTGTGAGGAGGAGAGGGAGGAGATGTCCTTTTATAAGGGAGGAGTGGGGCACCTTTGAAATTCTTAAAAATATTAATTTATAATAAATCTAACCCCACATAAAAACTTCCAAAAATGACTCATATTCGAATATTAGATACGATATGGTTGTAATCTCATCAACCAATAGAATTTAGACATGTTAGGAATTTATTTTAAACATTATCAACATGATTTATCCTTATTTAATCAATTTAATTTTATTTGTGGTAATAAAATTCTAAATTTTAAATTAGAACAAATAATTACTTATTTGTTGTGAATTGTCCATAATTGGATACTTAATAACATTGTAGATCATAAAAATTTAAATTTATAATTTTTAAATATTTTTGTGATTTTTAAACTATTATATAATATGTTATTTTTATAAAATAACAATAGTGTCAATTTGGACACTATTCATTTATTTGAATTTAAATAAAATAAATATAGAAGATATGTTCGAACTAAAAGCGTTAATAGATTTATAAAATGTCATATGTATCTATAAAATTAGTGGAGCACATTAAATAGTTCATATAATATTTATTTTATTATTTGTAAAACCATTTATTTGGTTTATCTCTTAATAAAATAAATACTACAACATTTTTGTATAATTATTTCATATAATTATTTGTTGCCTAAAAATTAAAAATAAAATTCTATGATGAAAATAAATCTATTACCTTTCACAATAATACTTTTACTAGAATTTATCAACTTAAAATAACAATATTTAAATTGTTATATTTATTAAATTATGAAGGTGACAACTTTGGCATCATTTAAAATAAAATACTATAAGTGTCATAATCGCTTTTATAAGGCTCCAAATGGCCAAATATTCGACCATTGGATGATTATGGTTTACATTTACATGGCCAATAAGTTTTGGTTAGGGTGTTGTGCATTTTATGGTCACTATTTGTTTAATAAAAACTATATTCTTGATTTTTCACTAGATAAACAATTTCTGCATCACTATTGTGTCATAATTAATGATAATTATTTAATCCCTAAAAATTATAAATAAATTTATATGATTTAGATAATTTTATTATCTTTATGGAGACTATTCATGTTCGAAGTTTCATTAAGTTTATCACCAAATTAAAATTAATATACTTATAAGATTTAAGAGAGTGACATGTTGTCACTTTCTTTGGTTTTAATAATAATTAAGTTATTTTCATGGGAAAAAGTCCATTAAATGATTCTAATCCGACCCTTAGGTTATATGGGTCGACTTTTAGTCATCCAATAGGATTTTGGCAGGTGTTAGGGTAATTTTATAATCTTATATTTACCCCTAATTACCCAATTTATCTTTAACTATGGTAAATAAAATTTACCATAGTTACTATTCATAATGCCCAAAAAAAAGTGGCTTATTAACATAATTTGGACCCACTGATTCCAAATATGGAATCCATTTATCCAAATTCAATACACAATAGTTGCATAAATTAAATTAAAATTAATCTCGTTGTCGAAAGAAAACGGGTTTTTGTTTAAAACATTGCAAAAGATTGAATTTATTTAACCTACGAATTCAATGTAAAATCAAGACTAATGACTTACATTATATTAAATGGTAAAAATATATTCTATTTATACTTTAAAACCATTCAATATTATAATTTAACCATATAAATTATTGCGATGGAAAAAGTTGTTTTTAATTAAAATATAGCGTGTTTTTACTATTCATCAAAATATGAAGGTTACTCGAATAATATGAAAAATTTATCCAAAGTAAATTTTTATTTCATGATTCCAAAGAAGAATTTTCTTTTTTCTAATTGAACTTATAAACATGTCAAAAACTATATTTAATGTGGGTGCACCATCAAAAGGCGGCAAAACTGCATTTTTTGAAAAATACTTATTTTACCCGAAAAATTTATTTTGTTCTTATACAATGTTCTAGAAAATGTGTAATATAAATAATAATGTTATAAAATTAAAAATTTAGTTAATAATATTCATAATGACTAGTTCATAATAATATTATAATAATATATTGTTGTTTAGTAAAACCTGGTATTGTGTACGACACACGCTATCGAGGAAGGTCGTGATTGCGTGTAATGCAAGGAAAGTCAAGGTTGCTTGTTGTGCGAGAATCCTTCATTGTTTCGTATAACAGAATCCAACCATATTTCATATATACATTTAATATATATATGTATATATATATATACTCAATGTTGCATAGAATAACTATTATCAAAATTGTGTGTAACACGGTCCAAGAATAGTGTTGCGTATAATGCAAGCTAATACGGTGTTGCGTATAGCGCAAGGTAGTCTTGGTGTAGAATACAACACAAGACATTAATGAAATTAAAAGAATATTTTTCATAAAATCTCGGGGTGTTACAAATTTCTTATCCCCCTCATTGGTCGTATTGGCTTCCTCATCATGATCCATAATCTGATCATCATCTCATTGATCTGCTAAATCCATGAAATCATCCTGATCATCAACATAATATTTAACTTCCTCATCTAGCTCTATACTATGATCCACCAAATCCATTGGTATTACTAAATACATTATTGTACCAATTTTCAAACAATTATTTACTATCATATGTCCATTCATTTTTAAAAGGGTTCTAATTTACTCTCATTTCATTATATAACTAGTGATAAATGCATAACCCATTTAAGGAATTTTTATTTCCCACCCCATAGGGAACTCATCCCTTATAATTAAATAAGAATGATATAAACATTATATATTGATGGGAATTAAATTTAGATGAAGTATTTCATTGATCTTGCATATGTATCATCAAATATCTCCCAAAATTGATTTGAATTTCATTTTATATCATGAAGGGAATTAATATTTCTTGGTGCCTCAGAATACTAAAGTCTCAATTCCTAAAATAGATAAAATATTGGACAAGCTTAATAATCAGTCTACATTCACCATTATTTTCCTATTGTAGACTGTCTCATGTGTGACCTATTCCCAGTCAATTATTCTTAAGTGTGTTGAAATTTGAAATTGGAATGATTCATATGGTACATTATTTGATAGTCTTTACATTCACCCTTATGTGGAACACGTAATTTCTTTACCAATATTTTTTGTGATGATATAAAAACTTCTATATTCAAAATGTTTTCAATGTTCTATTTTATTTTTAGTGACCAATTCAATATGGGTGTAAAAATATTTTACAAATATTAGATTTCATAGATTAATATTTTCCAAAAACCATTAATCCCATCCTATTTTTAATTTATTTTTAAACTGATAATCTAATAGACTTGATCCACTGATAATTTACAAATTTTTTATAACAAACTAGTTGATCAATTAGATGACGATTACATGGATTCACTGCAATACTTGAGATAAATTTTTTCTTATTCAATTTCTTTTTAAGAGGTGATCTACTTGTAGGTTCAGTATTAGGAGAATTCCTCATCCTCTATATTATCACATATCTAATGGATTAATCATAAGGTGTGAGTTTTAGTTCGATGACATGGATTTGGAGAGTGAGTATGGATTCAAGAATAAGAAATTGATTTCTCGGATAGAGATGTGAATTGATTATAATTTTAAATAAAATTTTAATTCAATCTTTTTAGGGATCAAAAACATAACACTCTTTAATAAAAATACCTCAAAAATAACTTCATACAAATTTAGTGTATAAATAGATATGGTAGGTATACTGATTGTGTACTCATGGTTACTAAGGTATGTCATGATAGTTATATTGATTGTAATCTCATGGTTGGTATACTAACCACATGAGAAACAACTCACAATAGTTATACTAACTGTATGAGTTAAATCTTGTGGCATGTATAATGAATTCATAACCAACTGGTCAGTCACTTAATTGGCAGTATTAACTTCACTTCATAGAAGCATACGAGATGATTAATGAAAATATAATTTATGAAATTATAAAGTAAAATTTGAGATATATAATAGATAATAATTTTAAAGACCTGGAAAATTTCATGTATTTTTTTTAATTATTTGGTATTATTACGAGTCTGAAAAAATTGGCGGTGTGTGATTATGAGGTCTGGTGTTCCCAAAATGAATTTATGAACTTTTTTAGGTATATTTAGTAAATGCACAAGCATCATTTTCTATTTCTGAACTAGTGATTCGATTAAAAATCTGAGGGAACTGTTGAATCTGCAGTGTCGGGATTCCATTAAGGGAAGCTTCACTTTGACAACAATTGGTCAGGAGAAAAAGATAGTTTTTGGACATTTTAATGAATAATAAAATAACATGAAATTATTATTTTCTTTTCTTTTTCTCCAATAGATGAGCAGAAGTAGTGGGGACCAATGACTTTTCAAGCTTATTAATGGCTTAACTCTCCCTCATTTTTAAATTCACCATTGTGGAATTAATATGTTCATTCATTAATGAACCTCATTAATTCTTAGGAATGTTACTCACCCTTTATACCCTCTATTTATGTCAGGTGCAGGGTGGAGTATTGATATGGATTCTTAAACTGAGGGAACTCTAGAAGAGTGATGTGACACCTTCTACTGACGGAGATGGAAACTCAGACTGTAGCGATCTGGGACCGACGAACGCCAACGACCTCACTCCTTCGAGGAAGCTACTCCTACCGCAACTGCGACACCTCCAATGGATCCTAAGGTAGGGTTTTTGTTTTAATTAAATATTTTACATCAATTATATTCATCTTTCATGAATTTTTGGGAGGATGTAGTGGGGGTTATAAAAGTGATTCATCATTATTTTATGGTGAAGTATAAATTACTCATTCTTGTTATAATGTTAATGTGAAGGGTACAGGCCAATCGTACAAGTCCTAGAACCTCCACCACCTTGTTCATGTTGCGTTCTTTGGAGGTGGGTTTTTCAACTTGACTAAACATTATAAATGGGAGGCTCGTAGTGACGACGACATCCCGAGAGGGCTGTTGATGCATCTGAAAAGAAGAACAGACCACCAGAGCTCACATAGTGTCTTACTAAAGTTCTTCCAGTGCGACACTAGTTACAGGAACTGGTGGCCGGAACTCACCGACCAAGGAGGAATATGGCGCTGCAGTGGTTGGTAGTGGGCCAGCCACAGAGGTGGAGGTTGCGCGCAATGGAGCGCCGCACTGACAGGCCACGGTTTGAAGTTGTGGAAGTGGCGAGCTGCAAATGACTTGCCTCCTCTGGGTCTACGACTGACAAGGCGGCGCCATCTGGCACCACCCTTAATTAATCTGAATTGCTCCTTTGAGATGTTCATGAGTTGGAGTCTTCGCGACCCCTATATGGGTCGGACTGCCCGGTAGACCAGCCAGGTCTGTGACCCATCCCAACCGGGCCTTACTGGGTCGTGTCGGGTGGGCCAAGGTTGGGTTGAGCCCGGTTAGACCAGAATCAGACCCCTCTTGGGCCCAGAAATGCTTTCGTGACTTTATCTCGCAAACTGGATGTCCCTTTGACAAAATGTCTATGACTCTAGGATCCTTGGAGCGAGACCATACTTTTGAGATACTCCATGATAGTTTTGGAGGTTTTGGAGTATATCTAGGTTGGATCGACTCTGAATCCAACGAGGCCCTCGACACAAAAATGCTAATAACTTACAAATCGGGCGTCCGGTTGACGTGATTTCTGTTGTGTTGGAACCCTTATGACGTAATGGATCATCGGGTTACTTCTTCATGGGACTTCGTACTGATTTAAATAAGACCGATGGATTTATAAGTGGTTCTCCCAGAATCAAGAGTGCTATTATCAGGATTCTAGTGGATGGCTATGACATAAAGAAGAAGAGAAACCAATATGGCTCAACATTAGAAACATCAGAGTGAAACGATCTTTCTATTTTACTAATCATCCCAACCTCTATACCAGTGACCAATGCGAGTCAGCACTAGTGACCAACATAGGTCAGCACCAACAAATAATACGAGTCATCACTAGCAACCAATACAGGTCAGCACAAGTGACCAATAAATATTAGTATCGAGTGACCAATATGTGTCAGCATACAATGACCTATACGGGTCAGTAGTAGAGTTACTATGGATAGGATAATCTAGCTTTACTACTAGTCATCCCTGTCCCAGTAACATTGAAGTTATACCATAAGAGTGAGGTGTCTCTTTTTCTTTGTGTTTCATGATTTAGATCATGCTTGTGATATTAAAATTATGGTATTTTTTGTGATGTTTTGTTTTGTGGATTACTGAGAGACCATCAGGGATATTGAGGCCCCCTACTGAGTTGTTATACTCACCCATACTTAGGCTCCACCTACACGTGTGTGTCTGGTGCAGAATACTGATGCTTAGAGGCATACATCGGAGGTTAAGGACTTGGTGGAGCTTCGGGAAATGGGAGCAGTCAAGATCCTCTTCTTCGACTTCAGACTCACAGCTAATACCCTACAAGTAGAGCTCCAGGGGAGATTCAATAGTTTTTTACTTTCTTTTCTATTTCTAGGTCTTGTATTACGGCCCAATGTTTTGAATTTACAGTTGCAGTTGTTTTTGTACCTTACTCTCGTGGCTATACCGTAATTTTGTTTTTTGTTTACATCAGTTTCCCTTTTTGAGTGTGTACAGATCTCTAAGGGAATGCCTTCCTTATTCTAGAAAATGTTTTAGGTGCTACTCACCAACCCGTAGCCTATGGAAGGTGGTCCTAGGGTAGTCACGTCCGGGTCCATGGTACGAGTCATGAAAAAGTGGTATCAGAGGAGTCAATTCTACTGAAAAACTAGGACTCTGGTCTTTTCAATAGATCTATAGTTTTATGTTTTGAGTATGGTTTTCAGTTCTAAGAGACCAGTGTTAGTGTGGTGGAAGATGTATCCATACACCAGGACCTTTAATTCTGATTTCTGACTCGGTGCACAAAAACACTAATTGCATGTGTTTTGGAAATGTTTTTCTTTGTTATCTTTTGATTCATCTCACCAGTTATAACTTTTTTAAAATGGCGCACCTGTTTATTTCCAGGATGCCAACACCTTGACATCCAACCAGGATTCCCGAGGGATTACACAATGACGGCCCACCGAGTGAAGAGGCTTTAGTGCAGGTCTCTCTTATAGTGTTGGCACCTTCAGGTAGTGTACCAGAAGCAGCACCACTTGTTGGGTAGCAGATGCCACTAACCCCACCAGCAGACTCTTTATGTTGACAAATCGCATTTCACAAGTTCTAGAGATAGAGGCCTTTAAGGCTTCGAGGTGAGACAGATCACCAGGAAGCTGAGGACAGGATGGAGGTTGTGGGTTGAGGTTTTCACTTATTTGAGACACCAAGAGAGTAGATGGTTATCTTAGATTCTGGCATTTTTCAGGGCACAATAGGGAGGGAGTGGAGCCTAAATCTCTAGACAGATGACAAGGTGACCCTCACCTGTACGAACTTTGAGAGCCTCTTTAGGGTGGAGTTTTTTCTAGAGACACTTTGCTCAATGTTTATCTAGGAGCTGCTGCTTTTATAGAAGGGAACCTTATCTGTGGCCCAATACTCAGCGAGATTCACTCACCTCTCATGCTACTCCATCGACATGGTGTGAGATGCATTCTACAGGGACCAAACTTTGATCAGGTTCTCTAGTGAGAGATCATAGCATCGATGATATCACTGAATATCCCAAAGCATGCTGAAGTTCTTGAACGAGCATAATTGGTGGAGAGATTCATAGCTGATCAGACACCGATGATGAGATCCACCACTAGAAAACATGTAGCCGAATGATCTACAGAATATAGTAGAAAAATGACGTAATGGTCTAAGTGGGATAAACTCACTGGTGGACAAACCTGGGACACAGGGTCAGAGGTTTGGAGCTCGTGAGGTAGAGAAGCTTAGCGAGGAGGCAGATTGTGCTTCACATCATCAGGTAGGGCCATAGGGATCATGAATGCCCAACCAGCCGTACCGACGATCAATGGATGGTCGATAGATCTTCGAGCTAGTGGTAGATATTCAATTTCATAGGACCACAAGACAATAAATAAGGCAGAGGAGCAGGTTGTGCCATAGGTGACGGGTGGTGATTTATGGTTCTACAGCCACCACCACTAGGGGTCCACCCCGACCATAGGTAGTTGGTGGGAATGAGCGAGAAAAACTACATATAGTAGAGGCCTATGACCACGACACTCCAAAGATGATTATAGATACCATCTGTGTCTATTCAGCCCTAGCTATAATACTTAATGACACAAGTTCCAGTCAGTCTTTTATTTCCACTACATTCGTTCAGATCATTGAGATTCCAATTGAGTCATTGGCTCGATCCTTATGCTTAATGACCCCTATAAAAGAATATTATATTATTAAACACAAGTGAAGGTAGTGTGAGATTACTCTATAAGATAAGAGCTTTGGTTGGGATCTCCTAGTAACTGTGTCGAGGCCGTTCAATGTCTTCTTAGGTATGGGCTGGCTATCCGAAATCCATGTTCATAACAACTTTTTTAGGTGCAAAGCGCAGTGTGTCTTTGTTTATGGGATCAGGTTTACCTTCACTGGTGATAAGGAACCATTTTTAGAATAGTATTAACTATCATGGAGGAAAGTGCAGCCAATTACTCATCAGTTGGCTAGCCTCACTCTCAGAGAAGCTGACATGAGGAGTTTGAGTTATCTTGTATTGGTGGACAAGTATGCTGAAGTCTTTCCTGATGATGTTTCGGGAATACCTCCACGTAGAGAGGTATACTTTTACATACACATGTACCCCGTGATGACATAGATATCTACACCATCATATTGGATGGCTCCCATGGAGCATCAAGAGTTGTGGGTACAATTGGAGGATTTGCAGGGAAAGTGGTTCATAAGGCCCAGTGTTTCTCCATGGGTATCCCCGATCTTGTTCGCCAAGAAGGTGAATGAGAGCTTGAGGCTTTGTGTGGACTATCAGCACCAGAACCAGGTTACCATGAAGAACACGTATCCAATCTTGAGGATCAATGAACTCTTTGACCAAATTAAGGGAGATCTTTGGTTTTCAAAGATAGACATCAGATCAGTCTATCCTCAGCTCAGAGTACGGGATGAGGATGTACCAAAGACAACCTTCAGATGTCGGTGTGGCCATTATGGGTTCTTGGTGATGCATTTCGGCATGACCAATGCTCTGGCATTGTTCATGGGGCTCAATATCATGATATTTCATCCATACCTTGATCTCATTATGGTGGTATTCATTGAAAACATCTTGTTATACTATAAGTCAAAGGAGGAGTACGCCACGCACCTACAGATAGTTCTAGATATACTATAAGAGCACCAACTTTATGGAAAGCTCTCGAAGTTCCAGTTCTAGATATTGTAAGTACACTTCCTAGGTCACGTTATCTCGGAGGCTGGAGATGATGTGGTTCCAACAAATATTGAGGCAGTGTTTTCTTGGTAACCACCTAGGAGTGTGCCCGATGTGTGGAGTTTCCTGGGATTTGCTCGGTACTACAGGAGACTTGTACCTGACTTCTCCAGGGTAGTTGTACCCTTGAATGATTTTACAATGAAGGGGAAACCTTTCTTGTGAATGGATAAATTACAAGGATGTTTTTAGGATCTGAGGCAGAGATAGATGAGTGCCCCCATCATGAGGCTACCAGAAGAGGGTGTCAGTTATGTAGTCTACTGCGACACATCAAGGAACAGACTTGGTTGTGTCCTGATTCTAGAGCGAGCGCTGATCTCCTACATCTCACAGCCACTGAGATAGCACTAGATGAAAAATTATACCCATGACCAGAAGTTGAAGGAGTGGTTATTGCACTAAAGATGTGGAAACACTATTGATGGGTGAACGATTTACTATTTACTTAGATCACAAGAGTATCAGGTATATCCTCTCACAGAATGACCTAAACCTGAGACAACAATGATGGATATAGTTCCTCTAGGTCTATGAATTTGAGATACTCTATACTCTTGAGAAGTGGAACGTAGTAGCAGACACACTCAGCAGGAGGTATGGACCACAGTTCCTGAGTGAGGTGACCGAGCAGCTAGCCGTGTTGCCGATATCCTTTGTGAATAGAGATGGAGTAGCTTAGCTACATTATATGACTATCGCTCCCCCACTTCTTCAGCGAAATCAAGAGGCACAGATTTGTTACATAGACTATGACACCCAATGTGCATAGATATCCTCACTACAGATTCCTGATTGATTTTTTGAAGGTGGGGAGCATGTCGTCCTTTTTAGAGGATGCACAATGGTACTAGTGAGGTTTTGAGAGGAGGTGTTGAGGGAGTTCCACACATCCCCTTTGGTGGTACATCCATGAGTAGAGAAGATGTACTAGGACCTCTGGTGTCAGTAGTGGTGGCTAGGGATTAAAAAAACAATGGTAGAGTTTGCATCCCGATGCCTCAGTTGTAAGCAAGTGGAGGTCGAGCATTAGGTACCAGCGGGCTTAGCTCAAACCCATGAGGTAACAGAGTGGAAGTTGGGTGGTATCTCCATGGACTTCATGATAAGGCTAACAAGAATGTCCATGATCCAAGATTCTATCTGGGTGATCATTGACCAACTCACCTAGTTGGCCCAGTTCCTACCCATCCAAGAGCAGGGATCATTAGAGAGCATGGGACACTTCTACATTTTGGAGATCATGAGACTTCACTGTGTGTCGTTGATGATAGTCTCAGACCATGAAAAATGCTTCACATCCCAGTTGTGGAAAGAATTGAAGGAGGACTTCAGGACTCAGCTTCTCTTAAGCACAGCTTTTCACCTGCATAAAAATGGTTAAACTGAGTGGACCATCCAGACCATGGAGGTTATGCTCCGTGCTTGTGTCCCTGATATTGGTCACAGTTGGGAGGACCACCTACCCTTCATGGAGTTTGTGTACAATAATATCTATCACTATTCCATTGGTATGGCACCTTTTGAGATGTTTTACGGATGACCATGCAGATCACCCTTGTGTTATGTGGATCTAAGAGAGCCAGCACTCATTGGCCCAGAGATAGTACAAGCTACAACTAAGAAGCTGCTGGTTTTCCGAGCGCAGATGAAGGCTGCACAGAGCTAACATAAGTCCTATTTTGATAGGCTATGTAGACCCATGGATCTATGAGAGGGGGACCATGTATTCTTTTGAGTCTCCCCATGATGAGGACTACAGTGATTTGGCTGAGGCGGAAAACTCTCACTGAGTTTATCGGACCGTTCCTAATACTTCAGAGAGTTGACAAGGTGGCGTACATCTTGGCACTGCCACTATAGTTAGAGAGAGTGCATGAAATCTTCCAAGTATCATAGCTGAGAAGATATGTGCATGACCCATCTCATATCATCGACCATGGAGAGTTGTAGATTGACGATGTGGTGACTTTCACGGAGATCCTGGTGGAGATAGAGGATCAATAGGAGTGAATCCTTCGTGGGTGGTCGATACCTATGGTGCAAGTTCTGTGGTAGCATGGAAATCTCCAGGAGAGCACATGGGAGGAAGAGGATCATATGTGTGCCCAGTACTCCTCTTTGTTTTTGTAGCCTTTTTTGGATTTCGGGGATGTAATGTACCAATGTGGGGAGAATGTAAAGACCCGAAAAATTACACGTGTTTTTTAATTATTTGGGATTATTACAAGTCTGCAAAAAATTCAATGTGCGTGATTCCGAGGCCCAGTGTGATAGGAATGAATTTCTAAACATCGTATTATGTATTTTTAGTAAATGTGCGGGTGGTGTTTTCTATATTTTTAATTGGGGATCAGATTAAAAATATGAGGGCACCGTTGAATCCAGAGCGCCAGTATTTACTTAAGGGAAGCTTTACTTTGACCACAATTGTTTGGGAGAAAAATATCATTTTTGGACTTTTTAAAGGATAATAAAATAACATTTAATTGTTATTTTATTTTATTTTTATCCAAAAGATGAGCAGTGGTGGTGGGGGTAATGAATTTTCAAGCCAAATAATGGCTTGACTCTCCCTCATTTGTAAATCCATCATTGGAGAATTAAGAGGTTCATTCATCAATTAATCTAATTAATTCCCTGACACATTACTCACCCAATCTCCCCTCTATTTATGTGAGGCTAGGGGTGGAGACTTCACATGGATTCTTCAAGTGAGGAGCCTCTGGTGAAGTGATGCAACACCTTATACCAACATATACATAGACACATGTGGTAGCAATTTGGGATCGATGAAATCCAATGACCTCACTCCAAAGAGGATGCTACTCTCGCCGTAACCGCGACACCTCCAATGAATCTCGAGGTTGGGGTGTTATTTTAATTCTAGATTTTCACTCAATTTTATTTCTCGTTCTTGAATTTTTGGGAGGATGTTTCTGGGGTTCTAAAAGGGATTCATCATTACATTATTGTGAATTATAAATTACTCTCACTTGTTATAAAGCAAACACAGAGGGAGCGATCCAAGAGAACAAAGCTCGGAACCTCCATTGCCGAGTTCTTGTGGAGTTCTTCAGAGGAGCATTTTCCAACTTGACGAAACATTAAAAATAGGAGACGCACATCAATTGTGACATCCTGAGAGGGCCGTAGATGTATCTGAAAAAATAACAGACCACCAAAGCTCACCTGGTGTCTTACGGAAGGTCTTCCAGCACGACACTGGTGACCGACGATGGCGACAGAGACGGAGGATGATGCTTGATGGCCGTGGAGGAGCACGAAACTACTCAGCGCCACGGTAGCTGGACAAGGGGCCAATAGCAGGCCATTTTAGGAGGAAGAAGAAGGACATGATGGTGCACCACATTGAAGATCCTCATCTTGAAGACGTGGCGGTGGTGAGCTGCAACAGACCTGCCTCCTATGAGTCTGCAGGTGACAAAGTGGCGCCACCTGGCACCGCCCTTAATTAATCCAAACTACTCCTTTGAGCTGTTCAGAAGCAGATGACTTCACAACCCCAGTGTGGGTCATGCCAGTGAGAAGGCGGGACTGCCTGGAGGACTGGGTCGGGTTGGGCAAGGTCGGTCCAATCAGGTCAGAGCGGACCCGAACCCCTCTCGGGCCTAGAAACGCTTAAGTGATCATATCTCACATACCTGATGTCTGTTTGACGAACCGTCTACGGCTTTGGGATCCTTGGAGAGAGAAGATACTTTTTAGATACTCTATAAGAGTTTTGATGAATGTTGATGTACAACCGGGTTGGATTGACTCCAAATCCAAGTGGGCCATCGGCACTAAAATGCTAATAACTTAAAAATCGGGTGTCCATTTGATCCGACATCTATTGTGTTGGAACCCTTATGACATGACAGATAATCGGGTTACTTATTATTGGGACCTTTTATCAGTTGAAATATGACCAATGGATTGAGGAGCGGTTCTCCCAGAATCAAGCGTGCTAGGAGCAAGAATCCAGTGGCTTGCTGTGACATGAAGAAAAAGAGCAACCATTACAGGTCAGCATCTGAAACTCTAGATTGGAATGATCTAGTTGTACGAATAATCATCCCGACCACTATACCAGAAACCAATGTAGGTCTACACCAGCAACCAATACGTGTCATCACTGGTGACCAATACGGGTCAGCACTGGTGACCAATATGGGTCAGCATCTCGTGACCAATACAGGTCAACATACAGTGACCTATACAGGTCAGCAGTAGAATTAGTATAGATAGTATGATACAAATTTATTACTAGTAATCCATATCCTAGTTTCCTTGAAGTTTTACCATAAGAGTGAGCTTTCTCTTTTTCTTTGTGCTTCACGATTTAGACCATGATTGTGATATTAACTTTGTGATATTTCTTGTGATATTTTCCTTTGTGGATTACTGAGAGACCTTTGGGGGGCTTGGGGTTACCTGCTGAGTTTTTATACTAACCCCATCATGGGCTCCGCCGGCACATGTGTGTTTGGTGCGGAATAATGACACTCCGAGTTAGACTTTAGAGGTTTGGGAGTTGGTGCCGCTTGGTGCGATTGGAGAAGTTGAGATCCTCTTCTATGACTTCAGACTCAAAACTACTACCCTCTAGGTAGATCTCTAGGTAAGATGTGATAGTTTTTTTACATTCTTTTTAATTTTTAGTGCCAATATTATAGCCTACTATTTTCAGTTTTCAATTGTACTTGTGGATGTACTTTAACATCGTGGTAATACTTTACTTTTTTGGTTGTTTGCATCATTTAACCTTTTTGACTATGCAATGATCTATAGGGAAATGCCTTCCTTATTCGGAAAAATCCTTCAGGTGGTATTCACCAACCCTTGGCCTATGAAAGGTGGGTTTGGGGTAGCCATTTCTGGGTCCATGGGATGGGTCGTGACAGAAATACATTGAATGATTTATATATATTTAATCATCTATATTTTAGGTCTCATATAATTCATTCTCCTAATATTAAATGGATTTGTAAATATACCAGTAAGTTGATTTTTAGTATTAATTAATTCAAATTTAACATAAACCTTTTAAAAATTTAATATCTAAATGTGATGTATTATATCAAAACATTTTTTCTGATAATATGATACAAGATTTTTATAAATGTTAATAGCACTTGTGTAATCAACATTTAATGGGATATATCCAAATTGATATCCATAATCTATGAAAGATTATTTCAACCCCAAAATATATGCTCCAAAATTACAAAATATATAAAATTATATTTAATAGTGGATAATTCAATAGAGTTTTTCGTCTTACTACACCATGAAACTAGAAACCTACCAATGAACAAACATGTTCTAGAGGATCTTTTTCTATCTTAACTACAACCACCAAATTTTGTTTCTATTAAATAAAAGTATAAAATTATTTTTTTCCTTGATAAAAAATCAGTATTTTGATGTACATTTGTGGTATTTAATAATTCTTTTGAAGACATTAATATGTGATTCCTTTGGAATTTCAAGAAAACATTTACACATAAACAAAATAAACATAATAATAGACATACTAGCAGTTGATTATTATAAAATTCCAAAAATACCACTATTGATGGAATGATCAAATGGTCTCTAAATTTCATCAAGATCTAAATTATATCTTGTATTCATAGGAGTATTAATTCCATTTTTTCTATATTTACCAAAATTTTATATACGATCCTTAGTGTTATTTCTTTAATTTAAAATAATTTATTCTATATTTTGGAAATTTTGAAATCTATGGAATAATTTTAACTCACACATTAATGTTATTTCAAATTAAATTTTCATTATTTTCAAAAAATTCAGTACAAAAAAATTTTATTGGGTGATCCAAAAATAATATGATCAACATAATTTTGACCAATTTTTTTAACATTTTTAATAAATAATTTAGGATTAGTTATACATTTTCAAAATCATTTAGAAAATATAAATGACCTATTCCTATCAGACCAATATCAAGGATCTTGTTTTAAACCATGAAAATATTTTATCAATTTCAAAAAATCATTTAGAAAATATATGATTTTGAAATATAGGGGTTTTCTATTAATGCATCCTAAATTATATTATCCATTATAAAGACACTATTTATATCCATATGATATATGTTGAAACTCAAATTGACTTAATAGGAAAGAATTATTCTAATTGAATAAATTCTTTTTACTACTGCAACTATTTCTTCATAATATATTCTTTCCTGTTAACTATTACCTTATGCTAATAGTATAGAAATATTTTTTAAAATATTACATGATTCTTCAACTTTGATTCTATATACTTAGTTAGTACCAATAGTTAAAAAATTCGTTATGCCTCTCAAATTATTACTAGAATTTATTCATTTAAAATAGATTAAATTATCCTGGCATTTCCATCACCCAATTTTCATCACTAATTTCCTCAATATTGTTTTTGGGTTCACATTGTGATAAGTATTTTTTATGTTAAACCGGTTTTCAAAGTGATGCTGGAGTTTAAGTTCCACTATTTAGATCTCTAACTACACCATTTGAATGATGGTCCTTATGTGTAATAATATTTCTAGCCAAACTGTATTCCTTTAGGTTTTTATTTGTGTCTCATTCCTCTAAAATGTATTTTACGGGTGATTTTTCAGATAAATCAACAAAATTAATTTAGTCTTAGCAATGTTATTGATATTCAAATTTTATGTATCATCCTCTAGGATGGATAAAAAATGTCTAGGTTCATGTGGATCAATCTCATCAATTTTGATATAAATGGATTCTTCTACAATCATTGTTATTTTTTGAACTATGTAAGGATTACTAGATAAAGAATATCGAATTAAAATTACAAAATATATTTGGAATGAAAATTTAATCAAATTATCATTTGTGACAGGAATATAAATTTTGAATCCAAAACCTAAATTTTTTTATCCTTTTTATTTCATTAGTTCGCTAACTCAAATGGAGTCTTCTTTAAAATAGGTCTAATTTAGAATCTATTAATAACAAAAAAAATTCTACTTACAACATCATTGAAAAAATAGATATGGAGATCATATTAACTAATAGTTGTATGATTTATCCCATGAAGAGTTATATTTCCTCTTTTACATGACCATTCTACTGGGGAGTACTAGGAAAAGAAAAGTTGTGATTTTAGCCATGTTGGGAGCATAATGATTCAAAATATTTATTTTTAAACTCATGAACGTGGTCAACTATCACACATTAAGTGGTATGTACTTTAATTGTTTCTACATATTTTTCATACTATGAAAAAAATATTTGTTTCAATCTTGTGAGTATAGAAATATACTAGTATAAACCATGAATAGTAATAAAAATTACATAAGAAAACTTTTTTACTTGCTAACAAGATTCTCAAGATGGTCATTTAAATCCATTTGAGCTTGATTTAGTTGTTGAGACATAAAAACAAATTTCATTGATTTGTAAGAAAAATTTTGAATATTACCATTTTGAAGGGGTTTTCACACATTGTATTTAGGAAAATATGGCTTTGTTAAATCCTTGTAAAAACAATCTTCAACCAATTTTACAACTATTTATATATTATGGGGGCCTAGTCTCCTTTTCCACAACCATAATTCTTCGTGAAGGTAATTTAAACAAGTAAAATTTTGGGGAAATAAATAATTTAATCTACATCATAAAATTATCATTTCTCAAATTAGTAAATAATAAATTAAATTTAAAATCACAACTCATTAAAAAATTAGTGTATAAAATTTAATGTAATTCATCATTATAAAATAAAGATATGATGAGAATATTGTACTTCAAACCATCAATAAATAAGACTTTATAAATTATTTTTTTTATAATTACTAACTTGACCAAGGATCTTAATTAATCATTTTACATTGCCACCAAAGGTTGAATGTCCATGATCTACTCTATACATATTTTTAATGATTGAGAATTTCTATGTTATATGTCTGGAGAACTCAATTTTACAAAACTATAGTGTTATATAAAAGCATTTGAAACATTTTTCTAATAGTTAATTAAATGCATAATAATTTTAGCACCATTTCATCTTTGGACTAGATAGGTTATCGATTAATGCTTTTGGAATCCATATTTGTGTAATAGATTTATTCCTAAATCTAGAATATACTTAAAAGAATTATAAAAATAATATATATTTAGTCCAAATTGGATAGATCCATATAGATGTTCTAACTATATTATGTAAATTGGATTTACTATTTAAACTTCTAATAAAATAGTTTTTGTAATGTTTATTATTTTATTAAATTCGGTATGAAATAACAACTCATTCTTTAGGTATAACAAGGCTTCTATTTTTTAAAATATTTTCAATTTTTGAAAAAAAAAATCAATTAATAACCATTTTTAATTTCCCATTTTCTAATTCTAAGTCATTGCATTATTTATAAATTAATTTATTATTTTCAATTGAAAAAAATATTGGATTTAACATAAGAAAATAAATCATGTTGTTTACTAAAACATTTATACCAATCCTTTATATCAATAATTTTTCTTCCATTATATTATAGTGCTCTAATAAATATATAATGGTTAATGTTTTATCATTATTTTAATTTTAAAAAATATATAACATGTGATTAGTAGATTTATAAATTTAATTTGATACCTCATATTTTTTTAATATATAACACATATTTTCCCTTTACTTTTTATATTCTTTTTAAAAAACAATTTCACTAGAGTTATCCCAGGAAGCACTCATAGTTGTTTTGATAGAATATTTATATTTATTCATTTTATCTTTAAACATTTTATTTCATTTCTACATTTAGAAATCATCCTTTATTTGTAACTTTCTCTTAAACTAGTAGTAGGTAACCTTAAAGATTCTATCATTCTCCTAGTATCCTTTCTTCTCCTATTTTCCTTGTATGTTTGAAATATTGATGAAAATTTTATTCCTATAATAGTTTTTCAATCATAAAGAAAGATAATGAATCTCTTCATCATTTTTTTAGTCACCATCACTTCCACTAGTGCTTCATTCATTTACTATTTCTTTATCTTTTGACTGAGAATTATTGAATAAAAACCCTTTTTGGTTGAACGTATTGATCATTCACCTTGATCTCTTCGTAATTCACCATATTTTTTCTACTAATATCATTTATTAGAATTTTTTTATGTCACATGACTCATGAATAGGCACATCAATGCCTCTTCCTCTTTTTGTAAGCATCTTATAATAATTGGAATTCAATAACTGCCATCGATGGTCTTCTTGAGTGCATGTCTTTTTTTGGTGATCTCATTAAAAATGAGATGAATTTGATAAATAGATTAATTTTTTTATAAATGTATCTTATTTAATATTATAATTAGTTATTCTCATTTCTTGGAAATTTATTTTCACTTAATAAGACACATATAATATCTCACAAATTAACAAAACTAGTAGAACATGCATATATTATATTAAATTCTTATTCTCATAAAGCAAAATATAATAAATTCATTGATTTTAAATTATAATAATTAGCCACCTTAGTGGAATTCCTGTGTTGAGGTCTATTTACATTAGTTATCTCACACTAATCTTCAATTATAATCCATATATCAAAACCCATAATTTCTATATGTATTTTCATTTTAATTTTCCTATAAGAAAAATTATTCCCATAAAAATAATAGAGCATGTTATTAGCAGTCATACTAATAATATTGTTATCCTTAAAGAAATAAATTTATAAATAATAGAAATTTTGATATTTTGGTAAAACTAAATCATTCTTGAATGTTTTTATAAATAAATAAACAGCCCCTAAATTTCAAATGTCAGACTAAGTTGAAAAATCATTAGGGGGGATAAATTGAGATTTACAATTAGAATTAATATTAAAAGTTATTAAAATATAAATCCCATAAATTATAAAATCATTAGAGTTATCTAAAACATTATAATTATATAATTTTATATTTGAATTTTTTCCCAATGTTTGATTACAAATTAGTTAAAAAATGTATGAAACTATTTATCCTTTTGAAAGGGATTTACATATACAAAAAACCATATATATAACACTAATTAAGGTTAACTGTTAAATTAGTGTTTATATATTTTGTTTTAAATACAAAAAAATATTTTATTTAAAAAATGTTGAGAAAAATATGAAAAAAAAACAGTAGAATAAAACATGACGGTAGCTTAAAGACAATATCCATTGATCTCCATATAGAAATAACTCGCTTTTAATTAGTTTATTTATAATATAATTGGATCCACAACCTCGATTGAGTTTTATATAAAAAAACATTAAAAATACACCCCAAGCTTTGTAGAGCATCTCCAATAGTTCTATATCGGATATTAAAGGAGTAAAAACTACACAAAGGTAATCCATGATAAAAATAACCCCTTTTATAGTTTAATGTGTGAATGTATATGTGAAACAATTAGATAGAGTTTATAGAAAAATACGGTAAAATAAATTATCATATGTCATATAATAAATATAGTATTACAAACACACCTCAACATGTAACCCAAACTAGAGAGGAGAGGGGGTAAAAGTGAGATAGGTTGATTTAATATAATATCATCAACTTCAGTTAATCACATCATCTATAAATGATCTCTTGAAAATCATCAAATGTTCTTTGAATTAGAGTTTAGGAATATAGAGTGTCATATAATGTTCAATGTTGTATTATGGAATGCCATTATATCTCACAAATACTTGAACTTCCATCGTTGTTGAAACACATTTCATTGTCCACAGAAATCCCTACTTATTAAAGATATCAAATATCAAATTTATCCATTAGATGAAATTCATAATTTAATCCTTAAAAATATTTCAATCTTAAATGTATTTTCAATGTAATTAATTCATCAAAATATAGTTATTAGAGATTTGAAAATACCTCACCACTTATATTGTACTCGGTCACATGGTATTTATAAAAATCACCATTACATTGGCTCGTGGTTTCTAGTCATTGTTAGTTTGATGAGTCACACTATATGGCCAATTCATTTGTTCTTTTAGTCACTTATTTTCATTATGTGGTTGATTCATTTATTCTCATAGTAACATTACTTTTTCTAGTAGTCACTTTCTTTCTTCATGTGGTATCTTCATTTGTTCTTATTATGGGTTCATTTATTATTGATATAGGTTCATTTATTCTTTCATAATTTTCATTTATTCTTGTAGTATATTCATTTCATCTTGTTGTGATTAAATTATAAAAACATAGACATTTAAACAAGTAGGAAAAAGTTTCTCACCTGACACACAATAACATAGTTGTTCATGATGTAGGTTGAATATTTCTAGTGATCAATTAATACTAAATGTGTGATATGTTCAGTACACACTCAATAATTTTGAATTCATTAATTTTATATTTCAACTCTTGTATAGAACCAGATAATTAGTCACACAATCCCTTGAATGGTTATGCAATCCGTTTGAGTTCAATGTGTGGTTACTCCCACATTGTCACTTCACATTCATGGCCAGTTGAATTTCATTACTTGGTAGGTTATGTACACATGAGGTAGGTTTTAATGATATGTTTTAGGAATATCCAATAACTTTGGATAGAAAAATTAAATATTAAACTAAAATTAAAAACTCATCAATAATATAAGTTTAAGATCCATGATTTCTCTATAAGGTATGTTTTACTTACGTTTTAATTTGAGCAATTTATTTTGGTCAATTAAGTGTTTTACCAAGCCCTTAAAATGGATCAAGGGTGTTTTGGGGGTTTCAGACTTGAAAGAGGAAGAAAAAGGGTGTTCTGGGCATGCTTAATGGTTTGTGCACGTTTAGTGAAAACCGTGCGGAATTCCTAGGAAACCGTACGAAAGAGGGTTTTTTCATATAGTAGCCTCCACACAGTTTGTGCACATTTTGGAAATCTGTGTGGGTAAAACATTTTATGGGGGGTATTTTCGGATAGAAGCATCCACATGGTTTGTGCACGGTTTGGAAAACCGTGCAGGTAAACTGTGCGGGCCAGAAACATTAAAAAACCTTAAAAAATGCCACTACGAGATTTTTATACCCAAATTGGGATTTCATTATTTCTTCATCCTTTGAACACTAATAACAAAAAAAAGTATCCAATAGCTTCGAATTATTTATCTCCTTCATCGTAGGTACTTTTGGAGTGCCTTTGGTTGTGGATTGACGATTTGGGTAAGGTTAAACCACTCCTTGCTTCTTTTTCTTGATTTTTGTTGGTATCTCCCGTTTATCTTCATCTGAAGCTCTCAAACCCCTCTTTTTTGGTGAATTTTAGGTTGAGTATTCAAGGGTTGGTCTAATAGGAATCTAAATCCTCGTTTGAGAGTGTTTTCTCCAACTAATTAAAGGTAGGTGATCTACCAGTTATATCTATTGGTTTTTGACTAGATTTCTGCTTGTAGGTGTTTTATTCTTACACTCTTTTGAGATGTTCTTGGTGCCTTTTAAATGATGTGATGTTGTGGGTGTCTAAATGGACAATTAAACCCCTATTTATCCCCATGGTATTCAAGGAGGGTTAGTCAACCAAATTAGGGCCACTCATGGGGTGTGCTGATATTTCCTGAACCTAGAGTTATTTAAATAAGTGTATGGTCGTTGTGTGAGAACATAGATCCTGTGATGAATTAGTCAATATGATTTAAGGATGTGTAATGTTTGTTTAGTAATACAATTATATTGGGTAATGGCCTATGTTTGTTTTGTTTTCACAGAAAAGGGTTAAATGGTTTAATGTGAAAATGGTAGTAGATTAGCTTAGTACATGTATATGCTAAGTTAGGTGGGCATGGAAAATTGGAATGAGGCTAAAGGGGTTATGTAATATGATTATTGAATGTGTTAATGGATTGCGGCATAGTTCCAATTACCCATTTAATGATATTGTTGTGATGTTGTAAAGGATTTTGGATATGTTTGTTGTTATAAGGTTAATTGTGCTGAATGATAAATGAGCATGGGCCCATGGATTAGTTGAGTGGTGTATCAACTTGCAGTTCTATGCCCATGGGATCAGTTGGAAAGAGGTTCTATCTCCTCCCCTAAATCCATGGGTTGGGGAAGGGGACAAAGTTTTATTCCCCTATAGATTTCATTCCACCCAGACTGAGGCTTCGAGGTGAGGATTTTGATAATTATGTGATGTGGTGCCTAGTTGTAAAGGGCTTGTAAAATTCTCACATGTTGATAATGTTGATCATTCATAATCTAGTGATCACATGATAAAAGGGGAAATGATAAATTAAATGTATTAGACATGATCATTGGGTAATTGGTGTTTTAACTAAAGTTTATCTAAATAATGATGTATTTTTAACTGTTTATCTTTAATTATCATTATTTATCATTCACATGCACTATCTCCCATGCAGGGTATTTTTTAAACACTATTGGTGGTGGCCTACTAAGTTATACTCACACCCTTATTGGGCCGTCATTGGGTAGCAGAGCATATTTCATACTTGCAAGTTGGGACGAGGTCAAGGGATCTATGCTAGGGAGATCATTTAGACATGGAATATGTTGGGGTGAGGTTCTACACTTGGATTCCTGACCATTTTGGGGATTCTAATATGTTTCTTCTTTTGGGTTTTGTTCACATGACATTATAGCATGACATGACATATTTACTATTGTATATGTTTATTCCCAGTCTTGGTATTTGGTTATTTATGCATATTAGGGATTTTTCTCTTATGTTTCCCCTCTTTAAATTGTTATCTACTATGGAATACTTTGGATTTAATGGTAGAGTGTCCCCATGTGAGCTATTGGACCCTTGCTGCTAGTCGACTTCTTCTGGTGTATGGGGAGGTGTGCTTGAGGTCATGTAACAACCTGGAATGGGGCACTGGATTAGTGCCTCCCGGGATGGGGACGTTAGAAATTGGTATCAAAGAAGTTATTTTCTCTTTATTACTATTTGAAGATGGTAGATATGAGGTTAGGAATGTGTCATGCCATGGTAATAAGCTCATGATTGGGAGTAGATAACCTATGTATGAGGGAAACCCAAGTCACCCTGGGAGGGGATTGTTTTTCATGTTGTGTGTTGTTCTATATGATGATATTTCACCACTAGTGATGCACTTGTTGTGTGATTTAACAGTTTTGTGATATTTCTCTCATGTCCAGAAAGGTACAAGGTTGTCCATTCATAAATCATTTTTGGTACATATGTATGTAAGTGGAATGCATCCTGATAGGCACACACATGGGAGGGGTGTGCGAGATATAAAGGTTAGGATGCATATGTTCTCTTAAAAGTAATGTGCCTAATGAGATGGTATGAATGGGTAAATAAGGAAGTGAGAACAACAAGTAGTAATTTAAAAATGGTGTTTTCTAATGAAGTGAAAAAGGGTTAACGTGTTGGGAGAGTAAATTTGGATATAAAAATGGTTCTGGATAGGTGTAAAAGATAAGGCTCGTAACCATGTGAATTAGGCGATCGTGTTAGCCATGGCCTTAGGAGAGAAGGCCAAAGGTTGTGATCAAGTTGTGAGTGGCCTTGTTTGGGTAGTATCTGTAAACAGGTTTGGTGACAAGCAATGTTCCTAACAATATCATTTTCTTTTTTTAAAGGCTTTATTTTTGCGTTCTAAAGAAAAAGTTTGGCATTGTAGAGAAATGACACCACGAAGACATGCACCAGTTGGGTGAAATGAGGAAGTTATTGAGAATGCTCATCAGGTAGTTGAGAAAGAGAATTTGGTGATCCAACGAGACATGGAAGAGGAGTTCCATGAGAACATTTCTCGTTTTATGCAGATGATAGAGTGAGACCCATGGCCGGTTACCTCGAGTATGTTCGAGCTACCTAGAGAGTTTCAGCAGCAGCACCCTCCAACCACTATCGGAGAGGGTTGCCTTGAAACAACAGCTTTCTATATAGAGTCCATCCAAACTATTCTTTACCATTTAGAGGCTCCTCCTGAGAAGTGAGTCGTGTTAGAGGCCTATATGCTAAGGGGTCAAGCATAATGTTGGTGAGACAATATGGTTCTGATAGTGAAGGTTGAATGAATGATTTGGAAGTATTTTTTGGATAAGTTTCTTAAGAACATATACCCAGAAACTATTACGCAGGAGAAGGATATATATTTTATGAGGTTGAATCAAGAAAAATTTGTGTTATAGACTATGATAGTCGTTTCACCAATTTGAGGTGCTTTTTTATGACGTTAACAGGAGGTGTGGCAGCTGTGGAGAAATTATTCCGGGATGGACTAAGACATGAGATCAGATATCAAGTGAATATCTTTCAAGTAAAACATTTTGATGAAGTATTAGATCAAGCCCTTATCTTATGGGGGAAATTGAAGTGAGATTTAGGTAGTGAACTTGTGGTGATAGCTAGGTGATAAAGTGGTGTGGATTATGATAGTAGGAAGTGCCACTTCAGAACGTTTCAGTAAGGTGGAAGTGCATAGAGTAGTTAGAAGAGTGGGTCAACTTATCAAGGTGGAAACCGGGTCTTTTGTTATCAGTGCTGCAGTCCGAGGCATAAGCCTAACCAGTTCCCCACCCACTGGTTGAGTTCCGAGCATGTTGTAGGTTAGGCCATGTGTATAGGTTCGGTAGGAACCCACAAATGTCAGGGAATGGTGAAGGTTAGAGGCATATTCCAAGTGTAGGAAGGGGGTCAGTTACCCTATATCAGGCTGGTAGTTGGGGCTCTATGGTGCATACTGGTAGGGTCGATGGATGTGGAACTCTAGGCCGAGATCATCCTTACCAATAGAGTAGTGTTGTGCAGGGTACACAGGCGAGAGCCCAGGGTAAAGGGGCATGTCATCTCCATGCAGTTCAGCCTACTCATGAAGGTGGTGAGGAAATACCGTCTACTATACGAGGTATAATTCTTATAGCCTTCATTCTTTCTAGTGAATTATTTGATATAGGTGCTACATATTCCTTTATTTCTGCTCAGTACATAGTTGTGTTGGATTTAACTGTAGATACTTCATGTGGGGTAATGTAACTTGATACTCCACTATGTGTCCACGTTGAGGACATCAGACAGTGAAAGGTTTGTGCTCTTGTGATTGGTGGGTATCATTTTCTATGGGATCTATTTTTCCCAGATATTTTAGGATTTGAAAAAATCTTGGGAATGGATTGGTTGGTGTTATATCAATCCCATATCGACTATTACCAACATCACATTTTGTTCACATCTCTCGATAGGAGCAGTTATGTCCTTTGTGGTGTGTGGGATAATCAAGTGGGCTACGTAGGGCTGCTATGACAATAATTGGGAGAACTCACTGCCCAGGTGACATGCCTTATATTAGATTATGTATTGAAAGGAAATCTAGTATTCCCTTTTGTTGTGGACAAGTTTCAGGATGTGTTTCCTGAGGACTTCATGGGGTTACCACCTGAGAGAGATTTTGAGTTCATGATGAAATTGATTCCAGGAGTGTAGCTAGTTTCTAATCCACCTTATCTAATAGAACTAACAGAGCTCTATGAAATGAAGATTCAGTTTAAGGAATTGTATTGTAAGGTGCATCATAGTGCATCACCTTGGGGATCTATAATGCTATTTTCTTATAAGGATAACTGATCATTAAGGCTATGTGTCGATTATAGGAAGATGAACTAGATGAAAATTAGGAACTAATACCCTCTTCCTAGAATTGATGATATTTTTTCAGCTCAGAGGTTCCTTGGTGTTTTCCAATATTATTTTGAGATTGCGATACCTTTAATTGAGTGGGAGACCTTTTGACATAACCCATACAGAATTTCATAGTAGGTTCAAGTTGTATGAATTCCTGGTAATTTCTTTTGGTTTGAACAATGCACTAGCATTGTTCATGGGCTTGATGTTCCAAATATTCCACCCATATCTGGATCAGTTTGTAGTTGTCTTCATTGATGACATCTTGGTGATCTACAAAACTAATGACGATAATTCCAAACAGATTGACATCATCTTGATTACACTAAAAGAGAATAGTATTTATTGCAAGATTTCAAAATATCAATTTTGGATTGAAGAGGAGCACTTTTTGGGACACATTATCTCTGAATAAGGTGTATTGGTGGATCCAGAAAAGGTGTAGGTTTTGGTTTCTTTAGAGAAGCCCAAGAATGTCTCTAATGTTCGATGTTTTCTTGTTTTGGCCGGTAATGACTTAAGGTTTATTAGAGACCTCTCTCGTTTGGTAGCATTGCTCAAACTCCTAACTAAGATGGTGTTTATGGTTGATTGGTTATAGGCTTGTGAGAATGATTTTCAGGAGTTGAAGAAGCTATTGACTATGCGTCAATTTTGATCTTACCTAAAATAGGTAAGAGGTACACATTGTTCTACGATGTGTATGGTGTGGGACTTGGGGCAGTGTTGATATGGGATGATCGAGTTGTAGCATATGGATCAAGACAGTTAAGGCCACATGAAAGGAATTATCCTACTCCTGATAAGAAGCTACCTGTTGTGATCCATGACTTAAAATATTGGCATCATTACTTATTAGGAGAGCCCTTAACATTGTTTACTGACCACAAAAGTCTCTAATACATCTTATCCCAATTGGATTATTATCTTTCAAAGTTATAGTGGGTTTATTAACTATAATATTTTGATTTTGAAATGGTGTACATACTGAGGAAGGGGGATAGTTCCACTGATGCTTTGAGCCGGAAGACTCAGAATCAGGTAGATCAAGAATCTAGTTCCGAGTTGGTGATGATGGCCTTGTTTGCTAAAATGAATTTGGTGGAGCAGGATAGGCACATGAAAATGACTCTTACATCTATATCAATTGATTCATTGATTTGGAGAAAAAGGAAAGAGAGTTAGTTGGTGGTTCCTAAGTGTTTGGCTCTAAAGGAAACACTTAAAGGTGAGGATTGAACTTCTAGATGGAATTTTAGTGCTGATGGAGTTGATTATTTTCATGGTAATGTTGTGGTGATGACAGATGTCCGAGATGAGTTGATGTAAAAATTTCATGGGTCAATGTGATCAGTGCATCAGGGTTTGACTAAGATGTATTGTGATCTTCATAGACAGTTTTGTTGGCTAGGAATGAAGAATGAAGTTGCGAGTTTTTTGGCCAGATTCCTTAGTTTTAGTAGGTGAAGGAGGAACATCAACATCCAGGTGGGTTGTTATATTAATTTCCTATTCCAGAGTGGAATTAGAATGAAGTCATAATGGACTTCATGGAAGATCTTCCAAGGAAACCGTGTACAAATGATACAATTTGGGTGGTGGTAGATTAGCTGACTAATGTGGCCCATGTTTCCAATTCAGGAGAGCATACAATCGACCAGTAGGGGGAACTGTATGTTCAATAAATAGTATGGTTGCAGGGTGTACCTAGAACCATAGATTCATATCATGATCCACATTTCACTTGGTGATTCTGGAAGGGACAATAGAAGGCACTAGGTACCTATGTGTTTTTGAGTATGTCTTACCACCCATAGACTAACGGGAAGTCATACCATAAAATTCATGTATTATAAGTCATGATGGGAGCATGTTATCTATATTTCGGTGGTTCTTGGGAGAAGCACTTATCGCTGGTTGTGTTTTCTTACAATAAACTTTTCTACATACAATTTCAATGGAACCTTTTTATGAACTTTATAGAAGTCCTTGTATATCTCCAATTTGTTTGTTAGTGGACAGGGAGTCTGAGCTGTTAGGACCGAGTCTTGGGAAGAAGATGTTAGAGAAGGTTCATTTGATTCAAAAGAATATGTAAAAAACTCATATTAGGAAGAGGACTTATGCTGATCAGTGTCGTAGACCTCTTGAGTTCATGGTGGGTGATTGTGTGTTTCTTCGGGTGTCTCAGAGGTTGGATCACTATCGAATTCAGAAGCAGGGAAAGTTGGTGCCTTGATTTGTGGGGACATTTGAGATCTTGGAGATGATTAGGTCAGTGGATTACTGATTGGTTCTTCCACAACTTTATAGTGGGATGCGTGATGTTTCCCATGTTTCATAACACTGACAGTATCATCCTGATCCATCTCATGTGATAAAGTCCACGGATGTTGATCTTGAGGATGATGCGTCCTTTGAGGAGCACCTGATTCTTATTGTGGATCATAGTGAGAATGTTTTGTGGGGAAAGGTTGTTCCCTTGGTTTGTGTTCTATGGTAGAATGGGAACATTCATTAGCTAACATGGGAGTAGGAGTTTGATGTGCAGTACCATTGGCCTGAAATCTTTGATTCGGAAAACTTATGATGCTCGGATGGAGCAACTTGATGATGAGTCGTTATAAGGTGGGGAGGTTGTATGATCCCAAATTTCTCTATAGGGTATTTTTTACTTAAGTTTTAGTTTAAACCATTTATAATGGTCAATTAAGTTTTTTACCAATTCATTAGGAAGTCTCGGGGATGTTCTTGGTGTTTGAGACTCAAAAGAGGAAGAAAAATGGGGTTCTGGGATGTTGCACAATTTGTGCACAGTTAGTGAAAACCGTGTGGAATTTCTAGGAAACCATGTGAAAGAGAGTTTTTTCAGACATTAGCCTCCACACGGTTTTTTCATGGTTTGGAAAACTATGTCGGTAAAATGTGCAAGGGGATATCTTGGGATAGAAACATTTCCACAGTTTGTGCACAGTTTGGAAAACTGTACAGGTGAACCGTGCGACCCAGAAACATTTAAAAAATTACAAAAAATCCACTACAGGATTGTTATACCCAAATCAAGATTTCCTATTTTATTCATACTTTGGACCCTAAGAACATAACAATGTTTCTAAGAGATTTTAAGGTATGATGTTCCTTGTTTTAGGGCTTTTTTGAGTGTCTATGGTTACAGATTAAAGATCCAGGTAAGGATAAACCCCTCCTTGCTTCATTTTATTGATTTGGTTTAGTATCTCCCTCTTGTCTTCTTCAGAAGCTCTCCAACCTTCTTTTTCATTGAAGATTAGGTTGAGGCTTCAAGGTTTGGTCTAATCAAGATCTAAAGCCTCGATTGAGAGTGATTTCTCCAACAGATTCAAGGAAAGTGGTCTACAAGTTATATCCCTTGGTTTTTGAGTAGATTTTTCCATATAGGGGTTTTATTCATACCGTCTTTTGATGATTTCTTGGTGACTTTGACATTATATGATGTATTGGGTGTATAAATGTATACTTTAACACCTCTTGATCTCCACGCGATATAAGGAGGATGACTTGACGAAATTAGGTCCACACATGGGGTGTGCTGAAATTTTCTGAACCAAGATTTAGGTAAGTAAGTGTAAGGGACTTGTCTGAGAACATATAACATGTAATGAATTTGGAAATATGATTTAAGGATGTTCAATTTGTGTTTAGTAATACATTTGGGATGTTTAATGGACTATGTTTGTTTGGTTGGCATGGAAATGGGTAAAATGGATTAATGGGAAAATGATAGGGGAATAGCTTATTACATGAATATGTTTAGTGAGGTAGGAATGAAAAATGGGAATGAGGATAAAGGGGTTATGTAATATGAATATTGAATAAGATAATGTATTAATTAGTAGTGTTAGTTATTTATTTAATGATATTATTTTGATGTTGTAAATGATATTCGATAAATTTGATGTGATATGGTTAATTGTGGTGAATGATAAATAATCATATGCACATGACCTAGTTCAGTGGGTTATTGACGTGAGGTTCTATACGCACGTGTTTATTTGGAAAATGTTTTTAGCTCCTACCCTAAATGAATGGGTTTGGGAAGGGGAAAAAGTTATATCCCGCTAGCAGCTGCATTCTACTCGGACTAGGGCTTTGAGGTGAGGATTTTTGGAATTACGTGATGTGGTGCCTAGCAAGATAGGACTTGTTAAATTCCAACATGTTGAGAAAATTGATCATGCATAATCTAATGAACACATGATAAATGGGAAAAAGATAAATTAATTTTTTTGGAAATTAACTTGGGTTATTTGGTGTTTTAACTTAACAGAATATAAACAATGATGGATTTTGAACTATTCATCTTTAGTTGTCATTATTTATCACTCTAATTCACTATCTACCTTTCTGGATATTTGGTAGACACCATTGGTGGTGGCCTATTGATTTATACTCACACCCTTCTCGGGCCGACATTAGGTAATCAACAAGATTTTGTGCTTGCTGTTCAGGACAAGGGAAAGGGCCATATGCTAGGGATTTGAGTTGGAAATGGAACGTGTTGGGGTCAGGTTCTAGACTTGGAGTCTAGTCCATTTTGGGGGATCTATAGTTTTCTTTATTTTGGGATTTGTTCAATTGAAATTGTATCCTGACATGACATATTTACTGTTGTATATGGTTTTTCCCAATATTGGGATTTGGTTATATAGGTCTGTTGTGGATTGTTCTCTTTTGTTTCAAAATTTTAAATAGTTATATACTTTTTATTACTCAGGTATTGAGGGTATAGTCTCTCCATGTGACCTATTGGACCCTTGCTGCTAGTTGGAAACCTCTAGCATAAGGGGAGGTGTACTTGAGGTCATGTAGTGACCCAGAACGGGGCACTGGATTTGTGGCTCCAAGTCTGGGATTTTACATTAAGAAACATGATATATTATAATTAAAAAACCATCAAATAAAGAGGTGTTGGACTATTCAAAAATTATGTTATGATTCTTAAGAGTATCATACATTTTGATTCTCTTTATTTTTGATTAATGTAAAATTTTATTTTGATGATGATGATATTATTAATATATAACATAATATTCTATTAGGTGAGTATCATGTATTATTTATATTCAGTAAGGAATTTTATTAAATTTTCACCCACTAAAATTATGACTGAATTATACGATGCACCATATTTATTAGAGGGGTAAGATCTATCTTTTTCTGAGAAATGATTATGTTATGGAATTTCTCTTTCCAAATAGTTATTTGGGTAGGCCAATATTCCAATAAATCCTTATATAAATCATGGATTGTTAAGCGTACGAATAATTTCCTATTCCATCTTATGGATAAAAGGAATTTATTTTCCTATGTTAACCTAATATTATTTTAAGGTTCTGGATAGTCTAGCCAAAATAAAAAACTATGAACTTGATAAAAAGGATAATCTATGGGTACCCAACTATGGAATGTCCTTCCGAATGATTTTCTTGTTTCACTCATCAATTAAATTCCTTATACAATATAATCCATGGGAACTCACATAAGGAATGAGTTACCCAATAGGATGATCAAGGTCATGATAATTTATTTTTTGGAATGAATCTTACACTTAGTATTTAAAGTGGTTTTATTCTCACCAACATATACCATGATATTCCCTGTTATTACTGCATACTTCTTGTGATTTAGTTTTTAATCATATTCCCTCCGCCAAACCAGTATATTAAAGTATTAATTGTGTGTAAAACTTTATAAAAAAAGTTAGTGATACTCATAAAAAATAGGAATAAAACATATTCATACATATGAAAATGCTCCTAATTCATAAGGTGCATGAATAGTTCAAGTAAAGTCATATAAGTATATGAGATTGAAAAACTCCACATGAGTATTCCTGGATCGATAGATAGCCAACTCCTTTTGGATTTATAGAGAATCTATAAGCATAAATGTTGGTAGGTAGTCTTACCCTAATCCCTCTACCTAGGGGCACTTAACTCAAGTAAAAAATAATAATACCTCATTACTCTAAAACAAAATATTTATAAACATTTTTCAACAACTCAAGTTGTGTTAAACAAATGTAAAGTTGGATAAAAACTAAATTAAAATTCATAAATATTGTACGATTTAAGGACTCATTTTCTAGATTTATTATAAAATTTAAATAGATTCATACATCATTAATCACATAAAAACTTTTTAACATTGAATAAAATAAGGGATAACCTTTTAAATGAATAAACTATTCAAATATTTAATAATGTGATAATAACTAATGAAATATTAAAAAATAAATAATAATTATAAATGATTTTATAAATTATATGACTTCATGGACATTCCATATTTTTTAATATAAACTCTTCATATTTAAATTAATATAATCAATTTAATATTGACTATTATTTTCCATTTTAATTTTAATCATACGATATCTTCATGAATGGTAAAATAGTTATAATTATAATTCTATTATAAAGAAACTTTTCCAAATATAAATATCATATAGCTAATATTATTTAAACATAATCAAATTAGTCATCAAAAACCCTTTTTATAAGGCTTAAAAAATATGTAAACCCTTGAAAATCCTAACAGAGTAACTGTTATTTGATATAGACATTATTGTATATTTAATTTTTTAAATAAATTTAATATATTATATAGCATAAAATTAATTAAATACTGATTTTTCTAACATCAAATATAACAAATACTGTCTTCAATAGCTTTTATTTCACATAAGACCTAATTTTATCAAACAACAATATATTATTAAAAAATTATTATTTATTATAATAAGAAATTACCTTGCTATTAAAATTATAAATTATGAATATTATTAGCTAAATAATGATAATATATATATATATTATATATTTATTAACATGTTTTAAAATTCATCCAATATTAATTATATTCATAAAGTAAGAGAAAGCCCAATATTACCTGTAAAATCTATATTTTTCTAAAGACAATTTCACAACCATTTTATGGATAACCTATATAAAATATATACATTGGAATTTTAATATAATATATATGTCTAAATAGACTTAATTTTTAAATATAAATATAAAAAATTATGTTAGGGTGAAATTTTGATTTTTTTTGAAATATTTTATTTTTTAATGAATAGTGGAAAATACAGAATTTTATTTCAATGATTATTTTTAAACATTTATATTTATAAGGAGTAAATATATTATTAATTTAATTTAATGTTAAATTATTTCAATTTCAAATCAATTAATCTAATTTAGTTCATTGGAATCAAATTTTCTTCGAAATCGATATTAAAATATAGTAACATTTTGAACATTTTTACATTAAAAACTATATTTTTCGTCCTATATACTGGATCATATTTAAATTAATTTCTACCACTTCCATGATTGTAATTTGGAAAAATTTATTCCATATGTTTAATAATAATAATCAATAATGTATAATAATTTCAAATTAGTTTTGAAAAAAATGATTTACGAATGTGATTAAAATTAATTTCAATGTTTAAGTGAACAATTAGCCCGGTATGTGAATAATACATAAACATAAGGGCCAAAATGACCTAGAATATTTTAGAAAAATATAGTACTTTTATATTCAGAAAATATAATCCCTTATATATGATTTTTTCCATTATGGGAGGCACATTACGTAAGGGATAACTCTTAAGAGGGTTTACATTTTTATATTCACATAAATTCCACTTCTCCTCCACTATAAAAACACACTCCCACCTCCCATTTATTCATACCTCGCATACCCTTTGGCTAGAAAAAAATATTCTCAAATAATCTCCAAAAATCGTTCCCCTAATACTATAATCCTATCCTTGGGCATAAATCATTTCAATTAATTCTTTTGGTATAAATCCAAAAGAGTTACCCGAATTAGAGGTAATGTTTTACAATGATCACTTTTATTTCATTTACTTCTCTACACCATGAATATTTTTATATCATGATAATATAATAAAAAAATCTCTTAAATATACGTATATTTTTTTTATTCTAAAAATTATACAAACACTTTCTCACACACCCATCAAATGAGATACACAATCATCATTCATGTGTATGAAAGATTACCTCCTCACAAACTGATGTCGTTCATTCATCCATTTATAACTTTCCATGTTTGAATTAATGAATTATTTATTATATATATATATTTTATATTTTATATTTATAATGTATTTAATCTTATGAAATTATTTTATAACACATACCATCATGATTTTCAATTTTTTGTATACGATAACATTGTTTGTGGACGTCTGTACTACCGCCTCCTCAATGCAATGTGATCTGTTCACACTATACATGGAATTTATAAAGGGTGATTTTAATAAAATATGTGATATATATGATACAATTATTTTAATAAAATTATAATATAAATATATACTATTTACTTTTTATTATTGTAAATACGACAAAGAAATAGAAGTTGAATTCATGCGTACGTATGACCAATAGTCTCCATGAACATTTCATTTCATTTCCAATCTCTGGATTTTATGGATTATTAAAAATAAATTATATAATGAATATATATGATAATTTAATCATGGTTTACATCACGAAGATTATGAAATCATTATTTACATAAGAAGAACAAAAAAAGTAGAAGTCAACAAATACACAAAAAACTAGGCCATTAACACTATAAATAGTGAACATAATTAAAGATTGTTAACAAAAGGGTAATAAGATATTATATAAAGTTAATATATTGTAATATAAATATGTTTATAGTTATAGTATAATTTATAAACATTCCTAAAACCATCATAAATGATGTTAATGGCTTTAACCCCAAAGGAAATGCAAGGTAAGATATTCCTATATCACTTTTCTTTCTGTGAGGAGTAAGTCACATTAACCACTTAAGTATTTTGTGTGATGTGTATACTAACCATTTATATATATTATATCAGTAATTTTTCTATATTATTGGTATTTAATTTTTCATTTGATGTTATCTCTTTCTTTGGTCTTATGATTAAAAAGATAATAAGTAGTACGGGACTTTGTCTCAGTTTTCACTCTTAGGTATACATTATTATTTTGAACCTAATTTATTATATATGGTGTAAATAAAACCAATATGACTTGTAATATAATGATTAATTAATTATTCATTATATTATGAGTTTTAATTTTAATTATCTTCTCTAAGGTGATTTACACATACTGTTACCATGTGGTAAAGCAATTTCATAACTCAATTCCTTTTCATTGGGTTATATTATATTCTAATTATAATTAATATGATATGATTATGTGTATAATTATTTTGACCATATATTGATGTATCTATAATACAATTATATGTATTTATATTTGATATTCAAAATCAATTAATTGTTTGAGTCTCACTTTAACGTTACGGTATTTTCATGTGTTTACTTTAAAATCTCATTTTATTTGTGTTTGTTTAAACATGAAATTACATTAGAGGAATTTTTTTTATTATTTTTTAATAAAAACATTAATGTTCTTATTCTGTAGTTATTCGTTACATTCATCATGTGTTAGTATCATTTTCCACTCTTTTGTCCTTAAAATATTTTTATGAAAACCCAACTCCATTTCTCCCTTAGATCAGAGACCCGTTTTCTTTCAAAACCACGTTTTTAAAAAATAAATAATCTTTTTTAACCTTGTCAAGATGATTTATCAAATTAAATTTCACTGTTCACATAATTTTCTTAACTTTTAAATTTTTTTAGATAAAATGCTTTTGAAATGTTTTTTCAAAATAAAATGATATTTTTATCATGAAAATTTATAAAATATTTTTTATAGTATTTATATGCATCAAAAACAAAAATAAATTATATTTTCACCATTTGGGATATGTTGTATAGATTAAATCCTTATTATTTTAATAAATGTTTTTATTGATTTGGAAAAGGATAATATTGATATTATCTTCCACGATTCATTTTTGAAATCACCATGAAATATTAACACTCATGTAGTAATCAGACATTAAATTAACCCTAAATATCCATAGCATTTTCCTAAATATCATTATTTTCATGAATCATATACCATTTTTATATTTGGTTTTTACTTTGAATCCTATTTTATTATTTATGGAAATATTCACAAATCTGTATCCTTTATTCAATATGGATAATTGATAAGGTACTTTGTTTATGAATTAAATCAATTATTCTCTAATTAAGGAATGATTTGGGTAGGTATGATAGGGTATGGGGACAACTTAATGTAAGCCCCAAAATACATCTGTAGTCTCACGGGATAAAATCAATTGGCCAGAAACTCTTTGAGTTTGTTTCAAAATCAGAGGCATTTTAAAGTGTATTGTTAAATGTTTTGGAAGTAGTATGTTAAATTATCTTGTGAAGGGTCTTGAATGTAAAGGTTCCATGTACCGTAGAAACATGGAGTCCAATAATTATGTATTTATTTAATTTATATTAAATTATTATTATTTTTAATATTCATGCATTCATGTTATCTATATATACATTTCATTATTAGTTAATTGATTAAATGCTATGTGTTTCTGTTATTTGTCTTTCCATATTGATTATTATTTATCCATTTTTTTAAATGTAATTTTTTTATTTATTTACCATTCTATATTATTTAATCAAATCATTCTCTATTATTTATTACATATCAAGTGTTCTCAGTTATTTACCTATCTATATTGATTATTCATATTGATTCATTATTACTTCCACTATAATGTACCCTTACATCTTATTTGAGCTCACCCTAATTTTTTTCCATCTATAGGATACCACGAAGTGAAGTAAAAAAGATATTCAAGGATATACTAGATTTCATAATGTTATCCTAGTATAAAAAAATTATGTGTATTCATCTGTAATATAAGAATCTTGTATTTTTCTAGTTTACTGAGACTACTAGACTGTTCAGTCCTTTGGGATGGGATTTACTTGTATCTTATGTCAATGAAATTGTACTTGGCACTGACTATGAAGTTTCTAGGGTCAAGTCACTACAGTTGGTATCAGTACAGGTTTAGTATCATCCTTGGGAACTGGATTTAGGAAAACATAGATTTGAGAACATAACCCAAAGATAAACATTGGGGATATGAATAGAATAACATCTTAATGTTTTAGTTAGATAGAAATTATGTGGTTTTCCTAGAAATAAATATATTTATGGGAATTAAAAATGGATGTTATTTTGGGATAGTTGTACCTCGGGGTAACAACTCTAAAATGGTGCATCGATCCTGACATTAGAATAACCGAATACATGATAACATGCCTTACTACACACCTGTTTTTACACTCTCAAGTGATATTCATAGGATAGTTCACAATTTCAATACATATCATTATAAAGGATTTTAATAGTTATGAAAAATGAATGACCAATGTTAATCATTAGACCATTAAAAAAACATTGTGTAAATAACTGAATGAATTATTTATGTAGTGGGGTTGCATTGAAAACCTCAGTCAAAAGGGTATTTAATGATTAAATTTCAAGTATTTTTGTAATTTTTAATTTATCAATTATATTAATATGGTTTTAATAAAATGTAAAACCTATAAGGAGGTGGGGCATGAACCCATTACCAAAGGATGATAAGTGTTTCACACATAAAAAAAGCATATGTAATGTCCTAGGTAATTTTTTATAGTTTATTATTAAACAATTTGAAAAAAAACATGTTAATGATGAACCATTAGTATCACTTTTGACATTTAGAGATTAATGTCATAACTATATTATTTTTGGATAAAATATAGAGACAAATGGAAGGACATTACTTTCTTTTATGAGTCTTACGATATGTTAAAAGTGTATTTTAGTATTTTAGGGATGAAATTTATTTTTTGGATATCCATTTCATTGATTAAGGGATGAATTTGAATTTGGTCAGAGAACACCAAAATGATGGATTTTTATGAAATAGAAATATGTTAATTAGGTATATTTCCTTATATTCATGGATAGTAAAATAATTACTCAACAATATGAAAAGGATCATTTTTTTCTTAATACCTTAATTTTTGTTTAACCAATGGTTTTATAAATCATAATGGATTTATGACTTTGATACCCTCAATAATCCATTTATCATCAACTTTTTTTTATTTATGACCTTAATCACACCCTATAAATATTTATTCTTTTTCTGTAAGTCCATATTTTTACTTGCCACTAATGTTATCCTATGTAAAAACCTAGTTATATGTTAGTCTATGTGAACTTTTAATTTGAAATTATATATTTTAAAGAAGATGTTTTATGAAAACTTATCAAAATGATGGATTTCAATATAAGAAATATCAAAAAATATATTACCATGATTGAGTTTAAACTGTGAGGATTCTATTTATTTAATGAGGTGAGAATGTAACACCCCAAAAATTCTTAATGTGTAAATTTTGGTTGATATATACTTTATGATATATATAATATTTTACATAAATTCAATATACTCTATAATGTTAAATGAACTCAATAATGAGTTATATTACATCTCACACAATAAAAAATTTCTATGATATCTTGTGTTTTACGTAAGACTGATTTTTTTCGAACAACAATATATTATTAAAATATAATTATTTAATATAATAAGACTTAATACATACAATAAATTTAGTTATTTATAATAGTGTTAAATATTTCATAAGAATATATATTATATATCCAATATTTTTATGTCCATCCAATATATTTTATATTGATAAAATAAGGGCAAGCCCAATATTACATATAAAAATGTATTTATTTGTAAAGACAATTATACAACCTTTTTTCAACCTATTTTAAATCTCAATTTTTAAAATTTTATATATTTTAGATGTAAAAAACGCCCATTTTGGAAATTGAAAATTTAAAATTAGATTAGGGTGACTTTTTTTTATATTTTTGCAATATTACATTTTTGGATAAATAATGAAAAATATTGAATTTTAATTTGACCATATTTTTCTTGTAAAAATTATTTATGATGATATAATATATTTTTAATTGAATTTAATGTTCAATTAGATCAATTATATATAAATTAATCCAATTTAATTTATTGAATTTAATTTTACGTTAAATTTGGATATACAAACTTAGAAAATATTTAAAAATATTTTACTTTAAAAACCAGATTTTTCATCCCTTTCACGGGATAAAATTTAAATTAATTTATTCAACATATTTTCTTGTAATTTTCAAAAATTGATTCCAAATTTTGAATCAACATAATTTATAATATCTAATAAGGTAAACATAGTTTTTTTCAAAAATATTTGTCAATGTGATTAAAATTAATTACAGTGATTAAGAGAAATATTTAGCATTTAAAATGATTAAACCTTAACCTTAAGGAACAAAATTTCCTAGAAACCTGTGAAAAATATATTTTATGGCCATATTTTTAACATTACCTCCCTTTTCTAGATTTTTTTATTATTTGAGGCACATTATGTAAGGTATACCTCTCAATAGTGTTTAACAATTTATATTTTACAAAATGTCACTCCTCATCCACTATTAGAAGGCACACACACCTCCAATTTATTCACACATATGAAGTCATTTGGATCATCCATACTCTACTCAAAAAAGCTCCCAACATCTCTCCCCTTATAACAAAAGCCTCACCTAGGGAATAAATCAGAGGAATTATTTTCGTATAAACCAAAAAGAGTTATCCCAATAAGAGGCAACGTTCTTCAACAACCACTTTTACAAATAATTCTCTACCCATTTAAATATTTTATATCATGATTACATAATAATTTCAAAATATTAAATATATAGATATTTTTTTATCTTAAAAGTTCAATCTATAATTTTACACACATCCATCAAATGGTATACATGTAGCACCCCTATTTTCTAATATATAACCCATTTTTAGGATTCTTAAGTATATAAAGTATAAGGGTGAATTATAGGAGATTTTGTAGAGTATTTTGAGAGTTTTTTGGGATTTTATATAGGTGAACAGGTGGTGCAAATTTAGTGAAAACCATGAAATACATTTATGATATCATTCATAGTGAGATAAGGGCTATAGGGGAGGCCCATAGGCTATGCATGGTTTGTAATCACCACGATGATTTAAAAGAGAGACCACATAGTGTGGTGAAAATTTGTGAGAGAGTGATTTGGAATGACCATCAAATAGTTTGGATGTTTTTTGAACCATCTATATGGGGACTTTCATAATATAGAAGTAGGAGCACAACTTGTACACTATTTATCTAACTGTGTGACAAAACCATGCGCAGGTGAAAACCGCCACCTTAAAAAGTGGATCTCACATGGTTTTCCAATTAATCCACTCAATTTTCCTATTATAAAAAACAAACTTAGGAAATTGTTCTATCAATGGTTGGATAAACTCTCCCAAGTGAATTAGAGTGATCTAGGGCCATTCCTTGGTGCATTGAAGCCCAATTCTTAATGTAATGCTTCATTCTTCAATGTTCTTGATTAATTTTTTAGATCTACTTCTCTCTTACTCTCAATTTATTATATCTACACCTACTGTAGGTATATAAAAGAATATGGATGCAAAATATGTTTATATTAGTCCTTATTAATGATATGTGAGGTTGTCTATGGATGGTTTGTGGAGATTCAACTCGGTTTCTTGACGTTTTTCTTATCGTTTATCACTTTCTCCAAACCTCTTGAAGTAGGTGGATTAATTTTACACACATCTTTCTATAACTGTATGTATTAGCTTTAAATTAGTTATTTTTATTGAATATTATTTTTTATTCTCTATGAAATGACTATTAGAAACCTTGTTGAGATATAGTTCATGGATTTATGGAAATTTGGTGTGTTTTGGAATGTGATTTTGGAAATTTTATTTTAAGAAAATTATTTTAAAATGATTTATTGTTTTTATGATGAAAAACTATTTTAAATAAAGGTTTTATTTTATTGAAATACATTTTTCAAAGGTTTTCAATAAATGGGTTATTTTATTGAAGAGGTCTAAATGATTATTTTGGCAAGGTATGCCATAATGGGTTTGTGGGAGAAAATATTTGATAAATAATTCATGATTAAAATATGACCTTGTTCTTGGTGCCAATGTTGTAATAGAACATTGGATTTAATTTCGTTTTGATGACTTGGTAGATCGATGAGATACCTCTCATGAGTATGGAACTATCATAACAAAGCATGAATGATTTTTAGTGTGAATGTGTGGAATGGATTGGTTACACCAAAAAAAACTTTTGAAATGGATTTAAATAATGTTTTTTTAAAAAATTTCTCTTGGATGAAAATTTATTGATATAACACATGATTATATTTAGTTATAAATTTTTTTATAGTTTTTTTATATTTAGTTATAAATTGTTTTAAAAAATGTTTTATAAAAAATGATTTATATAAGTGATGATAACACTTCTTCAATAGTTGTTTGAGTAGGGATTCCATTGGGGAAAACCTACTATGTTTTAGTTCTCACCCCTACTAAGAAACTTTGGTTCTATTGCAGATGACATCTATAGATAAATGGGAAAAGTTAAAGAATGAAATTTCTTTATCCCTACATCATGATAGTTGGGTTGTTTGATGAAGATAGATCCTGGAGCTTGTGAAGCATAGAGTATTGTGTTTATCTGAGAGTCTTGTTTTATTCTATTGTTATATTTACATTGGTATTGTAGTATTCCAATTTGGTACTTGATTTCACTTTCATTTTTATAAATGAAATGTTGGTTTTCCTTTCATTATTATCGTGTATCATGTAGTGGCTGTTTGGTTTGGATTTATTTGGTTAGTTGTCTTATTCATACTGGTCAAATCACACCCCACTTGTAATGAAACTCATAATCATTTATTAATATCATTTTTCATATTGGGGATGTCACTGAATTCCGAGTAACATCTCACCTCCCTCTCAAGGTAATTAGAATAAGTGGGATGTTACAATACATAATCCCAATTCATGTGTATGGTGGACTATTACCTCGTGAACTGATGTTGTTCATTCTTCCATTTACCACCATTCAATGTTAAAATAATGATGTATTTAAAATTTATATATATGATATATATTGTATTTATAATTTTTATGCTTATATAATTATTTTATAACATATACCATCATGATTTCTATTTCATGGTAATACGATAACATCATTTGTGGACGTTTGGACTTCCACCACCACAAAGTGAAGTGATTATTTTATGTTATAAATGGATTGTAAAAAAGAAGATTTTAATTAACATATGTGATATATATGATAAAATTATTATACTATAATTTTAATATACATATATACTATTTAATTCTAATTCTATTAAATATGACAATGAAATGGATGTAGCATTCTTGCGCATGTACGACCTACCATCTCTCGGAATGATACATTTCATTTAATATCTCTAAATTTTATAGTTTATTATAAATAAAATATGTAATGAATATATATTATACATACCTCATGGTTTATATTCTGTATATGATGAAATCACGATTGATGTAATAAGTATAAAAATAACAAGTCAAAACATACTAAAAAAACATGACAATTAATACCTAAAATAATGATGATAATGAAATATTTTTCACAAATTGGGATATTATAAGAAGTTAATATATGGTATTATAAATATTATTATGGTTTTGAAACCATTATACTCTAGGTTTAATTATGTTCACACAAAATGAAATACAATGTAAGGTATTATTGTGTCACATTTATTTTCGAGAGGCATATGCCACATTCACCACTTACTTTTTTTTGTGGTGTTTATACATCCCATTTTGATATATTATTTCATGAATTTGACTATATTATTGTAATTTAGTGTTTCATTTTATGTCATATCTTTCATGGGGCATATGATTCAAATGTTAAAAAGTAGTAATGGACTTCATATCAATTTCCATTTTTGAGGCATAAATTATTGTTGTGCACCAAATGTCATATATATGGTATAAATACAACCAAATTAACTTATAATATAATGATTAATTTATTATTTATGATATTTTGAGTTTTAATTGGAATTATTTAATCTATGGGTATATACACTTAATGTTATAATGTGGTAAATAAATTTCATAACCCAATTATTTTTCATTGGGTCATATTACATAGTCATTATCATTAAAATTATATGATTATGTGAATAATGATTTTGACCATATATTTATGTATTTAAAATACCATTATATATATTTACATTTGATACACATAATCAATGAATTGGTTTAGTCACACTTTAACGTTATAGTTTTTTCATGGGATTACATCACAATCTAATTTTATTCGATATTATTTAAACATGAATTTACATTATAGAAAATTAATTCATAATTATTTACTAAATAAATTATCTTATTATCATCTATTTATTATCCTCTCATTATTAATGACATTTTCATGTAATATTTCCATTTCCAACTCTATGGTAATTAAAATATTTTTGGGAAATTATATTAAGAAAACCTAACATCATTTTTCTATTGGGTCAGAGATCAGTTTTGTTTAAAAACTATTTTTTTTAAACGTTTGAATTTTTTTTAACATTTTAAATATGATTTATCAGCTTCACTTTCACAGTTTAAATAATTTTTTATATTTTTAAATGATATTTTAAAATGAATTTTTTTAAAAAATTATCAAAAAAAGTTATTTTCCTCAAGAATGTTTTAAAAGATATTTTTATAGTACTTCCATTAATCAACAACAACAAACATTTGTTTTCACTCCACTTGGGATATGTTTTATTTATAACATACTTATTCTTCATCTGTATGTTTATTGATTTATTTTTCCAAGGATGATATTGACATTCACATCCTTGATTCATTCTTGTAGTTCCCCTAAAATATTCACACTCCAGTAATTACTGAATGTTAAATTTACCCTAAATATCCATATAATGTTTCAAAATACAACTATTTCATAATACTTATACCATTTTTATAGAAGGTGTTTACTTTTATAGTTATTTGATTATTCGAGGGAAATATTGATAAACAGATATCATTTTTTTCAATACAAATATTTGATAAGGAACACTATTTTAGAACTAAATAGATTATCCAAAATTTAAAGAATTATTTTTTCATGTATGACATGGATTGGGGAGAATATAAATTAATCCCATCGATGAATTAGTAGAATCATGGGTTGAAATTATTTGGTGAAAAACCCTTTGAGTTTGTTTCCAAATCAGAGTAGTTTTAAGCTATCTTAAAATGGGCGTGACTAAAGTATTATAAACAGTCTTGTGAAAGGTATCAATGGTTGTACCATATACCTGGGTAACATGGATTCCAATAATTATTAATTTCCTTAACTTAGATTTAGTAATTTTAATCCATAATATTTTTTCTTTGACATTATCTATGGATGAGTTTCATTCTCATTTAATTTATTAAATGAAATCTGTTTCAGTTATTTTCATTGCCCTATTTATTATGCCATATCTAGTTATTTGAATGGAATGTGTTTCAAGTTATATACCTTTCCATATTATTTACTCACTTTATTATTAGTTATTTATTACATGGAAGGTGTTCTTAGTTATTTACCCTACCATATTGTTTATTATGATTGATATATTCACTACTGAAAAACTAACCTATACCAACGGTTTGGAACCGTTGGTATAGGCCTCAAAACCGTTGGTATAGCCTATACCAATTGTTTGAAGAACCATTTCCATGTAATCCATTGTCTATACCAACGGTTTTGTAAATCGTTGGTATAAGTAATATGAAAATATATACCAATGGTTATGGAACTATTGGTATACGTATTTCAAAAAAAACATTCTTTGAGATTTGACCCCAGGACCCCTAGTTTATCATTGAACGAATTAACCACTAACCTAACATGAATTTTGTGAACATAATTACATAAATATAGATATTTATTCGAATAATTATTTTAAATTTTGATTTATATAATGTTCTCGGTAAGAAGAACTGATAAAAAATCAAAGGATCTATACCAACAGTTGTCAAAACCATTGGTATAGACCTTTAACAACAGTTTGGACAACTGTTGGAATATATTTTGATCCTGGATTTTGATTCTGGGTGAAGGTTGATCCAAGGGGACCTATCCCAATGGTTTGGCCAAACCGTTGGGAAAGGTGGCCACAAAGGGAACTTTTCCCAACGGTTTGGCCAAACCGTTGGGAAAAGAGGCCTCAAAGTGGGCTTTTCCAACGGTTTGGCCAACCCGTTGGGAAAGGGAACCTATACAAACAGTTTTTACAAACCGTTGGTATAGAAGCATTGGGAAAAGTCATATTTCTAGTAGTGATTATAGCTTCTTCTAAACTTTACCCTTTCTAAGCATTTGAGTTCACCCATAATTTTTTCATTCCCAAGTAATCCATGATGTGTACTAAGAATTATTTCAAATTATATACTAATTTGAATAAATTTATACTCAAATAAAATAATATGTTATAAGTTTTGTATATATTTGTAATATGAGACTCATGTATGTAGATAGTTTACGAAGACTAGTAAATTATTTGGTGCTTTGGGACGATATTTACTTATATCCTATTCCAATGTAATAGCAGTATGAACCAGTTTTTGGATTTCTATAGTTGGGTCTTTACACAATATCCCAAATAAGGCCCCTTATTTTGATAATTTCAAAAAAAGATATTATGAAGAATTCATAAATTAGATATATATACTCTTATATTTTTTCTTAATTTTTTTAATTTATAAACAAATTATAAATTAATAATTTGATATATAAATACACACTTTTATCAATAGATCATTATATATTTTATATATATTTTTTCTAATTTATTTTAAATTTTAAAATTAAATATCTTACGTATATTTATTAATAAAAGTTTCATAAAAATATATAATTAATTAAAAACCCCTTTCTAATTAATAAATTGATAATTTATTTAATTTAGAAATATCCCTAAAATAAAAATTAATATAATTTATAAATTATATTAAATTATATGACAACATAACGAAATATAAAAAAGTATTATTTTCTTTACCCTTATGTAATAGGGCTCAAATTAATGATGGTAAAAATATTATACTTTTACAAAACCTCCCTCACATAAGGGTAGAATGAGAGTCACCTCATGAATAAGGAAATATAGAAACTAGCTTCACACAATTCTATTACATAATGTTATAAATTTTTACCTTTACATACACCTCCACTATAAAAAAGTATAACATAAAGTCATTTACATAGCATAATCTATGTGATGGGAAATAAGGAGTACCTTTATACAACACATCTATGTAAAGATTATCTCCTTTGACCTTTATACATAATTCTCTACATAAATGTAAAATAAATACCATTATATATAAATTTTCTAGATAAAGGTTTTTAGGAATGAGCCTTATGTAGACCACTCCACAAAAGGGTAAATTGAAAAAACCCTTACCTTTACCAATCTACTTAGGGATAAATAATAATGAAGTTTATACCAAATAATAGTATATAATGGAAATTTATTTGGTTTATAAATTGTATAATACCTTAAAAGATACTATTTTTTCTTATTTTAATATATTCCATTAAAGATTTAACAAATCTAAACAAGGGTTGCTCTGACACAATAAATAGAAATTTCTAGGTCCTAATGATGATTATTGGAAAATGAAGAAGTGATTTTATTAATTTCCCAATATCACTCATAAATGAAAAAATAAAAACACACATAAACAAAAATTACAAAATACTATAAATGGAATTTCATACAAAAAGGACACTACTACATATTAAAATTTCATTGCATGGGTTTTAGAAAGATCACTAAGTGGAATGCAAAAGACATATCACATATAAAATTTTCCATGGGTTGAATGAATCATCTAACATTTGAATGGAATCAATCCTTCCTCTATAACATGGTAGTGCATAAAATGTAAAGTATAAGTATTGAAAGTCATTTAGGTTGTTGGTTGTTTCATCATAAAATCAAGAAAAACCACTTACTTTCAATCAAATGAATGTGATATATAGGGAAATAAGAACACTACATAGGATGCTACATTTAATTATGTTTCTATAATGCATGTGTAAATGTTTCTTTGGCCAACCCATTAATGGATGCATGGAATTCATTTCATACCTACTGTTTTTTCTTATAAAATTGATCCATTAATGATATCATATGATGGAGAATACCTAAATGATAACAATCCATCATTTTCCTACCAGTGAATTTGTGTGGAATAAAATACACATCTTTCATGAAAATCATATTTTTCATGAAAACAATTAATTAATTAATATATCATATATAAATATGTACTTATTTTAAATCAACTTTAGGGGTTTCTATTTGAATGATGAATATGGAATTACAAAATCATATTTCATCAAAACACAATGAAGTGCCATCAATAAATTATCACCATAAATAACAAAAAAAATATTTTTTAATGGTAGGTCCAAACCAGATAATTAACTATTCCTCACTTTTATTCAAAAAAATAATTTTCACAGTCCCCTGTCCAAATTAATTTACCACCCTTTTAGGTTAGCATAGATAATGAGTTATCTAATTGGGAAAAGTTATCAAAAAACCATCATAAATTACCCAATTATCCAATAAACTATGAATATTAGTGACATTATTTGGTATTATTCATGCTTAGACAAATTTTTTTAACTGGATCAACTGTTATTTAATAAATACATACAATATACATAATTAATGAAATATTTTTTAACAAAAATTCACATTCACTGAATTTTCCAGGCAACATATATTTTTATAAAGTCTATAGAAAAATCATTATTTATTTCATAGTATCCTCATAAAATTTAGAAAAAACCATATTATAATTCCTAAAAACTACCTCATATTTTCCAAAATACTCATTAAAACCAATATTAATAAGATATAATGATGCATCATATGAATTCGTCTTCCCAAAGGCATGAATAAAAACTCATAATGGTTTTACATTATCTGAAATACCATCCCAGGAATCCATTCTACATTTAATTCCAAATAATGATAAATATACATGACGTTAATCTTTGAAAAATTCCAATCAAATTAGAGTAGACCAAACATGTCATCAATATAAGAAGATGGATACTTATTCTTAATATTAATTCTATTGAGTTGTCTTTAATCAATAAAAACCCTCATAGAAGTATAATTTTTTATATAATTTATTACTCCAAGGTGAAGTTCTTGGAAAATTGAATCCTCTAAGAAGTAATTTGTTTAATTTAATTTCTAGCCCTAGTATTTAATTTGTTTTATTAATGCAACACCTCAATAACTATAATATAATATCTTTTATTTAATATCATATAACATCTTGAGACATTATGGAATATTTATTATTTTAAATAGATTTAATATATTATATAACTTTAAATGCATGTAATACTGTGTAAGATTGCATCACACACAACAACGAATTTCTTCGATGACTTTCATTACACACAAGACTGAGTCTTACGAAAAAACAATATATTATTAAAATGTTATTATTTAATATAATAAAAACTAGCTCCCAAAATTTTGAGGACATGAATAGGATTAAATAACTTATCACAATATATATATTATATTCAACCTAATATTTTTTATATTCATAAAATCGATTTCATAGGCATAAGATATGAACATATCCAATTTTAAACATAAAAACCAATATTTATATGAAAGAATTTTACCACCTTTTAATTGAGAACCTATTTTAAATAAATTTTTTAAAATTTAATAAATATTATATTTCAAAATAAAATTAATTTTCTGAATTTTTATTTATAAACTACCTTAGGATGATATTTGTTTTGAGATGTTTCATTTTTTGATGAATAATGAAAAATAATTTAATTTAATTGAAAACTACTTTTGTATCTAAATAATTTATAGGGTAAAATATATTATTAATTCATTATAAAGTTAAATTAGATCAAAAATACATAAATTAATCCAATGTAGGTAATTATAATCAATTTCAATTTTATATTTTATACAAAACATAACAAACATTTGAACAATTTTTACGTTAAAAATCTGGTATGTCGTCCTGTCAATGGGATTAAATTTAAAATAATTTTATCCACTTATTTGATTGAAATTTAGGAATTTTTATTTTATATTTAGAACCATAATTCCATATATTTTATAATAAATTCAACATAGTTATTTTCCAAAAATCTTATTGAATATTATCAAAATTAATTATAATGATTACGTGAAAAATTTGCTTAATATGGGACTGAACCTTAAACATAAGAGAAAAAAGACTTTTCACTTGTCTAAAATACATTATCTAGAAATATTTCTTCCATATACACTATTATATAGAATTTGGTTTATTATTGGAGGCACATTATGTAAGGGATACCTCTCAGTAGTTCATAACATTTTATATTTATAAGAATGACACTCCTCCTCCACTATAAAAAGGATATCACCCTCCCATTTATTCAAAACTATAAATACCTTTGGAGAATCAACAAACTAAAAAATAATCTGAAAAATAAAATAACCTCCTCCTAGAGTCCATATTTTTGGTATTAATATAACCAATAAAATATTTTGGTATAAATCAAAAGAGTTACCTGAATAAGAGGTAATGTTTTTCAATGATAATATTTGTTTCATTTACATCACCCATTCATTTATTTTTATATCATTATTATATAATGATAATAGTGTCTTAAATATATTATTATATTATTTTATTCTAAAATGTTTACCTATAATTTAAAATAGATCCATCAAAATGAGATACACAATCATTATTCATGTGTACGACAAACTACAACCTTGCAAACTGATGTCGTCCATTATTCCATTTTCCACAATTCAAGGATGGAAATAATGATGTAATTATATATTATATATGATATATATATTATATTTATAATTAATTTCATCCAAATTAATTTTTTTATAACATATACCATCATTCATTTAATTTTGTGGGAATACGATAAAATTGTTTGGCAACGTGTGGACTACCGTCTCCTCACAACGACGTGATTCGTTAACTTTATACATGGAAATTATAAAGTATAATTTTAATTAAAATATGTGATATATATGATAAATTTATTATAATTTAATTATAATATACATATATAATTTTTTAAATTTTCATTATTTTAATTGTAAAAAGGAATTGAAAGTAGCATTCATCCATATGTATGGTCAACCGTCTCCATGAACGGTGCATTTCATTGCCAATCTCTAATTTTTTTTGGAATATTATAAATAAATTATTTCTTGAATATATATTATACTTAAGTTATGTTTTAAATATTGTATATGATGAAATAATTATTGATATATGAATAAATAAATTACTAGTCAAAACATACTCGAAAAACAAGTCAATTAACACCCAAAATAGTGACGATAATGAAGGACTGTTAAATAGTGGGTAGTAAGATATCAATAAAAGATAATATATGGTATTATAAATATTATGATGGTTGTTTTATAAGTTAATATGATTCCTAATACAATTATTCACATGATTAAAGTATATTTACCCCAAAGGGAATGCAAGGTAAGGGATTGTTGTCTCACTTTTCATTTCATGAGGCAAACACCACATTCACCACCTACTTATTTTTTTATGTGTATATAATATCCCTTTTAATTTATTTTATCATGAATTATTTTATATTCTTGGTAATTATTATTTCAGTAGAAGTTATATCTTTTATTTGGATTATGATTCAAATGTTTCTATATAGTAATAGATTTTCATCTCACTTATTAAATCTATGAGATAAATTTCATATTCATCACTTACATCATATTTTGTGGGGTATCTACTACCACTTGGAAATACAAAATAATGATTCAATCATAATTCATGGTATATTATTTTATTCTTTGAATAATCTCATCAAAGTGGTTTTTACGTGAATATAACCATGTGTTAAAAGTTATACTGGGAATGACACTTTCTTTTGTAGTTGTTAACTTTCAAATGAAAAATCACTTCCTTATAAAAATTTTCCATTTGAAATAAATTTTTAGATATCCATAACATTTTGTGATTGGTATATTTATTTCATAAATTGTATAACATTTATATATATGGTTTCTACTTGATAGATATTTCATTAACTTATGCAATATCGATAAATCAACATCTTTTACTCAATGCAGATATTTTATAAAGCACATTTTTCATGAATTAAATAAAATATTAGTTAATGATGAATTATTTTTTTCGGTATGACATATATTGAAACTTTTTATATATATACCCTTTATGCATCATTAGTATCATAAGAAAAAATCAGTTAGAGATAAGCCCTTTGAGTTTCTTTTGAAATTTGAGTAAATTTAAATTATCTTTTAAAAGGTGTTGATGGTTGTAGGATAAACCATATTATGAAAGGTCATGATGGTAAATGTTACATGTACCTAGGAATCATGGAATAAAATAAATAAACATTTACTTAATTTGAATTTATTTATTTTTATCCAGAATATTATTCTTTGATGTTATCTATAGATGAATTTCATTCTTAGTTCATTGAATAAATGGAATATGTTTTAGTCATTTTACTTTTAATATTGATTATGAATAATAAATTTCTTTAAATGGAATGTTTTTTAAGTTATTTACCTTTCCATATTATTTACTCACTTCCTTTATAGTTATTGATTACATGGAATGAGTTCTTAGTTATTTACCCTACCATATTAATTATTCTCATTGATTCATTCTGGATTCCATTTTAATTTACCTTCACTGAGCATTTGATTGCACCATTATTTTTTTCCATCCCTAAGAATCCATGATGTGTACTAAGAAATATATTTAAGGATATACTAGATGGAATAACGCTATCATATGGGGAAAAATATGTTGTAATTTTTGTCTTAATTTGAAAAACAAGACTTGGTGTTAGAGACTGTTTAGTATTAACCATGGGAACTAGATTTAGGAAACCATAGTTTAGGGAACATAACCATAAGATAAACACTAAGGATATAAATTGAAGGACATATCTTCATTATATTAATATTGATAGTTAGCATCAATGTGTTATGATATTATGGTCAATAATTAGTACTAATTCAAAAAAAATAACTTTTCAGGTTTGATGTAATGGGAATCAACCATGATTAAGGTATTTTGGACATAGGGAAAGTTTATGTTTTAATGGAAACATTTATTTTAATAATAATTCTTTTATAAATTATGACATAATCTTAATGATAATAATAACCTTTTGTGTAAATATGATCAATAATAGCATTTTAATAGTGTGAAAAAAGGATAACTAGACTTTGTGAAATATGATCATGGTGGTGGATATTGAACCCATGACCAAAGGATTATAAGGTCTCCACGCCTAAACCTGACTTACACGATGTCACCATTAATAGGTCATTATTTTTAGTTCAAAAAATTTATAAATAGGTATTAAAAATGAACAGGTAGAGTAACTATTTTGGTTTATAGAATAATTTATACAATATAATAGTTTTGGGGAATATTTATAGAAAAATTGAAAGAGATATCATTCCTAATCTGCCTTATATCCTGTAAAATGTGTATTTTAGTGCTTTAGGTGTCCAATTTAATTTGTGTACATCCATTTATGGATGTAATGGATGAATTAGAAATTGATCAAAGTTCAAACAACTAATTAAAATTTTTATTATGAAATAAAAATATTTCATGTAAGCATATTTATTTATATTTATAGGCAGTAATATAATTAATCATCCATAGAAAAATGATCTCGAAACAAAAATGATATCCTTGTAGCTTCATTTTTATTAAACCTATAGAACTTTAAATAATTTTAGATTTATAAATTTTATTCCCTAAAGTTTTCACTTATCATTCTATTGTTTGTGATCTATACCTCAATCAGTCCCTATAATTATTTACTCTTTTCGTCGCTATTTTAACTTTACAGTAATGTTTTAATATGTGGAATCCTAGGAATATTTTATTCCATCCGAGCTTTATACTTATAATTATATATTATTAAGAGGATATTTTATTAAATCTTATCAAGAGGTGGTATTTCAAAAATTTAATTTTAAAACAAAACACCATTGTTTACAGAGATTGAATTTAAATTATGAGGACATAATTTATTTAAGGAGGGGAGAATGTAGGACCCTAAAACTTTTAAAAGTGTAACTTTTATTTGATAGAATATAACCTATTTGGAATTTATGGATTATTTAATATTTTAAATAAATTTAATATAATATATAGATTTATATTTTCACAATATTTAGTTATATTTCATCCCACAAAACAACAAATTTCTTTAATGACTTGCATTTCAAACCAAACCGAGTCTTACCGAACAACAATATATTATTATTATTTTTTTAACTTAATATAATATAACCTAGCTACTAGAAATTTTGGTTATGAATAGAATTAACTAACTTATAATAAAATATTTATATTATTTAAAATAATATATTTTTCATATTTATCCAATAGATTTTTATATGTATAAGATAAGAATAAACCTAATTTTACCCTTAAAAACCTATATTTGTATAAGGCAGTTTAACTACATTTTAATGGAGAACCAATTTTAAATCCAATTTTTGGATATTTTATAAATTTTACATGTCAAAAATTAACTTAATTTCTATAATTCTAAGATCAAAATTATCATAGTGTGATCTTTTAGTATTATTCTTAGAATATTTATTTTATTATGAATAATTATAAATACTACATTTTAATTTAAAATTAATTTTTCATCTAAATGATTTATAGGGTTATCTTATATTTTTGATTTTTGTAAAGTTAAATTATATTAAAAAAAATAAATTAATATAATTTAGTCATTTTGAATAAATTTCACTTTTAAGTTGGAATTAAAAACATAGAAAACTTTTGAAAATTTCTACTTTAGAACACTGCTTTGTCATCCTATTAGTGGGATTAAATTTAAATTAATTTATACCACTTATATGATTTGAACATTGAAAAATGGATTTCAAATTTTTAATATTAATAATTTTAAATTTCAAATATGTTCACCTCTAGTTTTTTAACAAAAATATTAGTGAATGTGAGTAAAAATAAATATAGTGATTTAGAGAAAAATTAGTATAACAAGGTACAAAATCTAACCAAAATAACCTATAAAATTGTCCAAAATCACTTTTATGGGAACATATGGACCATATCATCAATTTTATAGACTTTTTTCAATATAATATTCCCATGATACAAGGAAGACTGATCAATAGTGTTTATATTTTTATATTTTCATGAATTCCACTCCTCCTATTTTATAAAAAGGATCTCACCCATCTTAATTATTCACACCTCTCATGTAACATCCCAGGTAAATAAAGAATATAAAATTTTTATATTTATTAATATTTTTGAATAAAATATTAATTTTACTTTAAAGGGGACTCTATGTTTGATGGAATTCCCGATACACAACAATGAGTTTCTTTGAAATATTACATTGCACAAAATGTTGGGTCATATTGAAAAATAATAATATAATAATATTTTAAATAGTAGTTAATTCCTAGCCATTGTATTGCTGGGAATGTAAATAACTAACTAAAATACTAATATATATTTTTGTAAAAGTTTTTTACATTTATCTAATAAATTTTAGAGACTTAAAATAAGAAAGAATCCGATTTTAATTATAAATACTCTTATATTCATTAAAAGGTCAATTTGCTACCTTTTGATGGAAAATCCTCTTTAAATATAGTTTTGGTCACATTAATATGTTCTATTTTAAAAAATTAAATTCTTACTTATAAATGATACATCAAAATTTACTTTGGGTATATTTTTGGTATTTCTCTGATAAAATTCATTTTTTAATGATGAGTGAAAAATACTACATTTTAATTCAAAACCGTCCTTTAATATAATATTTTTATAATGTTATATTATATATTTATTTGGTTATAAAGTTTAATTAAGATATGTTTTTACCATTTAATTAAATGTTTTTCCTTGGAAGTAATTTCACTTTGAAATTGGACAAAAACAAGTGTCAATCTTTTGATAGTTATTATTTTTTAAAAATAAGATTTTTGTTTTGACATCGTGAATTAATTTTAAATTAATTTATGCCACTTCTGAGTTTTGAATATGGAAAAATTCACTCCATATTTGTAATAGTGAGGTCCAAATTGTGTAAATTGGTAACTTTTTTTTTAGACATTGTGAGTATTTACTTCAATAAATTTTTTTTTACCATGGTTAAATGGTATATCTGGAAAACAATGGTAAAAAAATAATATTATTATTGTATTAAATTACCCTAACATTTGTCCTAATCCTATTGGTTGAAAAACATCCTACTATGGGCAATATTATGTCGATTTCAGGACCCCATGGAGCCACTTGGGAGAGATAATGACACTATATTAATTAATTTAAAGTAAAGACAAAAATGACTAAAACATATATCTTTTAGTAAATAAAATCATACATGGGGTTATATAAGTTATATATTCATCAATAAATATTAATTTTAAATATAAAAAGATTTACTACATCATGATATTCTTTTATAATTTTTATAGATTAAATAATTAAATTATTTATGACACAAAAAGATGTAGTGTTTACCTCATTAATGAATGATTTAAATAAATAAGATCAAAAATATTATAATAATATCCAAACCCTGTCCAATTATTATTGGATTATTATATTTCAAACATGAGTCATTTTATCTTCAAATTTAATAATTTTTGGACTTTTGGAAACCAAAAATCATTTTATAATAAAATAATATTTTTAAACGTTCCTAATGAGCCCCTCCTCCCCTTAAAAGAAGCCCTCACTTATAACCCATTACTCACACTTCTCAAGCCCCCTGGCTCATCCAAACTATGTCCAATTAAGCTCCCAAAATTCTTATCCTCCTCCTAGAATACTTTCCTTAGATAGATGGAAATTTAAGTAAACCTTTGTGTTCATACCAAAGGGAGATACCTAATTTAAAGTTAACATTTCTCTTAAGTTATTTTGTTTTATTTTACATCTCCAACCCCATAAACTCTTTTTTAATTTATTTTATAATCAAAAAATATCCCCATTATACTATTCAGTTTTTATGAGAAGTATTATAACTAAACATACACAAAACTCCATCTAATGGGTAATGAACATACTGTTTTTGTGGACGACAACTACTGCCTCACGAAACGATGATTTCTCAATCTTCTCATTCCACCTATTATGGTGGAAATTAAGATGTAACTGTATCTATATGTGATATATATTATATTTATATTTTTTCTATGCATCTGAATTTATCATTTATAGAATACCTTTATGGTTTTCCTTATTGGGTAAATACGATAATTTCATTTAAGGAAATGCGGACTACCACCCCCTCAATGTGATATGACTCATTCATTCTTTACGTGGAGCATATAAAGGATGGAGTTAATGAATTTATATATTATATTATACTGGAATTATTATATACCTATGTAAAATTATGTTTTTATTCCATTAAATATGAAATAAAAATGAAAGTAGCGTTCATGCGTACGTACGACTTACCAGCTCCATGAACAGAGCATTTAATATCTTATATCCAAATGTTATGTACTATTATAAATACATATATATACTGAATATATAAGATATATATGATATTTAAATCATTAATATCATTATGAATTTAATGGAATATCGACCTCATGGACAATTTTTATTTATAACAAGTACATTTTTAACTCAAGTTCCGAACATCGAAAAAAAGTCGGATATGAACTAAAATAATTATCTATTTGTTATATCAAGGAAATAATTTATATAAAAGGAATAATAAACTTGAAAAAGGATGTTAATAAAGTATAAATTATCTTTAGTTCATTCTTCAGTAGATTAAATAACGATCAACTCAAGTCGGACACGAGGTAAGGGACTTCGTCTCAATCTCCTTCCATTAAGGTATATTTTGTTTTATACATGACATTATTTTATATGGTTTATAAAAACATTTTAATTATCATTTAATTCAAAAGGAATATTTTCCTATGAAGTGTTTTACTAAATTAACTTAGGAATGTTTCTTTTTAATATAAGTGGTGACAACGACCTTTTCTACCGCTGCGAGTATTATTTGATATTTGGATTCCATAACAAGCCGTAATGTTTTTAAAAGGAAAATAAATATCATATACTATTTTATGAATTTTGGTATTTAAAATTATTTTGATAATGGATTTATTATGTCAGTATATTTAAATGATATATTGTGATTGAAATGTTATATTTCCTTTATATTTGTTTTATGTGTTATGAATATGTTATGGTTCTTAGGAATTATTATGTATACAGGTGGTTCCATGATAAACATAGGATGGGTGAGCCCAAGATAGCTCTACAGTGCATTTTGTAACATGATGGAGGTAAAAGTGAATGTTTATCCTAATAGATTAAGGGAATATACTGTGATGGGTATTCCAAATGTAACTCCATAAGTAGCTGTGAAGGCTAAAATGTATGTATGTTATGGATGCCACAAGTTACCCTTCATGATTTATGATATTTATGTGTTATTCATAAATCTTATAATTTCATGAGGTATGAGCTTTTTCATTGTATTTATTAATGGAATAATGTTATCTTTCTTAATCTTATAACCCTTACTATGCTTTTTATACCCATCCCATGTTTTGTTGAAATATTTTTCATAGGACATAAAGATTAATAGGGTAAAAGATGGGATCAAGGAAAAGTCATGCTATCTAAAACATGAAACTTGACAAGACTCTTTTTTTAAGTGTTTTTATTTTATGAAAAAATGGAATCTGAGTAGAAGTGTCTACTTTGTAATTTTTTGAGATGTAATAGTTATATCCTAATTCTATAAAACTCTAAACCTGAAAGAATCATAAATGTGAATTATTCACTTAATTAATAATTATGTAATGTTTAAGGCCATGTCATTATAAAAGGTATCAAAGGTCACTTTAGAAAACTTTAAGAGTTAGGATATTGTTAAATTAATTTTTATAAAATAATTTTTGGTAATATTGAAATGATATAGCATTTACAGATTACCATGCAACATTGCCTAAGATATTTCTGTGTTCGGAATGGTTTTCCATACAGTAAACAGAGAAACTATGATGGGATGACATTAGAAGAAAGACAACCTTCCAAATGAGCACCTTGAGATGGTCAAAATTGGAACTGAATAGTTTTTTTAGTGATGGTATAGTTGACTCAGGATATAAATGGTGGTGGAATCCATGAACGAGATCAGAAAGAACAACCACAAAGGAACATGTCAGTAGTGGAGTATTTTATAAGGCAGCATCCCCCATCATTCAAAAGATCATCTGAGTATATTCTAGCTGAATGGTGGATTAAAGCACTCAAGAAGATTTTTGATGCCAAGGGGTGTTGAGAACATCAAAAGGATAGTCTTGTTTTTTACCATTTTGAAGGTGAAGCTTATCATTGGTGGTCTATGGTGTAAAATATCATGGATAGTGAAGTGATTGATTCTATTTATTTAAATGAATTCAAAGGTATGTTTCTTGAGAAATATTTTCCTAAGGTGGTTCATATTATGATGGAAAAACAATTATAGGAATTGAGGTAGTAGGATGACTCAGTGGATGACTATGAAGAAATATTTACTCGAACGGAAAGGTATTATCCAAATTTCAAATGGGATTTTGACAGTAAAATCAATCATTTTTACTCAGGATGAAATACAAATTATCGAAGGGCTTTCGATTCTTATGAGTTCAAAAGTTATGAAAATCTTGTTCTATGTGCAGAGATGGTGGAAGTGGAGTTTTATGATGATTATGTGTTCTTTAAAAAACAATAGAATAAGAGGTCGAGGTGGCAGACAAAAGGGAAGAACTCTTCAAAAAAGACTGATGGTAAGAAACATAAGTTTACAATTTTTGAAAATTGTTGTAAAAAGCTTGTTGGGGAGTGTCTTTTGAATTTTGGTAAGTGATACCGATGTGGAAGAATGGTGTATAAGGCTCGTAATTTCACTTAAAATGTCAGGGTAACAGTAAGAGAAAATCCGATTTATAGTTAGTAAAATGTTTTAATTTAAATGAAATGGGTCATTATTAAAATGAATGTCCAATGATGAACTAAACTGAGGGAATGTAGCTGGAATACAAGAAGAAAGGGTTGGTGAACTCCTTTGCAACTAATTCAGTAGATGTTAGGCCATCAAATGAAGAAGTATCTGGTACGCTATTTATTTTTTCAGATTATGCCAATGTGTTTTTTGATTCGGGGTCTACACATTCATTCATTTCTGAGAAGTTCTCTATTAAATTGGGAATTCCATATAAATATTTGAATTATGAAATTATCATAAAAACACTAGGGGTAAATGTTGAGATAAAAAGAAATTATAAGAACATTCTTGTCTTCGTGTGTGCAAAGAATCTACCTGCAAACCTTATTGTTTTGCCTCTAGTAGAGTTTGATGTTATTGTGGGTATGGATTGGCTTTCCATTTATCATACTATGATTTACTAAAAAATTTATGAGGTTTCTTTTCAGAAGGATTTTCAGTTTATTTACAAGATTGAACCCTTACTTTTGATAACATATTAGGAAGCTGAGAAACAAGTAAAATATGAAAATTAATGTTACCTTGCATATATTGTTGAAAACAAAGGAACTGTTTAGATTAATGATGTGCTAGAGCTAAATGAGTATCTTAATGTTTTTCTAGATGAGTTTCTGGGTATATTACCTAATTCGAAAGTTTAATTTACTATTTACATAGTTCTTGATACTAAGCAAATTTCAAAACCCCCTTATCAAATGGCTCAAATCGAACTTTTAGAGGTAAAGAAACAATTGCAGAAGTTTTTAGATAAAGTTTTCATTGGACCTATCACATCACCAAGGGGTTCTCTTGACTTTTTTGATAAAATGAATTATGGTTCAATGAGAATTTTCATTGATTATAGATGATTTAATAACATCACTATTAAGAACATGTATCCTTTTCCTCATATTGATGATTTGTTTGATCAGTTCTAGGGATATGAGTATTTTTTGAATATTGATTTGAGTTCAGGGTACCATCAGTTCAAAGTAATGGAAGCTAACATTCTGAACATAGCATTTCATACTAGATATATCCATTATGAATTTGTAGTTATGCCTTTTGGGTTAACCAATGAACCTACTTTTTTAATGTATCTTAAGAATATTTTTTTTTTCAATTCCTGGATAAGTTTGTGGTTGTGTTCATTGATGATATTTTAGTTTATTCTAAAAGTAAATAGAAGAATTTATGTTATTTAAGGGTTGTCTTGGATACCTTGAATGAAAAGAAACTGTATGATAAATTCAACAAGTGTGATTTTTTGTTACAAAAAAATTTCATTCCTTGGTCACATTGTTTCATAAAAATTGCATAACTATTGATCCTACTAAAAAAAATGTTAAAGAATGTTCAGGACCCACAAATATAATCGAGATTCATAGTTTTATTTGTTTAGTAGGTAATTACAAGAGGTTTGTTGAGAATTTTTCATAGTTATCTAGCCCATTGACTAAGTTAACTCGAAAAGTTGTTAAGTTCATTTGAAAAAATAATGTGATGATTTTTTTTAGAAATTAAAAAGAATATTAGAGAATTCTCTAGTTTTGGAACATACTTCTAGAAATGGTGAGTTTGTTATCTACAATGATGTTGTGTTGAAAGAACTAGTTTGTGTTCTAATGAATAATGATCAAGTAATTGCATATGCTTCACATCAGTTAAATCCTCATGAGTTAAATTATGCTATACATGATTTTGAATTAGCTGATGTTGCTTTTTATTTAAAAATTTGGATGAATCATTTGTATAGAGTAAAATTTGAAATATATACTGACCACAAATGTTGGAATTATATATTCACTCAGAAATAATTAGACTTGAGAATGAAGAGATGGTTAGAATTAATCAAGCATTATGATTTCATGATCAAATTCCATCCTAGAAAAAAAATTAAGGGGTTAATGCTTTGAGTCGAAAGAGTAATGCTACATTCACCATGTTACATTTAGAACATGATCCTTTGATTAATGATTTAATGATCTTTTACATTGAATTTTTTGGTGTAGGAAATTCCTCTATTTTGTTTTAGGTGTCAGTGAAAGCAAGCATAAAAATAAGATAGTGAGTTTTAGAGAAAGGTAGAGTTGGTTTAGAAGGGTAAGTTTCCTGATTTTAATATTTATAATGATTGTTTTTTGAGGTTTGGGAAGAGATTATGTGTGCCATGTGATTCATAGTTGAAGAATGATTTGTTATGTGATGCTCTTAGTTCTTCATTTTTAGTTCATCCTGGAAGTACTAAGTTGTACAGAGATCTTTGGGAGAATTACAGGTGGGATGGAATGAAAAGAGAAATTGATGATTTTTCTATGAAGTATTTGACTTGTCAATAGGTTAAATCAGAGTGGAAGTTACTAAAAGTGATACTTTAATCTTTACGTGTTCTAAAGTATAAATGGGAAAATATATCCACAGACTTCATTGTGGGATTACCAAAGACATCTCGAGGTAATAATGTAATCTTAGTTATTGTTGATTTATTGAATAAATATACTCATTCACTTCCTATTTGAGATAATTTTTCTCTGGATCAACTTTCTCAGTTGTATGTTAAAGTGATAGTTAGGTTACATGGTGTTCTCCTCTCTATTGTATCTGATCATGATCCCAGGTTTACTTATAACTTTTGGAAAGGCCTTCAGAAGTCATTGGGTACTGAATTGAATTTTAGTATATATTTTCATCCTCAATCAGATGGGCTATCGGAAAAAATAATTCAGACCATGGAGGATAGGCTATGTTCTTGTTCAATGGATTTAGGGAAGTCAGGACCAAAATCATTTATGGGTTGAATTTTCTTATAATAATAGTTTTCATTCCAGTATAAAGATGAATCCTTTTGAGGCATTATATGGGAAGCAGTTTTGAACTCTAGATTTTTGGGATGATGTAGGTGAAAGGAAAGTGATGGGACCAGAATTTGTAGAAGAGATGAAAAAAAGATCAGTTGATTTAGAATCACATTAGAACAATTCTGAGTAGGTAGAAAAGTTATACGGATTACTGGAGGAGGGATATTTCTTTTGAGGTAGGTGATCTTGTCTTTCTCAATGTTTCTCCATGGAATGGTGTGATGTGTCTTGGTAAGAAGGGAAAGTTGAGTTTGAGGTTCATTGGACATTATGAAATCCTAGAGAAAGTTGGATCAGTTACATACAGTGTAGCGTTACCTCCATGTTTATCCCATGTACACAATGTTTTTCATGTATCGATATTGAGAAAGTATATGAAAGATCCATCTCATGTTTTGAGCTCATAGGTAGTTTAGTTGGAAGAGAATCTCTCTTATGAGGAACAACCAGTCCAGATTATTTATTAAAGAGAGAATGTGTTGTGAAATAATGTAATTAATTAGGTAAAGGTTTTGTGGAAAAACTATATGGTTAAAGAGGAAACATGGGAATCTGATAATGCTATGTGGGATAAATACCCCCACTTATTTTACAAGTGAATAGAATTGTGGGGATGCAATTCCTAAAAGGTGGGAAGGATGTGACATCCCAGGTAAATAAAGAATATAATATTTTCATATTTATTAATATTTTTGGTTTAAATATTAATGTTACTTTAAATTGGATTCTTTTTTTGATGGCTTACCCAATACACAACAATGGATTTCTTTGAAATCTTATGTTTCACACAACGTTGGGTCATATTGAAAAATAATAATATGATATTATTTTAAATGGTAGTTAACACCTAGCGATTGTATTTGTGGGAATGGAAAAGACTCACTACAATATGAATATACGTGTTTGTGAAATGTTTTTACATTTATCCAATAACTTTTAGAGGCTTAAAATAAGAATGAATCCTATTTTAAGTATAAAAACTCTAATATTCATTAAAAGGTTGATTTACTGCCATTTAATGGTGAACCATATTTTAATCTAGTTTTTTTCACTTTTTTATGTTTTATTTGACAAAATTTTTTTTTTTCAGAATCAGGACATCAAAATTTACTTTGGTTAAACTTTTTGTATTTTTCTAATAGAATTCATTTTTTAATGAATAGTGAAAAATACTGTATTTTAATTAAAAACTAACTTTTAATCTAATTTATTTATAATGATAGATTATCTATTTGATTGGTTTTAAAGTTTAATTAGAATATTTTTTACCCTTTAATCCAATGTTGGTCATCAAATGTAATTTCACGTTAAAATTAGACATAAACTAGTATCAATCTTTTGAAAGTTATTATTTCAAAAAAACATGATTTTTTTTGATAGTAGGAATTAATTTTAAGTTAATTTCTTTCACAAATGTGTTATGAATTTGGAAAATGGATTCCATATTTGGAATTAGGAGGTCTAAATTGTGTAAATTGGTAAATTTTATTTTTATACCATATGATTATTTAATTCAGTAAGAATTTTATTTACCATGGTTAAAGGTTAAATTTGGTAAATAAGGGTAAAAATAATATTATTATAAGATTAAATTACCCTAACATGTGACCTAATCCTATCGGTTGATACATTTATGACCATGGGAATCCTTGGGTCTATTTTATGACCCCATGGAGCCACTTGGGAGTGATAATGACACTTTATATTAATTAATTTAAAGTAAAGATAAAAATGAATTAAACATATATCTTTTAGTAAATCAATTCTTATATGGGGTTATATATGTTATCACTTCGACTATAAATATTATTTGTAAATATAAAAATATTTTCTACATAATTATATCTTTCTTATAATTTTAAGACATCAAATAAATAAAATTATTTTTGACACAATAAGGATTCAGTGTTTACCTCATTAATTAATGATTTAAATAAATAATCTTATAAGGTATTAAAAAATATCCAAAACCTATCCAATTCAAATTTTATGATTTTATTTAGAACATTAGTCATATTATATTTTACTTTAATAGTTTTTGGACATTTAGAAACCGAAAATCATTATATTATAAAATAATATTTTTAAACATTCCTAAAGAGCCCCTCCTCCCCCTTATAAAATTCCCTTACTTCTAACCCATTCCTCACACATCTCAAGCCCCTTGGTTAGTAACAAATCTGCAAACTTTATCTCCCTACACCCCTATCCTTCACTTAGAACACTTCCACTACGAATAAGGCTATTCAAGTAAACCTTTTGGTTCAAACCAAATAGAGATACCTAATTTAAAGGTAACGTCTTCTTTTAAGTTCTTTTTTTAATTTTACTTCTCCTACCCCATAAACACTTTTTATTCATTTATTTTATAACAACAACAATATACCTAATATTATAGGTTGATGTTATGACAAGGATTATTACTAAACTTACACACACCTCCATCTAATGGGTAAAGAACATATTGTTTCTATGGACGACAATCTACTGCCTCACGAAATGAGGATTGTTCAGTCTTCTCTTACCAACTCTTATGGTGGCCATAAATATGACACTTTATTTATATGTGATATATATTATTATTATATTTCTTCTATTCTTATATATTTTTCATTTATGGAATACCTTTATGGTTTTCCATATTGGGTAAATACAATAATTTATTTGAGGAAGTGAGGACAACCACCCCCCTCAAAGTGATATGACACGTTCATTCCATATGTAGAATGTATAAAGGATGGAGTTAATGAAATTATATATTATATTAAATAAGAATTATAATATACCTATGTATAGTTATGTATTTATTACATTAAATATGAAATAGAAATGAAAGTAGTGTTCAGGAGTACGTACATCTTACCGTCTCCCTGAACGGTGCATTTCATTTCTTATCTCCAAATATTATGTACTATTATAAATAAATATATATAATAGATATATATGATATATCTGACATATATAATATCTAAATCATGAATATAATTATATAGATAATTTAATTTTTACCACATGAATAATTTATAATTATAACAAGTTCATTTTTAACTCCAGTTCCGAACAACAAAATGTCTGATATGAACTCAAATAATTAACTAATTGTTATAGAAAGGTAATAATTGATATAAAGGGAATAATAAAATTAAAAAAGGTTCTTGAGAATTTATAAATTAACATTAGTTTATTATACAAGAGATAAAATAATGATCGAGTCAAGCTGGACACGAGGTAAGGGACTTCATCTCAATCTCCTTTCATTGAGGCATATTTTGTTTTATATGTGACTTTCTTTTATATAGTGTATAGAAACATTTTACTTCTCATTTCAATCAAAATGAACCTTTTTCTACAATTTATTTTAATCAATGACAGAAAGTAATGTTTCTTTTTAACGTAATCAGTGACAATGACTTTTTCCATTACCGCGATTAGGATTTGATCTTTGGATTCCATAAACAGCCGTAATGTTTTTAAAAGGAAAATAAATACCACATACTCCTTTATGTATTTTGGTATTGAAAATGATTTTGATAATGGATTTTTTATGTCAATATATTTAAATGATATGTTTTTATTGAAATGTGGAAATTTTATCTTTCCTTTATATTTGTTTTATGTGTCATGAATATGTTATGGTTTTTTGGAATTGTTACGTATAAAAGTGGTTTCATGATAAACCTAGGGTGGGTGAGCACGAGATAGCTCTCCAATGAATTGGGTAACATGAAAGAGGTAAACATTAATGTTTCTCCTAATCAAATTAGGGAATATACCGTGATGGTTATTCCAAATATTACTCTCTACATAGCTATGAATGCTACAACTTATGTATGTTATGAATGCTAGAAGTTACCCTATATGATTTATTATTTCTATGTGTTATTCATAATTCTTATGATTCCCTGAGGTATGAGATTATGTGTGGTATGTATTTATGAACTAATTTTATCTTTCTTTATCTTATTACCCTTAATAATACTTTTATGCTCATCCCATGTTTTTTTGAAATTTTCTTCACATGACATAAAGATCAATCAGGTCACGGATTGGATCATAGAAAAGTCATCTTGTCTAAAACATGGAACTAGACATAACTCTTTTTTTAAAGAGTTTTTATTTTATAAAATAAATTGAAACTGAGTAGAAGTTTCTACTTTGTATTTTTTTTTGAGAAGTAATAGTTATGGCATATTTCTCTAAAACACTATACCTGAAAAGATCCACATTGAGAAATATTCATTTAATTCAAGATTATGTAATGGCTAAGGCCAGGTCCTTATATCTCAAGCCCTTTGGATAATCCAATGTTTTACCAAATACTCTTTTAAAATGCATACCCTCATCCTATAAGACTATATATGGGATGAAATACAAAAAAGTAAGTATTTTTTACATAAACCAAAAAGAGTTACCTGAATAGTCGGTAACACTCTTTAACCGTCACTTTTATTTCATTTACTTCTCCACCACTTCAATTATTTTTATATCACTCTTATATAATGAACTTAGTGTCTTAAACATACTTATATGTTTTTATTATATGTGTTCTACCTATTATTTTACACACATACATCATAGTGGTAAATGTAATCATCATTCGTGTGTACGACGGACTACCGCCTCGCGAATGGATGTCATTTGTTTGTCCATTTACAACCTTTAAAAGATGGAAATACTAATGTTAATATTTTAAATATATGATATATATGATATTTTAAATGTATTTAGGTATCCATAATTCTTTTATAACACATGCCATCATGCTTTTAATTTTTTTGGAATACAATAATATCATTTGTGGATATGTTGACTACCCCCTCCTCAAAGAGATGTGGTCTATTCAAGCAATTTGTGGAATGTATAAATGATTATTTAAAATAACATATATGATATATATATATATGATAAAAGTATTATATTGTAATTATAATATAAAAATATAAATTTTCTTTTCATTTTTTCATATACGACAAGGAAATGGAAGTATCGTTCATGCGAATATATGGCCTACCGTCTCCACGAATGGTTCATTTCATTACCTTTCACCAAATTTTTGGGTTATTATAAATAAATTATATACTAAAGAAATAATAAACCTACATAGTGTATTAAATCCTTGTGATTATGAAATCATAATCTATTTGTGAAGAAAAAAATATCATGTCAAAACATACTCGAACAATAAGGGAATTAACACCTGAAATAGTGGATATAAAGAAATATTGTTAACAAACTGTTAATAGGATATTATATGAAGTTAATATATGTTATTATAAATTTGATTATAGTTATTCTATAACATAAAAACATTACTAAAATAATTATATAGGTGCTTATATGATGTTCACACAAAACGAAATGCAAGGTAAGGGATTCGTGTCTCCCCGTTCATTCCATGAGGCATACACCACATTCAAAACATACATATATTTTGTGGTGTATCTAAAACCCATTATGATATATAATATCAGGATATATTTTATCTCCATGATATTTAAATTTAAATTTGAATTTATCTCTTTAATTGGGATTATGATTCAAAAGATACTAAGTAGTAAGGGAGTTTCATCTCACTTTTTAAATCTATGAGATAAATTTCCTATTCCCAAATTAATTATTTTTATATGGTGTATATAATACCACTTGTTCATTTAATATCATTATTCACACATAATTCATGGTATTTTAATTTTTTTTATTTTAATTTCTCATCCGAGGGGTTTTAATTGAATATTACCAAGTGTTAAAATTTATCTTTTCAATATCACTTTATTTTATCATTGTTGACCTTATCATGAAACAATAAATTTCTTATAATAATTTTATAGTTTAAATAACATTTTATATATCCATTATCTTATGTAATTGATATAATTGATTCCTAAACAATAAACTATTTTTAAATACAGTGTGTACTGGACTATTATTTGATTAACTACGGAAATACTGATAAATCCTCATCTTTTACTCATTTAAGATATTTGATATGGCTCATTTTTCTTGAATTAAATATATTATTAAGTATATGAGGAGTAATTTAGAAATCTAAGACATGAGTGGGGTCCATTTATAGATAACCCATTGATGTATCGGTAGTATCACATGACAAAATCAGTTGGCCACAAACCCTTTGAGTTTTTTTTAAAGTAGAGTAGTTTTAATCTATATTTTTAAATGTCTTGATAGTAGTTTCTAGGACCATCTTTTGAAAGGCCTTAATATTAAAGGTTCCATGTAACATAAAATTTTTTACCCAATAATTAATAATTTCCATAATTTAGATTTATTTATTATTATCCATGAGATTTTTTCTTCGATATTATCAATGCATTCATTTAATTCTCAGTTAATTAATTAAATGGATTGTATTTCTATTATTTTCCTTCCCATATTGACTATGATTCATCCTATTATTTATATAGTATTTGGACTTTGATATTTAACTTACCAAATTATTTAATCACTTCCTTCTCAATTAATTATTGCAATGTATGTGTTATTTTTTATTTACCATTCCGCATTCATTATTTTAATTGATTCATTATTACTTCCCATGTACTTTACCCTTACAGAGCATTTTATCTCACCCTCATTTTTTCCTCCCTAAGTAATCCATGAACTATACTTTGAAATATATACTATATTGAATAAATTTATCCTTGAATGAAAAAGAAAATTAAGTTATAATTTTTATACTAAATTATAATACAAGAAAAGTATATATATATAGTTTACCAATGAATATAAACTATTCAGTTATTTGGGACAGGATTTAATTGCATCTTATTCCAATGTAATGGTATCATGAGAGGAGGTGAAGGATTTCTGAGGTCATGGAAAAATAATTTAAAAATGATGTTTTGAAATTGGATTAGCATAAAGAACTATGTAAATATAAAATTCAACAACCAAACTAGGAAAAAAACCTAGATGATAATTAGGAAATACATACAAAAATTCATTATCCACAAGCACATCATAAAGATAATTTTTAATTTTTTTCATTAACATATAAATTGTAATTTTTACTTCCATATTTTATGAATATCTCAATATCATAAAATGTTATCATAGGTATGAACAAATTCATATATATATATATATATAGATTGAATATCATTATACAATTGAATATAATCTGATCTTACCAATATTATATCTTAGAATAATAACCCAAAATCTAATACATACCCAAAATAACATCAAAATCTATAATGGGTGTGAAATTTGTTTTTTATGATTACCATTCCATGGATAACAATATTAAGATACATATAATGCTTTGTTTAAATAATAATTCCACTAATTTGTTTTCCAAAATTTATATCTTTATTTCCTTAGGTGATGTTTTTATTTATTATAAAAGATACCAAAATTTTAAAAATTGGTTGATCCTAAATTAGAAATGAAATTGGCATACTTTACTAAACCAGTAATGTACATATCATGGATTTATTTGATAGTCAATAATTTTTTATAATAATACCAAATTATTTTTACAAACCCTTCTTCTTATTGGCTTGATAATATCTATCCTTTATATTTTTCATCATATGAGCACTTTTATATTGGACCATATCATCAAAAATTAAAAAATTCACTTCTCTATTTTTATTATTGATCTAACCATTACAATATCCTTATTCCTTGAAGTAATGAGCTATATATCCAAACTTAAAAAACTGGTAACACTTGTCATGTCTTATAACATGTTGAATTTTTTTACCACACTTATACTAAGAAGGAATATTATTTTTATCACCTACATATTAACTTGATAGATGCTTCCCCATTTAATCCTCCTTATTTTTCCTCTACTCCCTAATTTTCCATTCAATTCAGTGTCAAAATATTTTTAAGAAAATATTTCTCAAGGAAGATATCATTATGTTTTATCCAGTCAATGATATAAATCTCAGCCTTCTCTATTTTGTTTTTAAGAAATTAAAACGACCAATAGGTTTCACTTGAAAAAATATTAAATATTAAAAGTTTTCTAATAATTCAAAAAATATAACAAAACATCATATAACTTTTCCAAATAATTAATCTATATGTTGGGCAACATTGGGTCTGAGGGTCCACCAAATGTTGTACGGTTTTGTTTCATGAAGTGTTCCAATATATACTTATTCCAATGTATAGAATTAAGTATCTCACTTACATGGTTACCACTATTAATATTCATTGTTAATATTTTTATCCAAAAATTGGTCAACTCTAACTATCACTATTCTAGTTTACTGAGTCAAAATGATTTTATAGTTTTCTTTCCATCTCACAACATTCTCCTTGTTTCCACATGGGAAAATTAGTCTAAATAAGACAGATATTCTATTAAATAACATGAAAACCCACAATGACAATCTCATGAAAATATAACTATATATTAACATCCCAAATGTGTCATTTCATACAAATATCTTAACATCTAAAGTTATCTAAACCCTAAGCAAATACTAATAATAATAACTTATAACATAATCACACCATAAATTATTATTTTTGAACAATGGATTCCATTTTTATACTTTCAATATCATTTAGGTTTATATTTTTAATGAATTACTAAAATCATTACATAATAAAGTGTACATATCAATATAATGTACATTTTTTCCACAAAAGGTTGTTCTTATGTTTAAACTGATTTTTCTAAATTGACATAATTTATTATTTCTAGAAAAGTCTTTTATACTAAATGATAAACCTTCTAATAGTTCTTATAAATCCTTACGCTCTTTGAAAAATATTTTTAAGCATGTGATGAGCACAAAATCTCAACAATGGATATAAAAAAAATAAACCCATTTTCTATTGAAAACTATAAACATTTATATGGAATTTTTGCTTTTCATATAATGAGAATTGAGAGGAAATGATAATATACTTATAAAATGTAATTATTTTCCAAATTCTTTCCTAAAGAATTTGTAATAAAGTATAAATTTAAAAAAATTCGAAAGGTTACATTGGAAAACATGATAACTCTTGATAAATTTTTCTTGAAAGAAAGCTGTCGACTCTAGAATATCATTAAACTTCTCTTTATTATGTATTCATATTTTTATAACATGAAATAAAAATATTTCTAATATGACACATATAAATCATTGAATTAAATAATTCATCATTTAAAATAATCTATTAAATCACCATTACATGAACCCTTATAATAACCCTTATAGTGGAATCACCTACTCGTTTGATTCCAACATATCTTCTTTAGAAAACCTATCCATACCCACTACAGTAGAGAGTTATATTAGACCCAAACATTATCATATAAAATCTCAAATATCTATAAAATGATAAAATATGGCCTTTCACTTAAATTATAAAAGTCATAAAAACATTCATCTGAACAATAAGCATATGCACACATAGTTATCACCTATAAATAAAAGGAATTGTTCTTTTTCATTAATAATTTTTTAAAATGGTAAAGTCATAGAATCATAAAAAATATATCAAAATTATAAGTCAATGAATAAATTAAGATAATTATTTATAAAAAGTGGTTTTCGTTTGTAAGATAAGGTGGTTATATGGTAAATATAAAAAACAATTCACACCTTTATAAATATAGTAAACAATGACATGCATGGAAAATGATAGAAATATTTACTTCAAACCTATTGTAAATAAAGTTAAATATAGATTAAAATGAACATGAACAACATTTTATGTTTAAATAATAAAATTATGTATCCAATATAACTAAAATGGATATAGATGAGAAATATTGGAAAAGAAAACATTAAAACTTTTAAAATCAGTGTTTTAAAAAAATCCATTAGCTTGAGGATAAATTTTTTCATAAGACTTATACCCTCCTAGATAATAAAATTATATTAACTATTTACATAATTTGATATATGTTTTTTGGTCATTCTAAAATTATTGTCAATGTTATTTTATTTCATACCATGTTTTATTTAGTTACTGAATCATTTAAGTTTGCATCAAATGTTTTGAAGTCATTTGGATCAAAATATATAAAATAACTTTGGTAGGTTAATCAATTTCAAATGTTCCATGGTTTAATAATGTCTACAATACTATTCAATTCATAATTATTACATTTATATATTAAATATAATATTAAAAATGTCTCTGAATCATGGATTGGAAAAATGGAATACATTACTTCATTGAGACTATAGGTTTCACAGAACCATGGGCGGCGTTTCCTTTTTTCCAATGAATGAGAGGGGAATGAAGTAGATAATAATTTATATTTATATAATAATAATATATTTTTTAAATATCATATTTATTAATATCATCAACCGTTATATAAAGTAATGTAATGAAGTGATGAAAAACAGAATACGCAATCCCTGGATGTTGTAGCTCGCATGTACACATAGATGGCATTTTAATTTTTTATGGATGGAAAGAATGTAGATAATGGATTTTTCATAAAAATATTTACTAATAGTGTTTTAATTTCACTATTTTCATTTTTTAAGATGGATATATAAAATATCTATAAGTATTAAAAAATAAACATAAAAGAGCTTGGTTTGAACATATACCTCTTCCATGGATAATATCATCTTAAATAATATTTAACGATTATTAAATTGGTATTTTGGGAGGACTAGAAGCTCTAAAATGTTGTTAAGTATTTTCGGGGTGTATTTGGGAAGGTCTTTGTCATGAAATAGTTCTTGTAGTTTTTCAAAGATGAGGACGTGAGAGGTCCTTTTATAGGTTAATGGAGTAGAAATCTTCTAAATAATCTTAACATTAATAAATTATAACTATTTCTACCATAGTCAAGTGAATATAAGTGGAAAATTTTATAAATATATGATAAGTTAGGGATGATATATACGTATAAATTAAAATTTATAAAAGTTGTTCACATTATTTATTTCTTATCCCTTAATTTAACCCACAGTTTAACCCTTCCAAAGTGACTATAATTTATTTTTGTAATTTAAGTCTATATCTATGAATTATGTCGAAAATATTGTATATTTTTAAAAAACTTATTCCAAATATAGGTTTATTTTAATAATACTCAACTTATTTATGTTGTAAAAAATTATCTTTAATAAATGTTTGTGTAACGAAATGAAAACACAATTTTTTGAAAAATTCATTTTTAAGCATAAATATTAATTTTACACTAAAATCATGAATAAAACTAATCCAAATTAATTTAATTTTATTATGAAAAAATAATATTTATGTTAATTTAAAACCAATTAAAAACCTAAATTGACAATTTTATTATCTAATCAAAAGAAAAAGTAATAATGTTTCAGAATTTTGAATTCTCCAATATTCCCCTAAAAATCAACACTTTTAGAATGATTACAAAAATTAAACATAATATAAATTTGACATGATATTTTTAAAAATTAATTAAAATAAATAAAATTATGTGTCTAATGTTTATAAATTTAACTTCTAAATAAAATTTTATAATTAATGTAATCCAATTTAGTTAGAATAATCTATTACATTTTCAACTAAACAAATATTATGTTGAATTTGAATCCATAAAATCTAATTCATGAAATTAAAAATACAAGAAAATTATTTATTGTTAACATTAACAAGGGTTTTAGACATTACATTTACATTTGTATTCCATTAATTCTTGCATTGGTGTTATATCATGGGATTACCAATGCCATTTTATCATTAGGGAAGAAGGTATGAGTCAACCATAATGAGGACTTTAAGAGTACACAATGATATAAATTATGTATGAATTTATAGTGATATAATTTATTTAATTAATTTAATATATTAATCTACATATGAGTATTATTATGTGAAAAAAAATTTGGGGCACATTTCATTTATAGTTAAACATTACACATACCCCTCGATGGACGTGCATACCTTATGATTAACATACATTTCATTAAATGAGATATAGTATAGGTGGGAATTCTTGGGTAACTTAGTGGGGTTGTAGAGATATGTACATGATTATTTTGGGTAGATTAATTTTGAATTATTTTAATTTAATTTAATTTTTGACCAGGTAATATATCTGATCTACACTTTGGTTAATTTTTCCTTGATGTATGACACAATATTGTTATATTGGTATCATTTTTTATTTCATGGTGTATCATTTTTTACATTTTTATTAACAATTTAATTATATATATTGTATCATTGATGATATACTGTTATGTATTATGAATTATTTTTAACTATTTTTTCATTTAAATTGAGGGTATAGTATCCCCGTATTTTATTATAAGACATTCAAAACTAGTTAGAAAAATCTAGTTTGGTATGTGGTTAACATAATATCAAGTGGTGAATTATTTCAATATACATGGATGGGTATCAAGGAAAATGTGTTACAATATTTATTCAGTCATTGGGGATATGTAGTAATCACTCTAAATTCCTAATAATAACATTATGGCTTGTTTCACTATAACTTATGCCTCTGGATGGGACTAAACTAAAATGTACTTTTAATTCTACCTTTAGGACATAAATTACCAACGTATCCAAATTATTATTCTTGGTATGAAAAAAACAAGCTTAAGTCCTTAAATATTCCTATGTGTGACTAGAATCTAACATAATATTTTGTATTTTTTTGGTACATATATCTCAAATAACCTAATTCCTCTTTTTTAAATGCATAGAACTCTGACATTAAACCCCAACATTCCTATAGGGAACTAAAATATAACATATTATTAAAAATTCATGGAGACCCTAAATAAAATAATTGCATAATTGGACTTCCTCGAATGAATAATAGGATACAATAACCCCTTAATCCTTTTTATATGACTCAAACATAAGACAAACTCTTAATCCAACCAATGTGATACAAAATACAATAGTAAGACAATTCATTATTATGTATGATACCAAAGTATATTGAAAAACCATATGAATTCATGGATATAATAAAATACTACATATCCTACACATGATACATATAATATTCCCCATAACCCTAACAAAGGAACACCTAAATTAATGTAGCAGCCTTTCAAATTTATACGTGTTGGAAAATCCATTTATCACTACTTTTCACCATTCTATGGTAGAAATTGATGCAAAATAAAATTTTATTATTACATGTAAGGATTTTATTATGCTCAAATATACTAATAATTGGGTCTTAGACTTGAAAATAAGCCCTATTACAAAATAATTCAACCTCCCAATCTCCTAGTTTCATCATATTCACTATGATACAACCTTGAACCCATTCCTTCCCCATGTTAATGTTCAATCAATGTCAGTGTGACATGTCACAAAAGAAACAAAATATAAAAGTGATGAATCAAATATGAAATATTTTACCTAAGGAGGATTTATATTATCAATATGCATTACTAAATGTTGTTTCCCAGTTGATCTACCAGGAGTCCATAATTTCTACATTTAATCAGACCTAAACTTCTACAATTTTTGATGGTTATGGGGATAACCCAATTAGTGATGGTGTATCAGTGAAACATAACCTCTATTATTTTATCCCCCATGCATATGACACAACTTCTATATCAATCCCCATGGATCCTATGAATCAATTAACATAACCACAACTCAGTATAACCATCATCAGATTGTTGAAAACATGGTGTTGGAATAGGAAAAAGAGAGAACTATATTAACCCATCTGGAATTGAAAAATAACATTAAAGGTATAAGGATGTAATGTCCCTTATCATTCCCAAGATATAGTCATGTGCATGTGGTATCCGTTTTTATAACTAAATATTTTGAGGGCCCCAATAAATAATATTCCCCCATCACATATCTATAAGATATAGACTAGGACACAAAATACATCTGACTTGTTATCTTTATGTCATATAAGAAGTCACACATTCACCATGGTCATCATTTTTTCCATATGACAAATATTTCTCCAATGTTTGTGGCTGATATCACATATCTAATTATATATACACAAGTGTATATAAAGAGATTACATTGAGGGAAATCTAACATTACAACCCAGAAGGAGGCCAACAACATCATTTCCTCGATGAACCCTAAGGCCAATCTCCCAATTTCTGTTCTATCATAGGGAGTGTAATAATTTTCCTCAGGCTAAAATACCCTATCTCCATCTAGATGGGAATCAATATCATTACCTACTAATTCATTCAATTTAAAAGGAATAAAATAACATAGAAGTCCCCCTGAAAAGCCTATATGAATAGTGGATCTGTATGTTCATAATTTTTGTCAATATATTATAAGTAATAAAAAGTTAATTTATGATGAAATCATCTAAGAATAGTTATTAGTCAAATAAGGTGTTTACATATATTTAAGAAGGATATTCGTGATGATTCATAGTGAATTGTTATGGATTATTCTAATTGAATTAGATGTCACACTAGGACAATTCACTTTAAAAATCAGATGGGTTTTTAATCTTATCTTAAATGATTAAAAAAAATTTAAGGGGCTTTCACATTTATACAATAAGTGGAAGTGAAAATTAGATATGAGGAAAGGAATTTATCAAGGAATAAGTTTGAAAAATTAATTTATTAATGCTTGATAAATTTTAAGAAAGGATGGGTGTGTTAGTGATTGATGGAATCACTTTATAGAATTTCACTTCTACAGTTAGATAGTTTTATATGTACCATTAAGATGGAATTATAGAAAAAAATAGTCTGACCAAACATTTCCCAATGGGATAACCCTAAACTACCCATAGGGGGACCTAGGAGTTAATTTCCATGGGAATGCCTACCCAAGGAGTCAATAGGGTGCCTAGGGACACTTATAAGCCATGATAAATCCCATGTGTAAGGTCTGTAGAGTGCATAATCTCACAAGTGTGCATATTAAGGGATAAAATCCCATCAGACCAATGGACAATGGTATGTGTGGGAAGGGGTATGGTTCATAAACCCTGTAGCTGGCTCGAGTAAACTACTTTCAGTAAGTGGAGATAAGCTACTATAAAAATCAACATGGGACTGTAGCACCCATGTTTCAACTAAGTCACCATTATTTATTTATTTCATGTATATAAAGTGTTTTGGTTATGTTTTTAAGGTTTTGGAGGTCTTTTTCAATGAATTTTGGGATTTTATGGAGGTGCAATGTTTGATCACTGTTAGTTAAAACCATGCAACACCTCTAGGAAAATGTGTATCTGAAACCAAGGCTATTGGGTAGCCGCATGGTTAGGAGAATAGATTGGAAGAACTATATATCCAACCAAGAGAACCCATTTGATGTGGGATAGAGATATTTTTCATGATCTTTTCACGGTTTTTCTAACCATGTAAAGCAATACTGGTAGCTACATCATAGGGAATAGGCTACTTCATGGTTTTTGCATGGTTTCCCTAAATGTGTGATCTAGCCAAGCATAGTTAAAATTTTAAATCATATCAGTTTTCCCATAAACTAATAATTTTTCTTAAATTTTATCCCTAACTTGATTTTCCCTCCTCCAAAAGGATTTAGAGACATTCCCCTTAAATCTAAGAGTGATCCGTTGGAAAATAATAGTGCATCAAAAGAAAAAATTGCTTTGTAACTCACCATTCATGGTTTTTTTCTTATATACACTATTATTATCCTATAAGATTAATATATAAAGGTTTTTGGTGATAAATATATGAATTTATATCCCAATAATGATGATATATAGATTTTTGATGATAGGTAACAAGATCTAGGGGTAAGGATATTCAACAAAATTTTGTTGAAGAATAAGTGTTGTTATTAATTTTCACCCTAATTTCCAAGGTATGAAGATTCCCACTTAGTTAATATAATTAGAAAATTGTCTATTATTTTCTAATTATTCTAATTACTTGAGATTTATGGTGGAATTGGAGTGAAAAAATTGGGTTGAAACCTTCTTTTCTGATGTTTTTTTGGAATTGTGGAATTTTTGTGCAATGTTCTTAATTGAATGATTTTAAAATTATTATTTTAAAATAGTAGTATGTTTTTATTCCTGGAAAAAGGATTCGTATAATTTTTTTTCAATAAAAATATTGTTTTATTAATATTTTTTTCTATGTTTTGTTTGACATTGGTTTTTGGAATAATAGATGGCGTGTGTTCATATAAATTGGCAGAGAAAAGGGTATAGAGTTCCCCTATCATTAATTGGGTAGATAAGTGTATGAAAATTCCTCATCAATATGGTTCACAATGTAATGTCTAAGTTAAAGGATAACTCACCAATTGTGATTATTGGGAGTTCCACGGTTTCATGCATATTTGGATGTGTGGATATGTGTATTGGAATTGGTATGCCAAAATGGAATTTTTGGAATGGTTTTGAATTATTGTTTGGTTGCTTTCTATAGAAATGACGTTGGTTTGGAACAATATTTTGGTATGACAATTATTTTATATTATAATATAAAATCATTCAAAAAAAATTATATAATTTTTGTAAATAAATCTACTAAGATGTTCTTTTATAGTGTCATGAGTATGGATATCATTTGGGGAAGACCTATTGAGTTTCATCACTCACCCACTTCTTTAGAACTTTTGTTTGTTTTTAGATATTGTGTATTGAGACATGGGTAATGGAATGGTACCACATTTATTTAATGGTTGTTTATGATATTTATGAATGGATTTTGGAGTTGGGGCTTGGAGAATGTTGGGAATAGTTGTGTCAATTTATTTAGAGTCTCTGATATTTGTGGTTTAGTCATCTGATTTGGTACTCAAATATTGTATATGATGAAGTTTGGAATTGATATTTATTTTTCTTTTACTGAGTTGTATTGAATTTTTATCATCCATCATTATATTGATATTTTATTATTATAATATTTTTTGTTTGTTTTTATTTTAAAAGGGAAAATCGCTTCAAATTGTATTATAGCCCATGGTATTTATTTCCAACCTTTAACATCTTGAAGAATTTTCCAAAGGCCAATTAGCATTTTTTTCCTAACGCATTCCAACGAGAAGGGGTGGGATGTTACAAGTGATATCATCTTGTTTAGTCCTTAACATATAAATTTTATCAGTCTTGGTTTGTTCATCATTCATTTTGGAAAAAATGGTACCGGTTTCTGGTCATGAAGTTAAAATTAATTATAGTTTATTCCTTGAGTTAGTTTGTTAGAAAGGAGTATGACCACCAGGACATGAAATGTAGTACATAAATAAGATTACCTAACCTATTAGTATTGAACTTCAAGTTACCATGGATTTGGGTATGTATGTTTTTTAGAGAAACTTATAAGAGTGTTATCTCAATGTCATGGGATTTTCTAATGATAAGATAATGACATTAATTGATATAAATGGCTTCCCACTAAGACTATATATTTCATTTAGAGTAATGAATTATTATTTGGTTCAAAAATGTGTATTTTTTAAGAAGTATTAATTTTTGTATCAAATGTCATATTTCTAGAAGTAATGATATGGGAATTTTAAAAATGGTTTGATTTATAAAATCACTAAGAAATTCTCAAAAATGGGTTGAAAATTATTTGGATTCTATTTTGAAAAATTCATTTTACGATAGTTTGGATTGGATAAAATTATAAATTTTTAATTATTTAGTTTTTAGAGAGTGAGACTTATGCAATTTTTATTTTGGTTATAGAAAAAGACTCCCAGTTGAAATTGTAGAAATGAAACTAAAGAGGATACTAAGAATGTGGTTTCACCTGAGCCATAGGTGAACCAACAACTGGTTCAGAGTATAGTATAAGACATTTAGGTTGTGTATAGCTACGGGGAAAGTTATGAACCTAGGGAAGTGAATCATTCCCTTTATTTCAATAAGTATAATCAACAAATATTTTTGGGTTATTCAGAACCATAGAAGTTATAAGTTTGGATGAATAAGATGAATCAAATCATTGATTTACTAGGAACACCCACAGAGCTGGGATTTAATTTAGTGACTTATATATTAGAAGACCTTTCACATTAGTGGTGGGGTTTAGCTGTTTTTGATAAATTTGGCCAAAGAAATTCATGAGAGGAATTTGAAGACATTTTTCACAAACAACTTTATCCTCACATGGTCATAATAGAATGAATGGAAAAAATATTAGTTTGAAGAAGGAGAATCTATCAACGACAAAATCTGATGGTATGTTTTTTAATTAATTCCTATTTGAACCCAATTTTTTTTCTAGGGAATCCTTGAGGAAAATAATTTTTTAATTGGAGAAGAGGTAATAGATTCAATCTAATATTTTTGGGCTTCGTATAATGGATCATACAGAAATGGTCAATAGAGTGACAGTGGTAAAAAGATATATCTCATAACCTATAGATGGAGGGATCATGTTGATACATACAAGAAATGGTGGGAACACTAAGGATGGGAACAAACAGAAGAAGGATACCTATTTTAAAGGTGGTGGGATGACTCAGAAACAGATAGATGGATCTTTGAATATTAATCCACAAAAAATTACAATACTGGATGTATTCAATGTATTTTTTCGGACCACATGAAGCTAGATTTTATGAAAACAAATAGAGAATTGTACAATTTAAATCATATAGGAAATATTCAGTGCTATTTTTGTAGTTCTCCAGGGTTGGGGTTTCAAGACACATCATAGGCATTGTATACTTTGGCCAAATGAGGGTAGATGAATTGATATAACCGTGGTGATTCTAAGAATACTATGACTTCACATAAAGGTAAATCTCAAAAAGGAAATAAAGAACAATGTACAGCAAGTAAGAAGTTATATATTGATGAGAAAGTTATTTTGGTTGATCAATCTCAATCATCAAAAATGAGAGGTATAGTTATTGGGAATTTCACCCTTATCCATGATTTTACTTCTCATGATATTGATATCTGGGTTAAATGTTGAGGTGATGAATTGTTTTTTAAAACATAAAACTCCTCTTGGTCAAAGATAATGTCCAAACTTTTTGTAAAAAGAATGTTCTATAAATATTGATGGATCTGAGTTGATATAGGATTTCTTTATGCTTGAGATTGATGTATATGACATAACCATGGGTATGGATTGGTTGACAATGTTCAAGGATCACATTGATTTTTATACAAAAAAATCTAGTATTATGATTGATGATGGAGTCAAGCTTCTATTTAGAGGAAATGGAAATTTAAGGTACGTACAATTAGCTTATTAGAATAAGTAGTTTGAATGTTCTTGTACCAGTTTGCATCATTGAATTTTTCATTGATAGAAGATATCAAACATAGAAATTTTCTAGTTATTTTTTATTAGTTTGATGATCACTTTCCCAAATATTTATTAGGGCTTCCACCCATAAGAGAAGTGGAGTTTATGATTGATCCCCTTCTAAGGGATAGTTCTATTTACCTTCTATCTTACCAATTAGAACCAACAGAATTAATATAATTGAACTTGTAGTTAGAATAGTTGGAAAGGAAGGGGTTCATTCAGCCAAGAATGTCGTTGTGGGCAGCATGGATCTTTTTTCTTCAAAAAGGTGAATGGAACTCTTCAGTTTTGAGTGTATTATAGTAAGAATAACCGAGTTACAAAAATGAACTAGTATCCACATCCATCCATTGATGATATATTTGATAAATTTAGAGAAACCCATTGATTCTATAAAATAGACTTGAGATCATGATATCACATATTGTAGGTTTGAAAAGAGGATATTCCAAAACTACCTTTATAGAGAATATATAACCATTATGTCTATGTGTTTATGGATATCAGTCTTATGAATGCACTAGAAACCATCATATAATTGATGAATCAGATACTTCAAAGGTATCTAGATTATTTTTTGATTTTCATTGTGGATGAAATATTGGTGTATTGAGGGATAAAGACTGAGATGAACAACACTTGTTGACAGTGTTTGAAATCTTATTATATCATCTATTGTATTAAAAACTTTTAAAGTATTATTTTTGAATACAATTAATGTGATAACTTGGCCCTATATTCTCTAAAATTGGTGATTCTAGGTATCTAGAAATGATTTAGGTTGTTATCTCTTAGAAACCTAAAAATACTGTTCTTTGAGATATTCAATTTCATAAGGATGGATATTTATTATCAACATTTTGTTTTTGAATCTTCATTAATAACTTAATATATGATATATTTTAAAAGGAAATGTGTTCCATTTAATTGTATCATGGAATGACCAATGTATTTTGATGAACTTAAGGTTATCCTTACATCCGAACCAATTGTTATTTTGTCTGAATAAAGAAAAATGGTATGTGGTCTAATGTGATGCTTTAGGATCTCGGTTGGGATGTATTCTCATGATGGGTGATCAGTTTTTTGCTTATGGATGTTGTAAGTTATAGTTACATGATTAAAATTAACAGAAAATGTCTTGGAGTTAGATTTTATAGTTTATTCTTTGAAGAAATTACATCATTACCACTTTGGTGTGAAATTCACTTTTGTTTTCAGATCATAAGAGCATCAGACACATTTTCTCACTAAGGGATTTGAATCTGAGTCAAAGAAGGTGGATGAAGTATCTCCAAAGATTTGACTTTTACTTGATGTATACTTCATGTAAAGTAAATTCAGTGGAATATTAATTATGTTGAATGTCATATGATCAGTTGGAAAAAGAAGCTCTAGGTTAGTGGTAGTTGATATCAGTAATAGCCATCATGGACTTGGATTGTGAAGACCAAGTATGTGAAGTGTTTTTATTTCTAGTTTAATTTTTTCCTTATTTGGTTGAGATGGTAAAAAAGTATAGATTTCTAATTTATAATGTGTATTGATATGGTTGAAATACAATTGTGTGGATACCAGTAAGGGATGAAAGCTGGATGGGAGTTCATTTTTGAGGTTTTGAGGTTGAATGGTCAAACATATGGATTTTTAGGATCAAATTCTTCATGATTACAACTATTAGAGATGAGTTTTTTATCTAGGAATATTAATGATATATAATGAATTGAAAACATAGTTTTAGTGGGTTGGAATAAAAATGAAAGTGGCTAAGTTTGTTTCAATATGACTCACATGTCAACAGGTTATGTCAGAACACTGGTGACCAGCAGGTATGTTGCATCCATAGCCTAGTCCTATTTTCAAATGGGAGTAGATAACAATGGATTTTTTGAAATGTCTCCCAATGATGGTTTAGAAACATGATTCTATATAGATGATAGTGTATCAACTCACAAATTCATCCCACTTTATCCCTATTCTTGAATCTCATACAATGGAGGACTTGTCTAAAATATATATTTGAGAAGTTGTAACGATAAATAGAATACTAGTCTCGATAGTGAATGTTAGAGATCAAAGGTTTACATCTAATTTTTGGTAATCCATACAACACGCCCATTCAAATCATCTATAGATGGATGTAAAATATAAAAGGATGATAAAAATTATAGAAGATATGTTGTGGGCTTGGTTAATGAATAATTGGTGTTTTTTTGGAGGATCACATACCATTACTAGAGTTATCATATAACAATATTTATTTGGACTCAATATAAATGGATCCTGTTGAAGCATTATGTGGGTATCCTTTTCATTCTCCAATTTCTTGGTTAGAAATAGGTGAGATAGCTGGGACAATCCTTGTCCAAGAGACAATTAAAAAGATTCAGTAGATTATAAATTTGTTTGAGATGGATTATAGTCATTACATATAATATGTTTATCATCATAGATAATTGTCATTCAAGGTGAGTGATCATGTGTTATTAAGAATCTCTTCATGGATTTTTCATCAATGTTTTGGGAAGAATAGATAGTAATATCCTTGATACATAGGACATTTTGAGATATTTTAATGGGTTGGTGAGGTGGTATATTGGATGTATTTTCCACCATTATTTATTTGAGTGCATAATTTGTTTCATGTATCTCAGTTGAAAAAGTATCAGACTGATCCTGACCACGTGATTCGATGGGATCATGTAGGCCTAGATCCAGAATGCTTCATTGGTTTATATGATGGTAGTAATTGTATATGGGAAAGAGAAATTTGTGCATGGAAAAATCATTTCTCTAGTAATGGGTTTTTATCAACATGGTAAGATTCAGGAAGAAAATATGGAATAGGGGAAGTAAATCATTGAGAAATTTCTAAAATTAATTAAGGGAAATTGTGGGTTTTTACTTTAATTTGATGTAAAAGAAAAATCTGGGGATGATGTAGTACCCTCGGTTTCAAGTAAGTGACCCTTATTTGTATATTTCAAGTATGTAAAGTATTTGGGTGAGGTTTTGGAGGGTTTGAAAAAAATATGTAATGTTTTTTGGATTATAAAAAGGTGCACGGGTTGAGAAGGTTTTTTAGAAACCGTCTAATACCTCTATAAAACCATTTATGTAAAATAGAGTCTATTAGGTTAACACATAATTAGGTGAATGATTTGGCAAAACCGTGTTGCCACAATAAAAAAACCATTTGAATTTGGATATAGGTCTTCTACATTATTTACACATATTTTTTAACCCTTCTAGATAACTGTGTGATGTGCTTCTTGAGGTATGGTCCTATGCATGATTAGCAAACAATTTTCCTAATGGTGGGACCAAACCATGCACAAGCTAAATTTAAAATCCTAAAATTTATATCTCACTTTTTTTCACCTAAATTAATTTTTTTCCTCCATATTGATCTTAACACTTCTTTTTGTCCTTCTTGAGTTTGTTGAGACTTTTCTCTTCGATCCAAGAGTGATCCATTGGTAGATATTTGTTCATCATATAACAGATTTCATGGTAAATAGTAATTCATAGTGTTTTGTTGTTAGATATACTCTTCTTCCCTCTCTTATGTTCATAGGTATATTCCATTGGACAAATATCTATGATGCTTGATTCCATTCATGATGTGATATGGATGTGTTGATTCTAGGGAACAAGTTTGAAAGTTGGATTTTGGAGATTCAACATAATTTTGTTGATGGATAATTATAATTCTTCATTGTTTCCATCGTTTCCAAGGTAGTTCACTTCTATTTCAACTACTATTATTAGAACATGATGTCTTATTTTTAAATTGTTCAAATTTCTTGAAATTGATAGTGAAATTGATGTGAACATATTGGGAGAAAAATTCAATACTGATGGTTTTTGGAATTTTGGAATTTTTTTGAAAAGTGATTTTTTGAATTGTTTCAAAATAATGATTTTAAAATATTGGTTTTATTATATTCATATAAATATTATTTATTGAAATGTTTTTAATAAAAATATTTTTTAATGATATTTTTGATATGATTTGTTTGAAATTAATTTTTTTCATAATGGATGGTGTGTCTTAATATGTTTTAGGATGGATAGGGGTATGACTTCTCTGACATCATTAGTGAGATGGATAATGGTATGAACTTTCCCCCATAAAAATAGTATACAATGTAATGTCTTGGTGAAAGCCTTAACACTACTCAAAATTATAGGGAGTTCCAAGGTAAGATGCATGACAGGATTCATGGATATGTGGATTGAAATGGGTATGCCAAATTGGAATTTATGAAATGGTTTTAAAGTATTGACTGGTTGTTTTCAATAGAAATTGATTTGGTTTTGAAAAAATATTTTGGTATAATAATTGTTTTATATTAAATTATGAACTATTTCAAATTTTTTATATAAATTGTTTTATATAAATGTTCTAACATTATATATCATAGTGGATTAAGTAGGGATTTAATTTGGATAATACTTAATGTGTTTTATTACTGACCCCCTTCTTTTTCGTTTTGGTGCATTTGCAGATACTGTCTATTTTGACATAGGTTATGGAAAGGTTTCACATTTCTTTAGGGGTGCTTCAAGATATTTAGGAATGGATTGTGGAGTTGGAGCTGGGAGCATGGTGAGAGTTGTTTTGTCAGTTTCTTTGGAGTCTTTGAGTGTTATGGTTTAGTTTTCAGTTTATGTCCTCTAATAGTGCTTTTGGTATAGTTTCCTCATTCTATATTTCGGTATTACATTGAGTAATATTAAATTTTTATCATTCATGATATTTTTTTTGTTTTTTAGGGAATTTTTTGTTGTGATTGTTTTTATTTTAATATTGAAAATCACCCCCAATTGTGTTGAATCCCTGAGAATTTATCTCCAACCATCATCATCATGGGGATTTCACCTAAGGCCAAGTAGTATTTCCTCCAAACTCAAGACAATGATAAGGGTTAGTATGTTACAAGTGGTATCATATTGTTTCATCCTTGATTAATAAATGATATTAGTCTTGGTCCGTATATCATTCATTTGGTGAAATATCGTATTAGTTTTCGGTCTTGGTGTTGAAATTAACTCTTGTTTATTACTTTAGATTGGGGTGGTAGAAAGGAATAGAATCGTTAAGAATTGAAATTTATATCACAATTAGGTGTAGCTGACCTATTTATACACAACATCATGCTACCAGGGATCTGGGTAAAAAAGTGATTTGGAGACATTTAGATGAGTTTTCTCTCATTATAGTTGGTTTATCCAATGAGAAGATCATGACATGTAATGATTGAAATGAATTCCCACTTGGAGTGTGTATTTCATTTTGATTAATGATTTATTATTTCATTTAAAAATTTGGATTTTTTTAAAAAAATATAAATTGAAATGAAATGTGATATTTTTAAAACGCATGATATGAAAATTTGGTAAATTATTTGATATTCAAAATCATGTTAAAATTTTCAAAAACAGGTTAAAAACTAAAAGTGTGCAATTTTGGGAAGGGAATGCTGTGATAGTTGTGATATGGTAGAATTTTTAAATGTTAACTGTAGAGACCCGAAGCCTGATGTACATTGACATTACATTACTTTTGTGGAATACTTAGTACATAACAAAAACACCCACACAAGGACCGTAATAGTTTAGTGTCTTTGGAAACTCGGAACATAATCTTCAAATCGTGGTGAAAGATCTTCAATATCTACCATAAAGATCTTCCCTTTTTTACCTAAAACCTTTCTTTATATCCTGGGGAAAAGAAAACATAAAAAGGTGAGCTCAAATTCTCATTAAGGGTAAAAAAAAGAAAAATCAATCACATCATATTCATAAGAACATAACTTTTGGAAATCTTAACCTGCAAAAGAGGGCATAATTTCATAACATGGGAGAAATCATAGTAGTGAAATGAAATCCCAATAATCATAAATTAAAACATGAAACTTTGTGGCATTCACACATAATCATAAAGAATCATTTCTTGTTAGTCAAGACTCATTTCCAAGACTATCTTAGTGGACAAAGTCCCTTTCTGAACTGAGTCACCCTCGTTTCAGTCCTGTTTCACTGAACCGGTATAACCTACCGTTCCAGCCATGTCTATCTCATGAGATATAAAATCTTTACCCAATGCATTGGAGGGAGATATAGTTCCCACCCATCTTATAATGAATCCTTTCTTATGTGTGCCACATAATCATAAATCATATATCATCGCATAACACATGTAACAAAAATGGGATTCTTGAAACATCATGACATCATAAAACAAACCATATAAGGTAAATGACTTCATAAAAATAATTCCCTCACAACATAATCAAATCAATGTAATAATAGGGATAAAAACAGAACCCTTTATTATATTAGATGGAAAATAATTTTGATAAAACACTTGAACTCCATTCTTGAGGAAAATATCCTTTTTTCTTCAAAAACATTTTTCTTTTCTTAACATGTCATACAATTATAAACTAAAAGAAGTTGATTAAAAATGAACTTGAAAACTTATAAAGGAAGATTATTGGAAATAATGCTTTAAAAATCCATTCTTTTCGTATAAGTTAAAAAAACAATCTTCGTACTTTTTTTGGAAAAGTCAAAAAGTACCTCGTACGAAAAACGACACAAGATTCCTTTCATATTCTTTACTAAAAACTCACCAAAGGGTAAAATAGGATTTAAACAATTTTAGGTGAATGGAAATAATATTACATATTGAGGAAACATGGATGTGGATGATAAAATACACCCCAGTAAATTTCAAAGTATAAACAATCTCAGATAAAAATGAGATTGTGATATTTCCCCTTACCTTAGGTCTGATTTTCTTTGTACATGTCCGAAGCTCCTCTTCTTTGGAACGCCTCTTTGAATCGTCCACTTAGGGAACTAATATTTGTCTTTGAAGAAGACCATGACCTCTAGGATTATTCTAGGGAAGTGGAGAAGGTATTTTGGCAGGGTTTGGCCGAGCTTGAGTGCTCAATTTGGTGTGTGGAGGAGGGGGAGGAGGTGCCCTTTTATAAGGGAGGAGAGGGGCACCTTAGGAATATCTCAAAATATAATTTTATATTAAAGTAAAAATCGGTTTATAATGGTTCCAAAGGGTCTTATTTCGAAGTTAAAGTGGGGATGGGTCGAAATCCTATCATCCAATAGGATTTAGACAAGTTTAGGTTATTTTTTTTAACCTTATCAATTAGATTTAACTCTAAGTTAAATAATTTGACTTTTATCGTGTCTTTTTGTTTTCTTACACTATATGGTTAGTACACTTACTATAACATGCCAAACGAACCCCAAATTGTTCATTATTAATATATATATCCTTATCTAAGTCATTTGGTCGAACCTTAGATTTTTAGGAATAAAATAACAATTAATAATATAATATTTGATTTAAAAACTATTTTTTGTCAATTTTGAAACAATTTGATATATGATTTTTGTGAAAGTCATAACAGAATTATATGTTCGAACCAAGTTGATTAAATCAACAATAATATATCATAGTAACCTATAAAATTATTTGGATTCATAAAAAGTCTCAAATTACATTTATTTTGGTGTTTATAACATCAATTATGTCAATATTTCATTAATAAGATAATTACTGCATCATCATTGTGTCATAAATAAATTAAATTATTTAATGTCTAAAAATTATAAATAAAATACCATTATGTAGGAAATCTTTTTATCTTTCTAATGAATATTTATAGTCTAATTTATCTTATGTATAACCACATATTAAAAATGATTTACTTATTAAACTTTGATTTTAACTATTTTAACCCTTCTTTAAATAAATTAATAATAAATATCCTAATCTAATTCAAGTGGGCCTAAATGATAATATTTTACACTTAAGGTTGTTTTTGGTCGATATAAACTTTTCCAATAGGATTATGACATGTGTGAGGGTAATATTAATATCATTTTACCCTTAATTACCCTATTTACTTTTAACTGTGGTAAATAAATGTAAAAAGTTACTATTCACCAAAAAATATTTTCTTCTCATTGAACCACATTTTACTTACTGACATCAACCGTGTCTCTCGGATTTTTGAAATTCCATTCATAGAAGAGGTAAAATTAATATTTATGAAAAAATTAATTTTTTTAACTACCACTTAGTAGTTTCACTATTCATCAAAAAATTCAAGTTTTTCAGAAAAATGCCAAAAATTCACCCTAAGCTATAATTGGTATTCTGATTTAAAAAATGATTTCTATTTTACGAAATTCCCAACATATAAGTTTCATTAATTAATTTTATAATTAATTTCCGCTGTCACAACAAATAGCGTGTTTGTAAGAGATAATAACTATCAAAAGATTAACACTTGTTTATGTCTGTTGTAAATGTGAAATTACATCCAATGACCAACATTGTATTGAATTGTAAAAATATATTCTAAATATACTTTAAAACCACTCAAATTAATAATTTATCACTATTAATTATTTCGATCAAAAAAAGTTGTTTTTAATTAAAATTTAGTAATTTTCACTATTCATCAGAAAATAAAAGTTATCCGAAAAGTACCAAAATTTCACCATAGGCTAAATTCTATACTCCGAATCCAAAAATGATGTTCATTTTGAAAAATAAGATTTACAGAATTTCAAAAAGTGGTTATTACTATTCATAACCGCTAGTTTTAATAATATTTTAATAGCGTATCGTTGTTTAGTGAAATTCGGTATTGTGTATTACACACGCTGTCGAGGAAGTTCGCGATTGCGTGTAATGCAAGGCAAGTCAAGGATGTGTGTTGTGTAAGCTCCTTTTGGTGTAGCGTACAACACAAGACATTAAAAAAATTAAAAAGAATATTTTTCATAAAATCTCGGGCTTTACATTCTACCCCCCTTAAAATGAATTTCGCCCTCGAAATTCATGGGGGTTATAAATGGTTTACTATTCGAAAGTTTCTTTAATAGAAACCCACATCGTAAAAAAAGAATACCAAAAATTGGATTTAAAAACTAAAGTATGAAATGTAACGATTACCCAAATAAACTAATCACTGGGTTTCCACATAGGTGAAAATATGTATAGGGATGAGAAATCTAACCATCATGTTCTGATGGAGAGTGGTAGAGAACATGGATATGGAAAATCCAGTAATCACAAATCCATAGATTTGTGATGATATAAGGTACCATCTGATTTATCAGGTATAAGATCACTAGGACAACATTTTTGGTTTTCAAGTTCATTTCCCTAAAGTTGAAAATTTGAATTAGAATAAATACTTACTTTATTTTGGTACAATCTCACTGTTGTTCGTGCCTTGAACAATTTCCACTTCATCTCTTAAATAAATTATGTTGAATTTGTTATTCGTGAAGTGTTAGCAGATCATGTGATAGAATGACGGGTCATTCCATTTGTCTCAAACAAAAGGTTAGCAAAAATTATATACATAAGTCGATCTATAGTGAGATTAATCATATATGGTTCCTAAAATGGACTTATACTTCATATATCATACTGCTTAATATAATAAAACTAGTTTCTACTAAACAGGGACTTCCTGTAGGCCAGTGGTAGGCGATAAAGGCCAGTCGCACTTCGGTTGTGGGTTCGATTCCCACAGCCTTGTCCGAAGCGATGGGCTGTCGCCCGTCCTGCAGGTTGTCCTTTTTCTAAAACTACATTACTATAACATCCCACCAATAATATCGAAAAAAACTTCTATCCTTAAACAATACTCACTTATGTCCAACATAATCAATTTCAATCTTTAGGCTTATCCATAATACTGCAGTCCACTCTCATAACATAGTGAAAATGATTACCAGAGATTTAATACCATCGTTGATCCCGATATATCATAAGATATGTTTTGTTGGTCACATTCCAAACATTCAAAGGCCTTAATCATGTATTCTCTTGAAGAATGAATACCCATTGAACCTTAGTGAAAACATTAATACTGCCAAAAGTTAAATCTTTCCACATACCGAAATCCAAAAACTCTATATACTCAAACCATAATATAACCTTCTCCTTATATCAGTCATGAGCTCATGAATACTATCAAACATTTAATTTTCTTCTTATCCCTTCATTATGTGCATATAATCTACATTCCAAAAATATCTGAATAACCTTTCATGGATACTGGTAACATTAATCACACACTTTCAAAACTCAAGGAAAGACAATAGTGTAACAATCCTTAGATGTCTCTTTATTCCATAGTACCATGAGATTACTTATACAACATTACACATGATAAACATGTAATCATTCCACTACATTCTTAAACCATTAACGGAGCTTCAACAATTCTTTCATCTCACATATCAATTGTAGTCTCTTCATCATCATCCACATAAATACTACACATACGACCATACTGATTCTCTTCATTAGTCTTTCCCTTAGGACATTGGTTTGCATAATGCCCATACATTCCACATTTAAAACACTTAACCATTTTTTATGTCGTAGCAATACCATTATCCTCATCCATGGTGTTAACTGAACCTTTTCCGTTGCACTTACTTGCTTTGTGTCCTTCTTTTCCACACCCAAAGAATCTTCCAGTTCCCTTGAAACAATCTCCTTGATGCCTCTTCCCACATGATTTACATAGGGGAAATTGAACTTTCTTTCCTCTATGATCATCATGAAACTCCATCTTTCTCTTATTAGCCAAGTCAGGAAACTTACCAAATTTGAGTTTATTTATCATATTATGAGATTGATGATTCGGCATAATAATGATGGTTGGACTTTCAAATCCTATTTCATTTGGTTTCTCATGAATAATATCATTCCATTGTCCATAATATCCTCCATTATCGTGAATCATCTTGTTTCCAGCCATTTTCTAAAACCCAAAAAGAATAGTGTTAGAGGCAAAAATCATAATAAAGGGGGAGTAACTTTAATATCTAACATCTTAGGTTTAATCTAATATCGTTACCATAGTTCTAGAACTATATCCTATACGTATACGTATCCTTAGGGACATCCCTAGACATACCTTAGAAATATCTCTAGGGATCTCACTAACATTTTCGCATCCTAGTTTCCAAAGGTTGACTAAACCTTTCCTCTGATACCAACTGTAGAGACCCGAAGCCTGATGTACATTGAAATTACATTACTTTTGCGGAATACTTAGTACATAAAAAAACACACACACAAGGACCGTAATAGTTTAGTGTCTTTGGAAACTCGGAACGTAATCTTCTAATCGTGGTGAAAGATCTTCAATATCTCCCATAAAGATCTTCCCTTTTTTTTTACATAAAACCTTTCTTTATATCCTGGGGAAAAGAAAACATAAAAGGGTGAGCTCAAATGCTTAGTAAGGGTAAATAAAAGAAAAATCAATCACATCATATTCATAAGAACATAACTTTTGGAAATCTTAACCTGCAAAAGAGGGCATATTTTCATAACATGGGATAAATCATAGTAGTGAAATGAAATCCCAATAATCATAAATTAAAACATGAAACTTTGTGGAATTCACACATAATCATAAAGAATCATTTCTTTTTTCAAGACTCATTGCCAAGACTATCTTAGTGGACAAAGTCCCTTTCTGAACTGAGTCACCCTCGTTTCAGTCATGTTTCACGGAACCGGTATAACCTACCGTTCTAGCCATGTCTATCTCATGAGATATAAAATCTTTACCCAATGCATTGGAGGGAGATATAGGTCCCACCCATCTTATAATGAATCCTTTCTTATGTGTGCCACATAATCATAAATCATACATCATCGCATAACACATGTAACAAAAATGGGATTCTTGAAACATCATGACATCATAAAACAAACCATATAAGGTAAATGACTTCATAAAAATAATTCCCTCACAACATAATCAAATAAATGTAATAATAGGGATAAAAACAGAACCCTTTATTATCTTAGATGGAAAATAATTTTGATAAAACACTTGAACTCCATTCTTGAGTAAAATATCCTTTCTTCTTCAAAAACATTTTTCTTTTCTTAACATGTCATACAATTATAAACTAAAAGAAGTTGATTAAAAATAAACTTGAAAACTTATAAAGGAAGATTCTTGGAAATAATGTTTTAAAAATACATTCTTGTCGTATAAGTTAAAAAAACAATCTTCATACTTTTGTCAGAAATGTAAAAAAGTACCTCGTACGAAAAACGACAAAAGATTCCTTTCATATTCTTTACTAAAAACTCACCAAAGGGTAAAATAGGATTTAAACAATTGTAGGTGAATGGAAATAATATTACATATTGAGGAAACATGGATGTGGATGATAAAATACACCCCAGTAAATTTCAATGTATAAACAATCTCAGATAAAAATGAGATTGTGATATTTCCCCTTACCTTAGGTCCGATTTGCTTTGTACATGTCCGAAGCTCTTCTTCTTTGGAACGCCTCTTTGAATCCTCCACTTAGGGAACTAAGATTGGTCTTTGAAGAAGACCAGGACCTCTAGGATTATTCTAGGGAAGTGGAGAAGGGATTTTGGTAGGGGTTGGCCGAGCTTGAGTGCTCAATTTGGTGTGTGGAGGAGGGGGAGGAGGTGCCCTTTTATAAGGGAGGAGAGGGGCACCTTAGGAATATCTCAAAATATTATTTTATATTAAAGTAAAAATCGGTTTATAATGGTTCCAAAGGGTCTTATTTCGAATCTAAAGTGGGTATGGGTCGAAATCCTATCATCCAATAGGATTTAGACAAGTTTAGGTAATTTTGTTAACCTTATCAATTAGATTTAACTCTACGTTAAATAATTTAACATTTATCGTGTCTTTTTGTTTTCTTACACTATATGGTTAATACACTTACTATAACATGCAAAACGAACCCCAAATTGTTTATTATTAAAATATATATCCTTATCTATGTTATTTTGCCAAACCGTATATTTTTAGGAATAATATAACAATTAATAATATTATATTTTATTTAAAAACTATTTTGTGTCAATTTTGACACTATTTGATATATGATTTTTGTGAAAGTCATAACAGAATTATATGTTCGAACCATGTTGATTAAATCAACACTAATATATCATAGTAACCTATAAAATTAGTGGGATTCATAAAAAGTCTCAAATTACATTTATTTTGGTGTTTATAACATCAATTATGTCAATATTTCATTAATAAGATAATTACTTCATCATCATTGTGTAATAAATAAATTAAATTATTTAATGTCTAAAAATTATAAATAAAATACCATTATGTAGGAAATTTTCTTATCTTTCTAATGAATACTTATAGTCGAATTTATCTTATGTATAACCCCATATTAAAAATTATTTACTTATTAAACTTTTATTTTAACTATTTTAACCCTTCCTTAAATAAATTAATAATAAATGTCCTAATCTAATCCAAGTGGGCCTAAATGATAATATTTTACACTTAGGTTGTTTTTGGTCGATATACACTTGTACAATAGGATTATGACATGTTTCAGGGTAATATTAATATCATTTTTACCCTTAATTACCCTATTTACTTTTAACCGTGGTAAATAAAAGTAAAAAGTTACTATTCACCAAAAATTATTTTCATCTCATTGAACCATATTTTACTTACTGACATCAACCGTGTCTCTCGGATTTTTGAAATTCTATTCACAGAAGCGGTAAAATTAAGATTTATGAAAAAATTAATTTTTTTAACTACTACTTAGTAGTTTCACTATTCATCAAAAATTGAAGTTTTTCAGAAAAATGCCAAAATTTCACCCTAAGCTATAATTGATATTCTGAATTCAAAAATGATTTCTATTTTACGAAATTCACAACATATAAGTTTCATTAATTAATTTTATAATTAATTTCCGCTGTCACAACAAATAGCGTGTTTTTAAGAGATAATAACTATCAAAAGATTAACACTTGTTTATGTCTGGTGTAAATGTCAAATTTCATCCAATGACCAACATTGTATTGAATTGTAAAAATATATTCTAAATATACTTTAAAACCACTAAAATTAATAATTTATCACTATTAATTATTTCGATCAAAAAAAGTTGTTTTTAATTAAAATTTAGTAATTTTCACTATTCATCAGAAAATAAAAGTTATCCGAAAAGTACCAAAATTTCACCTTAGGCTAAATTCGATACTCCGAATCCAAAAATGAAGTTCATTTTGAAAAATAAGATTTACAGAATTTCAAAAAGTGGTTATTACTATTCATAACGGCTTGTTTTAATAATATTTTAATAGCATATCGTTGTTTAGTGAAACTCGGTATTGCGTATTACACACGCTATCAAGGAAGGTCGTGATTGCGTGTAATGAAAGTCAAGTCAAGGATGTGTGTTGTGCAAGCTCCTTTTGGTGTAGCGTACAACACAAGACATTAAAAAAATTAAAAAAATATTTTTCATAAAATCTCGGGCTGTTATATTAATCCTTTAATTACTATAGTGTGAGACATATGTAATATTTTTCTTTGTTATAGAAAATGGAAGCAAGTGGGAATTTTTGAAACCAACCAGAAGAGGATGTTGAGAATGTGGTTGCACCTAGGCCACGGGTGGACCAATATTTGGTTTAGAGTATAGTATAATCCTTTCAGGCTATTGATAAGGTAAATGAATGGATAAACAAAGGAAAGTGGGTCATTCAATTTAGTTCTAGATGTAGAATCCACTCGTCTTTTAGGATGATTTGGATCTTGAGAAATAAAAATTGTGGATGAATAGGATAAATCGAATCATTGATTTCATAAGCACCCCCACAGATCTGAAAGTCATGTTATAGATACCCTTCATGTTAGTGGTGGGATTTAGCAGTTCTGGATAAATTAGGTCAAGGAATTACATGTCTGGATTTTGAATAATTTTTCAACAAACGATTTTATCCTCACACTTTTAAAATTTCAATAATGACATACATTTTCAGTTTGATGAAACAGAATATATCGGTGACAAATTATGTGGCTATGTTTATGAATTTATCCTCTTTTCACCGGAAGTATCTACTAGTGCATCTTTGAAGGCACACTTTATTGAATCAGGGCTGATATAAGAGATTCCCTCAAAAAGTACCTCTCTCAATATAATGCATTATATAGAAATATTCAATAGTGTGAAAATGGTAGAAAGGGACATATAAGGAGATATGAGTGGAGAGAGCATGTTTATACCTACCAAAAGTGGTGGAACAATAATGTCGAGAACAAGTGGAGGAGGGACACCTATTACCAAAGTACCTGGATGAGACAAAATCAGACTACTGGTTTAGTGAATCTTCCAAAAAAACCAAAGTCCAATATTGGATGTTTTTAATGTTTTCATTCAACCAAATGAAGCGTTATTTTATTGGACCTCTTGTAGAATACTACAATTGCAACCATATCTTCAATCTTCAGTTCTATTATCACAGTTCTCCAAGGTTGGGTGTTCATGACACAATGTAGATGTCATAAGCTTCAACAAGACGAGGGAAGAAGAACTGACTGAGCCATGGTGATTCTAGGAATACCATGAATCCTTAGGAAGGGAAATGTAAATGAAGAGATAAAGAAAAAAGTAAGGTGAACAAGTAGTTATATGGATATGAGAAAGTTAATGTGGATAATCAATATGAACTATAAATAGTGATAGGTATGATTCTTTTTAAATTTACCCTTATGAATGATTTTTTTATACAAGTTCATCCCATAACATTACTTATTCTCATGTTATTGATCTCTGTGTAAAAATTTTGAGATAATTTATTATTTTCAGAACATCAAAATCCTCTTAGTCAAAGAGAACGTTGATCCTTTGGGTACAAATAATGTTCTATAACTATTTATGAAGCAGAGATGATATAGGATTTTACTGTACATGAGATAGATGTCTATGAAATAATTTGCGGTATGGAATGGTGGACAATTGCTAAGGCTCGCATCGATTTTTATACACAAAATTTTATTTTTATGACTGATGATAACATTGAGGATCTCATTAGAGGAGACCAGAATGTAAAGGCAGGTACAATGGGCTTGTTAGCACTAGATGTTAGAATGATCTCATAACTGTTGAAAACGTTGAGTTTGGAATCCATAGAACATATCAAATATAGTATTTCTCTTGATCTTATTTATCACTTTCATGATTTCTTTTCCAATAATTTATCAAGTTTTCCACCCATATGAGGATTGGAGTTTATGACTAATCACATTATGGGGACTAATACTATTACCCTTCCATTCTACCAGATAGCCCCAAAATAAAAAATGGAATTGGAATTGAATATATAATATCTATAAGGTAAAGTGGTCATTCATCCAAGAACATATCTTTGGGTAGAAATAATCTTGTTTGTCAAAAAGATAGATGGAACTCTTTAGCATTGTGTGAATTATGATATGTTTAACAAATTTACAATAAAGAATCAGGATCCACTTACATGCATTTATGGTCCATTAGATCAATATATGAGATCCTAGTGGTTATCTAAAATTGACTTTCAATCATCACATCACCAATTTTAGGTTTAGAAAGAGGATATTCCAAAAAAAGCATTCAAAAGTTGATATGGACATTATGTGTATGTTGTTATGCCTCACAATCTTATGAATTCACCAATATTCTTCATAGAACTGATAAATCAGTTATTTCAAAGCTATATGTATTATGTTGTGGTGGTTTTTATAGAAAACATATTTCTGTACTCAAGGATAGGGACTGAGCATGTAAAAAACATGGCGAAGATGTTTGGAATCTTAAGAAATCTTAGATTGTATCCCAAAATTTTAAAGTGGTATTTTTTGATACAATAAGTAATTTTTTTGGCCTTTGTGATCTATAAAGGATTTTTTTCCACGGATATAGAAAATATTGAGTTTTTTATCTCTTTGAAACTACTAAAGACTATATTTGAGATACACATTCACTTTGGCCTATCTTGTTATTATTGATGTTTTACTAATGAATTCTCATTCCTATTTTAACCTACAAAATCATTAACAAGGAATGATGTTCCATTCCAATAGAAAGAGTAATTTCATAAGTCATTACAAGATCATAAATTTCACATTAAAATCGAACAAATCTTGATTTGTTTTCGAATCAGGACATGGGTATTGGTGTGATGTTATTTTTTCAGATCTTGATTGGGATGTGTTCTCATGTAGGGAGATCATATTGTTGCTTATGGCTCATTGAAGTTGTATTTTCATAAGAAAAATTCCGAAACATAGGACATTGAGTTAGCTATCATAGTTCATGAAATTAAGAAATAGAGTCATTAACTTTTGGTGATAAATTCACCTTGTTTATAGATCATAAGAGCTTGAGGCATATTTTATAACAATATGTTTTGAAATTGAGTTAACGAATATGGATAGAGTATCTGTAAATATTTTTCATTGACATGATGTATACACCAGAAAAAGGAAATTCAATGGTATATTCATTAAAAAATAATTCATAATGTTAGTTGGAAAAAGTACCTTCATATTGGTGGAAGTTTATGTTAATGATAATCAGCATGGGCTTGGACTGTGAAGACTGATTTGGTGAAATAATTTTATTTCCATTTTATATTATTCCTGATAAGGTTAGGATGGTAAAAAAGAGAAAAAATATAAATTAGAATGTGTTTCAATAAGTTCTAAACTCAATGGACGGGAGATCATTGAGGGATTGAAGCTATATTAGATATCAATTATATAGTTTTGAGGTCTGAAGGTTGTACCTTTGACTTATTAGGAACTACTTATCCATTCTTACAACTATTTGAGAGTGGATATTCATCCAGGAATATAGAATATGTATAAGGAATTGAAAACATAGTTTTGGTGGGTCGGAATGAAAAGGAAGGTGTCTATGTTTTTTTTCATTATTTCTCACCTTTCTGCAAGTTAAGGTAGAGCATCAGGGACCATCGGGTATTACGTAGTCCTCACCAATTCCTATTTATAAATAATAGTAGATGGATTTGGATTTTTGAACCAGCTTCCCCAGGAAAATTTAGAAACATGATTCCATTTGGGTGATAGTGGATTGAATCACAATGTCTGTCCATTTCATCCCTATTCAGGAGCTTCATATGGTGGAGGACTTGTTTGAAGTCTATATTCGATAAGCTGTAAGGATACAAGGTGTACAAGTTTCGATATTGTTAGAAAAAGAACCTATGTTTACATCTCATTTTTGGAAATCCTTAAAACAATATCTTATGAATTAGTTGACCATGATTATGTAATATCATCGATAGATGGGTGAAAATTCCAATAGGATTATACAAACATTATAGGCATGCTTTGGTCTTCTGTAATGGATTTTGGTGGCTCATAGGAGGAGCACAAACTATTGGTTGGGTTTTCATACAAAAATATGTATCAAGCCTCGATATATATGGCTCCTTTTGAATTATTGTATGGATATCCTTGTCATTATCTACATTTTTGAATGGAAACAGGTTTTAAATCACTGGTAGACTTGAGCTTTTTCCAAGACACAAAAGGAAAATTTTAGTTGATTAGGAAATAGGTATATATAGATTATATTGGTCAAAAATCATTTGTCAAACATCATTTACGAACGTTGTCATATGAGATGAGTGATCATGTGTTATTTTTAAACTCTTTAAGGCTTGGGCATCATCAATTTGGAAAGAAGGAATGTAATATCCTTGATACATAGGTCCATTTGAGATACTTTAATGGGTTGGTGAAGTGAAATATCAATTCTATTTTACAACATGGTTTAGTGCAGTGTATAATGTGTTTCATGTATCCCACCTAAAAATGTATCATCGTAAACCTTAATATGTGATTATATGGGATCACATTGACCTACAATTTGATTCTCCCTCGACTCATATGCCTGCAAGAATTGTAGATTATAAAGAGAATGTATTGCATGAAAAAAGAATCACTCTAGTTTGGGTTTTTAGTAACATGGTTGGATTTTGTAAGAAACCTTGGAATGAGAGAAATAAATGATCAAATAATGGCCTGAACACTTTTTGGGAATTTTGGTTTTCTCCATTCATATGATGGAAAGACAAATTTTGGTGATAATGTTGCGCACTCAGTTTCAAGTAAGCAACTGTTCCATATGTATTGTATGTATGATAAGTGTTTTAGTGAATTTTGGTGTTGATTAGTGGACTTTTTGAATGATTTTTACAAATTTTATGAAGCTTCAAGGTTTTTGAATGGTTACTAGAAACTATTCAACACCTCCATGAAACTGTGCAAGTGAAACTGATGCTACTAGGTTTGTTTACTGTTGGGTGAACAGTTTGGCCAAAACCGGTGACATCCTAAGAAAAAGCCGATGAAGAGGGAAAGAGGGATTCTGAATGACTGGAAAATGGATTTTATAACCGTGAGAGATAAACATATCAGGTTCTTCTTGAGGATAAGTCTAGTGAATGCCTAGCACATAGTTTGCCTAACCATGTAACCTAACCAGACACAGTTAAAATTTTAGATCACAAGACGTAGATCTCAATTGGTTTTCCCCCTAAACCACTTCTTTTCCCTCTATTTCAACCCTAGAATATTTTTTCTTCCTACCAAAGGCTGTGGATACTTTTACCTTTTCTCTTAAATAGATCCGATTGTAAATCTTTGTGTATCGAAGGATGCATTTCTTGGTAAGTCCCTGTTCTTGGTTGTTTTCATAGATATAATCTTCTTCCCTATCATGGATTCCTATAACTACTCTTTTTTAGAATGAAATATGATGGGTTATTCTAATCATGATGATATATGGATGTGTTAATACTAAGGAATGAGATCTAAGTCTCGTTTTTTGGAGATTAAACCTGGTTTTCTTGATGAATAATTGTCATACTTTATTTTTCCATAGTTTCCAAGGTAGCTGGAATCTCCATCAACTCCAATTATTATAACATGAAGTTTTTGTTTTAATTTTTTAAAATGTCTTGAAATTAATTTTGAAATTGATGTGAAAACATGTTAGAAACATTATTGATGGTTTTTTGAATTTTTTAATTATTTGAAAAAGTGATTTGTTGAATGATTTTAAAATGTTGTTTTTAAAATAATGGTCAGTTTGATTCATGGAATAATTATTTCTATAATGGTTTTTAATAAAAAGATTATTTTGCTAATTTTTTTTGAATGTTTGGTTTTGAATTGATTTTTGGCATAATGTATGGTGTGGGTTCATGTTCATTTAGAAAAATAAGGGTATGAAGTTACCCCCATCTTTTTTGGGATGGAATATGTTATGAACTTCCCTACATCAATATAGTTCACCAAGCGATGGCTTGGTGAAATGATGAATCACCGACCATAATTATAGGAATTTACATGGTTTCATATGTGGATAAGTGGATTAGATTGGGAACACTATAATGAAATTTCTTAAATGGTATTAGAGTATTGTTTGGTTTCCTTCCATGGAAATGGATTTGGATTAGAAATATTGTTTTTGGTATAACAATTATTTTGTATTATGATATAAAATAATTCAATTTTTTATATAAGTTGTGTTATATACAGGTTATAACTTGTTATGCCATAGTGTAATTAGTAATGAAGTCAATTGGGAAAAAATTACTAAGAATCATTATTCACCAATTGCTTGTCACATTGGTGTCTTTGTTGATGTTGTGTATCAGGACATAGCTAATGGAAGGGTTTCAAATTTCATTAGTGTTTATTCGTGAGATTTGGACATGGATTTTGCAATTGGATCATGGATCATGTTATCATTTTTTTGTCTCGATGTCTTTGGTGTTATTGAAGACATCAGGCAATGTAAGGGTTGTGATCTAGAGATTGGTGGGTATCATTTTCCAAGGGATCTGTTTTTCTTAGGTATTTTAGGTTTTGACCAAATCTTGTGAATGGATTGGTTGGTGTTTTATGAAGCCCATATCGACTGTTAACGATGTCACATAATTTTTACATCTCTTGATGTGAGCAGTTACATCCTTCGAGGTGAGTGGGATACTCAAGTGGGCTGCACAGGGCTGCTACGCCAATAATTGGGAGAACTCACTGCCCAAGTGACATGCCTTATATTAGATAATGCAGTGAAAGGTTATCCATTATTTCTTTTTGTTGTGGACCGGTTTTAGGATGTGTTTCCTATGGACTTCTTGGGGTTACCACCAGAGAGATATTTTTATTTCACTATCGAATTGTTTCTAGAAGTAGATCAAGTTTCTAATCCACCTTATCTAATAGAACTAGCAGAGCTCCAAGAACTGAAGATTTAGTTATAGGAATTGTATTATAAGGTGTTTATGCATCCTAGTACATCACCTTGGGGATCTATAGTGCTATTTTATAAGAAGGCTTACCGACCATTAAGGCTTTGTGTTGATTATTGGAAGATGAACCAGATGAATATTAAGAACTGATACCCTATTCCAAGAATTGATGACATTTTTTATTAGCATAGAGGTGACTTAGTGTTTTCCAAGATCATTTTGAGATCGAGATTCCATCAATTTAGTGGGAGACCTTCTTACATACCCCATACGACTTTTCGTAGCAGGTTTGGGTTTTATGAATTCTTGTTAATGTCGTTTGGTTTGGAAAACGTACCGGAATTTTTCATGGCCTTGATTTACCAGATATTCCACCCATATCTAGATTAGTTTGTAGTTATGTTCATTATTTACATCTTGGTGAACTCTAGAACTCATGAAGATAATTCCAAATATATTGACGTCATCTTGATTACACTAAAGAGAATAGGCTTTGTGCCAAGATTTCAAAATGCCAGTTTTGGATTTAAGAGGTGCACATTCTGGGACACATTATCTCTGAATCAAGTGTATCAGTGGATCCAGAAAAGGTGCAGGTTTTGGTTTATTTGGACCAGCCTAAGAACTTCTCTAATATATGGAGTTTTCTCGGTTTGGCTGGTAATCACTCGAGGATTATTAGAGACTACTCTCGTTTGGTTGCATAGATCAAATACCTAACTAAGAGGGGGTTAAGGAATATTGGTTAGAGGCTTGTGAGAATGGTTTTCAGGAGTTGAAGAAGTGGTTGACAATGGATCGATTTTGATCTTACCGGAACTAGGTAAGAGGTACACCTTTTCTGCGATTTGTATGGTGTGGTACTTGGGGAAGTTTTGATGAGGGATGATCGAGTTGTATTATATGGGCTGAGACAGTTAATGCCACATGAAAGGAATTATCTTACTCATGATAAGGATCTACCTATTGTGGTCCATGAATTAAACTTTTCGCATAATTACTTATTGGGAGAGCCATTAACATTGTTTACTACCATAAAAGTCTCCAATAAGTCTTATCCTAATGGTATTTGTATCATTCAAAGTGGCAATGGGTTGAGTACCTACAATATTTTGATTTTAAATTGGGTTACATACTAGGGAAGGGGAATAGTTCCACTGATGCTCTGAGCCGGAACACTCAAAATCAGGTATATCAAGAATCCAGTTCCAAGTGGGTGATGATGGCCAAGTTTGCTAAAATTCATTTGGTGGTGGAAGATGGGCACAGGAAAATAACCCTTGCATTATTATCAATTGATTCTATGATTTGGAGAAAATGGAAAGAGAGTCAGATGGTGGATCATGAGTGTTTGGCTCTAAAGGAAAGTATTAAAGGTGGGGAGTGAACTTCTAGTTGGACTTTCAGTGCTGATGGAGTTTCTTATGTTCATGGTAATGTTGTGGTGATGAAAAATGTATGAGAGGAGCTGATGTGCGAGTTCCATGGGTCAAAGTGTGAAGTGCATCAGGGTTTGACTAAGATGTACTGCAATCTTCGTATATAGTTTTGGTGGCCAGGAATGAAGAAAGAAGTTGCGAGTTTTTTGGCATGATGCCTCAGCTTTCAGTAGGTGAAGAAGGAATATCAGCATCCATGTAGGTTGTTATAGTAATTGTCTATTCTAGAGTGGAAGTGGAATGAATTCATGATGTACTTCATGGTGGATCTGCCACGTAAACCTTGTAATAATGATACAATTTGGGTGGTGGTAGATCAGCTGACCAATGTGGCCCATTTATTTCCAATTCAGGAGACCATAATATCAACCATTATGGGGAACTATATGTTTAAGAAATTGTATTGTTTCAGGGTGTACCAGGAACCGTATTTCATATCATGATCCATGTTTCACTGGGTTCTTCTAGCAGGGACTACAAAAGGCACTAGGTACCTAGGTGTTTTTTGTATGGCTTACCACCCACAAACTAACAAGCAGTCAGAGCATATAATTCATGAATTATAAGTATTGTTTGGAGCATGGCTTCTATATTTCGGTGGTTCATGGGAGAATCACTTATCACTGGTTGAGTTTTCATACTATAATAGTTTTCAACCAACAATTTAGATGGCACCTTTTTAGGAACTTTAAATAACTCCGTGTATATCACCAATTTGTTGGTCAGTGGCCAGAGAGTCTGAGCTGTTAGGATCGAGTCTTGGGAAGACGACGTTAGAGAAGGTTCATTTGATTCAAAATAGTATGGAAAAAACATCTATTAGGAAGAATTATTATACATATCAGTGTCGTAGACCTCTTGAGTTCATGGTGGGTGATAGTGTGTTTCTTCGGGTGTCTCTAAGTTTGGATCACCATCGAATTCAGAAGCAGGGAAAGTTTGTGCCTAGATATGTGGGGCCATTTGAGATCGTGGAGATGATTAGGTCGGTGGTTTACTGATTAGATCTTCAACAGTGTCATATTGGGATGCATGATGTTTTACATGTTTCATAACTCTGACGGTATCATCCTGATCCATCTCATGTGATAAAGTCCAAGGTTGTCAATCTTGAAGTTGATGCTTCCTTTGAGGAGAACCTGATTTGTATTGTGGATCATAGTGAGAATGTTTTATGGGGAAAGGTTCTTCCCTTGGTTTGTGTTCTATGGTAGAATGGGAACATTCTTGAGGAAACATTTGAGTAGGAGTTTGATGTGCAGTACCAGTGGCCTGACCTCTTTGATTCATAAAACCGACGATGCTTGGATGGAGCGGCCTGAAGATGGGTCGTTATATGGTGGGGAGGTTGTATGGTCCCAAATATCTCTATAAGGTATTTTTTAATTACGTTTTAGTTTAAACCATTTATATTTGTCAATTAAGTGTTTTAACAAGTTAATAAGAAGGCTCAGGGGTGTTCTGGGTGTTCGAGACTCAAAAGAGGAAGAACAAGGGGGTTCTGGGCATGTTGTGCTTTTTTTAAAGGTTGTGGCCGAAGGCTCAATTTATTATTTAAAACAAATACCTCTTTAGACTGGGTAGAGGGAGACCCATTACATAGCCCTAAGGCCCAAGGCTAAGTGGTATGAATACAAGGCTTGAAAGCCTATAATCCTCAATCTATTATTTAATGAAAAGACCTCTTTATAATGGGAAGTTGCACAATTTGGGCACAGTTTGTGCAAACCGTGTGTAATTACTATAAAACAATGTGAAAGAGGGTTTTTTCATACAGTAGCATCCACACGTTTTTTGCATGGTTTGGAAAACTGTGTGGGTAAACTATGCAAGGGGATATTTTGGGATAGAAGCATCTGCACTATTTGGGCATTGCTTGGAAAATTGTGCAGGTGAACCATGCGACCCAGAAACATTTAAAAATTTACAAAAAATCTACTACAAGATTGTCATAACCAAATCGACATTTCCTCCTTTATTTATCCTTTGGACCCTAGGAACAGACCAATTTTTCCTAGAGCTTATAAGGTACGATCTACATTATTTTAGGGTTGATTGTAGGGTTGTTGGTTTCAGATTGAAGATCCATGTAAAGAAAAACCCCTCTTTGATTCATTTTATTGATTTTGGTTGGTATCTTCCTCTTGTCTTCATCCAAATCTCTCAAACCTTATTTTTAGGTGAAGTTTAGTTTAAGGCTTCAAGGGTTGGTCGAATCAAGATCTAAATCATCGGTTGAGAGTGTGTTCGCCAACAGATTCCAGGAAAGTGGTCTACATGTTATATCCCTTGGTTTTTGAGTAGATTTGTACATGTAGGGTTTTTATTCTTACCCTCATTTGATGATTTCATGGTGAAATTGACATGATGTGATGTTGTGGGTGTATAAATGGCTAATTGAAAACATCTTGATCTCCATGTGATGCAAGGAGGATGACTTGACCAAATTAGGTCCACCTATGGGGTGTGCTGAAATTTCCTGAACAAAGAGTTAGGTAAGTATGTGTAAGGGAGTTGTGTGATAACATATAGCATGTGATGAATGCGACAATATGCTTTAAGGATGTCCAATTGGTGTTTAATAATAAACTTAGGTTGTGTAATGGCCTAACGTTGTTTGGTTTGCATGGAAATGGGTAAAACGAATTAATGGGAAAATGATAGGGGAATAGCTTATTACTTGAATATGTTTAGTGAGGTGGGAATGTAAAATGGGACTGAGGATAAAGGTGTAACACCCCAAGCTTCAACGGTACGCTTCTCCTTCAATAATAAAATTGCTTGCATTGTACGCAAGTTCGAGATTCTAACACACCATGACCAATCAAAGTAGCAGTTATGAATAGTAATACTCACTTTTTGAAATTTTATAAATTTTATATTTCAAAATGGACTTCATTTTAGTAATTGGAATATCTAAATTATCCTAAGTTGATTTTTTTTGTAATTTTCTAAGAACTTACAATTTTCTACTAATAGAGAAAATACTTAAAAACAAATATTTTAATAAAAATAATTTATAGGGATAAATTATACTATTGATTGGTTTTAAAGTATAATAATAATATATTTTTTCCATTTTATCCAATTGTGGTCATTAGAATTAATTTCACTTTGAAATTGGACACAAACAATTGTCAATCTTTTGATATATATTGTTTCTTAAAAACACTCTATTTGTTATGACAACGGGAATTAATTATTAAATTAATTAATTCAACTTATATGTTTTAAATTTTTTAAAATAGTCATCATTTTTGAATTAGGAATATCAAATATAGCTTGGGGTTAATTTTTGGTATTTTTCTGAAAAACATCAATTTTTATGAATAGTGAAACCACTAAGTGTTAGTTAAAAAACTAATTTTTCGTTTAAATGAATCTTTACCACTTCTGTGAATTGAATTTCAAAAATCCGACATACATGGTTGTCATTAGTAGGTAAAATTTGGTTCAATGGGATGAAAATAATTTTTAGTGAATAGTAACTTTTAAGTTTTATTAATCGTGATTAAAGGTAATTTGTATAATTTAAGGTAAATATTATGTCATAATAATATGAAATTACCATTAAACATGTCCTACCCTTATTGGATGAGTCACGGTCGACCAATAAAATCCATGGTTCAACTTGGCGACCACATGGAGCCACTTGGGTAAGAACATGACATTAATAACCTTTTATTTTAAGTAAAAATAAAATTGTCACAAACATGTGCTGTTTTACTAGAAAAATTATTACATGGGGTTATATAAGTTAACACTTCAACTATAAATATTCATTGGAATTCTAAAAATATTTCCTACATCATGGTAATTTTTTTTATAATTTTTAGGTATTAAATAAATAAATTTATTTATGACACCATGATGATGTAGCGATTACCTTATTAATGAACAATTTAAATAAAATGAAATGATAAGGCAAAATCTAAGACTTAAACTTGTCTAAAACCTATTGGATGGGTATATTTCGAACCCTTATCACCTTATCCTCTAAATATTTCATTTTGGGGCCTTTAAAATCCGAAAATAATTTCATAATAAAGTAACATTTCCTGACTTTCCAAAAGATCCCCTCCTCTCCTCTTATAAAAGGCCCTCACCTCTAACACCTTATTCACACCATCAAATCATTTTAGCTCGGCCAACCTCTACTCAAATACCCTCTAAATATTCCTCCCTTCATCCAAGAATCCTCACTTTGGGCAGAATTCTTCCCAAGGAATCCTTTCGCTCAAATCAAAAAGAGTTACCCGATTTTAATGGTAATGTCTTCTCTTATGTTGTTTTGTTTTATTTTTCTTCTCTATCCCCCTAAAATATTTTTATTCATTTCTTTTGTAAAAACACCAGTATCCTAAATATACTTGGATGTTCTTATGAGATGGATTTTATTTACACTTACACACACCTTCGTCTATTGGTTAAAGAACATACTGTTTCTGTGGGTGGCGAATTACTGCCTCACGGAACAATGATTGTTCGATCTTTTTTTAACACCTCTCAGGGTGGAAATTATGATGACACTATTTTTATATATGATATATATTATGTTTATATTTTCCTTATGCTTTTGTATTATTTATTTATGTAATAACTTTATGATTTTCATTATGGGTAAACACGATAATTTCATTTTAGGAAGTGCGGACTACCACCCCCTCAAAGTGATTTGAATCGTTAATGACATATGTGTTATGTATAAAAGATGGAGTAAATGATATTATATATGATATTATAATATAATTATAATATACCTTTATGTCATTATGACTTCATTCCATTAAATATGAAATAGAAATGAAAGTAGCGTTCATGGGTACGTACGGCTTACCATGTCCATGAATGGTGCATTTCATTTCATACCTCTAAATGTTATGTAATATTATAAATGCATGTATATACTGGATATATATGATATATATGATATCTACATCATTAATATAATTCTGAGTATAGTGTATATTTTACCACATGAACAACTTGTAATTATAAGATGTTTATTTTTGACTAAAGTACCAAAGATTGACAAAATGACCGTTATTAACATCAATAATTACATAATGTTCATAAAATGGAAATAAGTGATATAAAAGGAATAATGAACTTGAAAAATGTTCTTAAGAAAGTATAAATTAACTCTAGTTTATTATTCAGGGTATTAAAGAACGATCGAGTCAAGTCAGACATGAGGTAAGGGACTTCGTCTCAATCTCCTTTTATTGAGGCATATTTTGTTTTATACACAACTTTCCTTTATACGGTGTATAAAACCCTTTTACTTTTACTTTTATTCAAAATTAATCTTTTTATATGAAGTTTTTTTACTAAAAGAGAAAATGAATTTTATGTCTTATGTATGCGACGACAACGAATTCTCTACCGGCATGACCATTATTTGAGTTTCGGCTTCCTCTACAAGACATAATTTTTTTTAAATGAAAAATAAAAACCATATTTTACATTTCTTTTATTTTGGTATTGAAAATGGTTTTGATAATGTTTTTATTATATCAATTTGTTGTATTGATATCTTTTTATTGAAATGTGGAAATGTTCTGTTTCCTTTATGCATGTTATATATGATACAATTATGTTATTGTTTATGATATGTTTAAACCTTTTCATATATGTAATGCATTGGACTTAATAAGTGATAGGTGGAGCCTGCTATAGCTTCTCGATGCATCAGTAGGTCTCATGAGACAAACTAGTGTCTTGGAACAAGGCCTTGATAAAATCTTATTTGTAGTCTTGTCACAAGGCCTTGATTATGTGGTTATGATAGTATGGCATTATAAATTCCATCATTATGAAAGTGGTTATTGATATTGAATGTGATTATTCTGCTATTAGAATATCAATGTGAATAAGTAAATGGAATTACATCATTTTATTTTTTCCATATTATGCTGAAGTTCAATTCTAAAAGGATTTTGTTTTAGTTATACATTTCTTTAAATGTTTATGTTTATTTATGAATGTTTCTGCTATATTGTTATCCTTACTGAGCATCTGAGCTCACCCCTTTCTATGTTTTATTTTCCTAGGATGTGAAGAAATATTTTATGTCTGACCTATAGGGATAGTCTGAAGGGGATATGAGTGTGGACTATGGAGACTATGTTATTGTGATTTTTCACTTTATGATGTAATGTAAGATTTATGAATGTATCTAGTGTTTCCAAGGCTACTAGACTAATAATTTTTTCGAGACATGGTCTTTTGTGATCATGCCAATGTTACATAATAATGCACCAACTCTGGGTAACTAGGGTCAGGGCGTTATAGTTGATATCAGAGGTAATTTAGTACTAACCATGGAAGCTAGATTTAGATAAACTTTGATTAGAGCCCATAGCCCTAAGATAGACTTTGAGGATTAGAATGGTCGAACTTCATAGAATTTTGGTATTATAGAGATTTTGTGAGTTTTTCGAGCAATACATCCCTGTCTGGATACTAGCAGGTAGAGGCCGCTTTGGCAGAGATGTACCTAGGGGTAAAACCCGAAAACACTGCTTTGAGCTAGACTAGAATGGGAACTGGTGCACGACAACGGGCCTTGCTGCACTCTTGGTTACGACACTCCTGAGGGATATGCTTAGGATAATTCTCATTTTCTTTTCAAACCATTATGAATGGTTTATGAGTATATACTTCCTCCAAGTAAACATTTTAATTATTATAGATTATATCCATAAACTGTTTTATTTATGTTAAGTGTTTTACAAGTATGGAATTATGTATTTTGATTCATAAACTGATCTAGTTTATGCCATTATTTAGAAATGATGCCTAGTGGAAGGAATAGAAACTTTATCAATGCACGCACTCCATGTATGGATTTCCCTCCTGCTCAAGATAATTATAATGGAGCTGGTGATACAACTGGTGCTGATCAGCTTATCACCATACTGGGACAACTCAATCAAGTTATGAATAATAACCTTACTCGTATGGAGAACCCTGATCCACAACGTGGAGGATCAATGTTAGATCGCTTCATTAGGCACCAACCACCAACATTCAATAGGAGTATAAGTCCCTTAGTAGCTAAGCAATGGATAAATTCCTTAGAGAAAATATTCTATTCCTTGGGGAGTATTGAAAGGGAAAAGGTTATCATGGAAGTTTACCGCCTCACTTGAGATGATGATCAATGGTGGTCATTGATTCAAAATACAAAGGATGATGAAGAAGTATCAAGTATAGAATGGAGAGAGTTCAAAGACCTTTTCTTAGAAAAATACTTTCCTTGTGACCATCGAGAAAATATGGAAAGGCAATTTCTGAGTCTGGGACAAAAGGAGGATGTGAATGTCGCAAAGTATGAGGCCAACATTACAAGGTTAGTGAGGTATGATGCATATTATATACGTAACCCAAGAAATAAGATTGATCTTTTCTTTGATGTTTTAAAACCTTTTCTCTGTCGAGCAATATTATCAAAATATTTCTTAACATACAAATATATAGTCTCATGTGCTATCAAGATAGAAAAGTAATTCTCTAAGTCTTATGAAAACAAAGTAAAGCAAGAGATGAAGAGAAAGGTGGAACAAGAGACAGATAATGGGAAAAAGGGAAAGAAGGATTTTCCATTATGCGATAATTGTGGGAAGAATCACCCCAGTACTTTCCAAAAAAGTAATTGGAGTTTATTATAAATGTGGAGAAAAAGGTCACCAGGCTCATGATTTCAAGGGAAAGAAAGAGGCTATCAATGTTTAATGCTACAATTATAGATAAATGGGGCATTATGAAAATGAATGTCCTAAGCGTCAGGGAAACTTACCTCAGAAAAGGCCAAGGGATCAAGGCCAAGCTTATGCTGTTACTACAAATGAAGTTGAATTATTATTGTATTTGTGTTTTTGGACTCATGAACTATATTAAGGTTATAATAATAATGTAAAATATATATAAGGATTGTACTGATGTACTTATTGTTTTCATTAAGATTTTAATATGTTGAAGGTAATTATATTTTTCAGTATGTGACAATAAGAGATACTTTACTTTATTTGGGGAATCTGATGTTACAATTGATTTTGGAATTTAGAGACCTTTTAGAGAAAGTCTGGATAGAGGTATTTTTGGATAACTATAAAGGTTGTAATGGATTAAGTTGAACATTGGATAATATTGTTTAAGGTTAAATCATTTCCGAAGATTATTTTTGGAATATTATAATACTATAGTTTTAGGAAAACAACAACCTGCAGGTCGGGGGATAACCCGTCACGTTGGACAAAGCTGCAGGAATAGAACCCAGAACCATAGCGCGACAGGAAATTATTACCTATCACTAGCCTACAAGAAGTCTCTGGTTATTAAAAAATATTTTTCTTCATGGTATTTTTAATATTTGGAACCTTATACAATTAAGATAAATATTATATTTTTGAGTTTTATTATCTTTTTGAGTGAAAGATGAGTTTGTGGTATAATTTAGTTGAAGGATGAATTTCTACTTGTGAAGTACACACACACACACATATATATATATCTTATTTTATGAAAAAATTAATTTTTAAACTTTAGGGAATGTATATTAAAAAAAACGTGTTATCCTAATATCTTATGTTTTGTTGAACTGATGATATTTTAAATAACCATAGATTGAAGGTTTTGAGGCCATCAATTTTACACTTGTTTGTGATTGATGACATCAATCACTCCTAACAAATATTTACGTTTTTCCTATAATTATTTGTCTCTAATTTCCACCAATGTTTTCCTAATCGAGATCATAATTTGGTGGTGAATTTTTCATTTTCCTTTCCCGCTTATTAAGACTAAATTTTATTAACCTTATTTCTGATGTGGGTTTTCCATAAGGGTATTTTCTATTTTCAACCTTTTTTTTCAAATAACATTTTCAAATTGTGATGATGCAATTTATTGAAGGACATAAGAATGTAACGCCCCAACCATCCATGGTAAACTTCTCCTACAATAATGCAATAGCTTGCATTGTACACAAGTTCAAGATTCTAACACACCATGACAAATAAAAGTATTAGTTATGAATAGTAATACCCAATTTTTGAAATTATATAAATTTTATATTTCAAAATAGACTTCATTTTTGTATTCGGAATATCGAAATTATCCTAAGTTGAATTTTTTGTAATTTTCTGAGAACTTCCAATTTTCTATGAATAGAGAAAATACTTGAAAACAATTTTTTTAATCAAAGTAATTTATAGTGATAAATTATACTATTGAGTGGTTTTAAATTATAATTAGAATATATCTTTACGATTTTATCCAATGGTGGTAATTATAATTTATTTCACTTTGAAATTGGACATAAACAATTGTCAATGTTTTGATATATATTGTTTTTTAAAAACACACTATTTGTTGTGACAATGGAAATTATATATTAAATTAATTAATTCCACTTATATTTTTGAATTTTTTAAAATAGACATCATTTTTTAATTAGGAATATCAAATATAGCTTAGGGTTAATTTTTGGTATTTTTCTAAAAAACATCAATTTTTGATGAATTGTGAAACCACTAAATGGTAGTTAAAAAACTAATTTTTCATTTAAATGAAACTTTACCACTTCTGTAAATTGAATTTCAAAAATCCTACATACATGGTTGTCATTAGTATGTAAAATTTTGTTCAATGGGATGAAAATAATTTTTGGTGAATTGTAACTTTTAAGATTTATTAGTCGCGATTAAAGGTAATTAGTGTAATTTAAGGTAAATATAATGTTATAATAATATTAAATTACCTTTACACTTGTACTACCTTTATTTTATGAGTCATGGACGACCAATAAAATCCATGGGTCAACTTGGGTACCCCATGGAGCCACTCGGATAAGAAAATGACATTAATAACTTTTTATTTAAAGTAAAAATAAAATTATAACAAACATGTGTTTTTTACTGAAACAATTATTACATGGGGTTATATAAGTTAAATTTTTGACTATAAATAATCATTGTAAAGATAAAAATATTTTCCACATCATGTTAATTTTTTTTATAATTTTTAGGCTTTAAATAAATAAATTTATTTATGACACCATGATGATGTAGTGATTACCTCATTAATGAACAATTTAAATAAAATGAAAAGATAATGTAAAATCTAAGACTTAAACCTGTCTAAAACTTATTTTATGGGTATATTTCTAACCCTTATCACCTTATCTTCTACATATATCATTTTCAGACCTTTAAAATCCGAAAAACATTTCATAATAAAGTAACATTTCATGACTTTCCTAAAGTGCCCCTCCTCTCCTCTTATAAAAGGCACCCACATCTACCACCTTATTCACACCTTCAAGGCCTTTTGGATCATCAAACCTCTATTACAATGCCCTCTCATCATTCCTACCTTAATCCTAGAAGCCTCACTTTGGTCAGAGGTCTTCCAAACGAAGCCTTTGGCTCAAATCAAAAAGAGTTACCTGATTTTAAAGGTAATGTCTTCTCTTATGTTGTTTTGTTTTATTTTGCTTCTCCAACCCCCTAAACTCTTTTTTATTATTTACTTTTGTAAAAATAATATTATCCTAAATATACTTGGATGTTTTTATGAGATGGATTTTATTTACACTTACACACACCTTCATCTAATGGTTAAAGAATATATTGTTTCTATGGGTGGCGAATTACTGCCTCACGAAATGATGATTGATCAATCTTCTTTTAACACCTCTAATGGTGGCCATTATGATGAAACTATTTTCATATATGATATATATTATGTTTATGTTTTCCTTATGCTTCTGTATTTTTCATTTATGGCATACCTTTATGATTTCCATTATGGGTAAACACGATAATTTCATTTTAGGAAGTTCGGACTACCGCCCGCTCAAAGTTATATGAATTGTTAATGCCAAATGTTTGATGTATAAAGGATGTAGTAAATGATATTATATATGATATAGTACTAGAATTATAATATACCTTTATATCATTATTATTTCATTAAATTAAATACAAAATAGAAATGAATGTAGCGTTCATGTATACGTACGTCTTACCGTCTCCATGAACGGTGCATTTCATTTCTTACCTCTAAATGTTATGTAATATTATAAATTCATGTATATACTGGATATATATGATATCTATATCATGAATATAATTCTAGATATAATGGATATTTTACCACATGAACAACTTGTAATTATAAGAAGTTTATTTTTGACTCAAGTACCAAAGATCGACAAAACGACCCTTATTAACTTAAATAATTACATAATGTTCATAAAATTGTAATAAGTGATATAAAAGTAATAATGAACTTGAAAAAGGTTCTTAAGCAAGTAGAAATTAAGTCTAGTTTATTATTCAGGAGATTAAAAAATGATCGAGTCAAGTCAAACAAGAGGTATGGGACTTGTCTCAATCTCCTTTCATTGAGGCAAATTTTGTTTTATACACAACTTTCCTTTATATGGTGTATAAACCCCTTTGAATTTTACTTTTATTAAAAAGTAATCTTTTTATATGAAGCATTTTTACTAAACTACAAAAGGAATGTTTTGTCTTACGTATGCAGTGACAATGACTTCTCTGTCGCCGTGACCATTATTTGAGTTTCAGCTTCCTCTACAAGAGATATCTTTTTTTAAATGAAAAATAAATACCATGTTTTACTTTTATTTTATTTTGGTATTGAAAATGGTTTTGATAATTTTTTTATTATATCAATGTATTGTATTGATATATTGTTATTGAAATGTGGAAATGTTATGTTTCCTTTATGCATTTTTAATATGATATGATTATGTTATGGTTTATGATATGTTTAAACCTTTTCATATAAGGAATGAATTGCACTTAATAAGTGATGGGGGGAGCCCGCTATAGCTCATCAATGCATCGGTAGAACTCATGAGACAAACTAGTGTCTTGGCATAAGGCCTTGACAAAATCTTATTTGTAGTCTTGGCACAAAGCCTTGACTATGTGGTTATGATAGTCTGGCATTATGCATTATATCATTATGAAAGTGGTTATTGATATTACATGTGATTATTTGACTATTAGAATAACAATGTGAATAAGTAAATGGAATTACTTCATTTTATTTTTTCCATGTTATGCTGAAGTTCAAGTTTAAAAGGCTTTTGTTTTAGTTATACATTTCCTTAAATGTTTATGTTTATTTATGGAAGCTTCCACTATATTGTTATCCTTACTGAGCATCTGAGCTCACCCCTTTCTATGTTTTATTTTCCCAAGATGTGAAGAAATTTTTTATGATTGACCAACATGGATAGTCTGATGGGGATATGAGTGTGGACTATGGAGACTATGTTATTGTGATTTTTCACTTTATGATGTAATGTAACATTTATGAATGTATCTAGTGTTTTCAAGGCTACTAAACTAATCGGTCTTTCAAGACATGATATTTTGTGATCATGCCAATGTTACGTAATAATGCACTGACTCTCGGTAACTAGGGTCAGAGCATTACAAAAGGGGTTATGTAATATGAATATTTAATTTGTTAATGGATTAATTAATGGTGTTAATTATCTATTTAGTGATATTATTTTGATGTTGTAAATAATATTGGTTATGTTTGTTGTGATATGGTTAATTATGGTGAATGATAAATAACAATATGCACATGACAAGGTTGTGTGGGGTATTGACTTGTGGTTCTATACCCACAGGTTGATTCGGACTATGTTTTTAGCTCCTACACTAAATGAATGGGTTTGTGAAAGGGACACAGATCTATTCCCCTAACGACTGCCTTCCACTCGGACTAGGGCTTCGAGGCGAGGATATTGTGAATTATGTGATGTGGTTCCTAGAAAGATAGGAATTTTTAATTTCCCACATATTGAGAAAATTGATCATGCCTAATCAACTGAACACATGGTAAATGGGAAAATGATAAAATAAATTTCGTGGAAATGAACATGGGGTAATTGGTGTTTTAACTTAAGGGAATATAAATAATGATGGATTTTGAACTTTTTATCTTTAGTTGTCATTATTTATCACTCTCATGAACTATCTTCCTTTCTAGATATTTGGTATACACCATTGGTGGTGGCCTATTTAGTTATACTCACACCCGGCTCGGGCCTCCATTTGGTACCCAAAAAGATTTCATGCTTGATTTTCACGACAAGGTAAAGGGACTTATGCTAGGGAGTTGAGTTGTAAATGAAACATGTTGGGGTCGGGTTCTAGACTTGAAGTATAGACCATTTTGGGGGTTCTACAATTTTCCTTCTTTTGGGTTTTGTTCACTTTACACTGTATCATTACATGACATATTTACTGTTGTAAATGGTTGTGCCCATTCTTGGGATTTGGTTATTTAGGAAGGTTATGGAATGTTCTCTTTTGTTTCAACTATTTCAATTGTTATCTACTTTTTATTACTCTGGTATTGAGGTATAGTCTCTCCACATGACCTATTGGACCCTCACTTCTAGTCGGTAACCTCTAGTGTAATGGGAGGTGCACTTGAGGTCATGTAGAGACCTAGATCGGGGCACTGGATTAGCGGCTCCAGGTCGGAGATGTTACAATATGAAACATGATATATGATCATTAAAAAACCATCAAATAAAGAGGTGTTGGACTATTACAACATTTTGTTATGATTCTTAAGTGTATCATAAATTATGATTATCTTTATTTGGATGAATGTAAAATTTTATTTTGATGATGATGATATTATTCATCTATAACATAATATTTTGTTAGGTGAGTATCATGTATTATTAATATTTAGTAATGAATTTTATTAAATTTTCACCCATAAAAATGATGACTTAATTACATGATGCATCATATTCATTAGTGGGATAAGATCTATCTTCCACTGAGAAATGATTATGTTATAGAATTTCTCTTTCCACATAGTTATTTGGGTAGTCCATTATTCAAATAATTCCTTATATAACTCTTGGATGGTTGAGCGTACAAATAATTTCCTATTTCATCATATGGATGAAGGAATCTCTTTTCCTATGTTAAGCTAGTCTTATTTTAATTTTCTATCTAGTATATCCAAAATAAAAAACTATGAACTTGCTAAAAAGGACAATCTATGGGTACCCAACTATGGAATGTCCTACCAAAAATTTTTCTAGATTCACACATCAATTTAATTACTTATACAATATAATCCATGGAAACTAAAATAAGGCAAGAGTTACCTAATTGGACAATCAAGGTCATGATAAATTGTTTTTTGAAATGAATCTAACACTTAGTATTTAAAGGGGTTTTATTCTCACCATCTTATACCATGATATTCCCTTTTACTACTGCATACTTCTTGTGATTTAGTTTTTAATCATATTCCCTCCACCAAACCAGTATATTAAAATAATAATTGTCTATAACCCTTTATAAAACCAAGATATGAGTGATATTCACAGGAAATAGGATTCAAAAAAATTCATACTTATGAAAATACTTCTAATTCATAATGTGGATGAACAGTTCACGTAAATACATATAATTATATTAGATTGAAAAACTCAACATGAGTATTTTTTGATCGATAGATAGCAAACACCATTTGTATTTATAGATAATCTATAAGCATCAATGTTGGTAGATAGTCTGACCATAATCCCTCTACCTAGGGGGACTTATCTCAAGTAAAAAAAAATACCGCATTACTCTAAAACCAAATATTTATAAACATTTTTCAACAGCTCATGTTGTGTTAAACAAATATAATGTTTGATAAAAAACTAAAATAACATTCATAACAACTATATGATGTAATGATTAATTTTCTAGATTTATTATAAAATTTAAATATAATCATATATCATTCATCACATAAATTTTTTTTAATATTTAATAAAATAGGGGATAACCTTTTAAATGAATAAACTATTCAAATATTTAATCATGTGATAATAACTGATGAAAAATTAAAAAATAAACGATAATTATAAATGATTTTATAAATTATATAATATCATGGACATTCCATATTTTTTAATATAAACTCTTTATATTCAAATTAATATAATCAATTTCATATTGACTATTATTTTTCCATTTTAATTTTAATAATATGATATCTTCATGAATGATAAAATAATCATAATTATAATTCTATTATAAAGAAACTTTTTCAAATCTAAATATCATATAGCTAAAATTATTTAAACATAATCAAATCATTCATCCAAACCCTTTTGATTTGGCTTAAATAATATGTAACACCTCGAAAATCCTAAAAGAGAAACTGTTATTTGATAGAGACTTTATGGTATATTTAATATTTAAAATAAATTTAAAATATTATATAGCATAAAATTCATCAAATACTTAGTTTTCTTGTATCAAATCTAAAAAATACTGTCTTCAATAGCTTTCATTGCAAATAAGACCGAATTTTATCAAAAAACAACATAATATTAAAAAATTATTATTTATTATAATTAGAAATTACCTTGCTATTAAAATTAGAAATTATGAATAGTATTAACTAAATAATGATAATATATATTATATATCGAATAAAATGTTTTGAAATCCATCTAATTTTAATTATATTCACAGAGTAAGAGAAAACCCAATATTACACATAAAATCTATATTTTTCTAAAGACAATTTCACCACCATTTTATGTATAACCTATTTAAAATATAAAAATTGGAAGTTTAATATATTATATATATCAAAATAGACTTAATTTTTCAATATAAATATAAAAAATTATGTTAGGGTGAAATTTTGATACTTTTTGAAAAATTTTATTTTTTGATGAATAATGGAAAATACTGACTTTTATTTCAATGCTCATTTTTAAACTTATATATTTATAAGGAGTAAATATATTATTAATTTAATTTAAAAGTAATTTATTTGAATTTCACATCAATTAATCCAATTGCATACATTGTAATCAAATTTTCTTCGAAATCGATATAAAAATATAGTAACATTTTGAACATTTTTACATTAAAAACTTGATTTTTTTTCTTATATACTAGATCATATTTAAATTAATTTATACCACTTACATGATTGTAATTTGGAAAAATATATTACATACTTTTAATAATAATAATTTATAATGTATAGTAATTTTAATTAGTTTTGAAATAAAATATTTATGAATGTGATTAAAATTAATTTCGATGTTTAAGAGAAACATTAGCCGGATATGTGAATAATACATAAACCTAAGGGCCAAAATGACCTACAAAATTTTCCAAAAATATTGTATTTTCATATTCAGACAATATAATCCATTATATATAATTTGGTTCATTATGGTAGGAACATTACGTAAGGGATAACTCTTAATATGGTTTACATTTTGATATTCACAGTAATGCCACTTCTCCTCCACTATAAAAAACACACTCCCACTTCCCATTTATTCATACCTCTTGTGCCCTTTGGATAGAAAAAAAATTCTAAAATAATCTCCCAAAGTCTTTCCAATAATACTATAATCCTATCCTTGGGAATAAATCAATTCAATTAATTCTTTTGGTATAAATCCAAAGGAGTTTCCTGAATAAGAGGTAATGTTTTACAATGATCACTTTGGTTTCATTTACTTATCCACACAATGAATTATTTTTATATCATGATAATATAAAAAAAATCTCTTAAATATACTTATATTTTTTTATTCTAAAATTTATACAAACACTTTCATAAACACCAAACAAATGAGATACACAATCATCATTCATGTGTACGACAGATTACCTCCTCACAAACCGATGTCATCCATTCATCCATTTACAACATCCCATGTTTGAATTAATGATGTATTTATTTTATATATACTTTATATTTTATATTTATAATTTATTTAATCTTATGAAATTATTTTATAACACATACCATCATGATTTTCAATTTTTTGTATATGATAACATTGTTTGTGGATGTGTGGACTACCGCCTCCTCAATGCAATGTGATATGTTCACACTATACATGGAATTTATAAAGGGTGATTTTAATAAAAATTTAGGATATATATGATACAATTATTTTAATAAAATTATTATATAAATATATAATATTTAATTTCTATTATTTTAAGTATGATAAAGAAATCGATGTTGTGTTCATGTGTACGTATGACCAATAGTCTCCATGAACATTGCATTTCATTTCGTATCTCCAGATTTTATGGTTTATTAAAAATAAATTATATAATGAATATATATGATAATTTATTCATGTTTTGCATCCCGAAGTTGATGAAATCATTATTTACATAAGAAGAACAAAAAAAGAATAATTCGACACATACACAAAAAACTAGTCCATTAACACTATAAATAGTGAACATAATTAAATATTATTAAAAAAAGGGTAATAATATATTATATCAAGTTAATATAAGGATATATAAAAATGTTTATAGTTATATAATAAGTTATTAACATTCATAAAACCATCATAAATGATGTGAAATGGTGTTTACCCTAAAGGAAATGCAAGGTAAGAAATTCCTATAACACTTTTATTTCTGTGAGGCATAAGCCACATTAACCACCTAAGTCCTTTGTGTGATGTATATAATAACCATTTATATATATTATATCATTAATTATTCTATATTATTTCTATTTAATGTTCTATTTGATGTTATCTCTTTCATGGGTTTTATGATTCAAATGATAATAAGTAGTAAGGGACTTTGTCTCAATTTTCATTCTTAGGCATACATTTTTATTTTGACCCTAATTTACAATATATGGGGTAAATACAACCAATTTGAATTTTAATAGAATTATTAATTAATTATTCATTATATTATGAGTTTTTATATTAATTATATCCTCTAAGGTGATTTACACATAATGTGACCATGTGGTAAAACAATTTTATAACTCGATTCCTTTTAATTGGGTTATATTCTATCCTAATTTTCATTAATATGATATGATTATGTGTATAATTATTTTGAAAATATATTGATATATTTATAATCCACTTATATGTATTTATATTTTATATTCAAAATCAATTAATTATTTGAGTCTCACTTTAACGTTACGGTCTTTTCATTTTTTTACTTGAAAATATCATTTTATTTGGGTTTGTTTAAACATGAAATTACAATAGATGAAAATATTTGATCATTATTTAATAACAAAATTAATTTTCTTATTATATAATTATTCATTACATTATTTATGTATTATTATCATTTTCCACTCATTCATTCTTAAAATATTGTTATAAAAACCCAACTCCATTTCTCCCTTGGATCAGAGACCCGTTTTCTATCAAAACCATGTTTTATAAAAATTAATAATAATTTTTATCCTTTTCAAGATAATTTATTGAGTTAAATTTAACTTTTAACCTAATTTTATTAACATTTAATTTTTTCAGAGAGAATTATTTTGAAATGTTTTTTCAAAATAAAATGATATTTTTATCAAGAAATTTTTTAAAATATTTTATATAGTATTTCTATGCATCATCAAAAAAAAATTTATTTTTACACCATTTGGGATATGTTGTAAGGATTACATCATTATTCTTATAATAATTGTTTTTTTATTGATTTGAAAAATTATATTATTGATATTATCTTCTATGATTCATTTTTGAAATCCCCATAAAATATTAACACTCATGTGGTAATAAAACATTAAATTTACTCTAAATATCCATAGCATTTTCCTGGATATCATTATTTTCTTGAAACATATACCATTTTACATTTGGTTTTTACTTTGAATCCTATTTTACTATTTATGAAAATATTCACAAATATTTATCCTTTATTCAATATGGATAATTGATAAGGTACTTTGTTTATGAATTAAATCAATTATTCTCTATTTAAGGATTGATTTAGATAGGTATGATAGGGTATGTGGACAACATAATGTACGCCCCAAAATACATCGGAAGTCTCAAGGGATAAAATTAGTCGGCCAGAAACTCTTTGAGTTCGTTTTAAAATCAGAGATGTTTTAAAGTGTATTGTAAATGAGTTTGAAAGTACTATATTAAATCATCTCGTGTAGGGTCTCAAATGTAAAGGTTCCATGTACTGTGGAAACATCGAATCCTATAATTATTCACCTAGTTTATTTACATTAAATTATTATTATTTGTAATATTATTGTATTGATATTATCTACAGATGCATTTCATTCTCAGTTAATTGATTAAATGTTATGTGTTTCTATTATTTGTCTTTCCATATTGATTACTATTTATCCATTTTTTAAATGGAATTTTTTTAGTTATTTACCATTACATAATATTTAATCAAGTCCTTCTCTATTATTTATTACATATCAAGTGTTCTCAGTTATTTACCATTCCATATTGATTATTCATATTGATTCATTATTGATTCCACTGTAATGTACCCTTACTAATTATTTGAGCTCACCCAAATTTTTTTCCCTCCTTAGGAAACCATGAAGTGTACTATGAAAGATATTCAAGGATATACTAGATTTCATAATGTTATCCTAGTAAAAAAATTATGTTTATTCATTTATAATATAAGAATATTGTATTTATCTACTTTACCAAGAATACTAGATAGTTCAGCCCTTTGGGATGGGATTTAATTGTATCTTATGCCAATGAAATTGTACTAAGAACTGACTACAATATTTCTGGGGTCATGTCACTAAAGATGTTATCAGTACAGGATTAGTATCAACCTTGGAAACTGGATTTAGAAAAACATAAATTTGAGAATATAACCCAATGATAGACATTGAGGATTTGAATTAAATAAAATATTAATGTTTTAGTTAGATAGAAATTATGCGGGTTTCCTAGAAATAATTATATTGATGGGTATTATAAAGGAATGTTATTTTGGGATATTTGTACCTAGGGGTAACAACTCTGAAATGGTGCATCGAGCCTAACATTATAATAACCTGATACATGATAACATGCCTTACTACACACCTATTTTTACACTCTTAAGTGATATTCGTAGGATAATTCACAATTCCAATACATATCATTATAATGGATTTTAATAATTAAGAACAATTAATTACCTATGTTAATCATTAGACAATGAAATAAAATTTGTGAAAATAATTGAATGAATTATTTATATAGTGGGGTTGAATTGAAAACCTCAGTCAAAATGGTATTTAATGATTAAATTTCAAGAATTTTCATAATTTTTATTTTAAAAATTATATTATTATGGTTTTAATAAAATGGAAAACCTATAAGGAGGAGGGGTATGAACCCATGACCAAAGGATGATAAGTGTTTCCACATAAAAACCAGCACCTATAATGTCCTAGTTAATTTTTTATTTTTTATTATTAATAAATTTGAAAAATATATGTTAATGATAAACCGTTTGTATCACTTTTGAGGTTTAGATATTAATGTCTTAACTATATTATCATTGGATAATATATAGACACAAATGTAAGGACTTGAATTTTTATTTATGGGTCTTATGATATGTTAAAAGTGCATTTTAGTATTTTAGGCATGAAATTTATTTTTTGGATATCCATATTATTGATTAAGGGTTGAATTTTAATTTGGTCATAGTTCACAAAAGGGATGGATTTTTTATGAAATAGAAATATTTTAATTAGGTATATTTCCTTATATTCCTGGATAGTAAAATAATTACTCAACACTATGAAAAGGAACATTTTTTTCTTAATACCTTAATTTTTGTTTAACCAATGGTCTTATAAATCATAACGGATTTATGACTTTGAGGCCCTCAACAATCCATTTATCATTAACTTTATTTTACTGATGACCTTAATCACACCTTATAAATATTTATAGTTTTCCTGTAAGTCGATATTTTTACCTGCCACTAATGTTCTCCTATGTAAAAACCTTGTTATATGTTAGTCCATGTAACCTTTGAATTTCAAATTATATATTTTATAGAACATGTTTTTCGAAATCTTCTCAAAATGAGGTATTTCAACATAAGAAATGTCAAATAATATATTACCAAGATTGAGTTTAAACTATGAGGATTCCATTTATTTAATATGGGTAGAATGTAACCCCCCGAAAATTCTTAATGAGTAAATTTTGGTTGATAGAGACTTTATGGTATATATAATATTTTACATAAATTTAATATACTCTATAATGTTAAATGAACTCAATATTGAGTTAGATTACATCTCACACAATAAAAACTTTCTTTGATATCTATTTTTTTATGTAAGACTGTGTTTTACCGAACAACAATATATTATTAAAAAATTATTATTTAATATAATAAGACTTAATGCAGACAACAAATTTAGATATTTTTAATAGTGTTAAATATTTCATAAAAATATATATTATATATCCAATAATTTTTTTATAATCATAGAATATATTTTATAGTGATAAAATAAGGGAAAACCCAATATTACGCAAAAAAAATCTATTTTATCTAATGGAAATTCTACCACCTTTTTTGTCAACATATTTTAAATATAAATTTTTTACATTTTTTATATGTTATATGTAAAAAACGCCATTTTGTAAAGTAAAAATTTAAAATTATATTATGGTGACTTTTTCTTATTTTTCTACAATATTTCATTTTTGGATAAATAATGAAAAATATTGAATTTTAATTTGAACATATTTTTCTTGCAAAATTTATTTATGATCATAAAACATTTTTTTAATTGAATTTAATGTTAAATTAGATCAATTATATATAAATTAATCCAATTTATGTTATTGAATTCAATTTTACATTAAATTTGGATATACAAACTTAGAACACATTTAAACATGTTTTACTATAAAAACCATATAATTCATCCCTTTCATGGGATAAAATTTAAATTAATTTATTAAACATATGTTCTTGGAATTTTCAAAAATGGATTCCGAATTTCGAATCAACATAATTCAGAATATCTAATAAGGTAAACATAGTTTTTTTACAAAAATATTTGTGAATGTGATTAAAATTAATTATAGTGATTAAGAATAAAAATTAGCATAAAAAATGACTAAACCTTAACCTTAAGCAACAAAATGTCCTAGAAACTTGTTAAAAATATATTTTATGGCCATATTTTTTACATTACCTCCCTTTTATAGATTTTTATTATTATTTTACACACATTATGTATGGTATACCTCTCAATAATGTTTAACCTTTTATATTTTCTAGAATTCCACTCCTCATCCACTATAAGAAGGCACACACACCTCCCATTTATTCAGACTTGTGAAGTCATTTGGATCATCTATAATCTACTCAAACAATCTCCCAATAACAATCCCCTCATACTAGAACCCTGACCTTTGGAATAAATCAATCTAAAGAATTCTATTAGTATAAACCAAAAAACAGCTATCCAAATAAGAGGTAACGTTCTTCAATAATCACATTGAAAATTAATTCTCCACCCATTTAATTATTTTATATCATTATTACATAATAATCCCAAAATATTTAATATGTAGAGATTTTTTTATCTGAAAAGTTCAATCTATAATTTTACACACATCCATCAAATGGGATTTATGTAGTACCCATAGTTTCTAGTATATAACCCTTTTTTATGATTCTTAAGTATTTAAAGTATAAGGGTGAAGTATTGGAGAGTTTTGAGAATATTTTGAGAGTTTTTTGGGATTTTATATTGGTGAAAAGGTGGTGCACGGTTAGTGAAAACCATTAAACACTTGTATGATATCGTTCATAGTGAGATAAGGGCTAAAGGGGAGGCCCACAGGCTATGCACGGTTTCTAATCACCATGAAGATTCCAAAGAGAGACCACATAGTGTGGTGAAAATATGGGAGAGAGTGATTTGGAATGATCATTAAATAGTTTGGTTGTTTTTTGAACCATCTATATGGGTACTTTCATAAGATAGAAGTAGGAGCACGACTTGCACACTATTTATCTAACCGTGTGAGAAAACCGTGCGCAGGTGAAAACCACCACCATAAAAATTGGATCTCACATGGTTTTCCATTTAATACTCTCAATTTTACTCTTATAAAAAAATAACTAAGTACATTTTTCTATCAAAGGATGGATAACCTCTCCCAAGTGAATTGAAGCGATCTAGGGCCATTCCTTAGTGCATTGAAGCCCGATTCTTACAGTAAGGCTTTATTCTTCAATGTTGTTGATTTATTTTATAGATATACTTCTCTCTCACTCTCAGTTTCTTATAACTACACCTAATTTAGGTATTTAAATGTTTATGGATGCAAAATATGTTTATATTTGTCCTTATTAATGATATGTGAGGTTGTCTATAGATGGTTTGTGGATATTCGACCATGTTTTGTGATGTTTTTCTTATCGTCTATCATTTTCACCAAACCTCTTGACGTTGGTGGATTAATTTTACACACCTCTTTCTAGAACTGTATGTATTAGGTTTAAATTAGTTATTTTTATTGAATGTGATTTTTTATTCTCTGTGAAATGACTGTTAGAAACCCTATTGAGATATAATTCATGGATTAATGGAAATTTGGTGTGATTTAGAATGTGATTTAGGTAATTTGATTTTAAAACAATTATTTTAAAATTATTGATTGTTTTTAATGATGAAAATGTTTTTTAAATAAAGTGTTTATTTTATTCAAATACCTTTTTCAAAGGATTTCAATAAATGGGTGATTCTATTGAAGAGGTCGAAATGATTATTTTTGAAATGTATGACATAATGGGTTGGTGTGAGAAAATATTTAATAAATGAGGCTTGATTAAAATATGACCCTATTCTTGGTGTCAATGTTGTAATGGAACATTGGATTTAATTTCCATGTGACGACTTAGTAGATCAATGAGATACCTCTCATGAGTTTGGAACGATCATAATAAAGCATGCAAGATTTTTTTTGTGAATATGTGGAATGGATTGGTTACGCCAAATTAAACTTTTGAAATGGTTTTAAATAATGATTTTTTTCTTTAAAATCTCTCTTCGATGACAATTGGTTGATATAACATTTTATTATATTTAGTTATAAATTTTTTTATAAGTTATTTATAATTAGTTATAAATTGTTTATAATTTTATATATATATATATTTTTATATAAATGATGATAACACTTCTTCCATAGATATGTGAGTAGGGATGCCATTGGGGAAACCTACTAAGTTTTACTTCTCACCCCTACTATGGAACTTTGGTTCTATAGAAAATGTCATCTATAGATAATTGGGAAAAGGTAATGTATAAAACGTCTTTAGAAATACTTCGTGATACTTGGGTTGTTTGATGAAGATGGATCCTGGAGCTCGTGAAGAATAGAGTACTGTGTTTTTCTAAGCATTTTATTTTCATATATTATTATATTTACATTGGTATTGTTGTCTTCCATTGTGGTACTTGATTTCACTTTGGTTTTGATAAATGTATTGTTGGTTTTCCTTTCATTATTATCGTGTATCATGTAGTGGGTGTTTGGTTTGGATTAATTTGGTTAGTTGTCTTATTCATAATGGTCACATCAAACCCCTCTTGTAATGAATCTCATCATTATTTATTTACAAAAATTTTCACCATGGGGATTTCACTAAATACCGAGTAACATCAAACCTCCCTCTGAAGGTAATAATAATAATTGGTATGTTACAATACATAATCACAATTCATGTGTATGGTGGACTATTACCTCATGAACCGATGTTGTCCATTATTCCATTTACCTCCATTAAATGTTAAAATAATGATGTATTTAAAATTTATATATATGATATATATTGTATTTATAATTTCTTTAAGCTTATATAATTATTTTATAACACATACCATCATGATTTCTATTTTATGGTAATATGATAACATCATTTGTGGATGTGTGGACTTCTGCCACCACAAACTGAAGTGATTAGTTGATGTTGTACATTGATTGTACAAACGAAGATTTTAATTAACATATGTGATATGTATGATAAAATTATTATACTATAATTTTAATATACATATATTCTATTTAATTCAAATTCTATTAAATATGAAAACGAAATGGATGTAGCATTTTTGCCCATGTATGACCCACCAACTCCCAGAATGATATATTTCATTTAATATCTCTAAATTTTATGGGTTATTATAAATAAATTATGTAATTAATATATATGATACATACCTCATGGTTTATATCCTGTATATGATGAAATCACAGTTGATGTAAGAAGAATAAAAATAACATGTCAAAACATACAAAAACAACAAGACAATTAATACTTGAAATAATGATGATAATGAAAGATTTTTAACAAATGGGGATATTATAAGAAGTTAATATATGGTATTATAAATAATGTTATGGTTTTAAAACTATTATATTCTAGGTTAAATTATGTTCACACTAAATGAAATTCAATGTAATGTAATATTATGTCACATTTATTTTCATGAGCCATATGCCACATTCACCACTTACTTTTTTTGTGTGGTGTGTATACATCCCATTTTGATATATTATTTCATGCATTTTTTTTATCTTATTGTAATTTATTGTTTCATGTTAAGTCATATATTTTGTGGGGAGTATGATTCAAATGTTAAAAAGTACTAAGAGACTTCATCTCAATTTCCATTTTTGAGGCATACAATACTGTTGTGAACCTAATGTCATATTTATGGTGTAAATACTACCATATTGAATTATTATATAATTATTAATTTATTACTTATGATATTTTGAGTTTTAATTGGAATTATTTCATCTATGGGTATGTACACATAACGTTACAATGTGGTTATGAAATTTCATAACCCAATTATTTTTCATTGGGTCATATTACATAGTCATTATCCTTAAAATTATATGATTATTTGTATAATGATTTTGACCATATATTTATGTATTTAAACTATAATTATATATATTTACATCTGATACACATAATCAATTAATTGGTTTAGTCACACTTTAACATTATAGTTTTTTCATAGGTTTACTTCACAATCTCATTTTATTCAAGATTGTTTAAACATGAATTGACATTATCAAAAATTAAATAATAATTACTTAATAAAAAATCATTTTATTATCCTATAGTTATTATCCTCTTGTTAATAATGACATTTTCATGTAATATTACATTTTCCAACTCTATGTTATATAAAATATTTTGGAAAATACTATTAAGAAATCCCGACACCATTTTTCTGTTGGGTCAGAGATCAGGTTTCTTTCAAAACAATATTTTTTAAATGTTTGAAATTTTTTTAAAATTTTAAATACGATTTATCAGCTTCATTTTCACACTTTACATAATTTTTTATTATTATTTTAAATGATATTTTAAAAGGGATTTTTTAAAATGTTTCTAAAAAAGGGTATTTTCCTCAAGAATGTTTTAAAAGATATTTTTATAGTATTTCCATTAATAAACAACAACAAACATTTGTCTTCACTTCACTAGGGATATGTTTTATTACTAACATACTTATTAATCATCTGTATGGTTATTGATTTATTTTTTCAAGGACAATATTGACATTTTCATCCTTGATTAATTATTGTAGTTCCCTGAAAATATTTACACTCCAGTAATCATTGAATGTTAAATTTATCCTAAATATCTGTATAATATTTCATGAATATGACTATTTCATAATCCTTATACCGTTTTTACCAAAGGTGTCTACTTTTATAGTTATTTGATTATTCGGGGGGAAATTTTGATAAATAGATACCCTTTATTCAATACAAATATTTGATAGGGAACATTGTTTTAGAACCAAATCAATTATCCAAAATTTAGATAATTATTTAGAAATGTATGAGATATATTGAAGAGAATAGAAATTAATCCCCTCAATGCATTAGTATAATCCTGGGATTGAAAAAGTTTGTGAAAAACCCTTTGAGTTTGTTTCCAAATCAGAGTAGTTTTAAACTATCTTAGAATGGGCATGAAAAAAGTATTTTAAACCGTCTTGTGAAAGGTATCAATGGGGGTACCATATACCTGGGAAACATGGATTCCAATAATTATGCATTTCCTTAATTTATATTTCGTAATTATATTCCATAATATTTTTTCTGTGACATTATCTATAGATGAATTTCATTCTCATTTAATTGATTAATTGAAATTTGTTTCTATTATATGCATTTCCCTATTTATTATGCCTTATATAGTTATTTTAATGGCATGTGTTTCGAGTTATTTACCTTTTCATATTATTTAATCACTTTCTTATGAGTTATTTATTACATGGAAGGTGTTCTTAGTTATTTACCCTACCATATTGTTTGTTATGATTGATTCATTATTGCTTCTTCTAAACTTTACCCTTTTTAAGACTTTGAGTTCACCCTTAATTTTTTCATTCCCAAGTAATCCATGATGTGTACTAAGAATTATTTCAAATGATATAATAAATTGAATAAAGTTATCCTCAAATAAAAAAATATGTTATAATTTTTTTATATTGGTAATACAAGACTCATGTATGTATATTGTTTAAGAAGACTAGTAAAATGTATGGTTCTTTGGGACCATATTTACTTATATCTTATTCCAATTTAATAGCAGTATGAACTAGTTCTTGGCTTTCTATGGTTGGGTCTTTAGACAATATCCTAAATAAGGCCCTTTATTTGATAATTTCAAAAATAGATATTATGAACAATTCATAAATTAAATATATAAACCTTTATACTCTATCCTAATTTATTTAATTTATAAAGACATTATAAATTAATCATTTGATATATAAATAAATACTTTTATTTCTAGATCATAATATACTTTATATATTTTATTTCAAATATATTTTAAATTTTAAAATTTGATATCTTACGAATATTTATTAATAAAAGCTTCATAAAAATGTATAACTAATTACGAACCCCTTTCTAATTAATAAATTGATAATTTTATTTATTTTATAAATATCCCTAAAATAAAAATTAATGCAATTTATAAATTATTTAAATTATACAAAAACATAATGAAATATAAAAAAGTATTATTTTCTTTACCCTTATGTAAGCGGGCTCAAATTAATGAAGGTAAAAATATTATACTTTTACAAAACCTCCTTAAAATAAGGTTAGAATAAGAGTCACCTCAAGAATAAATGAAATATAGAAACTAGCTTCACACAATTCTATTACATAATAGTATAAATTTTTTAACTTTACAAACACCTCCACTACAAAAAGGTATAATATTAAGACCTTTACATAGTATATTTTGTGTCATGGTAAATAAGGATTACCTTTATACAACCCTTCTATGTAAATATTTTATCCTTTGACCTTTATGCATAATTATATACATAAATGTGAAATAAATACCATTATATATAAATTTTCTAGATAAAGGCATTTAGGGATGAGCCTTATGTAGACCGCTCAACATAAGGGTAAATTGAAAAAACCATTACCTTTACCAAACTACTTAGGGATAAATAATAATGAATTTTATACAAAATTTTTGTATATAAAAGAAGTTTATTTGGTCTATAAATTCTAGAAAAACTAAAAAGAAACTATTTTTTATTATTTTTATATATTTCATTGAAGATTTTACATATCAAAACAAGGGTTACTCTGATACATAAAATGGAATTTCTAGGTCCTAATGATAATTTTTGGAAAATGAATAAGTGAATTTATTAACTTCCCAATATAACTCACAAATGAAAAAATAAAAAACACACATAAAAAAATTTAAAAATAATATAAATAGAATTTCATACAAAAAAGGCCACTGCTACATCTTCAAATGCCATTGCATGGGTTTGAGATAGATCACTAAGTGGAATGGAAAGGACATCTCACATATAAAGGTATCCATGGGTTGAATGAATCATCTCACATTTTAATGGAATCCATCCTTCCTCCACAACATGGTTGTGCATAAAATGAAAAGGATAAGTATTAAAATTCATTTAGGTTATTGGGAGTTTCATCATAAAATAAATAAAAACCAGTAACTTTCAATCAAATGGATGTAATATATAAAGAAGTAAGAACACTACATAGGATTCTGCATTTAGTTATGTTCCTATAATGCATGAGTAAATGTTTCTTTGGCCAACCCATGAATGGATTCATTGAATTATTTTCATACCTACTGTTTGTTCTTATAAAATCAATCTTTTAATGATGGAATATGAATGAGAATACCTAGATGATAACAATCCATTATTTTCCTAAGAGTGAATTTGTGTGGAATAATATACAAATCTTTCATGAAAATCATATTTTTCATGAAATGTAATTAAATTAATAAATATAACATATACAAATATGTATTTATTGTAAATAGACTTTAGGGGTTTCGATTTTCATGATGCATATGCAATTAACAAATCATATTGCATCAAAAAAAATCAAGTTCCATCAATAAATCATCACCATAAATAACAAAATCAATATTTTTTAATGGTAGGTCCAAACAAGATAATGAGTTATATAATTGGGAAAAGTTATCAAAAAATCATCAGAAATAACCAACTTATCCAAGAGACTATGAATATAAGTGAAATTATTGGGTATTATTCATGCTTACATAAATTTATTTTTAACCGGATCAAATTTTATGTCATATATACTTACAATATACATAATTAATGAAATATGTTGTAAAAAAAATTCACATTCATTGAATTTTCAAAGCAACAAATATTTTCATAAAGTATATAGAAAAATACTTATTTATTTCATAGTATCCTCATAAAACTTAGAAATATTATATTATAATTCCTAAAAACTACCTCATATTTATGCAAAATACTCCTTAAAACTAATATTAATAAGATGTAAAGATGCATCATATACATTCGTCTACACAAAGGCATGACTAAAAAATCATAATGGTTTTTCTTTGTCAGAAATACCATCACAACAATGTATTCTCCATTTAATTTCAAATAATTATACATATTCATGAGGTTAATCTTTGAAAAATACCAATCAAATTAGAGTAGACCAAACATGTAATCAATATAAAGAGATTGATACTTATTCTTAATATCAATTTTATTGAGTTGTATTTAGTCAATAAAAATCATCATAAAAGTATATTTTTTTATATAATTGATTACTCCATGGTGAATTTCTTGTACAATTGAATATTATAAGAAGTATTTTTTTTAATTTAATTTCTAGTCCCTTTATTTAATTTGTTTTATTCATGCAACACCTCAAAAACACTAATAGAATATCTTTTATTTAATATAATATAAACTCTCAAGACATTATGGAATATTTATTATTTTTAATAGATTTAATATATTATATAACTTTAAATGCATGTAATACTGTGTAAGATTTCATCACACACACCAACAACTTTCTTTGATGACTTTCATTACACACAAGACCGAGTCTAACCAAACAACAATATATTATTAAAATTTTATTATTTAATATAATAAAAACTAGCTCATAAAATTTGAGGCCATGAATAAGATTAAATAAATTATCAGAATAAATATATTATATTAAATCAAATATTTTTTATATTCATAAAATACATTTGATAGGCATAATATAATAACAAATCCAATTTTTCACATAAAAACCAATATTTTTATGAAGGAATTTTACCACCTTTTAATTAAGACCCTATTTTAAATAAAATTTTTAATATTTAATAATTATTATATTTTAAAATAAACATAATTTTCTGAATTTTATTTTTTAAACTATCTTAGGATTATATTTTTATTTTTTTTAGATGTTTCACTTTTTGATGAATAATGAAATATAATTTAATTTAATTGAAAACTAATTTTTCATATAAATAATTTATAGGGTTAAAATATATTATTAACTCATCATATAGTTAAATTAGATCAATAATACATCAGTTAATCGAAATTAGGTAATTATAAATAATTTAAATTTTATATTTGATAGAAAAACATAACAAACATTTAAAATTTTTTACATTAAAAATCTGGTATGCCTTCCTGTCAATGGGATTAAATTTAATTAATTTTAGCCACTTCTGTGATTTAAATTTGGAAATTTTGATTTTATATTTTCAAATATAATTCAATACATTTTCTAATAAATTCAATGTAGTTATTTTCGAAAAATATTAGTGAATGTTATCAAAATTAATTAGAATGATTAAGTGAAAAAGTTTCTTAATATGGGACTAAACCTTAAACACAAGGGAAAAAGACCTATTCACTTGTCCAAAACTAATTATCTAGAAATATTTCATCCATATACTCTAATATATATAATTTTTATTATTATTGGAGGCACGTTATGTAAGGGATACCTCTCAATAGTGCATACCGTTTTATATTTACAAGAATGACACTCCTCCTCCACTATAAAAAGGCTATCACCCTCTCATTTATTCAAACATATAAATACCATTAGATAATCCCCATACTAAAAAAATAATATGAGAATTAAAATACCCTCCTCCTAGAGTACTTATTTTTTGTATTAATCTAAATAATAAAATATATTGGTATAAACCAAAGGAGTTACCCGAATAAGAGGTAATTTTTTTCAATGATCACATTTGTTTCATTTACATCACCAATTAATTTATTTTTATATCATAATTATATAATGAGATTAGTGTCTTTAATATATTATTTTATTCTTTTATTCTAAAATTTTTACCTATAAGTTAAAATATATCCATCAAAATGAGATACACAATCATTGTTCATGTGTACGACAAAATACAACCTTGCAAACCGATGTCACCCATTCTTCCTTTTTCCACCATTCAAGGATGAAAATAATGATGCAATTATAGTTTATATATGATATATATATATTATATTTATAATTTATTTTATACAAATTAATTAGTTTATAACATATACCATCATTAATTTAATTTAGTTGGAATACGATAACATCAGTTGGAAACGTGTGGACTACCGTCTCCTCACATCGACGTGATTCATTAACTCTATACATGGAAAGTATAAAGTATATTTATAATAAAATTTTGTGATATATATGATTAATTTATTATAATGTAATTATAATATAAATCTATTCTTTTTAACTTTTCATTGTTTTAAATACGTCAAGGAAATGGAAGTAGCATTCATCCGTACATATGGTCAAATGTCTCCATGAACAGTGCATTTCATTTCCAATCTCCAAATTTTATGGGATATTATAAATAAGTTATTTCTGGAATATATATTAAAGTTAATTTAAGTTTTTAATTCTGTATATGATGAAATAATTATTAATATAGGAATAAAAAAATATCTAGTCAAAACATACTCGAAAAACAGGGTAATTAACCCCCAAAATAGTGACGATAATGAAAGAATGTTAAACAATGGATAGTAAGATATCAATAGAATATAATATATGGTATTATAAATATTATTATGGTTCTTTTATAAGTTAATATGATTCCTAATACCATTATTCACGTGGTTAAAGTATGTTTACCCAAAAGGGAATGCATGGTAAGGGATTTTTGTCTCACTTTTCATTTCATGAGGCATACACCACATTCACAACCTATTTATTTTGTTTTGTGTATATACTGTCCATTTTGATTTAATTTATCCTGAATTATTTTATATTCTTTATAATTATTGTTTCAGTATAAGTCAAATCTTTTATTGGGGTTATGATTCAAACATTAGTATGTAGTAAGGGATTTTCATCTCACTAATTAAATTTATGAGATAGATGTTGTATTCACCACTTACATCTTATGTTATGGGGTATATACTACCACTTGGTAATATAAAATCATTATTCACCCATAATTCATGCTATATTATTTTTTTCTTTTAATTATTTCATCCAAGTGGTTTTTACATGAATATAACCATGTGATGAAAGTTATATTGGGAATGTCACTTTCTTTTGCAGTTGTTAACTTTAAAATGAAAAATCACTTCCTTATAACAATTTTCCAATTGAAATAAATTTTTAGATATCTATAAAATTATGTTATTGGTATATTTATTTCTTAAATTGTATAATATTTATATATATGTTTTTTACATGATAGATATTTAATTAACTGAAAAAATATCGATAAATCAGAATCTTTTACTCAATGCAGATATTTTATAAGGCACATTTTCCATGAATTAAATCAAATATTAGTTAATGATGAATGATTTTTATAGGTATGACATATATGCACACTTTTTATATATATATACCATTGATATATAAGTAGTATCATAGGACAAAATTAGTTAGATATAAGCCCTTTTAGTTTCTTTTGAAATCAGAGTAGATTTAAATTATATTGTGAAAGGTGTTGATGGTTGAATGCTAAACCATCTCATGAAAGTCTTGATGTTAAATGTTCTATGTACCTAGGAAACATTGAATTCAATAATTAAACATTTACTTAATTTGAATTTATTTATTTTTATCCATAATATTATTCTTTGACGTTATCTATAAATGAATTTCATTATCAGTTCATTGAATAAATGGAATATGCTTTTGTCATTTCACTTTTAATATTGATTATAACTAATCAATTTCTTTAAATGGAATGTGTTTTAAGTTATTTAACTTTCTATATTATTTACTCACTTTTTTCAGAGTTATTGATTACATGGAATATGTTCTTATTTATTTACCCTACCATATTGATTATTCTCATTGGTTCATTATGGATTCTGTTGTAATTTACACTTACTGAGCATTTGATTGCACCCTTATTTTTTTACATCTGAGGAATCCATGAATTTTTCTAAGGAATATATTTGGGGACATACAATATGGAATAACGTTATCATACCAGGAAAAAAATATGTTGTAGTTTTTTTCTTAATTTGAAATACAAGACTTGTGTATAAATCTATTTTAGTAGTACTACTAAACATTTAAATACTTTGGGATGTAATTTACTTGTATCTTATGCCAATTTAATGGTATAAAGACATTGGTTTTGGGTTTTTTGGGTTTAGTATGATAAAATTGGTATTAGATTCTGTTTACTATCAACCTTGGGAATTAGATTTAGGAAAACATATATTAGGTAACAAAACCTTAAGATAAACATTAAGGATCTACATTGAAGAACATATGTCTTAATTAACTTAATTTTGATGGTTAACATCAACTTATTATGATATTATGGTCAATCATTAGTTATAATTCCAAAAAATCACCTTTTAGGTTTTATCTAATGGGAATCAACCAAGATTAAGGGCATTTTTGAGAAACTTATGGAATGTTTATGTTTTAATGGAAAAATTTATTTTAATAATAATTCCTTTAAATTTTATGACATAATATTAATGATACTAATAACCTTTTGTGTAAATATGATCAATAATGACATTGAAATAGTATGAAAAAAAGATAACTAGACCTAGTGAAAAAAAGGTTTTATTGAAAACCCAAGTGGAAATGTTATTTAATGATTAATTTTATTTCAGGGATGTTCACCATTATATTTGAGGATCATATAGAAATTATATTAATGTAGTTTAGAAAAAGTAAAAAACATATTATATGTAAAAACCCAAAAAAAAATTTATGGTGGTGGGGCTTGAACCCATGACCAAAGGATTATAAGGGTTTAACGCCTAACACTGACCTATGTGATGTCACAGTTAACAGGTCGTTATTTTTAGTTAAAAAAATTATAAATATGTTTTAATAATGAACCGTTAGTGTATGTTTTTTGGTTTATAGAAAAATTTATAAAAAATAATAGCTTTGAGGAATATTTATATAAAATTTGAAAGAGATATCATTATTTATCTTCCTTATATCCCATTAAAAGTGTATTTTCATTCTTCAGGTGTCAAAGTTAATTTGTGTACGTCCATTTATGGAAGTAATGGATGAATTATAAATTTATCAAAGAACAAAAAACGAATTAAAATTGTTTTTATGAAATAAAAATATGACATGTAAGTATATTTATTTATATTCTTAGGTAGTTATAGAATTACTAATCCTTAGAAAAAAGATCTTGAATTTTTTTTATCCAAGTAGCTTTATTTTTATTAACCCTATATAATTTTAAATAATAACGGATTTATAAATTTTAGTCCCTAAATGTTTCACTGATCATTCTATTGTTTGTGATTTATGACCTCAATTGATCCCTTCAATTGTTTACTCTTTTCATCACTATTTTAACTTTCCACTAATGTTTTACTATATGGAATCCTAGGAATATTTTATTCCATGTGATCTTTATACTTATCATTTTGTATTATTAATAGGATATTTTATTAAATCTTATCAAGATGTGGTATTTCAAAAAAGGAATTTTAAAACAGAAAACCCTTGTTTACAGAGATTGAATTTAAATTATGAGTACATAATTTATTTAAGGAGGGGAGAATGTAGGACCCTAAAATTTTAAAAGTATAACTTTTATTTGATAGCATACAACCTATTTAGAATTTATTGATTATTTAATATTTTACATAAATTTAATATAATATATAGATTTAAATTTACAAAATATTTAGTTATTTTTCATCTCAGAAAACAACAAATTTCTTTAATGACTTGTGTTACACACAAGACTGAGTCCTACTGAACAACCATATATTATTAACTTTTTTAACTTAATATAATATAACATAGCTACTAGAAATTATGGTTATGAATAGAATTAACTAACATATTATAAAATATTTATATTATTTTAAATAATATATTTTTCATATTCATCCAATATATTTTATAGGTATAAGACAAGAACAAACAAAATGTTACCCATAAAAACCTATATTTTTATGAAGGCAGTTTAACTGCCTTTTAATGGGGAACCAATTTTAAATCCAATTTTTTGATATTTTATAAAATTTTATGTCAAAAATTAACATAATTTCAAGAATTTTAAGATCAAAATTTTCATAGGGTGATGTTTTAGTATTTCTCTTAGTACTTTTATTTTATTGTGAATAGTGAGAAATACTACATTTAAATCTAAAATTTATTTTTCATCTAAATGATTTATAGTGTTATCTTATATTTTTAATTTTATTATAGTTAAATAATATTAATTATAAATAAATTAACATAATTTAGTCAGTTTGAATAAATTTTATTTTTAAATTGGATTTAAAAACCTAGAAATCATTTGAAAATTTCTACTTTAGAATGTCGCTTTGTCATCCTATATGTGGGATTAAATTTAAATTAATTTATATGACTTATATGATTTGAATATTGAAAAATGGATTTCATATTTTTAATATTAATAATTTATAATTTTAAATATATTCACCTCTAGTTTTTGAACAAAAATATTAATGAATGTGAGTAAAAATAAATATAGTGATTTAGAGAAAAAGTAGTATAACACGGTATAAAAGCTGACCAAAATGACCTATAAAATTGTCCAAAATCACTTTTATAGGAACATATAGACCATAACTTCAATTTTATATAATTTTTTCAATATAAAATTCCCATGATACAAGGAATACCACTCAAGAGTGTTTGTATTTTTATATTCTCAAGAATTCCACTCCTCCTCTACTATAAAAAGGATCTCACCCCTCCTAATTATTCACACCTCTCATGTAACATCCCGAGTAAATAAAGAATATAACATTTTTATATTTATTAATATTTTTTAGTTAAATATTAATTTTACTTTAAAGGGGATTCTATGTTCGATGTCATACCTGATACGAAACAACGAGTTTCTTTGAAATCATACGTTGCACACAACGTTGGGTTATATTTAAAAATAATAATATAATATCATTTTAAATGGTAGTTAATGCCTATACATTGTATTGGTGGGAATGTAAAAAACTAACTAAAATATGAATATATATGTTTGTAAAATGTTTTTACAATTATCTAATAAATTCTAGAGGCTTAAAATACAAAAGAATTCAATATTAATTATAAATACTCTAATATTTATTAAAAGTTCAATTTACTACCTTTTAATGGTGAACCCTATTTAAATATAGTTTTGGTTAATTTTATATGTTTTATTTTACAAAATTAAATTCTTTTTTAGAATCTAGATATAATAATTTACTTTGGGTAAATTTTTGGTATTTTTCTGATAAAATTCATTTTTTAATGATAAGTGAAAAATACTGTATTTTATTTCAAAATTGCCTTTTAATATAATTTAATTATAAGGTTAGATAATATTTATATTTGGTTATAAAGTGTAATATAGATATTTTTTAACCATTTAATCCATTGTTTGTCATTGGAAATAATTTCACTTTGAAATTGGGCATAAATAAGTGTCAATCATTTGATAGTTATTATTTCTTAAAAACACACTTTTTATTTTGACACAAGGAATTAATTTTAAATTAATTTCTACCACTTATGTGTTTAGAATTTGGAAAAATGGATTCCATATTTTGAATCATGAGGCCCAAATTGTGTAACTAGGCAACTTTTATTTTTAGACATTTTGAGTATTTACTTCAGTAAAAATTTTATTTACCATGGTTAAATGGTAAATCTGGTAAATAATAGTAAAAAACTAATATTATTATAATATTAAATTAACCTAACATGTTTCCTAATCTTATTGGTTGATAAATGTCCAACAATGGGCATCCTTAGGTTAATTTTGGGGCCCTATGGAGCCACTTGGGAATGATAATGACAATATATTAATTAATTTAAAGTAAAGACAATAATGACTTAAAAATATATCTTTTAGTAAATAAAATCATACATGGTTTTATATATGTTATATCTTCAACTATAAATATTCATTTGAAAGATAAAAATATTTCCTACATCATGATATTTTTTATAATTTTTACACATCAAATAAATAAAATTATTTATGACACAATAAAGATGTAGTGTTTACCACATTAATGAATGATTTAAATAAATAAGATCCAAAATATTAAAACAATATTCAAAACCTAACCAATTCACATTGGATGATTTAATTTGGTACATGATTCATCTTATCTTCAAATTTAAAATTTTTGGACCTTTTGAAACCAAAAATCATTTTATAATAAAATAATATTTTTAAACGTTCCTAATGAGCTCGTCCTCCCCTTATAAAAAGCCATCACTTATAACCCATTACTCAAACTTATCAAGCCCAATGGCTCATCCAAACTCTATCCAATTAATCTGCCTACATTCTACTCCTCCTACTAGAAGACTTCCCTCAGGCATAAGTCAATTAAAGTAAATCTTTGGGTTCATACCAATGAGAGATACCTGATTTAAAGGTAACATCTTCTCTTAAGTTATTTTATTTTATTTTACTTCTCCAACCCCATAAACTCTTTTTTTTTAATTTAGTTTATAAATAAACCAATATCCTCAATATACTAGGTTATTTTTATGAGAATTATTCGAACTACACTTACACACACCTCCATCTAATGGGTAATGAACATACTATTTCTGTGGACGACAACTACTGCCTCACGAAACGAAGATTGTTGAATCTTCTCCTACCACCTCTTATGGTGGACATTAAGATATAACTGTATTTATTTGTGATATATATTATATTTATATTGGTTCTATGATCCTGATTTTTTCTTTTATACAATACCTTTATGGTTTTCCTTAGTGGGTAAATACGATAATTTCATTTGAGGAAATGCGGACTACCGCCCCCGCAAAGTGAAATGACTCATTCGTTCCATATGTGGAACATGTAAAGGATGGAGTTAATGAAATTATATATTATATTATAATGGAATTATAATATACCTTTGTAACGTTATGTTCTTATTCAATTAAATATGAAATAGATATTAAATTAGTGTTCATGTGTATGTACGGATTACCATCTCCATGAATGGTGCATTTAATTTTTTATCTCCAAATGTTATGTAATATTATAAATAAATATATATACTGAATATATATTATATATATGAAATTTAAATCATGAATATCATTCTGGATTTAATGGAATTTCAACCACATGGATAATTTATAATTGCAACAAGTTCATTTTTAACTCATGTTCCAAACATAAAAAAATGTCTGATATGAACTCAAATAGTTATCTAATTGTTATAGAAATGTTATAATTTATATAAAAGGAATAATAAACATGAAAAAGGAACTTTTGAAATTATAAATTAACTTTAGTTAATTATTCTGGAGATTAAAGAACGATCAACTCAAGTCGGACACGATGTATGAGACTTTTTCTCAATCTCCTTTCATTAATGTGTATTTTGTTTTATACATAACATTCTTTTGTATGGTGTATAAAAACATGTGAATTATCATTTCATTCAAAAGGAATCTTTTTCTACGAGGTGTTTTAATAAATTAAAAAAGAAATGTTTCTTTTTAACAAAATTGGTGACAACAACCTTTTTTACCGTTGCGAGTATTATTTAATCTTTGGCTTCCTTAAAAAGTCATAACATTTTTAAAAGGAAAATAAATATCATATAATCTTTTATGAATTTTGGTATTTAAAATTATTTTAATAGTGGATTTATTATTTCAATATATTTAAATGATATATTGTGATAGAAATGTTATATTTACTTTATATTTGTTTTATGTGTTGTAAATGTGTTATTGTTCTTGGGCATTATTACGTATACAACTGGTTCCTTGATAAAACTAAGATGGGTGAGCCTGAGATAGCTATCCAATGCATTGGGTTACATGATGGAGGTAAAAGTGAATGTTTTTCCTAAGATATTTAGTGAATATACTGTGATGGTTATTCCAAATGTAACTCCCTATGTAGCTGTGAAAGCTACAACATAAGTATGTTATGGGTGCCACAAGTAACCATTCATGATTTATGATTTCTATGTGTTATTCATAAATCTTATGATTTCATGAGGTATGAGCATATGATTGGTATGTATTTATGGACTAATGTCATATTTCTTTATCTTATAACACTTACTGAGCTTTATATACTCATCCCATATTTTTTTGAAATATTTTCCATAGGACATAAAGATTAATAGGGTCAAGGAAGGGATCATGGAAAATTCATACTGTCTAAAACATAAAACTAGACATGACTCTTTTTTTAAGTGTTTTTATTTTACAAAAAAATTGAAACTGAGTAGAAGTGCCTACTTTGTAATTTTTTGAGATTTAATAGTTATTTCATAATTATATAAAACTCTAAACCTGAAAATATCTTCAATGGAAATTATTCATTTAATTCAATATTATATAATGTTTAAGGCCATGTCTTTATAAATGTTATATGTGGTCGATTTAGACAACTTTTGGAGTTAGGATATTGTTAAATTAATTTCAATAAATTTATTTATGGTTGGATTGAAAAGATATAGTATTTACAGATTAACATGCTACTTAGCCTAAGATATTTCTGTGTTCAAAATGGATTTCCACAGAGGAAACAGAGCAACTATGATGGGACGACATTAGGAGAAAGGCAACCTTCCAAATTAGTAACCTGAGATTGTCGAAATTGTAACTGAACAGTTTGTTGTAGTGATGGAATATTTGACACAAGATACATATGGTGGTGGTATCCACGCAGGAGATCATCCAGAACAACCACAGAGGAACATGTCAGTAGTGGATTATTTTATGAGGCATCATCCCCCATCATTCAAAAGATCATCTGAACCTATGCTATCTTAAGGGTGGATTAAAGCACTGGAGAAGATTTTTGATGTCATGGGGTGTTCAGAACATCAAAAGGTTAGTTTCGTTATTTACCGTTTTGAAGTACAAGCTTATCAGTGGTGGTCGATGGTGAAAATATCAGGGATAGTGAGGAGATTGATTCTCTTGATTGGAATGAATTCAAAGGTAGGTTTATTAAGAACTTTTTTCCTAATGTGGTTCGTTTTAGGGTGGAAAACTAATTCTGGGAATTGAGGTAGTAGGATGACTTAGTGGCTGATTACGAAGAAAAATTCACTCGACTGGAAAGGTATCCTCAAAATTTCAAATGAGATATTGATAGTAAAATCAATCATTTTTACACATGATTAAATCCAAATTATCAAAGGGATTTAGATTATTGTGAGTTAAAAAGTTATGGAAAACTTGTTCTATGTACAGAGAAGGTGGAAGTTAAGTTTTCTGATGATTATGTGTTCTTTAAAATGCAATAGAATAAGATATCAAGGTGGCAGACGAAAGGGAATTTCTCTTCAAAAATGTCTGATGGTAAGAAACATAAGATTACTATTTGTGAAAATTATGGTAAAAAGAATGTTAGGGAATGCCTTTTGAATTCTGTTAAGTGCTACTGTTGTGGTAGAATGGGACAAAAAGCTCATAATTTCACTTAAAAAGATTACGGTAATGCTAAAACAAAACTGGTTTACAGTTAGTAAAATGTTTTAATTGAAATGAAATGGGTCATTATGAAAATTAATGACCAATGAAGAACTGAACTGAGGGAATGTATCCAAAATACAAGCATAAAGGGGTGGTGAAATCCTTTGAAACTACTTCAGTAGATGTTATGCCATTAAATGACGTAGTATCAGGTACACTTTTTATTTTTTCATATTATGCCAATGTTTTTTTTGATTCGGGGTCTATATATTCATTCATTTATGAGAATGTTTCTCGTAAATCGGGAATTCCATATCAATATTTGAATCATGGAATTGTGGTAAAAACACCAGGGGGAAATTTTGAGACAAAAAGAAATTATAAGAACCTTCCTATCTTCATGTGTGGAAAGAATCTACCTGCAAACATTATTGTTTTTCCTCTAGTTGAGTTTGATGTTATTGTGGGTATGGATTGGATTTCCATTTATCATGATAAGATTGACTGCAAAGAATAAGAGGTTTCTTTTTAGAAAGATTTTTAGTTTTTGTTAAAGAATGGACCCTTACTTTTGATAACATATCATGAAGCTGAGAAACTAGTAAAAGATAGAAATGAATGTTACCTTGCACATATTATTGAATAAATGGAACTATTTAGATTAATGATGTGGCAGTAGTAAATTAGTATATTGATGTTTTTCCAGATGAGTTGTCTGGTATAATACCTGATCAAGAAGTTTAATTTACTATTTACATAGTTCATGATACTAACACATTTTCAATACCCCTTATCGAATGGCTCAAACTTAAATTTTAGAGTTAAAGAAACAATTGTAGGAGTTATTAGAAAAAGGTTTCATTGGACCAGTCACATCACCATGGGGTGATCTTGTCTTGTTTGTTAAAATGAAATATGGTTCAATGAGACTTCTCATTGATTATTGATCATTGAATAACATCACTATTAAGAACAAGTATCCTTTTCCTCATATTGATGATTTGTTTGATCAGTTCCAGGGAGATTAGTATTTTTCGGATATTGATTTAAGGTTGGGGTACCCTCTGTTGAAAGTTATGGAAGATGACATTCTGAAGACCGCATTTCGTACTAGATATAGCCATTATGAATTTTTTGTTATGCCTTTTGGGTTAACCAATGAACCTGCTATATTCATGGATCTTATGAATATAATTTTTTGTGAGTTCCTGGAGAAGTTTGTTGTTGTGTTTATTGATGATATTTTACTTTATTCGAAAAGTAAAGATATGCATGGAAGTTATTTAACGGTTGACTTGAAAACCTTAAAATAATAAAAACTGTATGGAAAATTCAACAAGTGTGAGTTTTGGTTACAAAACATTTCATTCCTTGGTCACATTGTTTCATAAAAATTGCATAACTATTGATCCTACTAAAACAAAACTTGTTAAAGAATGGCCTAGACCACAAATATAGTCTAGATTCATAGTTCTCATGGTTTAGTAGGTAATTATAAGAGGTTTGTTGAGAATTTTTCATGGTTATCTATCCCACTGACTAAGTTAACTCGAAAAGGTATTAAGTTAATTTGGATAAAAGAATGCGATGATTATTTTTAGAAATTGAAAAGAAGATTGGTGAATGCTCTGGTTTTGGCACTTCTAGAAATGGTGAGTTTTTTTATCTACAATGATTATTAGTTGAAAGAACTTGGTTGTGTTCTAATGAAGAATGATCAAGTAATTGAATATGCTTCACATCAGTTGAAACCTCATGAGTTTAATTACGTTACAAATGATTTTGAATTAGCTTATGTTGTTTTTGCTTTAAAAATTTAGATTCATCATCTGTATGGAGTAAAATGTTAAATATATACTGACCACAAATGTTTGAATTATATATTCACTCAAAAAGAATTAAATGTGACAAAGAAGATATGGTTGGAATTAATCAAGAATTATGATTGCATGATCCTGATTGAAAATTAATTTTTTATTAAAGAACCAAAGCACATTTGAGGGAAAAGGGAGAAACCCCAAATCCGAATAACATGTTCATGAAACTATAAAATAGTACAAAACTAATGGAACCACCCATCCCTAGCCAATACAAAGGATGTAAAACCCTCACCCGCACCTGACCATTCAGCAAGATTCCAAATAGCATGCATAGGTGAAGGCTATGCTCTGGTCCCCATCTAGAGTTTCCCCTTATAATGATAACAAAACACCACCAAGAAACTTGCAAAAACATTATCTTCTCCAAAAATTCACACATGCAAAACCAACATGATTCCCAATCACTTAACAGGTTCAACACATTTCATCAGAATCATTGATTTTTTTTTGAGATTACCCGTAACCAGATCCCTAGACAACTTCCAATATATGGAGGATACCTGGGTGCTTGGAACAGATAAAAATAGGTTTTCAAGATCATAAGCCAGTTGGTCCCAGGTTTATAAGTACTCCTCAAGACTGATCTTCCATTTTTTGAAACCTCCAACAAAAATTAAATCTTATTTATTAAGCCATGTGTATTGTTCCTCATTTATTGACACATTTAAATGTCACCCCAACAGCTTAGAATCCTCCTCTTCAGACGCATTCAACAATAAATTTTTTTGACCACATCTTATTCAGAACATAGCAGTAATTAAAGAGTTTGATTATCTCAAACCTCTAATTCTAATCTCATGTAATTTAGCTTTTTTCAGACCGAGTCTCCAAAGGAGGAGGTAATGAGGAGTAATATTTCCTAATTTTCCTCCTCCTATTTCTTCTGTTACTCTTCAGGCTTTCATCCTCACCAACCAAGAGAGTAGGATCGGTTCCCTTTGTTTCAGCCATGTGTTCCCCATCTGCATCAATCGGATTACTGAAATTAGAACACGAGCCAGCCTCTATAAGGACTTCAAAGATGTGGGAGAGCATAAGTGTTTTGGGGGACCCTGAAGAAGCACCCCCTGTCTACCCAGAAGTGACATGCATATCCAGTTTCTGCTTCCCTTTACCTGCATCATCCATACCCGGCCTCAAAACCCCGACATAAGGATCAGCCACCTCTTCCACCTCTCAACTTTCCTTCTATTCTATATCAGTTAAATCGCCACCCAATGGTTTAGCCACATGAACAACCTCAAATTTGACCAAATCCTCCCCTACTCCTACACCCTCAAAAGGAATTGTTTCCGTACCACAAGAAGGATCTGCAAGATCCTAGTTCATCATGTTAAAAACTTCTAAAACTTTCAGGTTAACCTCTATTTCCAGTGTTTTCTCCCCCAAGGTTGCACCTTTATTAGCCTCCAAAGACACCTTGTAAATCACCATGTGGAAGTCGGGTCCCTCCACCACCACAACTAGAAATACATGATACACAGCCACCCCGTTCAAGTTGAAATTGGTGTCACCTCGCCCACTACCTTATGAGCCTATAACCACCAATTCTAGAAAGTCTGACCCATCCCGGTTCTCTAGAACCATACCACTGTTTCTTCCTCTCTTACATTGAGGATCAAGATCACCCCATCTACAATTACACGTAGAATGACCCAGATGATGGAAGGTAGAACAATATTCTATCCAAGACTCATAGGGAACCCACTGCTTACACCTATAATCCTTCCCAATGGTAACCCAAACAAATTCGAAAGGATTTCTTGAAATATCCATTTCCACACAGACCTGTGGGTTGATGTGGTGACATACTGCTTCAGTTCGACTATCAGTGTAGAGGAATCTACCCACAATATTTCTAAGAATCCTAATAACAAAAGGATTTTGGAATGGCAATTGTAAATTTGGAAAGCTCACCCAGACCACAGTAGAAGGAGAGTCACGCTTTATATGAAAATAGAACGACCAATGGAATAAGATGAACCGAAATCCATTGATGATGTAGGGTGCACTCGACCAGGCACAGATGAGATCCTCCTTTGAAAAAAATCGAACCATGATGTGATGATGATCTAGTAGGACCACCGTTGCCCTCTCCTACAATTTCCATGAGTCGAAGATGAAATGGTCAAAGGTATCTACCAGAGGCCACCTCTGACTGAACCGAGCCACCATGGTGACTTTGAAAAGATCTGAGGTTTTTGTGAACTTCGATGATGAAAACTGAAGATTCATGAACCCATCAACCAGATACAGTACTTTCGGTCATAAGGATTCTTTCGGGAAAGGAGGTAGGAAATCATGGTAAGAAAAGGGCATGAAAGATGATTTGGACCTCATGGTTGGTGCTGAAGGTCCCTCCTCCATTGGGAGGGGAGGAACCAGAACGAATGTCGTTGTCGTCATGGAGGGATCATCGCCGTCACGCTATAGTAGGAGCATCCCTCTCCCCTCGATTGCATGATCCATTACCATATGGGAAGGAAAAATTAAGTGGCTGATGCTATAAGTCAAAAAAGTATTGCTACATTAACCATGTTAAATTTGGAACATGATCCATTGTTTAATGATTTAATGAACTTTGGCATTTATGTTGTTGGTGTCAAAAATTACACTTTTTTGTTTCAGGAATTAGTGAAATATTCTATATCAGACTGAATAAATCATGCATAGAAATTAGATAGTGAGTTACAATTAAAGGTAGATTTGGTTTATAAGGTTAAGTTTCCTGATTTTAACATTGATAATGATTTTGTTTTGAGGTTTGGGAAGAGATTATGTGTGCTATGTGATTCACAATTGAAGAATGAGTTGTTATGTGAAGCTCATAGTTCTCCATTTTTAGTTCATCCTGGAAGTAGTAAGATGTACAAAGATCATGGGTAGTATTACTGGTGGGATGGAATGAAAATCCAAATTGATGATTTTACTTTGTAGTGTTTGACTTGTCAATTGGTTAAAGTAGTGTGGAAGTTACTGAAAGGGATGCTTCAATCTTTATGGGTGCTAGAGTGGAAATGGGAAAATATATCCATGGACTTCGTTGTGGGGTTACCAAAGACATCTCGATTTAATAATGTAATCTGGGTTATTGTTCATCGATTGACTAAATAGAATCATTTACTTCCTATTCGAGATACTTTTTCTCCCAATCAACTTTATCAGTTGTATGTTAAATAGATAGCCATGTTATATGGTGTTCCCCTCTCTATTGTATCTAATCGTGATTAACAATTTACTTCTATCTTTTGGAAAGGCCTTCAGAAGTCGTTGGGTACTGAATTGAATTTTAGTATAGTATTTCATCCTCAATCAGATGGGATATCAGAATGAATAATTTAGACCTTAGAGGATATGCTATGATATTTTTAAATGGATTATAGTGAAGTTAGGACCAAAATAATTATTTGGTTGAATTTCATTATAATAACAATTTTCATTCCAGTATACAGATGAATCCGTTTGAGGAATTATATGGGAAGAAGATTTGAACTCTAGATTTTTAGGATGAAGTAGGTGAAAGGAAACTGATGGGACCATAATTTGTAGAATAGATGGCAGAAAAAGTTTAGTTTATTTAGAAGCACATGAGAACAGTTTTGAGTAGGCAGAAAAGTTGTGCGGATAACGGAGGAAGGATCCTTCTTTTGAGGTAGGTGATCATGTATTTCTCAATGTTTCTCCATGGAAAGGTGTGATGTGTTTTTGTAAGAAGGGAAAGTTGAGTTTGAGGTTAATTGGACCTTATAAAATCCCAGAGAATGTTGGATCAATTACATACAGAGTAGTTTTACCTCTATGTTTATCCCATGTACACAATTTTTTTCATGTTTCAATGTTGAGAAAGTATATGCCAGAACCATATCATGTTTTGAGCTCATATGTAGTTCAGTTGGAAGTGAATCTCTCTTATGAGGAACTACCAGTCCCGATTCTTGGCTGAAGAGAGAAAGTGTTGCGAAATAAGGTAATTAATCAGGTAAAGGTTTTATGGAAAAACTATATGGTTAAAGAGGCAATGTGGGAATCTGAAAATTCTTTAAGGGATAAAAACCCTCACTTATTTGACAAGTGAATAGAATGTGGGGATGCAATTCCCAAAAGGTAGGAAGGATGGGACATACCAGGTAATTAAAGAATAAAATATTTTCATATTTATTAAATTTTTTGAATTAATTATTAATTTTACTTTAAAGGGGATTCTATGTTTGATGGCTTACTCGATACTAAAAAATGGGTTTCTTTGGAAAATTATGCTGCACAAAATATTGGGTCATGTTGAAAAATAACAATATAATATTATTTTAAATTGTAGTTAAAGCCTAGCTTTTGTATTGGCTGGAATAAATAGAACTAACTAAAATATGAATATACATGTTTGTTAAATGTTTTTACATTTAAAAAATAAATTTTAGAGGCTTAAAATAAGAAAGAATCTTATTTTAAGTATAAATACTATAATATTCATTAAATGGTTGATTTACTGACATATGATGGTGAACCATCTTTAAATATTGTTTTGATCACTTTTATATGTTTTAAAGTATAATTATAATATGTTTTACCCTTTAATCCAATTTTGGTCATTGGAAGTAATTTCACACTGAAATTAGACATAAATAAGTGTCAATATTTTGATAGTTATTATTTCATAAAAACACGCTTTTTTTATAGTAGGAATTAATTTTTAATTAATTTCTTCCACTTATGTGTTTTAAATTTGGAAAAATGGATTCCATATTTGGAATCAGGTGGTCTAAATTATGTTAATTGGTAACTTGTATTTTTAGACGTTATAAGTATTTACTTCAGTAAAAAAATTTATCTACCATGGTTAAAGGGTGAATTTGGTAAATAAGGGTAAAAATAATATTATTATAATATTAAATTACCCTAAAATGTGCCTTAATCCTATTGGTTGATACATTAATGACCATGGGAATCCTTGGGTCTATTTTGGGACCCCATGGAGCCACTTGGGAGTGATAATGAAACTTTATATTAATTAATTTAAAGTAAAGACAAAAATGACTTAAATATATATCTTTCAGTAAATCAATTCTTATATGGGGTTATATAAGTTATCTCTTCAACTATAAATATTACTTTTAAAGATAAAAATATTTTATACATCATTATATTTTGTTTCTAATTTTTAGACATCAAATAAATAAAATTATTTATGACACAAAAATGATTTAGTGTTTACCTCATTAATTAATTTTTTAAATAAATAATATTATAAAGATTAAAAAAAATATACAAAACCAATCCAATTAATATTTTATGATTTTAGTTAGAACGTGAGTCATCTTATATTTGACTTTAATAATTTTTGGACATTTATAATCTGAAAATAATTATAGAATAAAATAATATTTTTAAACTTTCTTAAAGAGCCCCTCCTCCCCCCTTATAAGAATCCATCACTTCTAACCCATTCCTCTCACATATCAAGCCCCTTGGTTAGTATAAAATCTACCTAATTAAGCTCCCTAAACCATTCCCCTCCTTCTAGAATCCTTAAAATAGGAAGAAGTCAATTCAAGTAAACCTTTTGGTTCAAGCCAAATGGAGATACCCGATTTAAAGGCAACGTATTCTCTTAAGTTCTTTTTTATTTTACTTCTCCAACCCCATAAAATCTGTTTATTACTTTATTTTATAAAACAATATCCTTAATATACTAGGTTTCCTTTATGATAATGATTATAACTAAACTTACACACACCTCCATCTAATGTGTAAAAAACATATTGTTTATATGGACGATAACTACTGCCTCATGAAATGAGGATTGTTAAATGTTCTCCTACCACCTCATATGGTGGCCATAAAGATGACACTGTATTTATATGTGATATATATTATTTTTATATTGCTTTTATTCATCTATATTACTCATTTATGTAATTCCTTTATGGTTTTCCATAGTGGGTAAATAAAATAATTTATTTGAGGAAGTGCGGAATAGCACCCCCCTCAAAGTGATATGGACCATTCATTCCATATGTGGAATGTATAAAGGATGAATTTAATTAAATTATATATGATATTATAATATAATTATAATGTACCTATTTATAATTATGTTTTTATTTCATTAAATATGAAATAGAAATGAAAGTAGAGTTCATGCGTACATACGGCTTACCGTCTCCATGAACGGTGCATTTCATTTCTTATCTCCAAATTTTATGTACTATTATAAGTAAATTTATATACTAGATATATATGATATATATAATATCTGAATCATTAATATAATTCTATAGAGAATTTAATTTTTACCACATGGATAATTTATAATTATAACAAATTCATTTTTAACTCTAGTTCCGAATGACAAAATGTTTGATATAAACTCAAATAATTATATAATTGTTATAGAAAAGTAATAATTGATATAAAAGTAATAATAAATTTTAAGAAGGTTCTTGATAAATTAGAAATTAACTTTAGTTTATTATATAAGAGGTTAAAAAATGATCGAGTCAAGCCGGACACAAGGTAAGGGGATTCATCTCAATTTCCTTTCATTGGGTCATATTTTGTTTTATACATGACATTCATTTATACAGTGTATAGAAATATTTGACTTCTCATTTCATTCAAAATGAATCTTTTTCTACAAGGTGTTTTACTCAATAAAAAATGAATTTTTCCTTTTAACGTAAGCGGTGACAATGACCTTTTCTTATACTATGAGTATTATTTGATATTTGGCTTTCTTAACTAGTTTTATTGTTTTTAAAAGGAAAATAAATACCACATACTCTTTTAAGTATGTTGGTATTGAAAATGATTTTTATAATGGATTTTTTATGTCAATATATTTAAATGATATATTGGGATTGAAATGTGTAATTTTTATCTTTCTTTAATATTTGTTTTATGTGTTATGAATATGTTATTGTTTTTGGGCATTGTTATGTATACATGTGGTTCCGGGATAAACGTAAGGCGGGTGAGCCCGAGATAGCTCTCCAATGCATTGGGTAACATGATAGAGGTAAACTTAAATGTTTCTCCTAAGAAATTTAGGGAATATACTGTGATGGGTATTCCAAATGTAACTCTCTACATCGTTGTGAAAGCTACAGCTTAAGTATGTTATGGATGCCACAAGTTACCCTTTTTGATTTATTATTTCCATGTGTTATTCATAAATCTTATGATTTCCTGAGGTATGAGCTTATTTGTGGTATATATTTATGAACTAATGTTATATTTCTTTATATTATAACCCTTACTACGATTTTTATGCTCATCCAATGTTTTTTTTTTGAAATCTTCTTAACAGGACATAAAGATGAATAGGGTCAAGGATGGTATCACAGAAAAGTCATGTTGTTTAAAACATGGAACTAGAAGTGTCTACTTTGTTTTTTTGAGAAGTAATTTTATGGCATATTTCCCTAAAACTCTAAACCTGAAAAGATCCTCAATGAGAGTTATTAATTTTATTCAAGATTATATAATGATTAAGACCAGGTCCTTATATCTGAAGCCCTTTGGATAATCCAAAATTTTCCCAAATAATATTTTAAAATAAATAACCTCATCCTATAAGCCTATATATTAGATGAAATACAACAAATTAAGTATTTTGACATAAACCAAAAAGAGTTACCTAAATAGTCAGTAATGCTCTTCAACCATCACTTTTATTTCATTTACTTCTCCACCACTTCAATTATTTTTATATCACTCTTATATAATGACATCAGTGTCTTATATATACTTATATGTTTTTATTCTATGAGTTCTATATATTATTTCACACACATACATCATAATGATAAGTGTAATCATCATTCGTGTGTACGGAAGACTACCACCTCGTGAATCGATATCATTTGTTTGTCCATTTACAACCTTTATAGGATACAAATAATGATGTAGATATTTTAAATATATGATATATATGATATTTTAAATGTATTAAGGTTTCCATAATTCTTGTATAACACATGCCATCATTCTTTTAATATTGTGGGAGTACAATAATATCATTTGTTGATATGTTGACTACCCCCTCCTCGAAGAGATGTGGTCTATTCAACCAATTCATGGAATGTATAAATGATTATTTTAAATAAAATAAAACATATATATATATATATGATAAAAGTATTATATAGGAATTATTATATAAAAATATAAATTTCCATTTCATTCTATTAAATACAACAAGGAAATGGAAGTGTCATTCATGCGTATATATGGCCTACTGTCTCCACTAATGGTTCATTTCATTTACTTTATCCAAATTTTTGGGTTATTATAAAAAAATTATATACTTTAAACCTACATAATTTATTAAATCCATTTTATTATGAAATCATGATCGATGTAAGAAGAAAAAAATATCACGTAAAAACATACTCAAACAATGAGGGAATTAAGACTTGAAATAGTGGAGATAAAGAAATATTGTTTACAAACTGGTAATATGATATTATATGAAGTTAATATATGTTATTATAAATTTTATTATAGTTTTTTTATAACTTAATAACATTACTAAAACAATTATATAGGTTTTTAAATGATTTTCACCCAAAAGTAAATGCAAGGTAAGGGATTCATGTATCACTGCTCATTCCATGAGGCATACACCACATTCAAAACATACATATCTTTTATGGTGTATCTAAATCCCATTATGATATATAATATCAGGAAATATTTTATCCTCATGATATTTAAACTTTAATTTGATGTTATCTCTTTAATGGGGATTATGATTTAATAGATACTATGTAGTAAGGGAGTTTCATCTCACTTTTTAAATCTATGAGATAAATTTCTTATCCACACATTAATTATATTTAAATAGTGTATATAATACCACTTGGTCATTTAATATCATGATTCAATCATAATTCATGTTATTTTCATTTTTTTACTTTTAATTTCTCATCTGAGGGGTTTTACTTGAATATTACCAAGTTTTAAAAGTTATCTTTTCAATATCACTTTATTTTGTGATTGTTGACCTTATCATGAAACAATCAATTTATTATAAGAATTTTATAGTTTAAATCACATTTTATATATCCATTATCTTATGTAATGGATATAATTGTTTCCTAAACCACATACTATTTTTAAATACAGTGTGTACTGGACTATTATTTGAATAAATAGGGAAATAATGATAAATCATCATCTGTTACTCATTGAAGATATTTGATATGGAAAATTTTTATTGAATTAAATATATTATTAAGTATATGAGGAATAATATGGAAATATAAGACATTTATGGGGTCCAGTTATAGATAACAAATCAATGCATCGGTAGTATCACACGAAAAAAGTTGTTGGTGACAAACACTTTGAAGTAGAGATTTTTTAAACTGTCTTTTTAAATGTCTTGATAGTAGTATCTATGACCATATTTTGAAAGGTATTAATATTAAATGTTCCATGTAACATAAAATATTTTATCCAATAATTAATAATTTCCCTAATTTAGATTCGTTTATTATTATCCATGAAATTTTTTCTTTGATATTATCTATGCATTCATTTAATTCTCAGTTCATTATTTAAATGGCTTGTGTTTATATAATTTTCCCTCCCAAATTGTCTATGATTCATCCTATTATTTGTATTGTATTTTGTATTTTTTATTTAACTTACCAAATTATTTAATCACTTCCTTCTCATTTAAGGATTGCAATGCATGAGTTGTTTTTTATTTACCCTACCACATTCTTTATATTCATTGATTCATTATTACTTCGCATGTACTTTACCCTTACAGAGCATTTTATATCACCCTTATTTTTTCCTCCCTAAGGAATCCATGAACTCTACTTTGAAATATATACTATATTGAATAAATTTATCCATGAAAGAAAAAGAAAGTTAAGTTATAATTTTTGTATTAAATTGTAATTCAAGACTTTCATATATATATATATATAGTTTACCAAGGAAAATAAACTATTCGGTCCTTTGGGAAATGATTTACATGCATCTTATTACAACGTAATGGTATCATGACACGAGGTCAAGGATTTCTGGGGTCATGGAACACCAATTTAAAAATGATGTTTTGAAATTGGACTAGCATCAAGAATTAGGTAAATATAAAATTCATCATCCAATCTTGGAAAAACAGCTAGATGATCATTATGAAATACATTCAAAAATTTATTTTCCACAAGCACATCATAAAGTTGAATTTTCATTTTTTTCATTGACATGTAAAATATAATTTTAACTTACAAATTTTATCAATATCTCAAATTCATAAAAAGTTATCATAGGTATGAAAAAATTCATATATATAGATTGAATATCATTATAAAATTGAAAATAATCAAATTTTCCCAAAAATAAATCTTAGAATAATAACCCAAAATACAATACATATGCAAAATATCATCAAAATATAAAATGTGTGTGAAAATTTTATTTTTATGATTACCATTTCATAGATAACAATTGTAAGATGCATATAATGATTTGTTTTATTAATACTTCTACTAAATGTTTCCATAAATTTATATCTTTATTTCCTTAGGTGGTAAATTTATTTATTATAAAAGTTCCAAAAATTTAAAAAATTCATTGATCCTAAATAAAAAATTACATTGGAATAATTTTAGTAAAGAAGTAATGTACATATCATTGATTTATTTGATGGTCAATCATTTTTTATGTTAATACCAAATGATTTTTACAAACCCTTGATCTTATTGGCTTGATGATATTTATCCTTTATATTTTTCATCATATGAGAACTTTTATATTGGATCATATCATCAAAAATTAAAAAATTCACTTCTGGATTTTCATTATTGAACTAACCATTAAATTACTTTTATTCCTTGAAGTAATGAGCCATATGTCCCAACTTAACAAACTGGTAACACTTTTCATGTATTATAATAAATTGAAGTTTCTTTTACCACACTTATACTATGAATTAATATTATTTTTATTACCTACATGTTTACTTGATGGATGCTTTCCCATTGTTTTACCCATAGACTACTTCTTCTCCTCATTTTGAAATTTAACTAACTCAATCTTGACCATATCAGTACATCAAAAAATTTCCATATAACATCCAAACTCTTGATCATCCAAATACATTCATAGACTAGGTTTTAACCTAATAAAAATATAATAATTTTAATATCATTGTAAAAAATAAAATTCAGTGCTTACATGATGAATCTGGTATATTCTTTCTAGATTGAAACTAAATGCTCCTCATTTTTCCTCAACTTCCTAATTTTCCATTAAATTCAGTGTCAAAAAAATATTAGTAAAATATTTCTCAAGGAAGATATAATTATTTTTTATCCATTCCATGATATAAATCTCACCCTTTTCCATTTTTTATTAAGTAATTAAAACCACTAATAGGTTACACCTTCAAAAATATTATATATTATAAGTTTTATAATAATTCAAAAAATGTACCAAAACATAAAATAACTTTTCCAAAGAATTAATATATATGTTGGATAACATTGGGTCTAAGGTTACATTAAATGTTGTAGGGTGTTGTTTCATTAAGTGTTCCAATATAGACTTATTCTTGTGTAGAGAATTCAGTATCTCCCTTACATGGTTACCACTCTTAATATTCATTGTTAATATTTTTATCCAAAAACTCGTCAACTCTAACTATAACAATTATAGTTTACTCAGTCAAAATTATATTATAGTTTTCCTTCCATCTTACCACATTTGCCTTGTTTCCACTTGGGAAAATTAGTCTAAATTAGATAAATATTATATTGAATAACATGAAAACCCACAAATATTATCTCATGAAAATATAACTATATATGAATATCCCTAATGTGTAATTTCATAAAAATATATTAACATCTAAAGTTATCGAAACCCTAATCTAATACTAACAATAATAACTTATAACATAATCACACCATAATATATTGTTTTTGAAAAATGGAATCCTTTTTTAGACTTTCAATATCATTAGGATTATATTTTTAAAGAATTACTAAAAAAATTACATAATAAAGTGTACATATATATACAATGTAGATTTTTTTTCACATAAACATGTTCTTATGTTTAAAGTGATTTTTCTAAATTGACATAATTTCTTCTTTCAGGAAATGTATTTTATAAAAAATGATCAAACTTTTAATAGTTCTTATAAATCCTTATGCTCTTTGAAAAATATTTTTTAAGCATGTGATGAGCACAAAATCTAAATAAGGATATGAAAATAAAATAAATCCATTTTCTATTGAAAATCATTTACATTTATATGGATGTTTTCCTTTTCATATAATGAGGATTGAGAGGAAATGATAATTTACTTCTAAAATGTAATTCTTTTCCAAATTCTTTCCTAATTTGTTTTTAAAAAAAGTATAAATTTAAAAAAAATCATAAAAGTTACATTGAAAAAAATGATAACTCTTGATAGCTTTTCCTTGAAAGAAATCCTTCAACTTTAGAATATCATAAAACTTATCTTTATTATGTGTTCTTATTCGTATAAAATGAAATAAAAATATTTCCAATAGAACACATATAAATCATTGAATTAAATAATTCTTCATTGAAACTAATCTATTTAATCACCCTTATATGAACCCTTACAATAACCCTTACAGTGGAGTCACCTACTCATTTGATTCCAACATATCTTCTTTAGAGAACATATCCATACCCACTACAGTAGAGAGTTATATTAGACCCAAACACCATCATATAAAATTTCAAATATCCATACAATGATAAAATATGGCCTTTCACTTACATTATAAAATTCATAAAAATAGTCATCTAAATAATAAGTATAAGCCCACAAAGTTATCCCCTATAAATAAAAGGATGTGTAATTTTCATTAATAATTATTTAAATTTGTAAAGTCAGAGAATAATAAAAAATCTATTTAAATTATAATACCATGAATACATTAAGAGAATGATTCATAAAAATGGTTTTTGTTGTGAGATAAGGTGGTTATATGGTAAACATTAAAAAAATCACACCTTTATAAATATAGTAAAAAAGGACATGCATGGAAAATGTTACAAATATTTTTTTCAAACCCATTATAAAAACTTTAAATATAGATTAAAATGAACATAAATAAATTTTTTTGTTTAAATAATATCATTATGTATCTAATATAACTAAAATGGATATAGAAGATAAATATTTGAAAATAAAACATTAAAACATTTAAAATACGTGTTTAAAAAAATACATTACCTTGAGGACAAATTAATTCATAAGACTTATTCCCTCAAATACAATAAAATTATATTAATTATTTATATAATTTGATATATGTTTGTTGTTCATTCTCAAATTATTATTAATGTTATTTTATTTCTTACCATGATTTATTTAGTTACTGAATCATTTAAGTTCACATCAAATTTTTTGAAGTCATTTGGTTCAAAATCTATAAAATAAATTTTGTAGGTTAATCAATTTCAAATGGTCCATGGTTTAATAATGTCTATAATATTAATCAATTCATAATTATTTCATTTATATATTAAACATAATATTAAAAATTTCTTTGAATCATGGTTTGGAAAAAGGGAATACATCACTTCTTTGAGACTGTAGGTTTCACATAACCATGAGTGGCGTTTCCTTTTTTCCAATGAATGAGAGGGGAATAAAGTAGATAATAATTTATATTTATATAATAATAATAATTTTTTAAATATAATATTTATTAATATCATCAATTTTTATATAAAGTAATGTGAGGAAGTAATGAAAAACAAAATACACAATCCATGGAGGCTGTAACTCGCACGTACACATAGACAAAATTTTAATTTTCATATGGATGGAAAGAATGTATATAATGGATTTTTCATAAAAATAGTTACTTATAGTGTGTTAATTACACTATTTTTATTTTTTTAAGATGGATATATAAAATCTCTATAAGTATTAAAAAATAAACATGAAAGAGGTTGGTTAGAACATATACCTATTCCATGTATAATATCCTATGAATAAATATTTAAGGATTATTAAATTGGTATTATGGGTGGAAGGGAAGATCTAGAATGTTGTTAAGTATGTTAGGGGTGTATTTGGGACAGTCTTGGTCATGAAATAGTTCTCATAGTTTTTCAAATATGAGGATGTGAGAGGTCCTTTTATAGGTTAATGGAGTGTAAATCCTCTAAATAATCTTAAAATAAATATATTATTACTATTTCTACCATGTTCAAGTGAAAATAAGTGGAAAATTTTATAAATATATGATAAGATAGGGATGATATATACTCATAAATTAAAATTTATACAATTTTATCAGATAGTTTAATTCATATCCCTTAATTTGACCCACGGTTTAACCCTTCCATAGTGACTAACACTTATTTTGGTAATTTAATTATATAACTAAAAATTATGTGGAAAATATTGTATATTTTTAGAATATTTATTCCAAATATGGATTTATTTTAATAATATTCAACTTATTGATGTGGTAAAAATTATATTTAATAAATGAATGTGTAAGGCAATAAAAAAATAAATTTTTCGAAAAATGCCTTTTTAAGCATAAAAATTAATTTACACTAAAATCCTGAATAAAATTAATCTAAATTAATTTAATTATATTATGAAAAAAAGTAGATTTATGTTACATTAAATCCAATTCAAAACCTAAATTGACATTTATATTACTTAATCAAAGGAAAAGTTATAATATTTTTGAATTTGGAATTTTCCAATATTCACTGGAAAATAAACACTTTTTAAAATATTATAAAAATTAAACATAAGATGACATTGACATGATGTTTTCAAAAATTAATTACATTTAATATAATTATGTTTTTAATGTTTATAAATTTAACTTCTAAATAAAATGATATAATTAATGGAATCTAATTTGGTTAGAATATTCTATTACATTTTCAACTAAACAAATATTATGTTGAATTTTAATCCATAAAATCTAATTCATAAAATTAAAAATACAAGAAAATTATTTATTATTAACATTAACAAGGTTTTTAGACATTAAATTTACATTTATATCCCATTCATTCTTCCATTGGTGGCATATAATGGGATTAAAAATGTCATTTTACCACTAGGGAAGAAGGTATGAGTCAACCATCATGATGACTTTAAGAGTACCCAATGGTATAAATTATGTCTGAATTTATAGTGATATATTTTATTTAATTAATTTAATATATGTATCTATATATAATTATTATTATGTGAAAATATTTTTGGGTCCCATTTCATTTATAGTTAAACATTACACATACCCCTCGATAGACATGCATACATTATGATTAACATAAAGGTCAAAAAATGAGATATAGTTTTGATAGGAATTCATGTGTAGCTAAGTGGGATTGTAGAGATATGTACATGTTGATTTTGGGTAGATTAATTTTGACTTCTTTTAATTTAATTTAATTTTTGACCACATAATATATATGATCTACACTTTGGGTAATTTTTCCTTGATGTATGACACAATATTGTTGTATTGGTATCATTTTTTATTTCATGGTGTATGTTTTGTTTACATTTTCATTAACAATTTAATTTTATGTAGTGTAACATTGATGATATATTGTTATGGGTTATAAATTATTTTTAACTACTTTTTCATTGAAATTGAGTGTATTGTATCCCCATATTTTATTATAAGACATTCAAAACTAGTTAGAAAAAATCTAGTTTCGTATGTGGTAAACATAATATCAAGTGGTGAATTATTTCAATATACATGGATGGGTATCAAGGCCAATGTGTTAAAATATTAATTTAGTCATTAAAGATATTTATTAATCACTCTACATTCCTAATAATAACATTATGGCTCGTTTCACTACCACTTTTCCCTTAAGCCTTTATGGATGGGACTAAACTACAATGTACTTTTAAGTCTACCTTGAGGACATAAATTACCATCATATCCAAATTCATATTATTGTTTTGAAAAAAAACAAGAATAATTACTTAAAGCTTCCTATATGTGACAAGAATCTAACATTATATTTTGTATTCTTTCGGTACATATATCTCAAACAACGTAATTCTTCTTTTTGAAAGGCATAAAACTCTGACATAAAACCCTAACATTCCTAGAAGAAACTAAAATATAACATATTATTAAAAATTCATGGGGACCCTAATTAAAATCATTGCATAATTGGACTTCCTGGAATGAATAATAGGATACAATAACTCCTTAATCCTTTTTATATGACTCAAAAATACGACAAACTCTTAATCCAACCAATGGGATACAAAATAAAAGTGCAAGACAATTCATTATTATGGATGATACCAAAGTATATTGAATACCATATGAATTCATGGATATAATAAACTACTACATATCCTACACATGATATGTATGATATTACCCATACCCCTAAAAATGGAACACCTAAATTAATGCAGTGGCCTTTAAAATTTATACGTGTTTGAAAATCCATTTATCACCACTTTTCACCATTCTATGGTAGAAATTTATGTAAAATAAAATTTTATTATTACCAGTAAGGGTTTTATTATATTGAAATATACTAATAATTTGGTCTTAGACTTGAAAATAAGCCCTATTACAAGATAATTCAACCTCCCAATATCCTAGTTTCAGTATATTCACTATGATGAAACCTTGAACCCATTCCTTCCCCATGTTAATGTTCAATCAATGTCAGTGTGACATGTCACAAAAAAACAAAATCTAAAAGTGATGAATCAAATATGAAATCACTAGTGCAGAAAACGTTTTTTACGTCGGTTATTTTTAATTTTTTACGTCGGTTTCTAGCCTATGTTAATACGTGCAACGTTATAAATAAGGTTTTTGACGTCAGTTATTTAAAAATCGAAGTCAAAAAGCATAAAATCGCGATGTTTATCACGTCGGTTATTTTAGAACCGACGTGATAAAGGGCCTGGAGAATGGTTTATCACGTCGGTTATTTTAGAACCGACATGATAAAAGGCCTGGAGAATGGTTTATCACGTCGGTTATTGATGAACCGACGTGGTAAATGGCCTGGACAATGGTTTATCATGTCTGTTCTTAAACAACCGACGTGATAAACAGGGGGTGAGGGGGTTTATCACGTCTGTTCATATAGAACCGACGTGATAAACTAGGGTGAGGGTGGTTTATCACGTCCGTTCTATAAGAACCGACATGATAAACCGGGATGAGAATGGTTTATCACGTCTATTCATATAAAACCGACGTGAAGAACCGGGGGAGGGGGGTTTATCATGTCGGTTATTCTATAACCGACGTGATAAACCGGTGGTAGGGGGTTTATAACATCGGTTAGTCAATAACCGACGTGATAAACCCTTGTCCAGGCCGTTTAGCACGTCCGTTATTCAATAACCGACGTGCTAAACCATTCTCCAGGACCTTTATCATGTCGGTTATTAAATAACCGACGTGATAAACCATTCTCCAGGCCTTTTATCACGTCGGTTATTAAATAACCAACGTGATAAACCATTTTCCAGGCCTTTTATCATGTCGTTTATTAAATAACCGATGTGATAAACTATTTTCTAGGCCTTTTATAATGTCGGTTATTAAATAACCGACATGATAAACTATTTTCCAGGCATTTTATCAAGTCGGTTATTAAATAACTGACGTGATAAACCCAATTTTTTTAAACAGAATGCAGTGATATTCTCTCCACCAGAATCAACCAGAAAATAAATTAAGAAATCATGCCACAAAAACAGAAGTACATCAAAAATAAGCATGTAAATAGATAAAATATAAATCTTACCCACTAGACAGCATCCACCCTCATTTATACCCCATGGACAGCCCTCCCCCACCCCATTGGAGCCCTCACCCTCATGTATACCCCCTGGACAGCCCTCCCCCACCCCGTTGGAGCCCTCACCCTCATGTATACCCCCTGGACAGCCCTCCCCCACCCCATTGGAGCTCCCACCCTCATGTATACCCCTTGGACAACCCTCCCCCACCCCATTGGAGCCCCCACCACACTCTTGAACTGCCCCCCGACCCCCGGACACCCCCAAACACCCCTCGACAACCCCCCACCCGCCTGAACATCACCTCCTCACCCCCTCACCCTACTTGACAGCCCCCACCACACCCCTGGACAACCCCCCCACCCCTGGACAGCACTCCCACACCCCTGAACCGGCTTCCCACACCCCTGGACATCCCTGCCACCCCCTAAGACTGTCCCCCCACACCAACGAACAGCCCTCCCAGACCGCTGGACACCCCCAACCACACCGAACAGACCCCCACACCCTGGGAACCCCTCCCCCACAGACCCAAATCCATACCAGAAGAACCATCAAAAGTAGACCAAAACAAGAAGTAGAGAAAAATTAAATATTCACTTATATAACATTCAAAACTTACACTGTCAACTTAAAAAAAAAACTAAATCAAACCTAAACAACTACCAAATAGACAATTAAAACGACAATATTCAAAATTACATTTTACATTACAAACAACTATAATTCAATCACACCTGTAAAATAATTTGACCACTCCACTTGTACGTGTTTGATGTCTTCAGCAGTATAGGGTTGAGGGTCATCAAAAAGCTACAAATGAAAAAGAATATAGTTAACCTGTATAATGAATAAATCAACTTGAAATATGATGGCAATGTTTAAGAGGAAATCGTACCAGGTCAAAATTCACAACTGTCCCAGTTTTTATTATTTCATACATAAATCTTAACATATAATATCCGTATTCGATGAGGCCTTGTTGTTCATGACAATTCTGTTTTTAATGAGTGTAAATTAAATATATTATTTTTAGGTAATAAATCAAAAAGTACAAATTATAAATGGAAATTTACCTTCGCCTTTACATATTTGATCTTTGCATTTCTTTTCCTTGTGTTTTTTCGAAAGTAGGCCCATGCACTATTAGAAAATAATACGAATGGGGTAAATTTAAAATTTATTATAATATATAAAACTATTGAGAAATTGAAACATACTTTTCCAATATATTCTTAAAACTTGCCCGCACATCACCATGAACAGAGCATATCCAATAAAGAGCTTTCTCCCTTGGAAAAAAAATCCCTAACATCCAATGATTACTGATAAAAGGAAATTTAATGTTAGTGGTTTTTTATGTTAAAAGATAATTAACTATTTGAGAGAAATGTGTTTCATACCTCTCACAAAAAGGCATCATCCAACATTTTTGGATTATATTCTTTTCAAATCTTTCAGCAATATAAACCATTCTTTGTTCCTCAGTCAATGCACATGCTTCAGGGGAAATCAATTGCAGGTCCATGAATCCATATACTTCTGTCAGTTCATTCCTCTCACAAATTTTATAAAAATACCTAATACAAAACATATATAAGTATACATTTTTAATAAATATAACGCAGGGAAAAGGTGTTAAGACTTACATGGAAACAATTTGCACCACGTTGATGCCCAACATATCTCCTGTAACAAGCTCCATGATATCAGATTTTGTAATCCCCACACTTATTTCACGTCCACAAACATGAGATTCCATTGGAAACTCATAAAAACCCAACAACAAATGTGAATATCTTGACAATCTGTCAAGACCACTGGAATCTGTATCTGATGTCATAGCCTGTTGTCTTTGATGTGGTCTATACAGTATTTCTTTAACTTTGAAGTATTCCTGTGAAAAAAAATTGAGAGTTATAGTAGTTTTCAAATGATAAAACAACTTTAATAAAAAATTAAAATAAAATATATAAAATTCATACCTCTACGGTAATGATTCTAAGAAGTCTAGATGGACAAACTAAAAAATGGCCGATACTCTGTCCAACTGTCGCCACCTCATCTGTAGGTATTGGTACCCTAGCTAATCTATCTATAATATCCTGTACAGTGACCCTCTGATTCTCTACCTCTAATTGTTGATGATGAACTGTATCTCCTATACAATATACCAACCCGTATGCTACTATATGATGTTGAGAATCATCAAAATACAACTCGCAATATGTAAGAAGATGCGGCAGAGGCGTAGGATAAAAAATGGGGTCTGCAGGCTGAGGTGGGGGAGTGGGAGCTACTAGCGGAGGTGGAGGATAAATAATGGGGTCTGTATGGGGAGGTGTAGGAGTGGGAGCTGTAATCTGAAATTGTCTTTGCATTTCTGCAAACATAGACTGCACCAAATCTCTAATCTTGTCTTCCATCATCGCATTAATATTTTGAACTTCAGCCTCCAAGGATTCTATTTTTTTTATAAACCCCCTCAATGTTAGAAGTTGAAGAACATGGAAACACTTTTCTTACCGATACACCTGTCGGATATCCTCTTACAAGACCAGGATGTTCGGGCCTTCCCAATGTTACAAATAAAATATCTTCCCTCCCAGTATCTGTAAATGTCCCCTCTGAACTTTGCTCCTCAAGAGAGTCATGTATTAATTAATTGAACATTTCTGTAATGATTGAAACTTATATGAGGAAAAAAGTTAACTTAAATAAATTAAATAGATATCTTACAATCCTCTCAGCTATGATTCTCGATACTTCCTAAAGATATTGCCCTTTTTTACCTTCCGAGCTCTCTTCCATTTTTCATGTCTAGATGGAGGGGATGGAGGGGCCACCTCTCCAGAGCATGAAGACTCAGCTCTTAGTTGTTGAAATTTTTCCGCTATCATTTTTTCTTCCAATAATGTATACCCTCCCTGAGATAAAATATGAGGGTATACATTTTTAGATTGAATCTCCTGATGAGCTTTCCTTGTTTGCTATAATTTAAGAATAAGAAATCATTAACAAAACATTAATAAAATCATTTATATAAGTATATAAAAGTTTACATTGCCCTTACCAGAAATGACTCTTTTTTATACTTTCAAAAAACTGTCGCCATGTGTCTTCATCTATAAAAGGATATATACGACAAGGATTGTCATGACTCCTATGACCATAAATGAAATCAGATGTGAGGGTTGATTTGAAATCCCTCCATCTCCTGGCAGCCAAAGATAAGCATTTCTTCCTGACTCCTCCAGTGTCAGGAATATCAAATGTCATCTGATAAAGAAGAGGTTAAACATATTATATATACCAGAAACATTAAAAGAATGGTCAAACAATGACAAAAGATATTACCAAAATCGTCTCCCACAACTGAGAGATAATCGCTTTATCCACACCTCTCCAATCATCATACAGAATACTTACTTTGGTCTTAGCCTGAGTTGCAACAAAACTCTTCAAATCTTTGGCATTCGGACCTCTAGGAATATCATCATCATCAAACTCAACTATTATCCTCTGATCCTGCGTATGGGCAAGTGATAATTTTGGTAAACGTGTGCAACCACGTTTACCAACCTTTGAACTCTTTGTCGTAATAGGAGCATGTGAATGTTCATCCCCAGAGGTATGACCAACAATATGCTCCTCCCCATAATCATGTGGTTGATCATCTGAATAATCTATCATTATCCTTCAAATCAAAAAAACAAACGTCAGTTCACAAATATACAAATTCAAATATTTTAATACTACTGTAATCAGAAAATAGAAAAGTGTACTAGGTTACATAATAGTAAACATTGGTAATATGGTAAGCATGTTAAACAATGGTAAAGATGGAAAAGATGGTCAAGATGGTCAAGATGGTCAAGATGGTCAAGAGGTTTGTTTTAATCCAAACCCAATGAAGAACTAAACAAATAAAATAATACAAACACACGGAAGCCTTGAGCGCCAAAAGTGAGAGAGCAGCTGATGGAGAGGGAGCTCAAGCTTCAAGGATGGTAATGGATCACAAGAGGCCTTGTAGATTTGTCGTTAGAGCGTCAATACATCAAAATATATTTTGGTTGTGTTCCCAGCATCCATGGTTACTTATTTATAGGAGAAATACCCATAAACACTTCAATATGGCCGTTGGAGGGCTTCCAGAGCCGTTGGGGGTCAAAAGTACAAGTCTGGTCAAAGCCCAATGGCTAGTTTGACTGGGCACACCGGCTGGCCGGTGGTGTCTCACCAGCTGGCTGGTGGTCCACCGGCTGACCGGTGCTGAGCTCCCGGCTGGCCGGTGGTCCAGACAGAGCAGGATTTCTGTCTGGGTTCCACCGGCTGGCCGGTGGTCATCCACCGGTTGGCCGGTGTCACCAGGAAGTGGGCAATCCTACTGCCTGGGTCCTCCGGCTGGCCGGTGGGTAAGAACCGGTTGTCCGGTGCCCATATCGGCTGGCCGGTGGGAATCCACCGGTTAACTGGTAGACTCAGAGAGTCCACTATCAGCCTTCTTGGGCCAACTCCTGGGCAATCTTTTTCCTAGCATCAAAACACTTGAAAACAAGTTTGAACACGATGAGAGTGATTGTGATCATTAAAATCCAAGAGAGAGGGGTACAACAATAAACATGATAAAGTAAACTAAACAAACTTAAAATAAACAATAACATATACTTATTTTATTTTAAAACATGTTTTAATAAAAAAAAACTTACAATATCTAACATTTATGGAAAAAATAAATGTAAACAACAAATAAACATATGTTACATGTAATTTTAGGAATGTACAGATGGATTGTTTTCCCAAATTCCTTCATCGTGATCGTTCCTTATGGCACAAACTATGTCTTCAACATGATCATCATTATGTTCTGTTAATATTTCCATTGAAGTAGGGATCTCACATAAATCATCATATTCATCAAGTTCATCCTCACCAACATATTGTTTTTTCCCTTGTAAAACAACAGCCCACTGCATATCTGATTGATCTACTACAAAAAAAATTTGTTTTGCATGTGTTGCCATTATAAAAGAATCAGCTGTGTCTTCTAATCTATTCAGATTAACAAGTGTCATTCCAAATTCATCATGTCTGAAACTGTTGTTACCATTAAACCATTTACAGTTAAAAACAGGAACTTTAATTTTAAAGTAATCAACCTCCCATATGTCTTCAATCACTCCATAATATGCATTTGATGCAGAAATTGGGTATTTGTCCTTAGCACTCGAAAAATGCATTGCTTCTACAAACACCAATACACCACTATTCTGAACTGCACTTCTGTTGTCATGAGCTTTTGTATGAAATGTATAACCATTAATGTCATAACCAGACCATGTTATCACTTTTAAACATGGACCACCCACTATCCATTTTAATGTCTCTGATACATCTGATCTACCAAGCAAAGTCTTTTTAATCCATGACAAAAAAGTTTTGTTGTGCTCATTCAAAATCCACATTTCTTTCTTCTTTGGATGACATTGTTTCAACTCATTAATATGCAATGTGATATATGGTTGAGCATCAGCTATGTTCTTCAAGATGTATGATTCTAACTTCTTCATCTATTCAGCTGACAATGATTTGAATTTCAAGCCGCGAATCCCCTTTCCCTCATTATTAACTCGTTCATGGCGAGATGGAGGCAAACCTATGTGTTGCGCCACAGCCAAGTAGCTCGTACAAAACTCTGCTACCTCCTCAGAAATATAATTTTCAATAATGGAGTCTTCAGGTTGATATATATTTTTAACATACCCCTTTAATATTTTCATATACCTTTCAAAAGGATACATCCAACGAAGATATATAGGTCCACAAAGCTTTATTTCTCGAACCAGTTGAATCATTAAATGCACCATTATATCAAAAAAAGTTGGAGGAAAATACATTTCCAATTGACAAAGTATTAAAATTGCATCCTTTTCCAAAATGTTCAAAGCATTCACAATAATCGCCTTGTTACAAATTGAATTGAAAAAATAACACAACTTCATTATAGTCTTTCTGACACGAATGGGCAATATTCCACGCAATTCAACTGGTTGAATTTGTTGCATCATGACGTGACAATCATGTGATTTCATACCTATCAACTTCAATTCCTTCAATGAGACAAAAATTTTTACATTAAAAGAATAACCTTGAGGCACTTTGGTATCATGAAGACACTGACAGAAGCTAATTTTCTCCCTCTTCGATAATGTATGACAAGCCGGGGGAAGAAATGTTCGTCTTCCTTTAGGAGTGGGAGCTAACTCCAAACGTATTCCCATTGATAGTAAGTCTAATCTTGCATTCAACCCATCTTTAGTCTTTCCTTTAATATCTAACAATGTTCTAATCAAATAATCACAGATATTTTTCTCCACGTGCATGACATCAATATTATGTTTAACTTCATGATACCTCCAATATGGTAGCTCAAAAAATATTGACCTTTTCTTCCAAATATGTCTATCATTACCAGATTTCTCTGTCTTTCCCAATGTCACGTCAAGGTTTTTCACCCTCTCAAAATACAGATCATGGGATAAAGGTTTTGGAGCAGTATCAAATTCTTGTGAGCCATTATATGCCTTTTTTAGTCTTCTATAAGGGTGTTCCATAGGCAAAAACTTTTGATGACCCATGTACACTGTTTTCCTCCCATGATGCAATTGATAATAGGACGTCTGTTGTTCGCAAATTGGACATGCTTTATGCCCTTTAACACTGTATCCAGACAAATTTCCATACGCTGGGAAGTCATTTATAGTGAACAGAAGCACTACATTCAGTTGAAAATATTCCATTTTATAAGAATCATACACCCTAATACCATTAGCCCATAACAGTTTCAAATCATCAATCAACGGTGACAAGTAGACATCAATATCATTACCGGGTTGCTTTGGACCAGAGATCATTGTACTCAACATGACATATTTGCGCTTCATCCAAACTTCAGGAGAGAGGTTGTAAATTACCAATAAAATAGGCCATGAACTATGTGTGCTACTGAGTGTTCAGTATGGATTCATTCCATCTGTGCACAACCCTAGTCTGAGATTTCTTATTTCATTTCCAAATGTAGAATACTGCGCATCAATTTTCTTCCATTGTGGACAATCAGCTGGATGACGTCTTTTTCCATCACATACCCGCTCTTCAGCATGCCATCTTAACCTTTTTGCATCATGTGAATTAGCAAATAAACGTTTGAAACGATTAATTATAGGAAGATACCAAAATACCTTTGAAGGGAGCTTTGTAATCTCTACATCACCCTGTGATTTTTCTTTCACCTTATACCGTGATGTCCCACATTTTGGACACTCTAACAGAAATTCATATTCCTTCCTATATATAATGCAGTCATTCGGACAGGCATGCATTTTCTTGTATCCCAATCCCATCGGGCATAATATTTTCTTGGCTTTGTAATGTGAATCTGGAAGATCGTTATCTTTTGGAAGAATGTCTTTCATCAATTGTAGCAGCTCTGTAAAACTTCTGTCACTCCATCCATGCTTCGCCTTTAGGTTAATCAATCATAACACCGCCGACAGAACCGTAAAATCTGTACAACCGGGATATAATGGTTTTTCAGCATCACCATATAGACGTGCAACTGTCGGTTCTATCTCAATTTGTTCTGCTACAATATCGTGAATCATTTATTCAATTCCATCGGAGTTACCATGTTGCGAATCATCGTCATCAGTGACATTCCGTCCAGTTTCACCATGCCAAATCCAAGGGCTGTAACTCGGATTAAAACCATGACATATCAGACGATCTTTTATCTCTCTACTTTTCAACTTCTTCATATTAAAACATTTCAGCCATGGATAGAAAAAAATGTCACTACTTGGAACATTTCTTTTTGCAAATTCCAAAAAGGCATCAACACCTTCCTCAAATTCATTGATCATTCGATGTGCCGTAATCCAACTTCGACTCATTATTACCTATAACAAATATCAACAAAAAACATATATATTTAAGATAAGACAAAACATGTTTATATGAAAAAAATCATAATTTGAATGTAAAACAATTTAAAATATAAAACAAATCTTGAAAGTAGTAGTAGTTTTCATAAGTACCCAACACCAAATAGCTATACATTGTAAGTTTCATGTTAAAAATATGAATATAGACCATTTGTTTTATGTTTAATAATATTGTCATATTATCTGATCATTCTGATTATATATTAGAATTACTATATCCTTTTGATCCGATATATAATCTAAGGACATTAATATTTCTTTAGAAAAAGTAATGTTAATATCATGGTAATGTAAATAAAAGTATATATCGAACTATATATATGTAATACCAATAAAAAAATACATATGTGTTTGGCCTGGGTTTCACACATAAAACAACTCATCTCACAGATTAAATTTTTGAATCATCCTACATAATACTTATTTTTATAACTTAGGGAATGAAAATAATAAAAGTTTTGATTTACGATACTCATTATGGGTAAACATGATATATATAAATATAATATCTAATCTCATAAAAAGATATCCATGGGCGTATAAGAGCATACACAAAGCACATGATCAAAAAGATAAGTGAAATAGTTCTATATAATCATAGATCATAAAACCTGAGTCCAAGTATAACAATTTTAGCATAACATAAGACATGATTTATATGATAGTGGGAACATGATTTAAAAAACCTTATTCACAAGATCACAACATTGGTATGTGGAATAACATAAGAGTGTGGCACAAACATAATCATATAAGTCATAACATATGTCAAGGGAAAACATAGTTTCATTCACCTCATATTGGGATATGTTAATCAGCTTTCCTATAATTTATTATAATATTTCTTACCAGGCACATCACATAACACATTGGACATGGTATAACCATCAGTATCCCATATTGATCTATGATATATAATGAATTGTCGAATGCATTAGAAGGATATTATGGACCCAAATGTCACATAATGACTAACCATATATATGGGTGAATCGTGATCATCAAATCATTTATAACACTTTCGTAGATCAATTAACTAACAAAAATGAAATGGGGGTCATAATTGTTTTTACAAAACATAATAATTATTAATACATAAAAATGTGTTTGGATGGTAAGATAAGATAATATACCTAATTCAATCTAATTATCATTAAATTATTTCTACCTAGATAGAAAATACCTTTATAAAAAATATAATTTAACTTGAGAATGAAAAGAAAGCACACTTTACCTTTTTTATAATGACAAATCTGAAAAGGATGATAATAATATTTAGGTATTATAATTTTTTTATGAATTATTAATAATAAAATAAATCACCTCACTTGGTTTTGTTGAAAATCGGACATACCGTCGTATTCAAGAAATCAGATACACATTGCATGAAAAGGTCCATCATTTTTAGGAGATGACTGAAAGAAGAAATGTATTATCAGACTCACCATGAGTCTAGAATAAAATATTTGATTGTAATAGGTATGAATTGATATTTTTATGAATGCAGATGAAAACAGATGATGGTTTTCTGATCTAGGAGTTCTAAAAATCATAATTTTTTGAAAAAATATTATGATGTAAGAATGTTGAATGAAATTTTAAGGATAGGTATTACCGATTGTACCTAGTCCAATATCATTCATGAAAATAATTTTCTGGACAATCATATTGAAAATATGATTTTAAGAAAATAAGTACTACCAATCTTCATCCAGAAAGACACATTTCATCTAAGTAGGAAATAATAATGTTGCTGGAAGAATGGAACGTTACAGTACCACCCATTATTTTTCAGATTTTTCTGAAGCTAATCCACAATGTTTTAATAACCATTTGCGAGTTGAATGTTGCGAGTTGAATGAACATAATAACCATTTGCAATAAAAAAAATTCCACGAGATTCAAAAACAAACGAAAAGCACATCCAGAATCGAAACAAAAACGAACGAAATAAATTCGTGGAAGGCTTACTTGAATGTCGCGAGTTGAGATGATAGATCCGAGAGTAGTGAAGAAGATAAACAATGAAGCCAAAATGAGTGTAATGCAGGCGATCGATGAGCTGATTAGGGTTTACCGCGCGAGAGAGAGACGAGCCGGCGACTGTCAATCGAAAAAATCGTAAATGACAGAACACGGGCTTTAATTTTTTTAAATGCTTTATAACGTCGGTTATTATATAACCGATGTTATAAACTATTTTTTAGCTTTTGTTACGTCAGTTATCTTAAAACCGACGTAAAAAGGCTCCCGCGCTTTGGTTTTTTACGTCGGTTATTTGATAACCGACGTAAAAAATGCGTCGATATCGGGTTTTTACGTCGGTTGCAAAATAACCGACGTAAAAAACCTCCCGCGATTTGGTTTTTTACGTCGGTTATTTGATAACCGACGTAAAAACCCAACAGGCGCGATTTGTAACGTCGGTTATTAAAATAACCGATGTGAAAAATCTACTCGCCGTATTGTTACGTCGGTTATATATAACCGACCTAAAAAATGGTGACGTAAAAAACGATTTCTGCACTAGTGAATCTTTTACCTAAGGAGGATTTATATTATCAATATGTTTTACTGAATGTTGTTTCCCAGTTGATGTACCCAGAGTCCATAATTTCTACATTTTATTAGACCTAAACATCTACAATTTTTTATGGTTATAGGGATAACCCAATTTGTAATTGTGTATCAGTGAAACATAACCATTATTATTTTATCTCCCATGCATATTTTACAACTTCTATATAAATCCCCATGGATCCTATGAATCAATTAACATCACCCTAACTCAGTATATCCAACATCCGATTATTGAAAACATGGTGTAGGAATAGAAAAAAGAGGGAACTATCTTAATCCATTTGGCAATGAAAAATAACATCAAAGGTATGATTTTGTAATTTCCCTTGTCATGCCCAAGATATAGTCATGTGCATGTGGTATCCATTTTTATATCTAACTATTTTGATGGCCCCTATTAAGAATTTCCCCGATCACATATCTACAGGATGTAGACTAGGACACCAAATATATCTGACTTGTTAAATTTATTTCATATAAGAAGTCACTCAGTCACCATGGTCATCATTAGAGGCATGTGACACATATTTACCCAATGTTTGTGTAAGATATCCCATATCCAATTATATATACACAATTATATAGAAAGAAATTCCATCGAGGGAAATCTAACATTACAACCCAAAAGGAGGCCAAAAACATCATTTCCTCGATCATCCCTAATGTCAGTCTCTCAATTTTGGTGATGTCTTGGGGAGTGTAATAATTTTCCTCAGTTTGAAATACCCAATCTCATTCTATATGGGAATAAATATTATTACCTACTAATTAAATCACCCTAAAGGGAATAAAATAGCACAGAAGTCCCCCTGAAAAGCCTATATGAATAGTGGATGTGTATGGTCATAATTTTTGTCAATATATTATAAGGAATAAAAAATTTAACTTATGATTAAATCATTTATGATTAGTTATTAGTCAAGTAAAGTGTTTAACATATATATAAGAAGGATATCGGTGATTATGCATAGTGAATTGTTATGGATTCCTCTAATTGAATTAGATGTCACTTTAGGAAAATTCTCTTTAAAAATATGGTGGGTTTTGAATGTTATCTTAAATGATTAAAAATTGTATTTTAGGGGATTTCACATTTCTAAAATAAGTGGAAGCTAAAATTAGACATGAGGAAAATAATTTATCAAGGAATAAGTTTGAAAAAGTAATTTATTAATGCTTGATAAATTTTTAGAAAGGTTGGGTGTTTTAGTGATTGAGGGAATCACATTCTAGAATTTCACTTCTACAATTATATATTTTTATTTGTACCATTAAAATGTAATTAAAAAAAATTTCCCAACCAAACATTTCCCAATGGGATATCCCTCAACTACCGTTATGGGGACCTAGTAGTTAATTTCCATGGGAATGCCTAGCCAAGGAGTCAATATGGTGCTTAGGGACACCTATAAGCCCTGAGCAATCCCATGTGTAAGATCTGCAGAGTGCATAAGCTCACAAGTGCCAATATTAAGGGATAAAATCTCATCATACCAATGGAAAGTGGAATGTGTGGGAAGGGGTATGGATTCTAAACCCCATAGTTGTCTTGAGTAAACTACTATCAGTATTTGTTTCTTAAAAAGTGGAGATAATATTCTATAAAAAATCAATAGCGGACTATAGCACCCATGATATTACCAAGTCAACATTATTTATTTATATCATGTATATAAAGTGTTTGGGTGATGTTTGGGAGGGTTTGGAGGTCCTTTTAAATGAATTTGGGGGTTTTATAGAGGTGCAATGTTTGATTACGGTTAGTAGAAACCATGCAACACCTCTAGGAAAATGTGCATCCGAAACTGAGGCTATTGGGTAGGCGTACGGTTAGAAGAAAAGATTGGAAACGCTCTGTATCCAACCAGGAGAAACCATTTGATTTGCGATAGAGATATTTTTCATGCTTGTTGTATGGTTTTTCTAACCATGTGAAACAATAGTGCTAGCTGCTTCTTAGGGAATATGCATCTTCATGGTTTCTGCATGGTTTCCCTAACTGTGCAATCTACCCAAGCACAGTTAAAATTTTAGATCATATTAGTTTTCCCATAAACTAATAATTTTTCTTCAATTTTGTCCCTAACTTCATTTTAACTCCTCTAAAAGGCTTCAGAGACATTCCCCTTAAATCTGAGAGTGATCTGTTAGAAAATCATCATGCATAGAAGGCCAAATTGCTTGGTAACTCACCGTTCATGGTGGTTTTTTTATATCCACTCTTATTCTCTCATAATATTAATATATATAGTTTTTGGGGATAAATATATGATGTTATATCCCAATCATTATGATATATAGTTGTTTTGATGATAGGTAATAAGATCTAGGGGGTGTGGAGATTCAACCAAATTTTGTTGAAGAATAAGTGTTGTTCTTCATTTTCACCCTAATTTCCATGCTATGAAGATTGAACTTGAGCTAATCTAATTAAAAAATTGTCTAATAGTTTCTTATTATTTGAATTACTTGATATTTATTATAAAATTTATGTGAAAAAACATGGTAGAAACCTTCTTTTGTGATGTTTTTTGGAATTGTGGAATTTTTGTGCAAAGTTCTTAATTGAATGATTTCAAAATGATGATTTTAAAATAGTGGTCTTTTTTTATTCAAGTAAAAATGATTCATATAATATTTTTACATAAGAATATTTTTTTATTGAAATGTTTTTCTATGATTGGTTTGGCATTGGTTTTTGGAATAATGGATGGTGTGTGTTCATATAAATTGCCATAGAAAAGGGTATGAAGTTCCCCTATCATTTATTTGATGGATAAGTGTATTAACATTCCCTCATGAAAATGGTCCACAATGTAATATCTAAGTGAAATTATAAATCACCAATTGGGATTATTTGAATGTCCATGGTTTCATGAATAATTGGATGTGTGGATATTTGTATTGGAATTGGTATTCCAAAATGGAATTTTTGAAATGGTTATGAAGTATTGTTTGGTTGCTTTCTATAGAAATGACGTTGGTTTGGAAAAACTATTTTGGTATGATAATTATTTTATATTATAATATAAAATCATTCAAAAAAATTATATAATTTTTTTAAATAAATGTGCTAAAATGTTCTATTACAGTGGCATGAGTATGGATATCATTTGCGGAAGACCTATTGTGTTTCATCACTCACCCTCTTCGTTGGAACATTTTTGTGTTTTTAGATATTGTGTATTGAGACATGGGTAAAGGAATGGTACCACATTTATTTAATAGTTCTTCCTGAAATTTATGAATGGATTTTGGAGTTGGAGTTGGAGTATGTTGGGAATAGTTGTGTTGGTTTATTTAGAGTCTTTGATTTTTGTGGTTTAGTCATCTAATTTGGTACTCTAATATTGGATATGTTGAAGTTTTTTATTTCTTTATTTGTTTATTATATATGGTTGTATTTAATTTTTATCAGGCATCATTATATTGATATTCTTTATTTTGGTTGTTTTTATTTTCAAAGTGAAAATCAACCATAATTTTATTTTAGCCCATGGCATTTATTTCCAACCTTTTACATCTTGAAGATTTACCCTAAGGCCAAGTAGCATTTTTTCCAAACTCATGCCAATGATGAGGGTTGGGATGTTACAAGTGGTATCAGCTTTTTTAGTCCTTGACATATAAATGGTAACAGTCGTGGTTAGTTCATCATTAATTTTTTGGAAAATGGTACTGGTTTCTGGTCATGATGTTAAAATTAATTATAGTTTATTCCTTGAGTTAGTTTTTTAGAATGGAGTATGACCAGTGAGACTTGAAATGTAGTTCATAAATAAGATTAACTAACCTATTAGTATTTAACTACAAGTTACCATGGAGTTGGGTATGTAAGTGTTTTAGAGAAACTTATAAGAGTGTTATCTCATTGCCATGGAATTATCCAATGAGAAGATAAATAAATTTATTGATATAAATGGAATCCCACTAAGACTGTATATTTCATTTAGAGTAATGATTTATTATTTGGGTCAAAAATGTGTATTTTTGAAGAAGTATTGATTTCTTTTTCAAATATCATATTTTGAAAAGTAATGATATTGGAATTTTAAAAATGGGTTTAATTTTGTAAATCATTGAAAATTTCTCAAAAATGGGTTGAAAATGATTTGGATTCAAGTTTGAAAAGGTCATGTTGTGATATTATGTATTGGATAAAGTTATAAATTTCTAATTCTTTAGTTTCTGGAGAGTGATAATTATGCAATTTTTATTTTGGTTATAGAGAAAGACTCCTAGATGAAATTGTAGAAATGAAACATAAGAGGATACTAAGAATGTGGTTTCACCTGATCCATGAGGGAACCAACAGCTGGTTCAGAGTATAGTATAAGACATTTAGGCTGTGTATAGCTAGGGGAAAAGGGATGAACCTAGGGAAGTGAATCATTCACTTTATTTCAAGAAGTATAATCTACAAATATTTTAGGGTGATTCAGAAACATAAAATTTATAAGTGTGGATGAATAAGATGAATCAAATATTTGATTTTATAGGAACACCCATAGAGCTGGGAGTCAAGTTATTGACTTATATATTAGAAGACCCTTCACATTAGTGGTGTGGTTTAGCTGTTCTAGATAAATTCGGCCAAAGAAATTCAAGAGAGTAATTTGAAGAAATTTTTCACAAACAACTTTATCATCACAGAGTCAGAATTGCAAGAATGAAAAAAATATTAGTTTGAAGAAAGAGAATCTATCAACGACCAATTATAAAGGTATGTTTTTTAATTTATTTCCATTTGAACCTGATGTTGCTGCTAGTGCATACTTGTGGGAATGATTTTTTTAATTTGAGAAGAGGTTATAGATTCAATCTAATATTTTTGGTCTATGTATAATGGATTATACAGAAATGGTCAATAGAGTGATAGTGGTAAAAAGATATATCTCATGATCAATAGGTTGAGGGATCATGTTGATACATACAATAAATGGTGGGAACACTAAGGATGGGAACAAACAGAAGCGGGACAGCTATTTTAAAGGTGGTGGGATGACATAGAATCAGATAGATGGATCTATGAATATTAATCCAAAATCAAATTACAAAACTGGATGTATTCAATGTAGTTCATCTGACCACATGAAGTGAGATTTTATAAAAACACATAGATAATTACACAGTTGAAATCAGATGGAAAATATTCAGTGGTTTTTTTATAGTTCTCCAAGGTTGGGTTTTCAAGACACATCATAGGCATTGTATACTTCAGCTTGATGAGGGTAGAAGAACTGATATAAACATCGTGATTTTAGGAATACCAAGACTTCTTAGAAAGGTAAATCTCAAAAAGGCAATAAAGAACAAAGTGTAGTAAGTAAGCAATTATATGTTCATGAGAAAGTTATTTTGGTCGATCAATCTGGATCATCAACAATAAGAGGTACAGTCCTTCAGAATTTCAACATTATAAATGCTTTTAATGTTATGGATGCATCCCATTCCTTAATTTCTTCTCATGTTATTGATATCTGGGTTAAATGTTGAGATGATGAATAGTTTTTTAAAACATAAAACTCCTCTTGGTCGAAGAGAATGTCCAAAAGTTTTGTGAAAAGATTGTTCTATAAATATTGATAGATTTGAGTTGATATAGGATTTATCTAAGATTGAGATGTATGTATATGACATAATCGTGGGTATGGATTGGTTGACAATGTTCAAGGATCAAATCACTTTTTATACAAAAAAGGTTAGTTTTATGACTGATGATAGAGTCAAGCATCTATTTAGAGGAAAACAAAATGTAAAGGTAGGTATAATTAGCATATTGAAAAAAGTATTTGGAATGATCTTGTACCAGTTGGAATCATTGAATTTTTCATTGATAGAAGATATCAAAGAAAGAAATTTTCTAGTTCTTTTTTATTAGTTTCACGATGACTTTCCCAAATATTTATCAGGGCTTCCACCCATAAGAGAAGTGGAGTTTATGATTAATCCCTTTCCAAGGTAAAGTACTATTTCCCTTTTATCTTTCCAATTAGAACCAATGGAATTAATGTAATTGAATGTGTAGTTAGAATAGTGGGAAAGGAGAGGGTTCATTTGGACAAGAATGCTGTTGTGGGCAGCATGGATGTTGTTTTTCAAAACGAAGAATGAAACTCTTCAGTTGTGAGTGTATTAGAGTAATACTAACCAAGTTACAATAATTAACTAGTATCCACATCCATGCATTGATGATCTATTTGATAAATTTAGAGAATCCTACTGATTCAATAAAATATACTTGAGATCATGATATCACAAATTGTAGGTTCAAAAAGTTGATCTTCCAAAAATAGATTTCCAAAGAATATATAACCATTATGTGTATGTGTTTATGGATATAGGTCTTATGAATTCACTAAAACCATTATGGAATTGATGAATCAGATATTTCAGAGGTATCTAGATTCTTTTTTGATTTTCTTTGTGGTTGAAATATTGGTGTATTGATGGACAAAGAATGAGAATGAACAACACTTGGTGACAGTGTCGGGAATCCTAAGATATCATATATTGTATTAAAAATATTCAAAGTATTATTTTTGAATACAATTAGTATGATAATAAGGCCCTATATTTTTCAAAATTTGTGTTTCTAGGGATCTATAAAATATTTAGGTTGTTATCTCATAGAAAACGACAAAGAAAGTTCTTTGAGATATTAAATTTTAAAAGGATGGATAGTTACTATCAACATTTTGTTTGTGAATATTAATTAATCACTTAACATATGATATATTTTAAAAGGAAATGTGTTCCATTCTATTGTATCAATGAATGAACAATGTCTTTTGATGAACTTAATGTTCTCCTTACATCAGAACCAATCATGATTTTTTCTGAATAAGGAAAATGGTATGTGGTCTAATGTGATACTTTAGGATCTCAGTTGGGATGTATTCTCATTAAGGGTGATCATTTTGTTGCTTATGGATCAGGTAATTTATATTTACATGTGAAAAAGTACCCAAAAATGACTTGGAGTTAGCTTTTATAGTTCATTCTTTGAAGACATTACATCATTACCACTTTGGTGTCAAATTCACTTTTTTCAGATCATAAGAGCATTATGAATATTTTCCCACAAAGGGATTCGAATCTAAGTCAAAGAAGGTGGATTAAGTATCTCCAAATGTTTGACTTTTACTTGATGTAAACATTGGGTAAAGGAAATTCAGTGGAAGATTAATTATGCTGAATGTCATATGATCAGTTGGAAAAAGAAGCTTTAGGTTAGTGGTAGTTGATATCAATAATAGCCATCAGGGACATGGATTGTGAATAGCAAGTATGAGAAGTGTTTTTCCTTCCAGTTTAATTTTTTCCTAATCTGGTTGAGGTGGTAAAACAATCATAGATGTATGAATTATAATTTTTTTTGATAAGGTTTAAATACAGTTGTGTGGATACCACTAAGGGATGGAAGCTGTATGGGAGTTCATTTTTGAGGTTTTGAGGTTGAATGGACATACCTATATATTTTTAGGAACAAATGCTTTACTATTACCACTATTAGAGATGGGTTGTTCATCTGGAAATATTAAAGATATATAAGGCATTGAAAACTTAGTTTTAGTGGGTTGGAATGAAAATTAAGCTGGCTAAGTTTGTTTCAATATGACTCACATGTCAACAGGTTAAGTCAAAACACTAGCGACTAGCAGGTATGTTGCATCCATTTCCTAGTTCTATTTTCTAATGAGAGTATATAGTAATGAATTTTTTGAAATGTCTCCCCATGGTGGTTCAGAAACATTATTCTATATGGATGATAGTGGATCAACTCACAAAGTCATCCCACTTCATCCCTATTCTTGAATATCATACAGTGGAGGACTTGTCTAAAAGATATATTTGAGAAGTTGTAAATATGAATAGAATACTAGTCTCGGTAGTTAAACTTATAGATCCAAGGTTTACATATAATTTTTGGTAATCCATACTACACGCCCATTCAAATCATTTGATCATGAGTACTGTGTATCATCCGTAGATGGATGTAACATCTAAAAGGATGATAAAAATGATAGAAGAGATGTGGTGGGATTGGGAAATGGATTTTTGATGATTTTTTGGAGTATCACATACCATTACTAGAGTTCTCTTATAAAAACATTTATCTGGACTTAATATAAATGGATCCTTTTGAAACACTATGTGGTCATCCTTTTCATTCTCCAATTTTTTGGGTTGAAACATTTGAGATAGTTGGGAAAATCCTTGTCCAAGAGACAATGAAAAAGATTTAGTAGATTATAAAATTGGTTGAGATGGCTTATAGTCATAATATATTATATGTGTATCATCATAGAAAATTTTCATTCAAGGTGAGTGATCATGTGTTACTAAGAATCTCTTCAAGGCATTTTCATAAATGTTTTTGGGCGAATAGGTAGTAATATCCTCGATATATAGGCCATTTTGAGATAATTTAATGGGTTGGTGATGTAGTATATTTGATGGATTTTCCACCATTATTTATTTGAGTGCATAATTTGTTTCATGTATGTTAGATGAAAAAGTATGAGACTGATCATGACCATGTGATTCTATGGGATCATGTAGAACTATATCTAAATGCTTCATTGGTTCATATGATGGTAATAATTGTAAATGGGAAAGAGAAATTTGTGCATGGAAAAATCATTTCTATAATATTGGTTTTTTATCAACATTGTATGATTCAGGAAGAAACTATGGAATAGAGGAAGTAAATGGTTGATAAATATCTAAAACTTATTAAGGTAAATGGTGGTTGTTTACTTTCCTTTGATGTAAAAAAATATGGGGATAATGTAGCACCCTCGGTTTCAAGTAAGTAACCCTTATTTGTATATTTCAAGTATGTAAATTATTTGGGAGAGGTTTTGGAGGGTTTGAAATAATTTTGTAATGTTTTATAGATTATATGGAGGTGCACGGTTTGATAAGGTTTTGTAGAAACTGATAAACACCTCTAGGAAACCATCTATGTAAAATAGAGGCTATTAGGTTAACACTTAATTAGGTGAACGATTTTGTCAAAATTTGTCGCCACTATGAAAAAACCATGTGAAGTTGTATATAAGTATTCTATATTATTCACAAATAGATTTTCTAACCCTTCTAGATAACCATGTGACGTGATTCTTATGGTATAGGCCTATGCACGATTATCACACAGTTTTCCTATTGGTGGGACCAAACCAAGCACAAGTTAAATTTAAAATCCTAAAATGCATATATTACTTTTTTCACCTAAATCAATTGTTTTTCCAATATCTTGATCGTAACATTTCTTTTTTTCCTTCTTGAGGTTGTGTAGACTTTTCTCTTCGATCTAAGGGAGATCCATTAGTAGATATTTGTGCATTGAATGCCAGATTTCATGGTAAATAACAATTCACTATGTTTTGTTCTTAGATCTACTCTTCTTACCTATCTTATGTTCATAGATATATTCCATTGGAGAATTATCTATGATGTTTTATTCCAGTCATGATTTGATATGGATGTGTTGATTCTAGGGAACAAGTTTGATAGTTGGTTTTTGGAGATTCAACCTAATTTTGTTTATGGATAATGGTAATTCTTCATTTGTTCCATTGTTTCCAAGGTAGTTCACTTCTATTTCAACTAATATTATTAGAACATGATGTATTAATTTTAAATTCTTCAAATTTCATGAAATTGATAGTGAAATTGATGTAAAAATCATGGGAGAAAACATCAATACTGATGGTTTTTGGATTTTTAGAATTTTTTTGAAAAGTGATTTCTTGAATTGTATCAAAATGATGATTTTAAAATAGTGGTTTTATTAGATTCATATAAATATTATTTATTGAAATGTTTTTAATAAAAATATTCTTTTAATTATTTTTTTGAAATGATTGGTTTGAAATTGGGTTTTTTCATAATGTATGGTGTGTGTTAATATGAGTTAGGATGCATGGGAGTATGACTTCTCCAACATCATTAGTGGGATAGATAATGGTATGAACTTTCTCCAATAAAAAAAGTACACAAAGTAATGTCTTGATGAAAGGCTTACCACTAATCAAACGTATAGGGAGGTCCATGGTAAGTTGAATAACTGGATTCATGGATATGTGGATTGGAATGGGTCTGCCATAATAGAATTTATGAAATTGTTTTAAAGTATAGACTGGTTGTTTTCAATGGAATATTGATTTGGTTTTAAAAAACTATTTCGATATAATAATTGTTTTTTATTCAAATATAAAATATTTCAAATTTTTTATATAAATTGTTTTATATAAATGTTCTAGAATTATATATCCTAGTGGATTAAGTAGGGATTTAATTTGGATAATACTTAATGTGTTTCATTACTGACCCCATTCTTTTTCATTTTGGTGCATTTACAGATACTGTCTTTTGTGACATAGGGTAAGGAACAATATCATATTTTTTTAGTAGTGCTTCATGATATTTGGGAATGGATTGTGGAGTTGTAACTGGGAGCATGTTGAGAGTTGTTGTGTTAATTTCTTTGGAGTCTTTGAGAATTATGGTTTAGTCTTCAGTTTATGTACTCTAATATTGTTTATGGTACATTTTGGAATTGCTATATTTTGGTATTAGATTGAGTAATATTACCTTTCTATCATTCATGATATAGTTTTTGTTTTATAGGGAATTCCTTGTTGTGATTGTTTTTATTTTAATATTGAAAATCACCCCCAATTGTATTGAAACCCTGAGAATTTATTTCCAACAATCAACATCTTGGGGATGTCACCTAAGTCCATGTAGCATTTCCTCCACACTCAAGACAATGAGAATGGGTAGGATGTTACAAGTGGTATCATATTGTTTCATCCTTGATTAATAGATGATATCAGTCATGGTTAGTATATCTTTCATGTGGTGAAATATCGTATTAGTTTTCGGTCTTGGAGTTGAAATTAATTCTGGGTTATTCCTTTGGATTGGGATGGTTGAAAGGAATAGGATCATCAGGAATTGAAATGTATATCACAAAGATGGGTATCTGACTTATTTATACAGATCATCATGCTATCGGGGATCTGGGTAAAAAAGTGTGTTTGAGACACTTAGAGGAGTTTTCTCTCATTATAATTGGTTTATCCAATGAGAAGAGCATGAAATGCATTGATTGAAATGAATTCCCACTTGGAGTGCGTATTTCATTTTGATTAAAGATTTATTATTTCCTTAAATTTTTTTTATTTTTTTAAAATTGTTTAAATTGAAATGAAATGTGATATTTTGAAAACGTATGATATGGGAATTTGGTAAATTATTTGATATTCAAAATCATGTTAAAATTTTCAAAAATATGTTGAAAACTAAAAGTGTTCAATTTTGGGAAAGACATGTTTTGATAGTTGAGATATGGTAGAATTCGTAACTGTTAATCCTTTAGTTGATATAGTGTGAGACATATGGAATATTTTTCTTTGTTATAGAAAATGGAAGCTGGTAGGAATTTTTGAAACCAATTAGAAGAGGCTTATGAGAATGTGGTTGCACCTAGGCCACAGGTGAACCAATATCCGGTTTAAAGTATAGTATAATCCTTTCAGGCTATGGATAAGGGAAATGACTGGATAAACAAAGGAAAGTGGGTTATTAAATTTAGTTCTAGGTATAGATTCCACTCATCTTTTAGGATGATTTGGAACTTGAGAATGGATAATTATGTATGAATAAGATTAATCAAATCATTGATTTCATAGGCACCCCCACAGAGCTAAATGTCATGTTACAGAATTATATGAGGAAAGACCCTTCATGTCAGTGGTGGGATTTAGCAGTTCAAGATAAATTAGTTCAAGGCATTACATGTGTGGATTTTGAGGAATTTTTCAACAAACCATTTTATCCTCACACTTTTAAAATTGCAATAATGAAATACATTTTTAGTTTGAATAAATTGAATATATCAGTTACAAATTCTGTTGCTAAGTTTATGAATATATCCTCTTTTTCACCTGAAGTTTCTACTAGTGCATCTTTGAAGGCGCACATTATTGAATCATGGCCGATATAATATATTCCCACAAAAATTTACTCTCATTTTATAATGTATTATATAGAAATGTTAAATAGTGCGACAATGGTAGAAAGGCACGTATAATGATATATGAGTGGAGAGGGCATGTTTATACCTACCAAAAGTGGTGGAACAACAATGTCGAGAAAAAGTGTAGGGACACCTATTTCCAAAGTAGTAGGATGAAACAAAATCAGACTACCGGATTAGTGAGTCTTCCGAAAAACCCAAAGGACAATATTGGATGTTTTCAATTTTTTTTCAAAACCAAATGAATCGTTATTTTATAAGACCTATTATAGAATACTACAATTTCAACCATATGGGCCATCTTTAGTTCTATTATCACAGTGCTACAAGGTTGGGTGTTCATGACACAATGTAGATGTCATAAGCTTTGACGAGATGAGGGAAGAAGAACTGAACTAGCCATGGTGATTCTTGGAATACCATGAATCCTTAGGAAGGGAAACATAAATGAGAAGATAAAGAAAAAAGTACATTGAGCTAAAAGTTATATGGATATGAGAAAGTTAATGTGCATGATCAATATTAACTATCGATAGTGATAGTTATGATTCTTTTGAATTTTACCCTTATGCGTGATTTTTTTATACAAGTTCATACCATTACATTACTTAATCTCATTTTATTGATCTTTTTATATAAATTTTGGGATAATTTATTCTTTTTAGAACATCAAACTCCTCTTATTCAAGGATAATGTCGATATTTCGGGAACAAAGAATGTTCTATAACTATTGATGGAGTATATATGATATAGGTTTTTTCTGTACATGAGACAGATGTCTATGAAATAATCCTAAGTATGTAATGGTGGACTATTGTTAAGGCTCACATCAATTGTTATACACAAAAAGTTATTTTTATGATTGATGATAGCATTGAGGATCTCTTTAGAGGAGTCCAGAATATAAAGACAAGTACAATGGGCTTGTTGGCACAAGATGTTAGAACGATCTCATACCAGTTGACAACTATGAGTTTGGAATCCATAGAATATATCAAATATAGTATTTCTCTAGTTCTTATTTGTCAGTTTGATGATTTCTTTTCCAAAAATTTATTGGGGTTTCAACCCATAAGAGGAGTAGAGTTTATGACTAATCACATTTTGGGGACTAAAACTATTACCCTTCCATTCTGCCGGATAGCACCAACAGAATAAATGGAATTGAAATTGAATATATAATATCTATAAGGGAAAGTGTTCATTCATCCAAGAACATATATTTGGGTAGAAATAATCTTGTTTGTCAAAAGGTTATATGGAACTCATTAGCATTGTGTGAATTATTATATGCTTAACAAATTTACAAAAAAAAAGCAGCATCCACTTACATGAATTTATGGTCCATTAGTTTAATATATGGGATCCTAGTGGTTACCTAAAATTGGCTTTGAATCATTACATCACCAATTTTAGGTTTAGAAATATTGAATTCCAAAAACAACTTTCAAAAGTTGACATGGACATTATGTGTATGCTGTTATGCCTCACAATCTTATGAATTCACCAATATTATTCATAGAACTGATGAATTAGATATTCCAAAGCTATATGTATTATGTTTCGGTGGTTTTTATAGAAAAAATATTGCGGTATTCATGTATAGGGACTGAGCATGTACAAAACATAGCGAAAATGTTAGGAAACTATAGAAATCTTAGATTGTATCCCAAAATATTAAAGTTATATTTTTGGATACAATAAGTAAATTTTTTTGTCCTTGTGATCTATAAAAGATGTGTTTCCATGGATCTAGAAAATTTTGAGTTTGTTATCTCTTTGAAACCACTAAAGAGTCCCTTTGAGATACGCATTCATTTTGGCATATCTTGTTATTATTGATGTTTTATTCATGAATTATCATTCCTATTTTCACCACTAAACTCATTAACAAGGAATGGTGTTCCATTCCAATAGAAATATTAGTTTCATAAGTCATTTCAAGATCATAAATTTCACATTAAAATAGAACCAATCTTGATTTTTTTGGAATCAAGACATGGATATTGGTGTAATGCGATTTTTTAAGATCTGGATTGGGATGTGTTCTCATGTAGGGAGATCATGTTCTTGCTTATGGCTCATTGAATTTATAGTATCCTAATAAAAATTTCCTAACACAGGACTTGGAGTTATCTATCGTAGTTCATGAATTTAAGACATGGATTCATTAAATTTTGGTGATAAATTCTCCATGTTTATAGATCATAATATCATGAGACATATTTTATCACAATAGGTTTTGAATTTGAGTTAACGAAGTTTGATAGAGCATCTATAAATATTTTTCCTTAACAGTTTGTATACAACGAAAAAAGTAAATATTGTGGTAGATTCATTAAACAATAATTCATAATGTTAGTTGGAAAAAGTTGCTTCATATTTTGGGTAGTTGATGTCGATGATAATCAGAATGTGCTTGGATTGTGAAGACTGATCTAGTGAAATAATTTTATTTCCATTTTACTTTATTCTTGATAGGGTTAGGATGGTAAAAAAGAGAAAAAATATAATTTAAAATGTGTTTCAATAAGTTCTAAACTCAATGTCTGGGAGAATATTGAGGGATGGAAGCTATATTAGAGTTCAATTTTATAGTTTTTAGGTATGAAGGTCATACCTTTGACTTATTAGGAACTACTTCTTCATTCTTACCACTATTTGAGAGTGGATATTCATCCAGGAATATAGAATATGTATAAGGAATTGAAAACATAGTTTTTTTGGGTCATAATGAAAATGAAGGTGCCTATGTTTGTTTCATGATTTTTCACCTTTCTACAAGTTATGGTAGAGCATCAGGGACCATCGGGTATTATGTAGTCCTTAACTATTCTTATTTAGAAATAAGAGTTGATGGATTTTGATTTTATAATCGACTTCCCAAGGAAAATTTATATATATTATTCCATTTGGGTGATAGTGGATTCAATCACAATTTCTTTCCATTTCATCCCTATTTAGGAGCTTCATATTGTGGAGGACTTTTCTGAAGGCTATATTCGTTAAATTGGAAGGATACATGGTGTACAAGTTTCAATAAAATTAGAAAAATAACCTATGTTTACATCTCATTTTTTGAAATACTTACAACAATATCTTATGAATTAGTTGACCATGATTATGTAATATCATCGACAGATGGATGAATAATCTAATAGGATGATATAAACATTATAGGCATGCTTTGGTCTTGTGTAATGGATTTTGGTGGCTAATGGGAGGAGCAAAAACCATTGGTGGAGTTATCATAAAAAAATATATATTAAGCCTCAATATATATGGCTCATATTGAAGTAATTTATGGATATCCTTATCATTATCTACATTTTTGGATGGAAATAAGTTTTACTTCACTGGTAGAGTTGAGCATTGTCCAAGACACAAAAGGGAATTTTCAGTTGATTAAGAAATATGTATATATAGATTATATTGGTGAAAAATCATATGTGCATCACCATTTACGAACATTGTCATATGAGATCAGTGATCATGTGTTCTTCTGAAACTCTTTAAGGCTTGGGAATTATCAATTTGGAAATGAAGTAAAGTTATCTCCTTGATACATATGCCCTTTTGAGATACTTGAATGGATTGGGGAAGTGAAATATCATTTCTATTTTACAACATGGTTTATTGTAGTGTATAATGTGTTTCATGTATCTCACCTGAAAATGTATCAGCCTAACCCTTAATATGTGATTCTATGGGATCACATTGACATAGAATTTGATGCTTTCTCGACTCATATGTCTACAAGAATTGTATATAGGAAAGAGAATGCCTTGCATGAAAAAACAATCACTCTAGTTTGGGGTTTTTAGAAACACGGTTGGATTTAGTATGAAACCTATGAATGAGAGAAAGCTATGATCAAAAAATGGCTTGATCACTTTTAGGGAATTGTGGTTTTCTCCATTTATACGATTGAAAGACAAATGTTAGTGATAATATAACGCACTCAATTTCAAGTAAGTAACCTTTCCATATGTATTTTAAGAATGATAAGTGTTTTAGTGATTTTTGGGGTGGTTTGGTGGAATTTTTCAATGTTTTTATAGATTTTTTAAAGGTTCATGTTTTGTGAATGGTTAGTAGAAACAATTCAACACCTCCATGAAACCATGCAAGTGAAACTGATGCTACTATGTAGGTTTACGGTTGAGCACATAGTTTGGCCAAAACCTTTGACCTCCTAAGAAAAACCCTGTGAAGAGGGAAATATTGATTCCTAATGATTGGAAAAAGGTTCTTCTAACCATGATAGATAACCATACGAGGTGTTTCTTGAGGTTTATTCTAGTGAATTATTAGCACATTGTTTGCCTAACCATGCAACCTTACCGGACACAGTTAAAATTTTAGATCACAAAATATAGATCTCAATTGGTTTTCCCCCTAAACAACTTGTTTCCCTCTATTTCAACCCTATCATATTTTTTATTCCTCCCAAAGACTGTGGAGACTTTTACCTTTTCTCTTAGATAGATCCATTTCTAAATCTCTCTGTTTCGAAGGATGGATTTCTTGGTAAGTCTCTATTATTGGTTGTTTTTCTTAGATATAAACTTCTTCCCTTTCATGCATTTCTATATCTGCTCTTTTTTAGAATGAAATATGATGGTTTATTCCAATAATTATGATATATGGATTTTTTAATGCTATGTAATGAGATCTAATTCTGGTTTTTTGGAGATTAAACGTGGTTTTCTTGAAGAATAATTGGCATTCTTCATTTTTTCCATAGTTTCCAAGGTAGGTGGAATCCCCCTCAACTTCAATTTTTAGAACATGATGGTTTAGTTTAAAATTGCTCTTATTTATTGAAATTGATTTTGAAATTGATGTGAAAACATCCTAGAAACATTATTGATGGTTTTTTGAATTTTTGAGTTATTTTGAAAATGATTTTTTGAATGATTTTAAAATGTTGTTTTGAAATTATTGGTTAGTTTGATTCCTGAAAAAATAATTTCTGTAACGATTTCTAATAAAAAGATTATTTTGTTGATTTTTTTAGAATGATTGGTTTCGAATTGATTTTTGGCATAATGGATTGTGTGTGTTCATGTGCATTGAGACAAATAAGGGTATGAAGTTACACCCATATTTGGTGGGATGGATAATGGTATGAACTTCCCCCATCAAAATAGTTCACCAAGTGATGACTTGGTGAAATAATGAATCACCAACCACAAGTATAGGAAGGTCTAGGGTTTCAGGCATGGATTCATGGGTGGATATGTGGATTGGATTGGGAACACCATAATGACATTTCTGAAATACTTTTAGAGTATTATTTTGTTTTCTTCCATCGAAATGGATTTGGATTGGAAATATTGTTTTGGTATAACAATTAGATTGTATTGTGATATAAAATAATTCAATTTTTTATATAAATTGTGTTATATAGATATTATAACTTGTTATATCATAGTGTAATGAGTAAGTCATTCATTTGGGAAAAAATTACTAAGTATCATTATTCACCAACTATTTGTTATATTGGTGTCTTTGATGATATTGTGTATCGAGACATAGTTAATGGAAGGGTATCAAATTTCATTAGTGTTTGTTCTTGATATTTGGACATTGATTTTGGTGTTGGATCATGGATCATGTTAGAAGTTTTTTTGTCGATGTCTTTAGTGTCTTTGAGCATTGTAGTTTAGTATTCTACTTCGGTACTCATATATTGGGTTTGATTTAGTTTGGTTTTTCTGTCTTTTGGTATTACTTTGAGTTTTATGTCATTGTTATCATGCATCCTATAACTTATTTTTTATATTATTCTTGTTTGTGGTAATTTTTATTTTAAAAGGGAAAATCTCTCCCCAATTGTCTTGAATCACTGGGAATTAATTTCCTGACATTTGTTTCTAGGGGATATCGCCTAAGGCCATCTATCATTTCCACCACACTCAATCTAATGTGAAGGGTCAGGATGTTATAGGGACAACCAATGCATGGGTACTATTTTTGTGTCATTAAAATGGAGGAAATACCCATGTATATCCTATTAGTGAAACATGCACCATCAATTTGAATCCCACACTGAGTGTATTTGAAATTTGAAGTCATTTTAAACCTCATCCACATGAATTTTTTTTGAAAATGGTTGAGACAATCTACCAAATCCACTCAACATGTATAAGGATAGATATTTGTAGGATATCACACTATGTTTTTATCATGAATCTAAAAACCAGTTGCATGGTGGTCTTATGATCATGCATCACAATGGAGACAATCAATGAACTATCATAAGAATGTGTTGCATGATTAAAAGACATTAATCGTGACTTCACAACAATGGTAATATAAACATGATGTTATTGAAATATTATGAATTCATATCTAACCATGTGAAACTTCTATTATTTTCCTTAAATCTCATGTGGATTATTCATAATTATAAAGAGGTTGTTCATAGAGGAATCACATGATCAACAAATTGATTATGAGAAGATATCTCATAGTTCACATTATCATTCCAAAACCAACCAAGATATTGTTCATTAAAGATCCTAAGATGTTTTTCTATTTTAAGATATCATTGAATTTAATTTTGAGTCTGATATAGGTGGTGTAAATTCGTATATATAAACCTAGACTTATCTAAGAGTTTGAGTTTCTTCATTAATGATAAATCAGGGAAATCTCTCAAAATAGAGCAAGACCTCTTGATCCAATCATCGAAAGGAGTATCCCACAAGACATCTGATCTAGAAAAAAAAATCAAAAGAAATTCAATGATAGTGATCATTTGTATATAAAGGTTAAACCTGTGATATATGTAACACCCTGAACCTAGTTACCCAGAGTCGGTGCATTATTATATAACATTGGCATGATCACAAGGAAATCATGTCTCGAAAGACCGATCAATTTAGTATTATTGGAAACAAGATTCATACATAAGTTCAACTTTACCGCTTGAAGAGAAATAAAACACAAATATATTTCATTAGAAACATCCAAATCTCTTAGATTATGCCTGTAGGTCACTCATAACTAATTTCTTCATATCCTGGAAAAATGAAACGTAAGAAAGGGGTGGGCTCAAACGCCAAGTAAGGGTATGTAATACAACAGAAAATGGAATAAATATTAAGTATGGTAAATAATTTAAACCACATGCCTTTACCAATAATAAACATGAATACTTTTATGAAAAGAATATGAGCTAAGTAAATAATGCCATAATAAAACATAATCATGGGTATTTTGTTAGTCAAATGACCACATGAACCATTAATATTATTTCCATAATGAGGGAATGTATAATGCCGGACATTCTGAAACATTTTTTCAAGGCCTCAGCCAAGACGTCTAAAGATGATTAAGGCCTCAGGAAATACCATTAATCAAATTGGGAAAGGGCCTCAACCAATTCCACATCTAGTTGTCTCAGGAGACCTACAGATGCATTGAGGAGCTATAGCGGGCTCCACCCGTCACTTACTATGTCCAATACATTCCTTATATGAAAACGATTAAACATATCATAAACATTTGTATTAAAACTATCATATGAAATGTAAATAATTTAATTATAAATTATGAATGGTATAAATAAATCACATCCATAGTCAAACAGATCACAAAACCTTCAATACAATATGGAAGTTTTGTATCATAAAAAATTAACTCCAAATAAACATAAAATCCCTCAAAGGATGTTAACATAGATGAAATCAAAACTCTTTTTAGAGAAACATTTATTTCTATATTGAAATCAATTAAGAGTCACATAATTATAAAATAAAACATTTACATTGAAAATATTCTTATAAGTTTGTAAGGGAAGCTTCGATGAGTTAATAACGATATAACATATTCACACCCGCCGTATAAGTTAAAAAAGACATTCTAACCTTATCTTTGTCGAAAAGGTTAAAAAGGACCTTATTTAGAAAATGATTGAAAGATTCCTTTATAAACATCTTATAAAAATTCAAAAAAGGATATAAATGACTTTAACCCATATTCTGTAAAATATTAAGAATGTTTTTAAATACATTATTAAGAAACATGGATGTGTATGATAAAGAGGTCCCAGTAGATAATTATGTATAAACAACCTTAGATAATGTAGAGATTGTGAAATAAACCCTTACCTTGTACTTTTCCTTGGTTGAGGGTAGTTTAACCTCCTGTATAATGGTGAAATAATTGTTTTTAAATTATACAATAATCATATACATTAATATGATATCATATATGATCTACTAACATTGTTTTATGAATAATATCTTAGTATTATCATCGTCTCAGGTGTTAACGGATACGTTTTTCTTTATATTATTTGTTATGTGAGCCATATTTGTTATGGATGGGATGTATATTATTTATATACATAATTATATAAACTCTTTAAACATTATTTTTAATCATAAAATGACTATTAGACTTGAATGGATATGCTGGGGAATGAATCTCATTGCGTTCGTGGAGATGGTAGTCCGTACGTACGTACGAGCAACAATATCATTATTTTGATATTAAAATAATATATAATTTGATTTTATATCATATATAAAGAATAATTAACATGTTATATTTATTATTCACATGAATTACACGTCATTATTGTACCCATCCGAATAAAAATGTATTTAATAACAATTACACCAAACGTGGAGATCGTAGGTCGTACGTACGCACCTATGGTGACATGTCATTCAAAGGATGGATAGAAAACTTAATATGGTTGTACCATATTTATAATAATATCGCAGTATATATAAGATACTGGAGTTATTATTTTAGAATGGAAACAACAAATAAGGAAGAAGTTGAAGAAGAAAGGAACTTGAAAAAGGGTGGTGAATACATTACCTCTTCTTCAAGTTCTTCCTTTTGATTTTATCAAAAGGGATCTGTAGGTCAGATTTCTAATCAAAATAAGGAATCTAGGTTGAATTTAGGGATGTTGGGAGGATATTTTGGCAGGGGTTGGCCGAGAAAAAATGCTTTGATGGTGTGAATAATTGGTTAGAAGTGGTGTGCTTTTATAAGGGGGAGGATGGGCTCTTTAGAAAAAACATAAAGTATTAATTTATAATAAATTAATATTCGGTTTCTAATGGCTCCAAAGTGTATTATTCAACGTATATGGTGGTTATGGGTCTAAATAATTTCATCCAATATATTTTATACATGTTTGGGTCACTATATTAACCTTTTCTTTTAGTTTTAACTCATAGTTAATTAGTTTGACAATTACCATGTCACTTTGTATTTTTATATTATATGGTTAATAAACAAACTTTATATTTCCAAGAGACCACCAAGTGGTCCATTAATGATACAAATATCATTATATAAGTCATTTGGCCAACCCTTAGATTTTTATGAATAGAATATAAATTAATAATATAATATTTGTTTTAAAAACACATTTATGTCAATTTTGACACTATTTAATAATTGATTTTTTTTAAAGTCTTAAAAACTTTTTAAATTCCAAACAAGTTCATTTAGCAATACTAACATGTCATATTAACCAATTAAATTCGTGTATGTCATAAAAACTTTCAAATTATATTTATTTTAACTTTTATAATACCAATTATTTGATTCTTTCATTAATAAGAAAAATACTGCATCATTATTGTGTCATAAATAAATTTAATTATTAAATGTCTAAAAGTTATAAATAAAATAAAATTATGTAGTAAATCTTTTTAAATTTCTAATGAATATTTATAGTCGAAAATATAACATATATAACGCTATGTAAAAATTGATTTTCTAAAAGATATATGCTTATGTCATTTTTGTATTTACTTTAACATAATTAATATAAAGTGTCCTTATCACCTACAAATGGATCCATGAGGTCCAAAAATCGACCCAAAGATGACCATGGTTGGACATGTATCAAAAAATATGGTTAGTACACGTTTTAGGGTAATTCAGTATTATTATAATATTATTGGTTTACCCTTATTTACCAGATTTACCTTTTAACCATGGTAAATAAAATATTTACTGAAATAATTATTCCTAATGTCTAAAAATAAACGTTACCTATTTAAAAAATTTGGACATCCTGATTCTAAATATGGAATTCATTTTTCTAAATTCAAAACACATAAGTGGAAGAAATTAATTTAAAATTAATTCCCGTTGTCGAAACAAAAAGCGTGTTTTTTTCAAATAATAACTATCAAAAGATTGACACTTTCTTATGTCCAGTTTAAATATAAAATTATGTCCAATGACCAAAATTGGATTAAATGGTAACATTATAATCTAATTATACTTTAAAAGCACTCAAATTCATAATTTATCACTATTAATTATTTCAATTAAAAAAGTTGTTTTTAATTAAAATTTTGTAATTTTCACTATTCATCAAAATATAAAAGTTACCAGAAATGTACCAAACATTCACCCTAAGATAATTTAGATATTACAAATCCAAAAATGAAGTCTATTTTACCAAATTAAATACATAAAAGTTTCATTTATTAATTTAAAATGAATTCCCGCTATTAAACCCAAAAGGTATATTTTTAATAAATAATAACTATCAAACGTTTGACACTTGATTATGTTCAATTTCAATGTGAAATTTCTTACAATGACCACCATTGGATTATATGGTAAAAATATAATATATTTATACTTCAATACCACTAAAATTTATTATTTAACAATATAAATTATTTTGATTAAAAAAGTTTTTTCAGTTAAAATTTAGTATTTTTCAGTATTCACCCAAATATGAAAGTTATTAGAAAAACACCAAAACTTTATTAAAACTAATTTCTTATGTCCCGATTCTAAATAAGAAGTTTAATTTGTCAAATTTAATATATAAAACTTTCAAATATTGGATTTAAAAAGGCTTCACCATTAAAGGCGGTAAAATTGCATTTTTTGAAAAATACTTCTCTTATCTGAAAAAATGTATTTGTTCATAAATTATGTCTAAGAAACTCATTATATAGATTCTAAAATTATAAGGATTATATAAAGTTCAATATTAAGTTAATACTATTCATAACCACTTTTGAACGGTTGGTTTGTTAAGTTATGGTGTGCTAGAACTCGGTGTTGCGTGTTGTGCAAGTTATTGAATTACTTTGAATAAAATATCGTACTATAAAATATTGGGGTGCTGCATTCTTCCCTCATTCAATAAATTGTGTCCTCACAATTTGATATTATTTTTCAAAAATAAAAGGTTGAAAATAGAAATTACCTTTGGGAAAACCCACATAAAAAATTAGGTTAATAAAATTTAGTCTTAATAAGAGGAAAAGTAAAATGAAAGGGTCACCACCAAATTATGATCTCGATTAGGAGAAAATTGGTTGTAATTAGAGACATATAATTGGAGGAAAATTTATATATTTATAGGTAGTGATTAAGGTCATCAATAACAAACATGTGTAAAATTGAGGGCCTTAAATTCGTCAATCTATGATGATTTAAAATACCATCGGTTCAACAAAACATATGGTATTAGGATAACACATTTTTTTGTTTTAATATCCCCACACTAAAGTATAAGAATTAATTTCTTCATTGAATAAGAGAAGAATAAAAATATATACTTGAGAAGTAGAGTCCCTTCCTTTAACTAAGTTCTACCACAAACTCATCTTTCACTCTAAAAGATAATAGAAATTAAAAACAATATCCTATTTATCCTATTCGTATAGGATTCAAAAAAATGAATTTGTAATTAACCTAGAAGAACCATTAAAAACTACATTATTCAATCCAGGAAATCACGAGGGTCTGTGGTAGGTGATACACCCTTGTCGCCATTCGGTTGTGGGTTCAAGTCTCACGGCCTTGCCGGATGCGACGGGTTGCTCCCCGACTTCCGAGTTGTCCTTTTTATAGAAATCGAAAAATAATCTCAAAATAGACTTATCCAAAATACTTATTTTCAAACACACAGTCCAAAATTTATAAGGTAGTTAAACACAATGAAGATCATTTTTTCACGTAATAGAATGTTAACACCTTCATCATGTATTATTTTAAAACACTGCATCATCCTGGAATACCATAAAACCTAATTGATTACATCCATGATCCCTTATTCCTTATATAATACTGATATAATCTTTCTATAAATTTTTTTTTTAAACTCCAACAATAATGGAATATACAAATCATTAATCAGTTTCAAGCTTATCAAGAATATCCAATATAATTTATCCAAATCAATCATGTATTCTTCCAAAATAACTACCTCGGTATCAGAACCATATTATGGTTTATCTTTCTCTAAATCATATATTTTCCAAAAATTTAACCTAATATTGAGTCACTTTTTATGTTTCCACACAATCTCAAGTCCTTAATGAAATAGTACTGCAGTACAATCCTTATATACTCCATAATTATTATAACCAGTAAATCGTTGATATAATACTCAAATGAATTAATTCCTTAATAACAACATAATAACTCTAATCATACCTCCTCATCTGTGGTAGTATCATAACTTGATTATTATCCAATAGCATCATTTGGGGCATACTCTGATGATTTTGACATTGGTTTGCGTAGTGTCCCAGCTCTTTGCAGATGAAGCATTGTACATTTGAAAACATTTTCTTACCCTTGCAGTCACGTACTTGGTGTCCTTTTTCTCCACACATATAACAAACACTCATTCCCTTCAGGCATGTTCCGGAGTGATTCTTCCCACAGTTATCACATATGGGAAAATTCTTCTTTTCCATCTTCCTTTTATCCATCTTTCTCTCTTCCATCCTTTTCTTCTCTTGCTTCCCTTCAAAGTCATAGGACTCAGAGATTTATTTACTTATCTTATTAAAACATGATATTATTTCATCATATGTTGAGAATACGTGTGATACTATTTCCCTTCTAAATGTTGACTTAATACCATGAAATATATGTTTCTTCTTTTATCATTGGATCATATGTATTGATGGAGTTCACATTCCTTCTACTGGGTGCCGTTTCTATACCATAGCATAAACTATGTTAGTTTATTATTTGCAATGAATAATTACAAACTTGTAAAATACCTAACGTAAATGGAACAATTTATGGATATAATATATAATCATAAAATTGTTTTCTTTGATTAATTATATACTCATAATCCCTTCCAAATGGTTTGTAAAGAAAATGAGAATTATCCTAAGCATATCCCTTAGGAGTGTCGTACCCAAGAGTGCAGTAAGGCCCATTGTTGTGCACCAGTTCCCGTTTGAGTCTAGCTCAAAGTGGTATTTTTATGTTTTACCCCTAGGTATATATGTTCAAGAGTCACCTCTACCTGATCATATCCAGACAGGGATGTATTGCTCAAAAAACTCACAAAATCTCTACAATACCGAAATTCTAGGATGTTCTTCTATACTAATCCTCAAATTCCATCTTAGGTATATGTGCTCTAATTAGAGTTTTTCTAAATCTAGCTTCCAAGGTTTGTACTAAACTTCTCTGATAAAAACTATAATTCCCCAACCCTAGTTACCCAGAGTCGGTGCATTATTACATAACATTGGCATGATCACAAGGAAATCATGTCTCAAAAGACAGATCAGTTTAGTATTACTGGAAACAAGATTCATACATAAGTTCAACTTTACAGCTTGAAGATCAATAAAACACAAATATATTTTATTAGAAACATCCAAGCCTCCATGATTATGCCAGAATGTCACTCATAAATAACTTCTTTATATACGGGGAAAATGAAACATAAGAAATGGGTGAGCTCAAATGCTCAGTAAGGGTATGTAATATAGCGGAGAACGACATAAATATTAAGCATGGTAGATAATTGAAACCACGTTCCTTTACCAAGAATAATCTTGAATAATTTTATGGAAAGAATATGAGCTGAGTAAATAATTCCATAATAAAAAATAATCATGGGTATTCTACTAGTCAAATCAACACTTGAGCCATCAATATTATTTCCACAATAAGGGAATGTATAATGCCTGATATTTAGAAACATTTTGTCAAGGCCTCGGCCAAGATGTCTAAAAATGATTAAGGCCTCGGCCAAGACTTCTAAAAATGATTAAGGCCTCGACCAAAACCATAAATAAAATTGGGAAAGGGCCTCGGCCAATTCCTCATCTAGTGATCTCATGAGACCTACTGATGCATCGAGGAGCTATAGTGGGCTCCACCCATCACTTACTAAGTCCAATACATTCCTCATATGAAAAGGTTTAAACATATCATAAACATTCGTATTAAAACTAGCATACGAAATGTCAATAATTTAACAACAATTTATGAATGGTATAAATATAGAACATCCACAGTCAATCATATCACAAAACCTTAAATACAATATGGAATTTTTGTATCATAAAAAATCAACTCCAAATAAACTTAAAATCCATCAAAGGATGTCGCCATATATGAAATGAAAACTCTTTTTAGAGAAATATATCTTTCAATTTTAAAATCTGTTAAGAGTCACATAATTATAAAATAAAACATTTACTTGGAAAATATTCTTATAAGCTTGTAAGGGAAGCTTCTACAAGTTTATAACGGTATAAAATAGCCGCACCCGCTGTATAAGTTAAAAAACATTCTTACCTTAATTTTGTCGAAAAGGTTAAAATAGGACCTTGTTTGGAAATTGACCGAAAGAATCCTTTATAAACATCTTATAAAAATTTAAAAAAGGGTATAAATGACTTGAACCCATATTTTGTAAAATTTTAATAATGTTTTGAAATACATTTTTAAGAAACATGGATGTGGATGATAAAGATTTCCCAGTAGATAATTATGTATAAACAACCTCGGATAATGAAGAGATTGTGAAATAAACCCTTACCTTGTACTTTTCCTTGGATGAGGGTAGTTTAACCTCCTGTATAATGGTGAAATAATTTTCATTAAATTATACAAGAATCATATACATTAATATGATATCATATATGATATTTAAACATTGTTTTGTTAATAATATCTTAGTATTATCGTCATGTCAGGTGTTAACAGATTCATTTTTCATTATATTCATTGTTATGTGAGCCATATTTTTTATCGATGGGATGTATATTACTCTTATCCAGAATGATATAATGTCCTTAAACATTATTTTTAATCATCAAATGAGAATTATACTTGAATATATATGATGGGTAATGAATCTCATCGTGTTATTGGAGACGGTAGTCCGTACGTACGCACGAGCGACAATATCAGTCTTTTGATATTAAAATAACAAATAATTGGATGGTATATCATATATACAAAATCATTAACATGTTATATTTATTATTCACATGAATTACACATCATTATTATATCCATCCAAATAATAATGTATTCAATAACAATTACACCACGACGTGGAGACGGTAGGTCGTACGTACGCACCTATGGTGAGATGTCATTCAAAGGATGGATAGAATAATTAATATAGTTGTACCATATTTATAATAACATCACAGTATATATAATATACTAGAGATATTATTTTATAATGGAAACAACAAAGAAATAAGAAGTTGAAGAAGAAAGGAACTTGAAAAAGGGAGGTGAAAACATTACCTCTTCTTCGGGTTCTTCATTTTGATTTGAACAAAAGGGATCCTTAGGTTGGCCTTATGATCAAAATAAGGCCTCTATGATGAAGTTAGGGAAGTTGGGAGGATATTTGGGTAGGGCTTGGCCGATCCAAAAGGCTTTTATGGTGTGAAAAATTGGTTAGAAGTTGTGTCATTTTATAAGGGGGAGGAGGGGCTCTTTAGGAAGATCTTAAAGTATTAATTTATAATAAATTCATATTCGAATTATAATGGCTCAAAAGTGGATTATTAAAAGTCTAAGGTGGGAATGGGTTGGAATCATTTTATCCAATATATTTTATATAGGTTTGGGTCACTATATTAAGCATATCTTTTAGTTTTAACTCTTACTTAATTAATTTGACATTTACCATGTCACTTTGTATTTTTATATTATATGGTTAATAAACATACTATATTCTTCAAAGAGACCCTAAAATGGTCCATTAATGATACACCTATCATTATATAAGTCTTTTGTCTAAACCATATATTTTTAAGAATATATTATCAATTAATAATATAATATTTGTTTGAAAAATTCATTTATGTCAATTTCAACACTATTTAGTAACTGATTTTTTTATAGTCATAAAAACTTTATTAATTATAAAAAAATTCATTTAAGCATTACTAACATGTCATATTTACCAAAAAAATTAATTTATGGCATCAAAACTTTCAAATTATATTTATTTTAACTTTTATAATACAAATTATCTGATTCTTTCATTAATAAGGAAAATACTGCATCATTATTTTGTCATAAATAAATTTAATTATTAAATTTATAAATATTATAAATAAAATACCATTATGTTGGAAATAGTTTTAGATTTCTAATTAATATTTACAGTCTAAAATATAACATATATAACCCTATGTAAAAATTGTTTTTTAAAAGATATATGTTTATGTCATTTTTGTATTTACTGTAACTTAATTAATATAAAGTTTCCTTATCACCTACAAGTGGCCCCATGGGGTCCCAGAATTTATCCAAAGATTCCCATGTTCGTAAATGTATAAACCAACAGGGTTAGACACATTTTAGGATAATTTTGTATTATTATAATATTATTTGGATCCCCTTATTTACAGGATTTTCCCTTTAACCATGGTAAATAAAATATTTACTAAAGTAATTATTCAAAATGTCTAAAAAAGATACCTATTTACAGAATTTGGACCTTTGGATTCTAAGTATGGAATTCATTTTTATAAATTCAAAACACATAAGTGACAGAAATTAATTTAAAATTAATTCTCATTGTTGAAACAAAAAATGTGTTTTTAACAAATAATAACTATCAAAAGATTGACACTTTATTATGTCCAGTTTAAATATAAAATTGTGTCCAATGAAGAAAATTGGATTAAATGGTAAAATTATAATCTCATTATACTTTAAAATCACTTAGATGTATAATTAATCACTATTAATTATTTCGATTAAAAAGGTTGTTTTTAATTAAATTTTTTAATTTTCACTATTCATCAAAATATGAAAGTTATAAGAAAAGTACCACAATTTCACCCTAAGCTAATTTCAATATTCTGAATCCAAAAATGAAGTCTATTTTAACAATTTCAATACATAAAGTTTCATTTATTATATTAAAATTAATTCCCGCTATTAAAACCAAAAGGCGTATTTTTAATAAATAATAACTATCAAAAGTTTGACACTTGATTTTGTCCAATTTAAAAGTGAAATTTCTTACAATAACCATAACTGGATTAAATGGTAAAAATATAATATATTGATACTGCCATAACATTAAAATTTATAATTTAACAATACAAATTATTTTGATTAAAAAAGTTGTTTTTAGTTAAAATATAGTATTTTTCACTATTCACCCAAATATGAAAGTTATCAGAAAAACACAAAAACATTATTGAAACTAAATTATTATGTCCTGATTCTAAATAAGAAGTTTATTTTGTCAAATTGAATGTATAAAAAATTAAAATAATGGATTTAAAAAGGCTTCTCCATTAAAAGGCGGTAAAATTTCCTTTTTTAAAAAATACTTCTTTTATCTGAAAAAAATGTATTTGTTCTTAAATTATATCTAAGAAACTCATAATGTGGATTCTAAAATTATAAGGATTATATAAAGTTCAAAAACCGGTTAATACTACTCATAACCGCTTTTGAACGGCTTGTTTGGTAAGTCATGGTGAGCTCGAACTCGTTGTTGCGTGTTGTGCATGTTATTTAATTACTTTGAAGAAATAACGTATTATGAAATATTTGGTTGTTATAATATATCATGGTATTGTTAAGTGTTTGAGAAGAACCCATAGACATACCACATATCTCACAAAAGAACCTATAGACACCACTTTATTCACTTGATGGGAATAATAATTCATTTGAATATACACTATAGAAAAAACTTATTTTCTCTTGATTGTCCCTAATTAAGGCTATGTGATCTTGGGAGAAACGTTCAGGTTATAATAGTGTGTTTGAAGGCAAAGAACACCTGATCCATTCATGGATATGTGAAGGTAGTAAATATATCATGTTATACTTTGTAGATCATACTGAGGAGGTGGAAGACATTCATACAACCTTCATTGGGCACATCAAGGAGGAAATAGACAAATGGAGGAGGAAGTAATAATTATTGTGAAATCCATGAATTCTTAATTAAATATGTGATGTAATTTTAATGTGATCATGTATATGTAAATATAAAAGGTAGCAACTACTTGTATTTTCCAGTATACACATGCACATGTGAATAATCAATTGAAAAATTGAGATACCTGAAACACTTTAAAAATATGTCCGAAAATAATAATGTTCATAAATTAATATGATAAGGTTTTATATGCCAAAAATTCCATGTATGAAGTTTGTTTAATCTTAGACTCAATCTTGGCATAATGAAAATAATCATATATCTGAGTTGACATTAAGAAAAATCATTCTTGTAGGTAAATATTATTGAAGAACATGTGTCCAGAGCTTACACACATAACATTGAGTCCAAGAAGATGGTTGAGAGAAGGAGTATCCGCCTGAACAATTGATACACCGAGGAAGAAGACAACATTTATTGTGTTGAAATATTCATCAATTGATTATTCAAGAAGTCAATGAGAAATATTAGAAGTTTTATCTTCCAATTGATCAAGAGTAGTGATATTACATTCATATAATCATGTTGAATTAGTAGAAATTTAAGACATACAGTTAAGGGATAAGATTATTCTGTTTATGAAAATACATTCAGTACATTAGAGAAGATCTTGTAAAGAGTATTTATTAAATACCCATAAAGAACTAGTGGTTCCAGTATATACAATACCATTAAATACTACCAAAACTAGTAAAAATAACACTACTGAATAAAGAATATTATTCTTTCCTACATAAACAATATGATCTAATTGTATTTTTTTTAATGATTGTAAATAAACATTGATAAAATAATTCATGAAACAACCATAGGTAGATCCTTATAAGGAGTAGGTCTTTTTACAAAACCCTGTAAAAATAATTGTGTGCTATTATATCTCTTATCATCTACATTTCATGTTTTCATAATTGTTTAGAAAATAAAATATATACATTTATCTTAACCAGGTAAGAGGTTCATGAATTAGAGGGGATAATTGAAAAAGAAATTAAATACCGTAAAAAATCCGGTACACTTATTCTCCCACCCCTCAGTGTTCTTACATGACCTATCTAGGCTCTACTTGTAGTATTAGAGTGTAGGTCTACCGATGATTTGATAAAATTTCTCTTTTTAGTTGTTTTTAAAAGGTTTGTATGAAGTTAAGATTTAATCTTATTATAAAGACCAATGTTGGAAAATTTAATCTCCACTCCAATTAATGAAATCATGAAGGTATCTACCGAGACACTAAAAAACCAGAAGAAGAAATATTCATAGACATTGACAAAAATCTCATTGATATAAGATAAGGATCAATTCTATTCTATCAAATTATTCTAAAATGATCATTTGGATAGATTATTCTATAGATATAATGAGGAAGTTTAATCTATCAAAAATTTTGATGACTTATATTCTCAATTTTAATCATATGTATAGAATTTTACTAAGAAATAATTTCATATATACTTTTTTATTTCAATGATATTTCTGATTGTATAGAACTACATGAAAATTGAATAAATATATAAAAGGATTCACTTGAAAATAAATTCAAAAGTATAAATGTTATCACAGACCTTATATAAGAAAAGGTAGGGTTTTTCACTCTTTTCAATAAAAATATTTCAATAATTGAAAAATAATTGAAATGGAATGCTTATGAGATCACTGTGTGATATCATGTTTTTAGAAAATTAATCCAAGAACATATAAAATTGATCAATGTTTCAATGAATTTCAGAGATGCTCAACTAGAATAAAAATCATGTAAGGAAGAATAGCATGACATGTTAGTGGAAAAAAATTCCATGTTACTTGATGAATACATACATATGATCTATGATTTGGAAGAATATCATCTTTCTACTGTCAAATTCTCAGAATCCCAATTAGAAGATAAATATAGAAGAATTAAGGACCTTAATTTTTTTTATTTAAGGTAGTAAGTGTCATGATTATTGGATTATTAAATTGACAAGTGAATGGGAAGGAAACCCGTAACAACCCCGACCCATGTGTCCCGTAGTTGGTGGATTACTTTATTAAATTTTTATATAATACATGAAAATATATACCAAAGGTCAAAATGGTTTAGTATTCATGGTAAACATGATACATAATTTAAATTAAAATTACATTTTAAAACATAAAAATACACAGAGAATTTCATTGAGTATTCAATTATTTGATAGTTTTTGTAGCCCTACATATCATTCATAATATACTTATTAGAATCCTAGAAAAAAATAAACATATGATAGGGGTGAGCTCAGATGCATAGTAAGTGTATACATATAGTGGAACCTATCATAAAAAATGAAAAATTATTTTGTAAAGGTGATTAACTGAAACATATAACATTTAATCAACATCCTCAGAATAACATGGCAGGAATGGAAGATGATTAAGTAATTACCTATAAATAATCACATTATAATTAAACATTAGAAGGAATATTATACTATTAAAATAACCATATGGAATATCAATAACTAATATCAAGAATAGGGAATTTATAATTCTTTACATCATAAATATACCTTGAAGGATTTAGCTAAGACACCATAGAGAATCAAGTAAGACATTATCCAAAACCAAAACTAGATCGCCTCATGAGACCTACAGATGCATTGAGCGGCTATACCATTACATGCTCATTAAATAATATGTCCAATACATTCCTCTTATGAAATGGTTCAAACTTAATCAACGTAAACATTATATTAAAAACTACCATATGAAATATAAATACATTAACCATAAACTATGAATGGTATCCAAATAATACATTCACTATAAAACTGAATCACATACAATTCAATGATATATTGTAAATAATATCATAATATATTATCCTTAATCGATAATAAGAACCAACTATGGTTTTATACATTAATTAAAATATTCTAATAAAATCACTAAAAATTTCTTAAGATAAATAAACCTTTTTTACATTGTAATCATTTATTTAAAAGGCCATGAAATTTTAAAAGAAATAATTTTCATTGAAATTAATCATGTAAAATTGTAAAATAATATTTATGACATTAAGGTGTCGTGAGGGTGGAAACATCTTCTCATGTATTATACAATAAATTAAAATAATTCCTTCTATTTTTTATTGAAAAATTCATAAAGTACTCTATTTAGAAAATGAAAACAAGATTCATCTCAAAAATTTTTATAAAAAAATTAAACATGGGTACAAAGATATAAAATATTTGTATAACAACAGTAAAAAAATTAATTTTTTAGAAAACATGGATGTGGGAGAAAAAATTTCCCCAGTAGAGACTTAAACTAAAACAATCCTAAATTATAATGACATTGTGAAATAACCATCACCACTTTATAATTAGTAAAATAATATTCCCCATCAAGGAAAAAAAATTTTATGGAAATTTAAATACAATAATATTTATGATATTTCTCATAAAATACATTCAGGGGATCTATATAAACCACATAAAAGAAATAATTAATGTAATAGGTATGTGACCCAACGAAATACAAAAAAGACAAAAATACCTTAACATAGGTCTGATTTCATATATACTTTTCCAAAATATTTATATAGTGGTTTTAAACATAATATTTACTTATAAATTAGTGATAATAATATTTATAATATCATAAATGATCTCCTTGTAAAATTTTAGCACTTTTTTATTAAAAATATTTTATTCATTTTACTGCATTAGGTGTTAATTACCATGTTTTATCATGATTTTTTTGTCTTGAATTTCTCTGTTATCTTGAATATGATATATATAAAATATACCTATAATAATATTAATGTCATAAATTTGAAATTTAAAAATTAAATACATATTTATAATAATTCATGATTTTTTAAAATAGAAAATGAATCACATTGCATCGTGCAGACAGTAGGTTATATGTACGCACGAGCGATGTTATCATTCAAATAATGGTGAATGAGTAAGGAATTATATGGTAGATTAATACTTTGGGAATAAATATCATTTAATAATTATCATATATTTTTATTTTTTCCATCATTATCCCTATCCATGTAATGTGGTTATGAAAGCATATTACACCATGATAAGGATATGGTAAGCTACATGTGTGCAAGCACAATGTTTTAATTTTTCATTGGATGGATAAATCATGTAATATTTTTATAAAATAATAATAATTACTTTTGTATCTTATATTATACTAGTTTTATTACCTTATAATGGAAAAAAACTCTTGAATAAGAAGTAGAGGAAGAAATTCACTTGAATAAGTTGGTAAAATAATTACCTCTTCTATTGTGGACTTCCTGTAGAGCACTTTCTAAGGGATAAAGAGTTTGTATTTTTGGATATATAGTATCTCAAAAACATGTATAAGTATTTTATTAGGTGAAATAGGTAGTTTTTAGTTGATATAGAAGGCTCAAAGTGGTGTGAAAAATTGAGGGAGGAGGTGCACTTTTATAATTGTGGTGAAGGCAAGTTTTGGAAAATCTCAAAATATTTAATTAATATAAAATAATTTTCTACAAAAAAATGGTTCAAATGTGAGTTATTGAGAATATAAGGTAATTATGGGTCTAAATAATCCCATCTAATAACTTTTATACAATTTTATATCTCATTATTAACCTTATCTATTAGTTTTAACCATTATGTAAACATTTTAACTCTTACCATTAAAAATGTGTTTTTACACTTCAAAGGTTAACATTGTTACTATAAAATTATTCAAAAATAAAATAAAATAGTTGGTGGCTTAATTTTTTTACTATATTCAAATTATTTGGACTAATTTCATATTTTTATTAATTTTATATCATTTAATAAAATATTAGTTATTTTAAAATATTATTTGTGTCAATTATGACACTATTCATTACTTGACTTTTTAAAAATATCATAAAAACATGATAACCTCAAAAAACCATTAATAAATTCATATTTTATATGGTTCATGTATAAAATTTTTCAATGACATGAATTATATAAATTTATTTTTATTTTATTATTTTTAATAACATTTATTTAATATGTCTATTAACTAAACAACTACTTCAAATTCATTGTTCAGGACAATAATTAACTTATTTTTTCTATAAAAAATAAAATAATATATACTAAATAATATAATTTATTTTCTTTCAATTAAATATTTATAGTCGAAGTTATATTATAAATAACTATATATAAATGAAGTAACACATATTAAAAACATGAGAATAACAAATTTGATTTTACATATAATAAAATAATATAAAAGAAATAAATTCATCCAAGTGGCTCTAAGAGGCCTTAAAATAGCCCCGAGGATGAATTTGGTCTAAAATAACTCATAAATTGAAATTATTACATGTTTTTTGGGTAATTTTATAATACTTCTATTTTTTTAACCTTAATTACATGATTTAACTTTAATCGTGTTGTTAAAAATTTACTAAAGATGTATTTCATAATTTCCAAAAAAATAATGATGTATACATAATTTGGTCCCAAAGATTAAAAATAATGAATCTATTTTTCAAAATTAAAAACGCATATGTTTCATAAATTAATTTAAAATTAATCCCAGTGTTATAATGGGAAAACAATTTGTTAATGTAATGTCGTTAAAAAGATTGAAATATTTTAATATCCAAATTTAATGTGAAGTTGATAAAAGTGACCTAAATTATGTTAAATTATAACAAATTTATTTAATTATACTTTATATCAAATAAAAAATATTACTTAACACCATAAATTATTTGGAAGAAGAAGATGTTCTCAATTGAAATTCAAAATTTGTTTAATATTCAACAAAACATTAAACTTGTCATAAAAATTAAAAAAAGTCAACCACTATAAATTTTTATATTTAAAATTAAAATAATGAGTTTATTTTTTCAAATATTATTTATAAAAGTTTAATAAATATTATTTAAAAAAATTACTCCATCAAAAGGATTCAAAAACGCCTTTAGAAAAATTAAACCTTTTATACATAAAATATGTTTTATTATTATCTTGAGCCAATGATACTCATTGAATGAATTTGAAAATATTTTTTATGAATATAAAAATTATATATTAAATTGAGAGCATCAGTAATAGTGATTAATTTACATTATTATAATAAAATAAAATTATTGGAAAAAATATTGTTTTTTAATATAAATGCATCCATAATATTCAATTAGGTTTTATTATAATTTTTAATTAATTAATTTTATAAACATGTGTAAAATATATTTTCAAATTTTAGTTAATCCAATTCACAATATTCAACTTGATGACTATTGTTAAAATAATAATATTCCATATAATATTATGGTTCATTTATGTTCGATGTTTCATTCAAAATATACTATTGAATAAAATTAATTTACTTAAGAAGATTAATACCATAAAATATTGAAGTGTTACATTATTCACTCTTTCAAAAAATTGTGTCCCCCTAATTTAAAGTTTCACTTCTAAAATAAAATATTGATTGTTGAATATTCCTTTGTGGGAAACCCACATCGAAAATCTGGTTTAAAAAACCAACCCTTAATAAGAGGGAAAGGGAAATGAGAATTTCACCAAAATATTAGGCTTTAGAATAAGATAAATTTAATATAATATAAAAACATAGACATGGAAGAGAAATATAACCATCAAGTACTGATTGAGAGTTGTAAGAACCCGGGTTTTCATATGAGGTGCAATTCCTTTTTTTCTCAGTTTAATTGTTCTGTTAAGGCCTAATGTGGATGCCTAACTTGACCGAGGGAGTTACGGAGGTGTCCGGGGCTTGTTCGGAGGCAGGAACCAAGTTGGAGGCTGAAAATGGCCTGGCACAGAGTTTGCACATGGCCTGCGCATCGCCTGGCTAAACCGGGCACCTTGTGCAGGCTTGGCATAGGCAAGAGCACGACCTACGCATGGTTTGGTGAAGTCGTGTGGGGTGGTCGTGCGGCTACCCTTGCCTTCTAGTGAGGTCTACATGGTCACTGCACGGTTTGTCAAACCATGCGGGTAAACCATGTGACCTGCTCTGTTTTGGAATTTAATTAATTTTTAATTAAATTGGTTAAATTTTATAAAAACTAAACCTAATTCTCTCATTCTTCAATCGCATAGTAGGGGGAGCTCTCTAAGGAAGATTGTGAGAATTTGAGCCTTTTCCTCTGTCTGAACTCCGATTCGAGTGTCATTTGTCTGGTTGGATCTGCAACTATAAGTCCTCAATTCCTTTTTAATCCTTCTCATTTATTCTAGTTATGACGAACGTAGATTGGATTAAGGCTCATATGCCCTAATTTCTCGTTCTTCGTCTATTCTTCAGATTGATCCCAAATTAGGACGAATCAGATCCTGATACTGGATGAGCTATCTAGTACGAGCCTAAGGTAGGTGGTCTCGTGCTTTTTGCTTATTGTCAAGCTGTTTATATATGCCGGAGTGTCGCACGCCCATTTTGGGGTGTCGCTTGAACCTAAATTTTGACCCTATTATTACCTAGTATGTTGTAGCTAATTTGAATAGGATGGTATGTTCTTGAGTTAGGTTGTACACCTTGGGTAGGAACCACCTCTTGGTTGTGTTTCCTTGAATGACTCTTTTCGGGGTTTTGACCCAGGATGCCTATGAGGCTTGTTTTTCCTTTCCTTTGTAGGTTGATAAAAATGGGTTTGAATATGAATGTAATTTCAATATAATGAAATTGTAATTGAAATGGTTTCAGGTATGGGATGTATTTTTTCCCCTTGACCCATGTATGCTAATTCCTGAATTGCTAGCCCACGTGAGTTAAATGCTTTTGAGGTGTTTTAAAAGTGAAACCAAGTCATGGATGAACCATGGAACCAATGTGAGTTTCTATGAACGGACTCATACGAGACATGTTACTGAAGTGAGGAGTGAATCATGGATCCCATGTGTGATGCTATGGATAGACTCAACAGGGCATGATATGTCATGGGCGATACCCAGATCTTACTTATAGGATCTCGGGGATGGGATCAGATGACAGACTATACCGCACCTAGAGCGAGGCTAGATACCTAGGAGCTTCCCCGGAACAAGCTTGTAGGGTGTTGGTGGATTTTTCTCTCTAAATGATATCTGGTTTCTAAATTTAGTATTCCAGGAATGGGTTCAAGGAATGGTTGAACACTTGAATTAAATGATTAGTGAATGGAATGGATACTTGAAGCGACGCCAAGCCAAATCAAAAGCGTAGGTCGGTCTTGCTAGTTTTCCTTGTTTACTACTTTACATATTACACTGCCTGTTATTTATTTACTGACAGATTAGCACATATCTTTAAGGATTTCCTACTGGGATTCAATCTCACAACCCGTTTGGGTCATGTTTTTGGCCTAAGAAGATTATGTGGTTGTAGGTAATGAGATGGGAAAAGGCCCTTGTACTGGTACTTGACATGCTGCTCGGAGTGGGAGTGCATGGGACCAAGATGAGGTTTCTGGTGTGACTAGGGATACATTTTGGTTTCTTTTTGGTGTTTTGTACACTTTTACTATAATGTATTGACTTGTACCATCTTTGGATATTTTCTAGACTCTTGTACCGTTTGCACCATTATATGGATGTTGGATCCTTCTATTATTATCTATTTCTGTTGTCTATTTGTTTTCTACTGGTTACTCTCTTCTGCTATTGTATGTTTGTATTCCACTATGATACTTTGGTAACGAGGCCATAGTCTCCCCATAGACTCACCTAGGCCCTCACTGCTAGCCGGCAGCCTCTGGTGTTTGGGGAGATGCGCTTGAGGCCAAGTGGCAACCGGTCCGTCTACCGGGTTGGATGGTAAGTCAGGTCGGGATGTTACAATGTGGTATCAGAGGGATTTACTTTTCTAATTTGACTTACTATTTGGTGATGATAGACAGGAGTAGGAATGGAAGGGACTTTGGTAATAAACTGTTCCCGGGAGTTGCAAACCCGCGTACAGGGAAAATTCATGTTGCCTCGTATGGAATTGTGTTTCTGATATTGATTATTACACTTGTTCAGATTTCACCGTTGGGTTACACATATGGTTTTTTCTGATACTATTGATATTATTGTGGGTCTTATTTCACTGCAACCCGATGAGTTGAGGGTCTACCATCTCATGCACCATATAGGCACCTTGAACGGAGTCACAAATCAAGCATTATGTCATGCTATATAGGATGCATTATATGTTGCTTCCTGTTGTGACAGGTGTTGAGATGGCTATTGCATGCTGTTTAAATAGTTGATTGATAGGTGTGCCTAATGTTTTGTTAGATTGGGTGCAATGAATGAAGAGTGATGTCATATTTCAATTCGTATAGAGTATCGGCCATTATGGATTGAGAAATGATGCACCAATGGGATGTAAATTCTAAATGAAATTGAATTTCATGGTTATATGGGCATCAAATTTGGATTCATGAGGTGTTATGGGCCCTCAGGGATCGGAACGTGGTGGAACATTGGTTAAATCTTTTAAACTAAAGGTATATTAAAATAATGAATGTTAAAAATAGTGCCTGACCTAGACCCAGCATTTGAGAGGGCAAGAGGTAGTGACTCTAGTGGTTTTTGGTGGTTGTTCCTTATGTCGTCCTGGCTCTTGAAGCAGGTTCTAGGTTGACATGGTTTTTAGGAAGGTCTTGACTTGTCCTGTCCCGGTTCTTGTGTTTGTGAGTTTTGAACCTCATTAAAAATCATGAACTGAGGCGTGTGTTTGGCATTGCAGAGTCATGCCACCACGAAGACCTCCAGTCATACATTGGGAAAGTGGTGACGACCATGTTCCGATGATGGTAGGACATGGGCTACTAGAGGAAACTCCAATTGCACCAGCGGCGACACCAGCGGTTCTGCCGAACACAGGTGTTAAGGAACAGTTCCATGAGAGCTTGTTGCATTTTATGCAGACCATTAAGGGAGCACTACGACCTACCCCGACATTGAAAAAGTTGACACGTGAGTTTCAGCATCAGCATCCACCTACGTTTTTAGGGGTTGGAGGACCACAGGCTGCAGAATCCTGGTTAGAGACTATACTCGCAATATTTTAGCATTTGGAGATGCCTTCAGAGAGGAGGATCAAGATCACTACATACATGATGTGTGATTCCACCAAGAGGGGGTGGGATGTGATCACCCAGTCAGATCGTCATCATGAGATGGCTTGGATAGAGTTTCATACAGCCTTCTATGATTTCTTTTATCCTGAGACATTGAGGGTTGATTGAGCTTGGGAGTTCTTGCATATGGAACAGGGCATGTTAACAGTGATGGAATACTCAACCCGTTTTACTGAGCATCAGTGCTTCACACCTCTCCTGATGGGTGATGAGTTATCATGGGCCAGGTGTTTTGGGGATGGTCTGAGATATGACATCCATTCTCAGGTAAATATCTTCAGGTTGAATATAGTTTCTGGAATTGTGAACCAGGAGCTAATCACATAACGTAACCTGAGAGAGGCTGGAGGTGTGGGCCAGAGCGGTTCGACATCAAAATCAGGTACTGCAACGACTGTTAGTATGAAGTATCATCTGGTGCTTCCACACGGTGATTCTAGCAGTTATAATCTATCTTCAGTTCGCAATCTGAGGTGCTACCAATGCGGTAGGTTGGGAAACACGAAGCCGCAGTGTTCGAGGGACCCATTCGAGTGCCGATCATGTGGCAAGATGGGTCATCTTCAAAGTTTGTACATAACGTTTCAACCAGCAGCCAGTGATAGAGGGTTCGTACCGACTCCATATGCATGATCAGGGTCGGCAGCTTCTCATCAGACAAGGAGTTTAGGTGCAACTAGCCGATCAGGCTAAGGTAGTGGTTGTGGCAGAGGTAGTCAGGCACATGGTACATCGAGATGTCGGAGTGGGCAGCTCCGGGTGAGAGGTACGATCTTAGTAGCATCTGTCATATCATCTTCCCTCTTTGATACAAGTGGATCACACAGTTTTATATCTGTGCCTATTTTGAAAATCCTTGGGCTAGTTTTGTTTTCTTCTGATAGCATCTTGACGCTAGACACACAACTAGGAGTTAGGGAAGAGGTTGTATATAAGTGCAGAGGGTGTTCCCTAGAGGTATAAGGGTGTCACTTAGTATGGGATCCTTATGTTCTCGAGATGGCGTGTTTTGATGTCATTCTCGGTATGGACTAACTAGTAGCTTACCAAGCCTGCATTGATTGTTACCACCGTAGGGTGATTTTCACATCACCAGAGGGTGAATTGTATACTCTTAAGTGCGAGTGGGATCTCCAGGAAAGCCGAGCTAGACCAGAGTGTCATGGGTCATGCGGGATGATAGCCCAGATCTCTAGTTTGTTTCTGGATGATCTGGGAGTGAGTCAGATGGAGCTACCTCTAGTAGTTGAGCGCTTTAGGGATGTTTTTCCTGATGACTATTCAGGTTTACCTTCAAAGAGAGAGGTGGAATTATCCATTGATCTTGTTCCTATAACTTCATCGGTATCCATTCCTCCTTACAGGATGGCTACAACGGAGTTGCAAGAGCTCAAGAAACAGCTCGAGGATTTGGAGGCAAAGGGGTTTATTCGACCCTATACTTCTTTGTGGGGTTCGCCTGTCCTCTTTGCGAAAAAGGCGGATGAAACCCTTAGGCTATGTGTGGTCTATCGAAAACTAAACCAATTGATGGTTAAAGCTGATATCCCTTGTCGTTGATAGATGACCTTCTTGATAAGCTTCGAGGATCTAGGGTGTTCTAAAAAATTGATTTGAGATCAGGGTATCACCAGGTGCATGTTCGACCTGCAGACATTCCTCGTATAGCTTTTCGTAGTAGGTATGGTTTATATGAGTATCTAGTTATACCGTTCAGTCTCACGAATGCGCCATCGGTTTTCATTGCTTTGATGAATCATGTTTTGCATCCTTACTTGGACTTGTTCATCGTGGTTTTCGTGGACTATATTTTGGTTTATTCTCGAAATCGAAATGACCATTCCAAACATCATGAGATCGTCCTAAATACACTAAAAGAGCATCAGATATATGCAAAGCATACTAGGTTCCACTTTTGGATGGATCAGATTCACTTCTTTGGCCATTTTATCTCTAATATAGGGGTGTCTATAGACCAAGAGAAGTTTAGAGATCTGGTCTCTTGGGAACATCCCATGAATGTGTTTGACATATGGAGTTTCTTAGGGATTTCTGGTTATTATCGTCGTTTCATCCAGGATTTCTCACGCTTAGTAGTGCTGTTGATAGTCCTGACTAAGAAGGGCGTAAAATTTGTATGGACATATGCTTGTTAACCAACCTTTTAGAAGCTGAAAGGAAGGTTGACATCAGCACCAGTCCTGATACTACCAGAATAGGCCAAGAGTTACACGGTCTATTGTGATGCATCAGGTATTGGGATGGGTGCAATGTTTATGAAAGGAGACAGAGTCATGGCGTATAGATCTCAGCAACTGAGGACACATTAGAGTAATTATCTGACACACTATCTTGAGCTAGCAGCAGTTGTACATGTGATTTTCTGTTGGAGAAATTATTTATTAGGAGAGCATTTTGTGGTGTACACAGACCACAAGAGCCTCAAATATATCTTTACTCTGCATGATTTGAATCTTATGTAGCGACGCTAGGTAGAGTACCTACATTCCTTTGATTTCGAGCTTGCTTATACACCTGGTAAGGGCAATGTAGTGGCCGATGCATTGAGCAGGAGGACTCAAATACAGGCATTGCAACAGGCTAGAAACGAATGGAAGCTTATGTCCTTGTACTCTGAGATGCATCTTGATGTGAAGAATTGCCAAGGGAAGTATTTTCTATCTTCCTTAGCTGTGACTTCTAACCTCTTGGATAGAGTAAGAATGAGACATCTATCAGATTTGGTAGGCCTAGTTCTATGGGGATATGTGTCAGGTGGGGACCCTCCTCCAGGTTGGACGATAAGTGAGGATGAATTTATTCGTATCCATGGAAGTGTACAGGTTCCTGTGGATGTTAGAGAGGAGATGATGCAAGAGTTTCATGCTTCAGTTTGGGAAGTTCATCTCGGAGTCACTAAGATGTATTGTGACTTGCACCGATAGTACTGGTGGCCAGGTATGAATAGGGAAGTGGCTAGTTTCATCACGATGTGTTCCACCTGTCAGCAGGTGAAGGCGGAACACCAACGGCCAGCTGGGCATTTACAGCAGTTACCTATCCCGGAGTGGAAATGGTATGATGTTTCGATGGACATCATGACTGGTTTACCGAGGTCACCTCGAGGTAATGATGTAGTGTGGGTTGTGGTTGATAGTCTCACGAAGGATTCTCATTTCTTGATGATCAAGAAGACCTTCAGTGTGGATGATCTAGGAAGGTTGTATATCCATGAGAGTGTACGACTCCACGGGGTCCCGCGCACTATTGTCTCAAACATGGATGATCATTTTATGTCACATTTCTGGAAGATTTTTCATAGGGTGTTGGATACACGAGTGCTTCTGAGCATATCATACCACCCTTAGACTGATGGCCAGTCAGAGCATATAATACAAGTGCTAGAGGACATGCTGCGAGCATGTGTCATGGATTTTGGGGGCTCTTCAGAGAGACATATTCCCCTAGTTAAGTTTTCCAATAACAACAGTTATCAGGCAACTATATAGATGGCACCGTACAAGGATCTATATGGTAGGCCATGCCGATCACCCATGTGCTGGTTAGAGGTAGGTGAGGCAGCTTTAATGGGACCGTGTATTGTTCAGGAGACTTCTGAGCAGGTCCAGTTGATACAGAAGCGGATGGCTACCGCATAACCTCGTCAAAAGTCATATGCTGATCGTCGCAGACGACCGCTAGAGTTTGAGGTCAAGGATCATGTTTTCTTGCGTGTTTCACTGAGGCTGGTACACGGGCAGATCAGAAGACATGGTAAGTTATCACCGAGATATGTTGGGCCTTTTGAGATTCTGGAGAGGGTTGGTCCGGGATCCTATCGGTTGCAGTTACATCAGAGGTACCAAGCCATGCATAATGTGGTCCTTGTTTCTCAGTTACAGTGATACTATTTAGACCCATCTCATACCTTCCAGCCCGAGGAGGTCGAGCTTCAGGTATATGTATCCTTTGAGGAGCATCTGATTCATATCGTTGATAGGATCAAGAAGGTTCTCTGAGGCCAGTCAGTTCCTCTAGTACGGGTGCTTTGGCAGCACGGCCATTTATAGGATGAGACTTGGGAGCGGGAGTCCAATGTACATGCTCAGTGTCCAGAGATGTTTGTAGACGAATCTTGACCACCCTTCAGAGAGCAATTCAGGGACGAATTTCTATAAGGGGGGAAGATTGTAAGAACCTAGGTTTTCGTATGAGGTACGAATCCTTTTCTTTTCACTTTAATTTTTCTGTTGAGGCCAATTGTGGATGCCTAACTTGACCGATGGAGTTACGGAGGTGTCTGGGGATTTTTCGGAGGCTGGAACCAAGTTGGAGGCTGAAAATGGCCTGGCACATGGTTTGCACATGGCCTAGCTAAACCGCCTGCCTTTTGCAGGCTTGGTAGAGGCAAGATCACGGTCTGTGCACAATTTGGGGAACTCGTGCGGGGTGGCCGTGTGGATACCCCCTGCCTTCCAGTGAGGTCCACATTGAAGATTATGGAATAGTGGTTAAATAAACACATTTAATTTATTCGATAACCTGAAAATTATATGACAGGAAAAGAAGATGATCAAATAATTCCATATAATTAATCACATTATAATGAAACGTGATCATGGATATTACACTAGTAAAATAATCACATGTAATATCAATAAATAATCTCATAATGATATAATACCTAATTTCTGACATCAAAAACATAACATGAAGGCTTCAGAAAATACACCATACATAATCAGGTAATACATTATCCAAAACCCTAACTATTTTTTCCTATGAGACCTACAAATGTATTGAGGGGCTATAAAAAATGTGAAAACATTAACCATAAACTATGAATGGTATCAAAATAGCACATCCACAATCAAAATTAATCATAAAAAAATAAATTAAATATGGTAAATAATATCATAAGATATCATCCTCAATAATACATAATATACAACTATAGATGTTTACAATGATGAATATATTCTAATAAAATCATTAAAATTTTTATGATGGAAATAACCCATTTTACTTCAGAATAATTTATTTGAAAGGACAAATTTTTTTAAAAGAAATTTTTTTTGTTGAAATGAGTCTTATAAAATTGTAATGGAAGCATCAAGACATTAAGGTGACTTGATGATGAAAAGATCTTCTCAATCTATATATGTTAAATAAAAACATTCCTTTCGCATTTTGTTCAAAACTTCATAAATATTCTCAATTAGAAAATAAAATGTCAAATTCCTTTCAAAAAATATTAAAAACGTTGAACAAGGGTAAAAATATTTTATAAATTTTTAGGATAATAGTAAAACACTTTTTTATTTTTTAGAAAACATGTACATGGAGTAAAAGTTCCCACAGTGGAGACCTAAACATAAACAATCCTGAATAATAATGAGATAGTAAAACATCCCTTAACGCTTTATAAAAAAAGAATCGTATTCCCCATGAAAGAAGTAAAATTAAATGGATATTTAAATACCATATATTCTATAATAATTCAGAAAAATACATTCATGGTAAGTATATATTCCACACAAAATAACAAAGTATAGTATAAGGTATGGTCCCCACATAAATAATAGTCTGACACAAATCCTTTACCTTGGGTCTCGTTTCCTCCATACATGCACAAAACTCATGTAAAGTGGTTTTAAACATATTATTAACTTATAACATAATCATAATAATATTTATAATATCCTATATGATCCCCTTATAATATTTTCCACTCGTTTGTTAATACTATTCTATTCATTTTACTATTTCGAGTGTTTATTACCATGTTTTCTTACACATTTCTTATCTTAAAAGTCTCAGTTCTCCTGGATAATATATATATATATATATATAATATATCCAAAATAAAATTTGTGTAATTAATATGATATTTAACCATATAATAAATTTTTGGAATCCTTATTTAATGGTTAACAATGGAAATGAATCACATCATATCGTAGAGATGGTACATAGCACGTACGCATGAGTGACAATATCATTCCCTTAATGGTGAAACAATATGTAAGTGGATGATACATAAATTTATATAGAGTCAATATCATATAATAATTATAATAAGTATCCATTATTTCTATCATTATGACCATGAAAGTAATTTGGGGATGAAAATCATATTACATTACGACATAGAGACGATATGTTGTACCTATGAACACACACTGTTTTCTATTTTTGTAGGATGGATAGATCAGAGAATATGTTTTTTCAATAATCATTATGAAATATCATCAAATACATGATATGTTATTTATTAATTTAGTATTGAAAAAACTACTTAAGTGTAAGTATAAGAATAATTTAACATGAATAAGTTGGTAAAATAACTATTTCTTATTTGGTGGAATTCCTTTAGATGACTACCTAAGGGATCTATAATTGTTATTTTTGGAAAACCACAAAACCATAAATTTTATAATGATTTTAGGATTAGAAATTGGATTGGTTTTCTCAAGATATATTGATCAATTTGGATTAATGAAATGAGGGAGGATGAAACATTTTAAAATTGAGGTGAGGGAAACTTTGAGAACATCTGATTATATTGAATTAATATAAATTAATTTTCAATTAAAAATGATCCAAAAGTGAGTGATTTAGTTTTTAATATTAGTATAGGAAAAAATAATCTCATAAAATAACATTTATAATAGTTTAGGACTAATTATTACCCTTCTCTTTTTTGTTTTAACCCTTATTTAAACCCTTTAACTCTTATAGTGGGAACATGTATTTTTACTCTTTGAAGGTTAATATAGTAACAATAAAATTACAAAGGATCCTAAAATTATTCATGGGTGAAATTTTACACTTTATCCCAATCATTTGAATGAATTTTATATTTTTTTAATTTTATTTAATTTAATAAAATATTATTTATTTTAAAATATCATTAGTGTCAATTTTGACACTATTCATTATGTGACGTTTTAGAAATAACATGGAAACATGATAACATAGAAAAAAACATTAATACATTGAAATTATTCATAGTTAATATAGAAAATTCATTGATGACATTAATTAATATATATATATATATAATATTTTTAATACCATTTATTTAATATGTCCATTAATTAAACAATTACTACATCATCATTGTGTAAGGTTTTAATTAAATTTTTTATTCGCTAAAAATGAAAAAAAAATTATGAAGATAAAATTTTTAGATTTAAAATAAATATTAATATTTTATATTATCTTTTTAGTAACAATATATAAAAAATTAAACACTTATTAAAAGCTTAAATATGACATATTTTACTTTCAATATAATAAAATATAATAAAAAGAATAATGACATCCCAAAAGCTCCAGGAGCCTATAAAATAATCCAAAATATTAATTTTTTATTCAATAAAAAATCAAATGAAATTAGGATAAGTGTTAGAGTAATTTTATAATACTTATAATATTATTGTTTCTCTTAATTACCAGCATTGCATTTAACCATGTTAATAAAAAATTATTATTGTTACTATTTGTAATATCCAAAAATAAAAGAGACATAAAAAATTTGTTTGGAACCACTAATTAAAAAAATGTGACCCATTTTTAAAAATTTTAAACACAAAATTTTGGATAATTAATTTAAAAATAATCCTATTTAAAGAATAATAAAATTTGTTTTTGATGTAAAAATGTTCAAAAGATTGAAATATTTTCATATCCAAATTGAATTTGAAATTTATTACAATGAACTAAATTAGATTAAATGATAAAACAATTACCTAAAAATTCTTTAAAACTAATACAAAATATAACTTTACTCAATAAATTATTTAGAAGAAAAATATGTTTTCAATTAAAATGTAATATTTTTTATTATTCATCAAAACAGAATCTAGTCAAAGAAATAAAAAAATTAACAATGTAAATTGTTATATATCTAATTAAAATAATAAGTATGTTTTTTAAATTGAATTTATATATTTTTCGAAAACGTGATTTAAAACTAGTGTTCCCTCAAAAGGCGACAAAATCGACTTTAGAAAAATATCACCATTTTTATTAATATCATATTAATATAAAACATATTGTATGAATTTAAAAACATTTTTTGAATATATTAAAAATAAATTTTATTAATATCTTTCACTAAATGTTATCAATAAAATTTATTTTGAAAAAATAAAATTGTGGGCATAAATATATTTTTTAATAAAAAATACTCTATATTCAATTTGTTTTTATTTTCATTTCCAATGAATTAATTTTATAAACATGTTTAAACTATATTTAAATAATATATTTAATCCTATTAATAAACTAATACTTAACAACTAGTGTTAAAATAATAATATTTAATAGTATATCTTGTTTTTTCAAGTTTATTGATTTATGGAACGTATACTATCGAATAAATTAATTTTATAAAAGAAAACACATACCAAAAAATCATGTGCTATTACAAAAGATGAAATAATTTGAAAATGAAATGTTTTATCTTAGTATGAAAATTATTTTACTATATCATGGATTGATAAATTTGGGGGAGACACATGATAGAAATCTCTATGTTACTGAGAAGAATAATTCTGCTATCCAAACATATGTAGAGAGTCAATAATCAAAAAGTTTTGTTTCTATAAAAATAGCCGATGAAGGCTATTTCTCTATGAAGACTCATATTGGAACAACAATATCTTTATATCATCTCTTTATCAACCTTCTATAATGACATTAAACATGGTTACTCAAAACCCTGTTAATTATATTTCCATTAATGAAATCTAAGATACTAGTGAATGTTCAAAGCCAAAGAAGGGGAAATGTGGTTTGTTATAAATGATGATAAATCCAAAATACATTAAGGGTGGATACTGGTATGATCATGAAAAATAAATATTGAATTTATTTAATAAATAAGTAAAGAAAAATCCATAAATATGAAGTCATTAAATATTGTCAGATTGACACTATAAGTAAATGAAAAATATTTGCTGGCTGTTATTAGTGATGTTGGAAATTTGGGAATCATGACCTTGATTGATTTCATAATGTATCAGAATATGAAGATTATAGAAGGCATGTATTAGAGGGAAGAGGGAAAAAATGAAGAGGTATCAAGTAAAACTAAAGTAAAATATCCAAATGAAGAAGAATCAATCTATCGAGAACCAATTTGGGTGTGTTGAAGACTTTTGTGATTATTTGAGGTCATAGTTATATAGCATTCTAATATATTCCAACCATTCACTATTCCATTATGGATGAAAATAAGTGGCCATATAAAATTTAGAATAAAAGGAAAAAAGTATAAAAAACATTATTTTAAGAATCAGAAGAATAAGAGTTTCAAGAAAATTGTGAAATAAGCTACAACCAATAATAATGATAATATGGATTCCAAAAATTTCATCTCAACCAAGTAAAAATGATTCCACTAAGGAAATAGAGGTCATACCATGTAAAAAAAATTCCAGGTAAATGAATGTAAGAATGATAAAATATAGAAGAGAATCAATCAAATAGAAAAACAAGAAGATATAATTGAATTTAGACATTCTTGAAGAAGTCATTGATATGTTACACAAGAATGGTAACTCAACCCCATTTAAGAATCCAAATGAACGTTCTAAAATAAAATATTATATGAAAGAATGCTTAATTTTTTATACTGAGAAAATTAATACAACCAAAAACATAAAAAAATATGAAGATGTATCACAAGCTAGAGAAATGGAAATGGAAAAGAAGATTGTTCCACACAAAGATCAAGAATTTAATCAGAGGTTTTAAACACATAGAAACTCAAGTACCTAACAAAAATTGTGTAGAAGGTGCAATAATTTATACATAATGAAAATAATTTTATATCTATTCTATAAATCAAACAGATATATTGGGGAATGAAAAAATGTACTTGGGGATGGTAATATACTACTGTTAGAAGTGAAGATAAATAATCCAAAAAAGTTGAAGGTGAATGGATGTACAGTTTTCATGTTATCATATAAAGGTAAAAATTAGAAATATAAAGGATTAGCAAGCATGAAGAGTATTATATACATTATTGCTATATGGAATGGAGTCCTTGGGTTGAGAGGAAATTCTCTTCCATATTGAACTTATTAATAAGCTAACAAGTTTTCTATATGATTAGTGATTAATCATGGAAATATTTTGACATATATTCAAGAAGTTTGTTGGTGATGATTTCTAGAGAATAGTTATGGATTCATAAAATGGAATCAAATGTCATTCATGGACAATTCTCTATGAAGCTCATTGATTTTTTAATGTGACCTTAAATTATTAAAAAATGTGACTAAGGATTTCTAAAATTTCTACAACATGTGGAAGTGAAAAATTTCCATGAAAAAAGATTTTTTAAAAGATTTTTTTTTGAAAATTAAAATTTTAGTACTTCATAAATTTTGTGATTCGTTGGGGGTTTTATTATTTGAGGAAATGGATTTGTGTAATTTTACAGTTTCACATAGATATTTTTATATGTAATTTTAAGGTTCAATGGAAAAAATAATAGGCAAACCAAACAACCCCCAATGGTCTAGCTATCAACCACCCTCAGGGTGAACTAGTGGGTCAAAACCTATTGGAAATCCCACCAAAGAAGGAAACTTGGTGGTCATGGCTGTGTATATTCTCTGCAGGGGCCCGAATGTAAGTCATACTTAGTGAACCATACATCAACCACATATATTATGGACCATATGTCAGGACCCATCCCAATGAGGCCCGTTCTACAACTCCCCATGCCTGAATCTAATACACCTTTGTTTGGTGACTTGCAACAAGTAGGCATATCACTAACCTGGGAGGCCTTATCATATGTACTTGTACACAAAAACACACACAAATACAAGCCCATATATCGATATAATATAAAAAACAATTGAAAAACATCCATTCAAACATTTAAAACTGACAACCAAAGTGTGACAATAAAAAAAGGAATGTAAACTGTGACAAATATAGGCCCACCAAAATTATTCTTAGAACATGTCCAACCTGAAGGTAATCATTGATTGTTGTCAAGATATTGTAGGAATACTCATTGGTCTGTCCAGTCTCACTAAGCACTGCATGGTCTTGGACCTTCTATAATTCTATCAAAAGGTTTATCATCTAAACAAAAAATGGCACATGTAGGAAAAGATGATATATGGGTGACTAAAAAACACCTAGTAGGACCCCTTGAAACCATAAAGCATACAACAAACTAAAAAAATCAGCTCTACCTAAGTATATATCTATGTTAAATTTAACTAGAATATCTAGATATAATCAATAATGAAATATATTGTAAAGTTAAGTCACAATAATAATACCAGCTGAGGATTCTGGCTTGATGATTCCATAAAGTACACATATGGGAGAAAAAACACCACATGTATGATGGCACTTATTCATTCTATCTAAGAGGCAGTTCTCATCAAGTATCTCCATAGGAAGTACACACAGAAAGTCCAAAGAGATATTATAACTTGATGAGGATTACTCCTAAGGATATGGGGTAAACAAAAAAACTCAATCTAGATTAACCCACAATGTATAGGATTAGAGATTGCATAGTGTTGATCATGGTGATACTATGAAATCCACCTATGGAATGAAAATAAATATAGGATCTCACGTTAGGACTCACTGAATGACTATAAAAACTTTATCAAATAAGTCATGCTAAAAAGAATCATTGTTCTGTGAGTAGAAGGTGATGCCATGCTAACCCTTAGAGAACAGATATGGGGAACACACCCTAAAAAACATGACCAAGATATAGCAAAAAAGGTTACCATGATAACTTTAATGGAATACACAGTGTGTTGTAGGGTTACATGCCATGTCCCTTTAACCTCAGGCCATGCCCCTATAAACAACCCATGTGCATTTCCGTGTAACTGTACATGGTGTGCAGAAACTCGTGTATTTCATCTAATGTCCCATTTCATGAGTATTCCCATGTACACCTGGACAAGCCATGTTTAGGCTTGAGTACACAACATGACCACAACTGTTTACTCTTAGCCTGTGTTAGTGTAACCTTTAAGGTACACATTGATCTCGCCAAAGGGAAACACATGCGGGGTGACAAGGTCACACACCATGTGACACTTATCCCCTTCCCAAAAACCTATAAATCACTAGAATGGATCCTCATTACATGAAATCCTGTATTACACACCATGTTGATCAAGTTTTTATAAAAACCATGTTTCTTCCTTCTATATGTTCTCACACCACTGCCACCATGAAATCCAGCCTCAAACTCAACATAAATAATGGATCTATTTATGTTGAGCTTTTTTATTGGAATTCATAGGTTTATAATCTTTAAATACTTTGGGAAATGGATTCTATTCATCTTGCCACCGCTCACACACCTTAGTTCAAATCAATTGTTTCCAATTCAATCTGATCTATTCCCTCCTCTACTTATCGACCTTCTTCGCATCATTGTGAGCCCAAATCTAGGATTTCAAACTATTCCTCCATGAAATTGATGTAAAATATTCTATTTTTCATGATTTGTTGAAATATGGGCCAACAAAGAAATATCGTGACAAATGAATCAAAAAGGGGAGAAAAACATAACGAATAATTATGATGAATAGAAGTTGATCATTATTCAGGTTAACCTTGGTTAATTTCTGTTTGAATGATTAATGAATATATAAAAATTAATCAAAAATAATTATCCAAAATAAATCCCCACAATAATCCCATCTTATAATATTCACATCTACAAATCAATCTATTTTTTGACTGGTCCATGATCATTTTAGAAATAGAAAACATGGGAGGAATCTAAATCAAATCAATATCCAATCTTGATTTTGACCAATTATTGATGAATAATATATTTGAGTTTTTATCATTGGAGATATCCTTTGATTCAATCTTGTATCAGTTGTCGATGTTCAATCCGACCATCATCCTTAAATGGAATATCCTCTAATGATTCCCCAATGGTTCTCTAGATCTCTAAAGTTTTACTGGAAAAACCTAAGAATTATGCAAAACAAATTATATATAAAAAACATTAGATCCCTGCATCGATGAAATAATATTAACTAATTTATTTAATTATTTAATTAATTTTTTTTCAATGATTTATTTTCTAAAAATTCCATCCATTGACAAAGGCTATGTCGTATGAAGGGTAAAACCCACATTTTGAACATGAAGATGCCTCATGATTTCTGATCTCAGCCCAATTTGGAATTTATTCCACTTTTTTAGAAAAACTGTGCATGAATTCTATTTAACATGTTAATATATATGAAACATGTATTCCATGCACAAAGTGCCTTGGAATCACATGTCTTCTTAGTGACTGATCAATAAAAAAATCTATAAAATATCCAAAAATAATATATAGAAAATATGAGTCATTAAATTATCCCCAACATGGGTATTTACATCCCATAAGGGTCAAATAATGTGGATACAGATATAGATGTGAGTACAAAGAATTTATCTGAGCCACCTTCTCCTTGGTTCTCTTCATTAGATTCTAGTAATGCGACATGAGAGGCACTAAAGCAATCACTCACCTACAATGGTTCCACTCCCATGGATCCTCGATCACCACTAGGTAATAAACAAAGTCATCTCCAATCTCAATGTCCATATCACCCCAATCAATAATGTGTGATGGGTTATTCATGTAACTCTAAAGATATGAAATGTAGAATACATCATGTACCTGATCTAACTATAGTGGTAGATTATATTGGTACGCCACCTCCGCAACTCTACACACTATTTGTGTCGGTATAATGAATCTAAGATATACATTGCCACCCTGACCAAATATTTATAATCAAAATTGAGGTGAAACCCATAAGAACACATGGTCCCCTTCCTCATACTCTAAAGGCCTCTATCATCTATTTTCAGAAGACTTATAATGGATATTTATAGTCTCCATCTATACCTAGATTATTTTCACCTTCTCGGTAGTTGCTCGCACCCACTCACGGTCCATATGTGTCGACTCCACTGGGTTAGTCTTGAAATTTTTTTACCTATAAGTTCATCCATAAATAGTCTTGAATAGTGAAATAAAAATTATGTAATGTTTTTATTTTTTGTACTAAAATTACACTACTAGTAGGTCATCTTCCTAGCTATGAAAAAATTAGAACATGCGAGCTCACATCATTTCTTCTAGAACCAGAATGGTCTACTAATTCTTACTATATGTTCGAGAGTGAATCACTATTCTCCAGAATAATTGAATCCCAATTGTCTCCTACAATCCTTTGAAAAACTAGGATGTTAAACAATCATTACAGTTAGAATCAATCATCAATGGAACTCTATGGAGTCAGACTATCTCATGCACATATAGGCATCCCAATATATATACTGAAATATTCTATTAGATATCTATGAAGTAGGAAGACATGGTGAGTTAGTCTATCATCACCTATATGGTGTCATTCCCCCTGTATGTACGTTGAAATCCCATCACGAAGCCCATGGATATTAAATCCCACTTCCACTCTATAGCCTCAAGGGTTTGAGCTATACCCATTGGAACATAGTGCTAAGCCTTCACATACTGACATGTAAGGCTTCGGGAGACAAACTCTGCAACTCCCTTCTTCAATCCAGGGCACCAAATACTATTTTTAAAGGTCCTAGAATATTTTTTCCAACCCTGGATATACCAGAAAAGGAGAAGTATGAAACTCTCTCAAACCCTCCTCATATAACATTACTAGTTCAATAATCTGTCCTATCTAAAGAATGACATTCTCATCACCATCAAAAAATCCATCAGAATCATGCCCAATGTATATTTTAGTATATAGAGATTCATATTCAGCATCCTAATGTTGTGCCACAAAGAATAACTAGAAGAGTAGAGGGGTAATAATTTGCGAATGGAGGGATGATTTTTTATCCCCATCCATAAGTTATAGATGTAATGTGGCCAACTTATTTGAATCCCAATTTAACAATTTCAAACATGATCTACTACAAAGATCATTTGATACTGCTTTCTCCTTAATAGGAGAATAAATAATTTTGATTTCATAATCCTAGAGGAACTCTGGACATCACCTTTTTCTTATGATATAATCATTCTTATGAGATGATATACATGATTCTCTTGTGATAAGAAAATATGTTAAAGCTCTATAATATTAGGTAGTGTCACCAAATTTTTAATATGAATACTACCACTACAGACTCATGATTTTTGATCATGTAGTTCTATTCATGTGGTCTCAACTAATGTTAAAAATAGTCAATCAAGGCATGCCTAGGCATCAATGAACAACCATTCATTGTTCCTGATGAATCAAGGAACATTATGTACTCATCACCCTCTCCTAGGAATATCCATATGGGAGTGATCATCAATATCTCCTTCAACTCCTGAAAATCCTACTATACGTTCATTATCCACATGAAATGTTGCCTCTTTCGGGTCAAAGCTTTCATGGGTGATGATATCCTAGATATATTATGTATGGGTATCCAGTAATAGCCTACCATTCCATGGAAGCTCTACAAATTCTCAACACTATTGGGAGGATCCCAATATAACAATACCTTGACCTTGTACTGGTCCACTACCACTGCATCTACTAAGATAATGTAACCTATAATAATGAACTTTTGAATACCTTCCTAAAACTTCGAGATCTTTCCATAAACATGGTTCCTGTGAGTATATCTATAACCATCCTCTAGTGTATGACATGATCCTATATAGAGGATGAGTGCACAAAGATATGATTGATGAAGACTAACATGAACTGGTCTAATAAGGGATAAAAGATCTAGTTCATGAATCTCGTGAACACTACTGGGGTGTTCGTAATGCTAATGGGAATCACCAAATACTCATAGTGACTATAGTGACATCTGAATGAGGTCTTTTGTATATCCTTATCTTGTACTCTCAACTGGTGATAGCCAAACATGAGGCCAACCTTTGAGGACCATTATAACCATCTCAACTGATCAAAATGGTCATCAATACTTGTTAGTGGATACTATTTCTCCATAGTCACTAGGTTCAAGTACTATTAGTCCACAAATATCTTCAATAACCCATCCACCTTCTTGGAAAACAAAATCGGGGCTTCCCAAGATGAAGCACTGGGTCTAATAGAGCCTTTATTTTATAAGTCATATAACTAAACTCATGCCTCACGACGCTCTATGGGTGGCATCCCATTTGATGGTGTAGATATTGGTTCTTTACTGGGGTGTATGTTAATAAATATGTCTATATCTCAGTTGGAAGGTGAGCCTAGAACATCCTCAGTGAAGATATCCTCACACTCTTCCACTACTATAGGAAACAAAAAACTCATAACATCTTCTATACCAATGGTCATGCTAGACAATATATGTCTGATCGACAACACCCTCTTATATATGTATCCATCCTACACTACCAAGGTTTACATTTCACCCAAAAAGGAAAAAATTCATCCATCATTGGGGACACACCACATCCACTACCTAAAATTGCCAATATGGTCATCAACAATAGATAAAAAGTTTTTATATAAGAAAACATTGTAAGGCCTCATCACTTCCACTAATAGATCCCAATGGAAACTCTAACCTACAAGTTTCTGGTCATACTGTTAGAACATGTGTGTGATAATTGAGTCATCTCTAGTAGGATTCTCCAAGATCAATTGTCGAGGAAAGGGCTCAACTGTAATCTCTAACTCTCGAACTAGATAGGTAGTGTGAATGGAATAACTATAAATTATTTCTAGATGTATTATAGATAAGGTAGAAGAGTCATCAGTAATATCTTAAATTATCCCTAGAGCCCCTAGTTTATAATCCTATATTACCTAAATCTATCACCGCCCCTATCCTCCAACTCCCTATGCCTTGTACAGATAACTTTGGGTGGTTGTGGTAACAAAACAAATTCATAATACATCTCTATCTTATATCCCATGTTTTTAACTAATTTTCACCATGAATTGATATATTTTCATACCATTTACTCTTCTCTAGTGGCCCTACCATGGTATCCCTGTCAATTTCACGAGGGACCAGACAATCTCAGGAAAGATTTCCCATTTCATCACATGAGTTTCACATTCTATCCGTATGCGAACTAGACCCATCTTGTGAGCCCTGAACTACTGACCTCTATCCTAGGACCTCTTCCTAAAACATGTCACACATATAGTTCCCTAATACTAATGGAAAATACCTAATATCAAGGACTCTACTCCAACTTTCCCAGTATCAGAAACCACAATCTATGTCTGCTTAGCTAAGAAACTCTCAACCTCCAAATCTCTCTCACGAACCCTAGCATATGTAGGAATTCACAGAGGGATGGAACTGGCTCAGATGTCTCTATTATTTTCTCAGATGAAGGTCTGATCACAAAATAACTAATCCAAATTCATTTCCATTGAGTACATGTCCCAATAGGTCATGTTTCATGACTCCCCAAGCCAAACTAGAATTGGCACATGGCTGGAGACTAACACAGAGTATAAGGATCACTAACATGGGAGGTTGTATCCTAAACAATGACACACACAAACACATCTCTAAGAACATAATAATGGAAATGTTAAACAAAATGAACAACCTTGCATGCATACATCTAAATCCCTCTACCAGAGTATATCCTGAAGTAAAATAAGGTAAAATGGTATAAATACAAGCTCACCACAAAGAGTTTGAGAATATTTCAATGATGAATGAAAATTGGGGACTACTATCAATATATGACATGAACACACCATGGTCTATCCAATTTCACTAAGCACCATGTTGTCTTGGTCCATCTAGGACTCTTTCAAAAGGTTGATCATCTGCAAAATACATGACACAAGTGGGAAAATCATATGCTGGGGTGAGTGTAACAATACACAGTAGGACACAATGAAACCACAAATCATAAAAAAAATTAATCTCTACATAGGTATATGTCTATAGTAAATCTAAAATGAATATCTAGAAATACTAATCAGAGACACATATTGAAAAGGTAATTCACATTCATAATTCCATCCTATGAATTCAGATGAAGGATTCCACAATGTAATCATCTGAGAGAAGAGACTCTATGAGTACGATGACACTATTGACGTCCCTTTTGAGAGGTAGTTCTCATTGGGTATTACCATAATATATAAACACATTCAATATCTATATATATAAGATACATAGATGAAGATCACTCCCAAGGCCATGAGGTATTCCAATAACTCAATCTGGATTAACACACTATGCAGAGGATCATCACCCGTGTAGTGGTGGTGTTGATGATACCACAAACTCCTCCAACAGAATAAAGATGAATAGAGGATCTCACACCAATCCTCACAGAAGGATTCAAAAATATCTATGAAATAAGTCCTCTTTAAGAGATTTAAATCATATTAGTATGAGGATATTCATTATTAACCCTAAGATAATTGATATAGGGAACATACCCTAACAAAACTCTTCCATGATATAGAGGAAATGGATCAGATCCCTATTTTAAGGACTCTAGAATGCGTTGTATTGGTACACACCATGTCTCCTTGATATTGGGTCCAACCTTTGTAAAATACTTATGTCTGTGTTTATGTAATAGTACATGATGTCTGACTTCCTATGTACTTTATCTAGTATCCAATACATGGGTATGCCCATGTACACCTGGCCAAGTCATATTTTTGTAGGAGAACATGGTGTTCCTGTATCTATGTACTCCCATCCGGATTCTATATACATTCCCAAGTACATTCCAATATCACCAAAGTTGACCACATGCTGTGTGAAAAACTCAAATGTTGTGTTATAGTTTTCTCCCTATTTAACCACTAGATACCACTTAAAGGGGCCCATAGGCCATGTAATCCCAAATTAAATTCCATGTGGATCAGGTTTTTTTCGAAACCCTAGTTCTTCTTTCCATCCACACTCATGCCACCACCACATTGAAATTTGGCAACAAACGCATATCAAATCATGGAACTATTCTGGTTGAGCTTTTTCATGGTCATTAACTAGGATCCATCCTACAAATATATTCTGAAAATTTGATTTAATTCGTCATATCACTACTTTCATGCCCTAATTCAAATTAGGGTTTCCACTCTGGTTTGATAAGTTCAACACTACCACCTTTCACCTCTATCATGTCTTGTTAAGCCCATATCTATGAATTTTATCTTTTGAACCAAAAAATGGGTGGGAAACATTTGATTTCCCAGAATGCATCAAACAAAATTCCAATGAAGAAATACCACATTGATTGAATCCAAAATTAGAGAAAAGAACAAGGAATAATTAAGAGCAATAGATCTCATTCAATGTTTATGTCTTCCATAATTCATTTCTAATAGACAAAAAATTGAACTAAAAACAATTAATCAAAAATAAATCCTCCAAAATAAATCCTTATAATAATCTCATCCCACATTACACACGATCAACAAAAAAATTGGTTTTATGATTGATTGATTTTCATTTTATAAATTAAAAACAAGGAAATAATCTAAATCAAATCAGCATCCTACCTCAATTTGGATTGAAAACAGATAATGAAGCAATATTATGGTCGTTTGAGAGATCCTCTGATTATTTCTTACACCAATCATTGATCATTGATCTGATTATCATCCACTAAAGTAATGTCCTCTAATGGTTCTCCAATAGTCATTTGCATCTATAGGTTTTTTTGGGATAACCATAATAATTGTCTACATTCTTTTATTTATAGATGAGGTTAGGTCACCGCATTAATGAAATAAATTAGAATAATTTATTTTATTATTTTATTCATTTTATTCCTATGATGAATTTCCCACAAACACCATGTTCCAACAAATTTTATTTCATGCATAGGGTAAAACATCATTTTTACTCAAGGGTGGCCTTAGATTTGAAATTTGGGCCCCAATTTAGAAGTTATTCTACTTTTTAAGAAAACTATGTAAACATGATTTCTAATATATTCAAAACATTTCAAAAATTTATTCTAGTAAAAACAAGACTTGGTATCACACACTGTATACATACCAGATCTTAAAAACAATATATAAATTTTTTAAAAATAGTACATGGAAAATCTCAGTAATTACACCAAAGGCATGATGGGATAAAGCCTAGTGGATGCTGTGTGAAAGTGGAATGGGTACTAAACCCCGTAGCAGGTTCAAAAAATAGTCATTGGAATTTTTCTTATAAATGAGAAAGTATGTACATCAAAAGATAAATATGGGATAATCAATGCACGTGTACTATTCCCATGTCATTAAATTGAGGAAAATAACAATATCCATCCAATCTGTGAAATATGAACCATCCATATAAATCTTGTGATGAATATATCTGAAGGAGGAAATCATCTTCAACCTCAACCACTTGAGGATTTTCTACACAATCTTGAGGAAATCAACAATTTGTAGGATAGAGAAATTTAGGATGTCACACGAATCTATCACATGAAAATAAAAACATGTCATATGATAATTTTAAGATCATGTGAACCAATTACGCCAATCAATGAACCGTCATGATAATGTGTTGAAATATTAAAAAACACTCATTGAGACATAAATATTGTAGTTATAGAAGCATTATGCTATTATAAGAAGATGAATTCATCTTGTACAATGTGAACTATTCACCATTGATATGAATTATCATATCAATTATTTGTAATAATCATTAAAATGTTCATAGTGTCATAACATGATCAACAAAGTGATCATGAGAAGCTATCTTATGGTTTTCATGATCATACCAGTGCTATCTGATATGTTCCGAATTAAAGGTCCTAAGATTAGAAGGTGTTTGAAGAGGTCCTCATAATTCCATAAATTTTGATATAGGTGGTGTAAACCCACCTATATAAATGGAAATACAAATATAATTTAAGTCACATGATGGGAATAATAATTCATGTGATCACTCTTACAAATCCCTTACATGATTTATTTTAAGTGATACAATAGAAAACTACTATTGTCACATGATTTCTCAAGTAAAGGTTTTTGGATCTAGAGGCAATAGTTCACATAAGCCATATATAGTCACCTGAAGGAGGTAGTGGGATCATAAGATCCATTCATGAAAAATAGGAGTATTATCTATGAGACTTTACAAGTTCTTGCAATAATTATTTAAAGAGGAAAACCTGTGATCCATTCTATGATATGTGAAGGAAGTTAACATATCGCATAATCCATTACTAATCATGTAAAAGAGGTGGAAAACATTCTCGGGAACCATCCTTGGTCATGTGAAGTGGGGAGTAGAGAAGTGGAGCAATTAACAATTATCATGAAACACATGCATTATTGAATGAATATGTTATGTAATTTTCATGGAATCATTCAAACATAAATATAAAAGGTATCCATTGCATGTATTTTTTAGTATACACATTAACATGTGAATAATTACTTGATAAATTGAAATACAAATAATAGTTTTGAAAATATAACATAAAATAATAATGTTCATATTTTAATGTTCTAGGGTTTTTTATTTCATGAAATCCATTCATAATGTATGTTTAATTTGACACTAAATCTAGAAAAAATATAGAAATGATTATATCCAAGTCAACGGTATTTTAGATTTCAAGAATACAGACTGAGCTAATATTGTGAAATATTCTTCTTGCATATAAATATTCTTGAATATGTTGTGTACAGTAATTTTAAACATAACATTGAAGATGGTAAAGTCATTGGGTTAAATATTATCTACCCAATTAATTGATATATCTAGGATGGATAAGAATTGCAGTGTATTAAAATATTCTTAAATTGATCATTCTAAAAGGCATTGTGTTAGAGTGTAAGTTGTATCTTCCACATATTTAATTGAAATTGGTCTACGTGCAAATAATAATATTGATTCATTAGCAGTACAAGACCTATAGTCATGCTACATTATTATTCAATTGATATAATGGAATCCAATGCAGTATATAAGATCATATTCAGAGTGTTTATTAAATATCATTAAACTAATGGTTCCAATATAAAAATTTAAATTAAAGATTGGTGGAACTAGTATTAAGAAAACCACTAACTCAAGATTTTTTTTTTATTTAGTACATAAAGACTATTCTCCCATTATAAATGTTGGTAATAATTAAAAATCTATAGTGATACGATAATCTGTGAAAAGACCACACGATGATCACAACTAGGAGAATTTCTTTTCATCGAACCATTTAAAAATTATTATTTTTTCTTTATCTTTTACTTTATACATTGAAAATGTTTTTAATTTTTGATATCATATAATATATCCATTCCTCCTAGTTTGGGTTATGGTTTGGGAACAAATGGGGCCAATTGAAGTTAAATTAAATTTGATAAAAAGTTAGTTATAATGAATCAAACCAATTTTAGTTTTCCTAAATGATCTATTAGGAATCTACCGGACATAAAGTAATTACTATATATCTTTGTTTTGAACTACCAAATAATTTAAATCTCTAAGATGAGGTAATATTCATGGTCCTTAGAATGAGAAGATATTATTGATGTTTTGTGGCCATATATGATGGTTAATGAGTGGTCATCTTCCTTATACAATGGTGAACATAGGTAGTATAATGGTGATAGTGGCATCCAAGAAGGACTGGTAGGGTTCATCTAGTCATCTTATTTGATATCATAAAACCTTCCACATGACCCCTAGATTATGTGGTGCGGTGAAGTAAGTTATATCCTTATAGATAGTTTAATTGGGATGATTGAACAATAACAACATGGATACTTGGACACACAATGCGAAGGATGTGGGACACATTCAATATTAATCATAGTCATTTAATAATATAATTTTAAAACATCTATCTATGTGGTTTGGTTCATTATAGGGATGTAATGAAAGTAAATCTTGGTCATTTGATCCAAGGAGAAATCATCCAAGAAGAAAGAATGATGAAGTGGATCGATAATGCATTTTTGGGAAATATAGGGTTGCCAAATGACACCATTAGATTTGACAATGATGAGACATTTTGTGGGAAAATGTGGGTAGTTAAATTTATATGTCCAAACATTTGTTTCACTCTACATAACTACTTATATATAATTCAAACTGAATTAATTTTTCTTAAAATAATTGACAATAAAATTATGATATTTATGTTAAATTAATTATATAATTTATTATAATGAAAAATCATAATAATAAGGATTTATTTTAGATATGAAATGGAAAGAATGCATTATTATTATTCATTGGAAATTTAATTAATAAATTATATGATCTTAGTTTGTAGATAATTGTACTAAAATTAAGTTTCAACTAATTATGTAATTATTTTTATTAATTAATAATAATTATTTACAATGAGGTTCTTTGGAGATTATATAGGGGACTGATTTAATAATGAAAATTATTTAATTCCTCAAGTTATTATGGTAATTATTATATAATTATAATTTAAATATTTTGATAATATAATTACATATGATTGATCGTAAAAGAAATAACACATTTATATTAATAATGATTTTTTGGAGTGATATTTTCACAACAAAAATATTATGGTAATTTTAATTATAATTCAATTATTTTTATAATGGTTTCATGTTAATTATAAGGATATAAATAATGAGAATTTTTTTAAATGTTAATTAAAATGTTGTTGAAAAATGATGATATTCATGAGATTTATGATCATGAAAAATAAAATGAAATATGAAAGTCACCAAATTAAATGAAACGTGGCTGTTAATGAAGAGAACAGGGTTTATTTTAATTAATTGGATAATCAAAATATTCAAAGGAATAAAATTAATTTTAATTCATTAATTTATTTAAATTGAAAAATTAAATTAATGTGTAAAAAGGAAATGAAATATGTGAAGCTAAGATCGAATTCAAACAAAGGGATTTATAAGTTCTCAATGAATAATGGCATTAGTGATGAAAAGGTAATGTTTATATACATGATAGAATATCTCATTGGTGAGGTAATATTATTTTAAGGGGATAACTACAATTATTTTATTTATAAATAAAAATAATGAATAATACCTCTATAAATTAATGTGGATAAACCCTTAAGATGAGATTTGGTTTAAATGTTAGAGGTCTAGAATATGGTGCCCTGAATTTGGTAATCTCTTGGTAATGTTGGTATTTTGAGGAGATTACTAATCAAGTAACTATTAATTATTTAGTTATTTTATCCCAATATAATAAATGTGTGGTGATGTTTTTTTAATGATACAATGACATCCTGGATTATTAATATGATTATTGAACTTAAAAACAAGATTTATTTTTTTACTCACCTTCCTAATGGATATTGTTTAACTAGTTAATTGATATTGATGGAAATGATATCAACTATAATTACCTATCTCCAATACACCTTCTAGGTTTAAAATTATTGATAGTGTCCTTGCCCTCCTCACCCATTGATCATGATAGAGTCTAACAAAGACTTGTACATGTACTATTTCCTACTCTCCCATAGTTCTAGGATAGAAGTTTTTGATGATACAAAAAAATCATGATAAATGATGATTCAACCAAATAATTATAACCCATTATATCCCATATCTATTGTATGTATGTGGATTATGATTCTTGGTATTGATACTATTTTATATCCACTATACTATTTTATATGTGGGATAGATATTAATATCTGGTCTCACCCACATTGTGAAGTGATGTATAAATAAAAATCAACTACGGCCCTAGTATGAGATTGGTGAAGTGGGTTTCCCAAATAATTATTGTATAGTGAATCTAGGGTAAAAAATTAAGTGCTAAACTATATAAAGGGATATAACATCATATTATATTCTATGATAAGTTATTTCTTACACAAACTCCACCAAAATGAGGGGTAGATGGGACCCATCAACATATGAGAGGTGTATGGTGATACTTGGAATGGAAAAAGAATTATGGAAGTTACTTTCCTCTGGCAGGATAGATTGTATTATAGTGGGTATTATCACATGGGTATTTTTACTCCTCTTCATAAGCTGATAGTAAGATATTTATAAAATATGATTTGGGGACATGTGTATCTGGTAACCTCTTGCAAGTTTTAGTTTGTGATCTTCCTTATAATTTTGATATTCAAGAAACATTAATATTATAAAGTTTGATATCAAAATTTTGATTATTTGGTTAATGTAATGAATGCTAACTTTAGATACCATGATAACGATTAATCATGGATATCATTATTTATGGGGGTAGTTCACTATGGATTAACCATACAATCTATTATTACTCACCCCTATATTATGTAACCCCATAATTTAATTAATAAAACGTTCATTACATGGTACAATATTAAACAGTACTAAGGATATTACGAGGTTTATTTTACTAAAAACTATGAACATAATACTTGAAAAACATATGAAATATAAAATTTCTTCTAATAAACTTGAAATAATCCACCATTGGTATTCCTGATGTTAATTTTACTAAATCTAATATCCTAGGGACATGTATCATTGGAAGGGGTGAGGATAAATTCATGAAAGGAAATAAATAAAAAAGATACAGAGAATGTGAAAAGGAGGCCTATCAATAGGGTATGATCATAAGAATATGAAGAATATTATAAAAGAAAGATCTTGAATCATTGTAAAGAATTGTTTCTACAACCTAGAAATGAGAAATTGATAAGAATATCACCATGGTTTACCACTAGTATGTCATAAATCATAATTACCAATGTTATTCACCAAGGTATTGTAAAACTTGTCATCTATAGTGATTAATTATTTTCACAACATGTTAGAGTACTATGAGGTTTCACCCTTCCCATATCTTAATTCATGTGACCCAAATTGATCATAATAAATCTTTTCATTAATATCCTAAAGAGATAATTGAACAGACTTCTGGTAAAATCATTGACTACATAAGTTATTAAGGAATTTAACATTACATCATTTTTACCCAAAAAAGGTATTTAAGTTTAATACATGTTTATACCAAAAGAAATATAGTATATTTACATCTATTATAATTTACATGGGTATGGAAGAGGTTGGGGTAGTCACAATAGATGATTTTTTTATGAAAAGAGAAAATTTCATGACATGATTACAGCAGTCCGACAATACACAACATGGATTATGAATAATTCATAATGAGAGAGAAAAAAGGTATCCAATTGATAAAACATCATTTAGGAAGTAAGTGTAAAATTAAAATATCTTGAATATTTAGAATTTTTTACAATAATAATATTCAGAAAAAGGAGGACGTTGAATGGAAAGAAAATGGAGGAGAATTACGTAGCTATAGATATTTTCATCCTAAAACGTGATATTAGAACCATGAGACATTGAGGTAACAATGGAGGACATATTTGGTAGGTAAAATGACCATAACTTCATGGTTTATTAATTTCTAGTGAAGAGAAGTGTGGAATTGGTGGAAGTTTTACTTGAAGAATGATGGGGTTTAAAAAAATTAAATTTTGATTATTTTGTCATATAATCCAACAATTTGTGGGTGAATAGAAATATAACCAATTTCATTTCCCATTAATTAGTGAGAGAGTCTTTTTTTATGATAAAATCCTTCAAAAACCTAACTATACTTTCCGTGTGATTGAATTAATGATTTAAATCCAAAAATTAAATTTACGTTCCGAAATCCAATTTTTGGTTCAAAAACGAGTAGTATAAGTTTATAATTTAATTTTTATACTAATAAAACGAAACTTTTATTGAATAAAATGTTTCTTTAAATTTTTTATTCATGATGAAAAAATGATGATATAAATTCTAGTGCTTGTAAAGTGTCAATTTTCAATTTTCAACCAAAAAATAAACTTTTTTATAAAATTTCTAAAGAATTTCTCGAGGCATATTAAAATGTGTTGATTGAAAAAATGAAATGTAATTATCATTGTAAGATAATTTTATCTTTAAAATAAAAATAATTATTATAATGAAAATTGACAATTTAATTGAAAAATAAACATTCTAAACATTAAAAAACATTCTTAGGGATTCGTTAAAATATATTATTATATAAAAATAATTTAATAATATTATTTAAGGAAATTAATTTTTTATGAACCTTCAAAATGAAATAAAATTTTAATATAACATTTTTATAGACTCTAAAAATAATAAAATTTTGATTATGTAAATGAATAATTTTGGTGATTATTTAAATGCATATATATAACGAATATTATTAAAGACTTACTATTTTATTGATGAATGGTCATAATTACCATAAAACATATTGATAAGAATTATTAAAGAAAAATTATTTTTTCCCTAAGAATACACTATCAATCATATAAATCAACATTCACATTGATTCTATCATGGTTCAATTTCATTTCCAAAAATTTAATATTGTTTTATTAATTCCATGATTCTCTATTATAGTTATGTTCCTCAGTGTGATGACTCTTGGGGAACAAGGTAACCCATTTTTTTTATTAAACTTATCCTATATTATCATTCCCATTATAATATTCGGTATTGTTGTAGATAGAATTTAACACTCTTAAATAATAAAATAATGTGTTATTGGTTTTAAGTATTTGATTTAAATTCATCAACTATTCATAGTTGTACTATTTCATATCAACACATGGTTTGTGATGTTCTTATGAAATTGAAAATTCATTCTTCATGATTCCATTGTAAAACATAATAAAAGGTATTTTAATGGAAATTGATGCTTTATTAAAGGATGAACATTATTGGTGTCGTTTCATTCTTCCCCCATTAAAATAACTTGTTCCCAAAAATATGAACTCATATTATTATTTGAAAATAGATGAGGGTACATATGCCTCTTTATTTCATCTAGTTATCTTGTTTATTCTTTTTATTTATGAATCCTCCACATTAATTTGATAAGGGTAGTTCTCCTGTGGAATTAAAATATCCCTCTAAAGTCCATGATCTTCATAGGATGCTCCTCATAGTAGAGGTAATTCTATAGTTGTACCACCTATGGATTCTATACATTTATGCGATTAGGTATGAACTTATTCTAGAGTAATACGTAGTACAAATCCTAATCTCAGACAATGTTTGGGGTATGTTTTTTTTTTGATAGGCTAATGCTACTATGGGATCAAGGATCTGAAAGGATCCAATGTACCAAGGGCCGAGTTTTTAATTTTTTCCAAACTGTATGACTCTCTTCCATAGTGACATTTGAAGGAATACCTTATCTATAAAATTAATTTTTATGTCCCTTAAAAAATTGTTAGTAAAACCATTCTACTAAATCTGACCATCACTTATCTATTTTTTTATTTCCTGGAACATTTTTATCATCTCTTGCATAAGATCTAGACCAATTAGCTTCCATTAACCAATATTATCCCAACACGTAAGAGTTATCTATAACTTCCCATAGATAGATTCATATAAGGACATTTGAATACTTAATTGGAATATTCTTTTTTATGATAAAGCAACTAAAGATATATGTTGATCAAATAATGATTTAAATTATTTTGAGGAAGCTCTCACCACGTCTTCAATTATAACAATTATCCTTTAAGATTAAACATTGGATGAGGGGTGAAATGTTGTACTAAAATTCAATTTAAAATTTAGATAATACTAAATACTTATTTGTAATATAGAAGTGAACCTTGGATTACAGTCATAAATGATTAAATGTGTCACCCCTTGAAGCCTTCCCACATATTTTACATATATCTTGGAATGATAGTCAAGGGGAAAATATTCCCAAATAGCGATGAAGTGGGACTTCTTGGTGATTTGATCTACCATAATCTATATTACATTACATTATTTGGATGTAATTGGGATACTAGTGAAAAATTACATGCTGATGTTCTCCCATTACCATATGGGTATGGTAAATGGTTGCATCATCTCCATGTACTTCTCTCACTTTGATTTAGCTTCTGGACATACAAAGAACTTTTTGGTATACTCAGTGATCTCTTTGATCTTTTTTCCCAACATATGTTCTCTCAGTTGTCACATTATATATTGGTACATTGATTGTGGATGGGGAAGCATTATCTTTGTACATTTTATAAAAGATATTTCTTTATCTTGGGTGATGAAGGCACAAATTTTCTAGATCCAAATCATAAGAAAAAATATTCAACAACGTGTAAATCATGAAGTCTACCCTACTATATTGCATTAAAATTATTTTGATGTCCTTGAAAATTCTTTTATATCTTCTTGAGCTTTACTTGAACAGATGGTTTGGAAATCATTTTAGTTAGGTAATATTTATTTCCTTCTAGTAGGATTTGCAGATCCATCCTTTGAATATCAATAAATACAGAGTATTTATCTATCTACATCATAGATAGAGTATTCATTTATTTTCTACTAAGAGAGTAAACTACATTATTATAATTTCAAGGAAGGTTTGAAATAGAACTGTCAATATCCTTTTTTGTTTACAACCATATTTACTAACTCATTTTGGGCTCCTTCTATGAGGATATATACTAAAAAATTTGGTGTTCCATGTATATATCACATTTTCCCTATAAAGATAGTGTCACCATATCATTATTACTAAGATAACTAAATATAACTATAAATTTTGGGTAGGATATCTCATTTCTTGTTGTTTTAACTATCATAATAATTAATTGATCACCTTTTCATTTTGGATTAGTACACATCTAACACCTTTTATGGATGAAGCACTATAAATGAAAAAATAGTCCCCATTAGAGAGTAAAGTAAGCATATTTTTACTCACCAACCTTTTCATCACTTCATTAAAACATAATTCAGACTATTTTTTGAAGATAAACATAATTCCCTTTCGAGTTAACTTTATTTCTGGTTCACAAATCCATTAATTTTTTCCTAAACATTATATAGTATCAAACCAGACCAAGTAAATAATAAAAATTAGTTATAGTATTACGATTTTTCCACTTTTCTATAGTCTATGTTTTTTGGTTCCACTAATATTCCTTTACTAAAAATGATTTTTTCCATGAATACGACATGTTTTAAATATAACTCACATTTTATAAATTTATCGAATAACTTATCCTTTACCAATGTTCGTAATATTACCCTTATATAATCTTTATACCCCTCAATGATTTTAGATTATAACTAAATATCATCAATAAATGCCCCCATGAAATTATCAATATAGTTCTTAAATAGTCTATTAATTAAATACATAATATGGAAGTAACATTAGTAAAGAATATGGGTATAAAAACAAAATCATAATACTCGTAACTTGTTCAGAAGGTCATCTTTAGGATATCATATTTTCCCACCCCCAAATATATAACCCAGACCAAATATTAATCGTGGAATAGAATGGTGCTCTATAAATATGGTCAAGAAAATAATTAATACTTGGAAGATGATATTTTTTCATGTTAATCCCATTATGTTCTCTTTATTCAATTCATATCCTGATTGATCCATGTTTATTATTTATAGATAAATACGCTATCCCAAAAGAGTCACACATGGTTGAATAAAGGCCTTCTACAAAAGATATTGACGTTTATTATTTAATTCCTCAGACTCCATATATTTGATTCTACATAGAGTCTTATATTAAATTTGATATAGTTATGGTTTAAATTTATAACTCTACCTCTCAATATGGTTGGGTCCACGTAACTCTATAGAAAATACATTAATGTACACCAAAAAATGGGTACATATCCCATTTGTAGGGTTTATATTTTTTCTTATTCCACACCAATAATTTCAAAAATGAAGGCATGAGGAGGCGATTCTAGAAAAGGCTTAGGCTATGAAATCTCGATATTTAACATAATCAGGGATTTTCCCTTCATGACTACTGAATCTTTCTTTATTTTAGAGCATATCTTGCCATTATTTACTAACAACCAATCCATCATATATATTGTATCAAATTCCACTATTGCAAAGATCAACATATTTTCAATATATTGTACTCAATAATGTTAATAGTATAATCCCTGTATATTTTGATATGTGAATAGTTCCTCTAGGAGTTTTATAAAATAAACTCTACCACAAGTAGTTCAAGGTTTAACTTGATGTTCTTTGTAAACATGAATGAAATAAAAGAATGAACAGACCTAGAATAAACAATCAACTTCCTAGCTCTGTGTGTATGAAGAATATAATTTCCACAAAATCATTTATATCTATAAATTCATCTTTTGTAATTGAGAATAGATGAACTTGATCCCTTGGCCTTTGTTTGGGTTGATGGGGGTTTCCCTCTATTATCATTTGAAAAATTGGTTAGATAAATTCCAAAGTTCCCCACACTTAATGAACTATACAAAATTTGTTTCTTAAACTATCTAACCTTTTTCATTAGAATTGATATATTTAGGCTTATATATCTTTGATATTTTTGAGCTATATATTCTTCTCTTTCAAACTTTTAAAACATTCTATGCCCTGGTAAATGATTCCCCAAATTATTCTTCCCGTGTTTATTTCAAATGAGATGTTATACTTTCTTCTCATTTATATTAGTCCAAAAACAATTCCCCACTTCGATCTCTCTTAATTATATCAATGAGTCTATAGGGAAACTATAAAATCTCTCTAAAAATTAAGTGAATATCACACTATCTCTTCATAAAACCAACAGTATTGGATTTCAAAATCTTTCCATAGATGGGGTCTCAATATTCCAAAGAACAAATCTTTCATCCCATTAAAATTGATTAAAATTCATGAATTATAATGCTCAATCCTTGTAAATTTATTCTCACAATTCTTTATAGGTTCATTTTATCTTTTTTTACTCAAGGAATTTCCTATCCATTTTGGTTCATAGGTTATGAGGAAAATAATTGATGAAATAGACCTCTTTTATGAATTCCCATCCCATGTCATCCTCCTCCTCCCATGGATTCATCTTCTGCATATGTGTCCACCCTTGATTGTCTTCTCCCCATAAGTGATATAAAGCAAACACAACTCTCTATTACTTAGAATAATGGGGGGAAAATTTTATTTTCTATAGTGTTGATCCATTGTTCTATGATTAGTGGATCTGAGGTTCCATAAAAAATAGGTGTTCATTAATGAATGAAGGATTCAACTTCTATGTTTTCCATACATGGTGAACAATGATGATAAACATGGTTTTGATTTTTTTTCCATGACTTGAGATAACTGATTTATCATCATTATGATGTTTTCAATTCCACCTCCTCCAATATTGGGAAGGGCATCATGGAATTGTCTACTAGATCTTTTATTTTCATGAGTACTTCAATTTAAGAAATTTTTTTAAAGAATGGGAAATCCTAAGTGAGAAAATTTTTAATATTTATAATCATATAATAATTGTTATAATGGTATGACTTATCTTAAAATGTTCTTATATCATGCCTCATGGATGATATACTATAATCAAAATAATTTTTTTACATTGTTTATATATGATTCATAATGATTTGTACAAACATGTGATCATCCAAAGATTACCCCCAGGGAGTGACAAACCAGGTGTGTAGCAAGGTCCATTATCATAAACCAGTTCACGATTGAGTTTAGATCAATATGATTTTATCTGGTTTTTTCCCCTAGGTACATTATTTCTAGAGCCATATCTAATTTAAGTGTCTTGATATGGTTTAATTTTATTGGAATCCACTTACATAATAATTCATCAATATACATGAGTTTTTCACAATATTTTGAATTATCCCTGGTATTTTGACTAATGTTTTATTATCTTAATTTCCACAAATAACTAAACCTAAATTTGATACCAACTATGGTGACCTATGTTTTATTTCATAAAAAACTAATCACATGAAAAAAAAATTAACAATGCATAGGATTGTATGAGGTTTACTATCTTAATAAGTAGGAACATAATATATGGAAAAAATAAGAAACATAAACATCCATCTAAAATACATGAAATAATCATTTATAGGTTATAACTATGTTAGTTTCATTGTATCTAATATCCTGGGGGTACACATAAATGAATTTGGTGAGCATAAAGGCCATTAAGGGATTAAAAAAGGGAGATACATAGCTTGTGACAGATATTAATATTCATAATGCATCATAATATGATCACGAGGCATCAAATAATAGAAATAAAAATAATCATAACTTGTAAATATGTCTATAACATAAAATTAATACATTCATAATTATATAATCAAGGTTCAACAACATGGTTTTCTAAATCAAAATTATCATGGTTATTCACCGTGGTATCATAAAAAATTTAATCTATAGAGATTAATTATTTACCTAATAAATTCTAGATCTCTTAGGGGACACATTTCATATTTATTAATTCATGTGAGCCACAATGACCATAATAAATCATTTCATTAATAACAAGAGAAGAAAAATGAATGAGTTTCTTATTAAATCACTGAGTACATAAGTGTTTAAGGACTTGAACATTAAATCAATTATAACTCATGAAATTGAAATATGAGTTTCATACATGTAAATACTCAAATAAATATATTATATTCAAATTTGGGTCAATTACCAAGGACATGGAAGAAGTTTGGGTTGTCATAATATAATAATAATTCATGAAAATAGAAAATTTCAGGGAATGACTTCAACAGCATAACGATATACAACAGATATTAAGAAGAAGGAATTATGAGAGAGAAATTAGGTCTTGATTTTTTAAAACAAAATTTTGTAATTAATTGGAATCTAAGATATTTATGAAAATTATGAATCATTCATGTTAATATGGTTTACAAAAATGAGTAACTTGAGTGAAAATGAATCAGAGGAGAATTCTCTTACCTAGAATATTTGCCTATGATAACATGAGGGTTGAATCTTGATACCTTGAGGGAACCACAGAGGGAAGATATCGAGGAAAAATGACCATAACGTCATTTATTATGAATTATGATTTGAGAGGAATGGGGAATTTCGGATATAAATAATTGAGTGCTGGTGGGTTTTAAAGGATTAAATATTTATTATTTTATAACATAATCCAAAGACTTGCAGTTAAGTTGAATTAAAACTGATTTTTGAGACCATTAACGAGGGAGATATTTTGTTTGAATGTTCAAGAACTTACAATATTGAACCATAACATCCTTTCTAAAAAACTTTTCTTCAAAAAACCTTTCTTGGTTTAAAAAGTAAATTATAAATTTATAAATAAAAAATATCTATAAATACATTTTTATACTCATTAAATGTAATTTTTATTGAAGAAAATGTTTCATAAATTTTTTTAATCATTATTTTATAATAAATATGTCATAAAATTGTAGTTCTCGTAAAGCGACAATTTTATCTTTTTGGACAAAAAATCATCCTTTCTAAAAAATTCCCAAAAATTCACTTTAAGATATTTTTTATGATCATAGTACAAAAAAGGAACTTTATTTCATCAAAATAATTATTTATTTATGATAATTTTAAATTATAAATAAAATAATTATTCTACCAAGAATTTCAAATTTAATAGAAAAATAAATGTTATTACCATTAGAAAAATTTCTTTGGTCTTCGTAAAAATAAATTGTAATTTAAAAGGAATTTCATATGATTATTCTTGAAATAAATTTGACTTGAAACTTAAAAATAAAAAATTATAGAATAGAATATGTTTACTACCTTAAAAAAATTCAATTTTGACAATATAAATAAGTAATTCAGATGATTAATTAAATGCACCTGTATATATTATATTATTAAAGTTTAATTATTTTATTGAAAAATATAAATAATTACCGTAAACCATATAAGTTGATAATCATAACAATAAGTGACAATATTTTTGTATAAATAAATCATAATTCTTACACTTCATCGTTCACTTTGATTATATCCAGTTTCATTACCATTTTGAAAATAAACATCATATTATTTACTGTATGTTTCTCTATTTAAGTGTTTTTCATTGGTGCGATTATTCTAGGGGATCAAGGAGACCCAAATTTTTGTATTTTACATTATTTAATGACTATTTTTATTCCCATTTTAGTATTTTTCCTATTATACTTGGTATTATTGTAGAGTAAATGAAACATTCTTAAATAATGAAATAAATTGTTGCTGGTTTATAGTATGAGTTTTTAATTCATTACTATTCCTTATCCTAATAGTTCCTATCAACAAATGATGTCTAAAGTTATTATGAAATTGGAAATTCATTCTACATTCTTACATTATAAAAAATAATAAATTTTTTATTAATAGGAAAGTGATACTTTATTAAAAAAAACATTTTTCAATTTGTTATATGCTTACACGTTCATATGTTGCTTGTTCTTATGTTCACACAAATCAATAGAAGATGGTAGTGGATGGCCATATTGTTTTTTGATCGATAGTAGATGAGGTAGCTGATGGTTTGGTGTTCTCATTTTGATATCTACATTGGTGTCATCTTTGATTATTCTTATATCTCATAGGGATGTTCTTCTTATTTAGGTTGTTCCATTCCTTCACCTCACTTTGTATTATGGAAATTTTATTATATAAATAATTTTTTCTGTATATTAGTTGTTGATTCGTTTACATAATAATAAAAACAAGTTTCATGATTGTTGGAGATGGGTAATATCTGGTGGTTATGCCTTCCTTCATTTTGTATGGATACATCAACAGTAGTTTCTAGCCCCTAGCCTATTGTAGGCCGTCTTTGAGATTTCACTTACTGGTATAGTGGGATATGAAAATGTAAATTATATTTCATATAAAATGGTTAATAATTATGAGATCTATTTATATTATGCATATATTTCATGAAAAATGATAAATTTTTGGAAAATAATATCCATTATGTTATACATAAAATTAAAGATAAAAATAAAAATTACATATTTTATGTATTCATGTATAACATAAAAATTGAATAACATTATCTGATATATCATATCTAACACTTCATGAATCAAACAAATAAATTGGTATAAATTAAAAGATACTATGGGATACGGAAGTGATGTTGAAGTTAGTAAAATTGACTTAAATTTCTCATCTTTAGTTATCATAGGTTAGTTTGACCAAGATGTAAGAGTATCCAGGTGTATTGAAAAAAAAATCTTTCATTATTGGGATAGATAATTTTTTTTAATTTAACCCTTAAGGAAGTTCTTATTAGACATGTCATAAACTAATATAACCCTACAATGGTTGGAATTAAGCCATTTTCTCCACCATAAGATTGCTTTTATTAGTCTAAGGATGGGTGAATAACAGCAAGAAGGCATATCAATCCCATGGGAGGCCTCGACATAAAAATATTCTTGAAAATGTTTATCTCTAGAACAAAATATAATAATGCAGTTCTATTATAACCATTAGTTGTAATGTTGAATACATGGAAAACATACTAGATATTCATACATTACACAAATATATCATTAATAATGATGGTAAAAAATAAGATCCCAAAACTATAAAATAAAAACAAATCCTACGTAAGGAACACATAAAAAACCAAATATAGAAATGTACATTATCAACAATCCCATGTTCCACTAATCATTAGCTCCTGCTGACCAACACCCACCAAAGGCACCACTGCACTATGTTTCTTATTCACAGAAAAAACATGTGTGGAAAAATTCCCACACATGATAGGTATAAATATATTCAATAGGATTCCCCAAAAAAGGTACAATGAATTAAACAAAACCTATAAATATAAGTAATTTACATATATACTTGATGAAAACAAGTGAAATAAGGTTATGGATTTCCATTATTTAATAGCTCGGATCCACATAAAATAAACAATAATGTAAACCCATAATATCTTGAATATATAAAGGCCCCAATCACCTAAAATAAAAACATTACTCAACTTTTAAAATATAGACATCATTTAAATTTAATTATATTAGGGGACCCACACCACACTGTAGAGTTCACTTCACATGAGGGATTACCAACTCAAATGAAAAACATGTACCTCATCAGATGGTATATGCTACATCCAAGGTTGTCACATAATCCATTTTAGGGGACATATACCATGTTTTGAATTTGATACATAATCCAAAAAATATATACATGACCAATAAAAAAGTATTATTATTTCACGAAGGGGTTACAAAACTCATGTATACTCCAATCATCTCATCCACGCCAAGCCATCATCTATAGAAATATATTGAACCAAAAATAAAAAAACACGTAAAAATATCTTCCTATGAAGAAGATATATGCACCAACACATTATATATTGAAAAAAAATCATAGTAGACTACTTATAGGTATAATTCTAAAATTTGGGCATGATGATATGAACAACCCCATAGTCTATCTGGTACAATAAATTTACCTCCCCATACATTTTATACACGCCTTGGGTTATAGTTAGACTTATATTGTCATTTTGCTTCATAATCATGTGAATACAACCTATATTTTGGGACCTAGTATGTCTTATAGTGTGCATAATTCTTAGTAAAATCAGTCATGTAATACTATAAGATCTTGATTCATATTTTCACGATACACAATATTCCACTAGGCCCCACAACTTATAGGGCCAAAGGAATTACTAGGAATTTACTCATATACATGATGAGGTATGAGGGTCAAAAAAATGGTGTGTGATCTAGATTCAAGTAATACATGTTATTTAACATTTAATATAAATCATATCTTATATTGGGATTCATAAAAACATGTGTTATAGAGTTACGTACTATGAAATATTTAACATCCATGGAATCTTGAGACACCACATGAAAAATGTTACATGGTGTGTGATTTATAAACTACATTTCATTTAAAAAAGTTTTATTCTATATATGAGTAACTCACTTAGTTTTTTGATATATTATCTATTTCTGCATCTGGTCTCACTTAAATCATCTCCCTTTATATTTATTATGCATACCATAATTGCTACTCATTGGATATGTGCCTCTATGGTAAATATTCAAAAATTCATATGATGTTGGGCCATACCGCTATTCCCAAAGCATTATTTATAATTAAATATCCACCTAATCCAAAATAAGGTTCTTTATTTCATAGAGCACTATCATGACACCTCAGTGTCATGCACCACACCACTACCTTTCTCAAAGACCAAATACTATCCCATTGTCATTGTTTTTCTAGACATTTTAGATCTTCCCATAATGAATATTTGGATTTTATGATTGAAAATAGTGAAAATTAATAAAAAAAGAAGAAAAATAAAGATAAAATAAATATAAATAGTGATTGAATATCAAAATTCCATGCATTCTTCAATATTCATCACATGTTAATCATTAATTCATAAAATTATAAAAACTTAATTTTTTACGAAAAAATGAAAATATCAATTATGATAATCCACAATGTAAATAGTCAGAATATTTAAATTCACCTTTATTCGATGGAATAATTATTCATCAAAAATCTTGAACACATGATTATTAATAATTAGTGAATAATATTCAACATTCTCTACAACATGAAAATAATCAGTGATGTAAATGTAATTATACAATTATCAAATATTTTAAATATAAATTGTCAAGGTTTATTATCATTTTATCACTATATGGGATTGAGAAAAAAATCATTAATAGGTTTATGCATAAAAATAGATGAAGAATGTAGATTTAATAATAAATATTCCTCCCTTATACTATCCACAATGAAACATTAAGGATTTTACAATGATATGAAATCATTATAAATGAATCCATAAAAAATTAGGTGATTATATGAAAATTAATTGATAATATACCTATGGATGTCTCTTTGAAAAAATCTATCACTATTTAAAAATTAGTTAACACCGTATTTATAGATTGGGGTTAGGGTTAGGGTTTTCTAACTAGGTAAATTTTTAATAAACTCTAGAGACATACCCATATCAGCTAAAGAACCCACACAAAAATGACATATCCCCTAGGAGAAATCCAACAATATTACATAACCATGGCGTTAACATATTAATATGACAATAAAAGTATAAAATATTAGTTGTTTAAACATGTTTGTGATAAAAATAGTTTTTAAAAAATATAAATTTTTTTATGACTATGAAAACTTTTAATTAAATGAGATAGTGCAATGATAATCTCAATAAATATTATCAAAAATGTTTAAGGGGATTAAATAAAATATATATATCTCTACACCAACCATGGGTTCATAAATTTTTTTCCCAAAATCACAACTCACTCAATGAGGTAATGGAATCATGCTCATATCTAGTTCTCAAACAATCATGACATCTCCAAGAATTTTCTATTTTTCCAAAAGATGCTCACAAAAATAATTTCTCACCCATGATGAATATTTATATGTTGATCCTTGATAGACACTGGTTATTTTTTAAAGGTTGTGTCACCGTAAACATCTAGATCCACTTATTAAATAATGTGTTACGGATCGTGAAAATACCAGCTCAGTTATGACATGTGGAATAAGTTGTGTGTATAATCTATATATTGTGGTAAATCCAAGTGATAATCTCCCAAACCTACCCTATATAGTAATAATAATGTCTTGGTAAATATCAAGGAAACATTATTTCCCTTACTAAATATCCTCAGACTGTGTTGAATTGTTACCTTCAAGAACACATGGTCCCCCTCTTCAAACTCAAAGGCTCTCTATCTTCTATCTACATAAAACATTTAATAGCTATTGGTTTCCCCATCTATTCTTGGATAAATTTCACCTTATACAAAATTAATCATACCAAATCAAGGATCGTAATTAATGACTAGATAGTCTTTGACCATCAAAGATTTTACCTATAATGTTCATTATATACGACCTCAAAAGGTGTTATGCTGATATTATAATAGTAGCTATTGTTGTTTCAGAACTCCACTAAATTAAGTTGATGATCAAAAATAGAACAAAATTATAAAACAAAATCATATATCATATCCTGAAGAACCATAATATTCCTCTCTATCAACTGATATATTTCGAGATGGGATTTCATTCTCATTCATATTAGTGTCCTAAAATCCTCTTACAATATTCTCCATAATTGGGATATAAATTGAGTATCATGATTATTTATGGTCATTCAGGGATATCCCTGAAATATTATTATCTCATACATGTAAAAACATCCCAATATCTCCACAATACTCAACATATTAATAATAAAAAAGTGAGATGAATTTATTAATCATTCAACCAACACCCAGAAAATTTCATTATCTTTATTTGATCATTGAAGTGTAGTAATAAAATACATCGTTATGTTATCCCATATCCATTATATATCATTCTTGTAATGAATCTAATAACTAACAACCTTATATATATATTAATATCATATTTTGGAAACTAAGGCATCTTTATTTAAACTAAATAACACTTCACTTCAGGTCTATAAACCAATGTGACCACTGTACTGTGTGTCATTGTTACAAATAAAAAACGGTTTGGTAAAATCATATTATTGGCTGAGTATAAACAAAATTAATCATATTTACCAAAAAATAAATGGTAAAATAAATAGAAATTTATATATTAATATTAGGAAACCCCAAATATTCTTTAAGGATACATGTCAACCAAGTTAAATTAGGAACCATAGTTTCCAAGATCAACTCTATAGAATACAAACACTAAAGGAAACTTATAAAATATTGATTACTTAAAGACATGAATCACCTAAAAAACATAGTACCCAAAATTTAAAACTTCAATATAACCTCTTGGGAATAATAGTGGTGGAATCACAGCTCTCTGAATTTTTTACACTAGTTGAGGGGGTATTGTACCATATAGAAAATCGATGTGTCATTGTGTAATATGTGAATTGGTTGAGGGTGTTACATAGTCCATAAGTGGAGGACCAATTACCCATCAAAAAGAGAGTTAATTACACCCATAATTTTATAGTTTACATATTCCCTAGAAGGAGTGTGTTATAGATGGGTTACCATCTGTATATCTACTCTAAACATCTCACCCACACCTAGTCACCATATTTATGATGTTAGAGAACATGAACTCCAAAAATTTCCTTGAAAAAATATCCATATAAATAAGATATATACAACCATTCATTCTACATGAAAAAACAATCTTAATGGGATATTTTAATGACTAATTTTGGTTACTCTATGATAAGATATAAAAAACACCATAGTTTTCATAGTAAACTACAAATAATTCATTGAACAAGGCATGTTAGCCATATTAGATAGTAAGGAACGTACCATCAATACCCAATAATGTGAATTAATCCTACACAATAAATAGTAGCAATATACAAAGTGTATGCCATATGTGGTATAATCAAGCATGTACTACTGTGGGAGTGAAAGTCATATTGTGGACAAACATAATGTGTATCTGGGCCACATTTTGAGTTGGATTAGGGGATTATTCATTCATGTTTTATTGAACATGTTGAGTTTTTTGGTTCCAAATAACATAGTATTTTACCTATATCCACAAACGTTCAACCATTTAACACATCACATAAAACCATATCTACAACTAGTGTTCATAAATGGAGTTTAATATAGAAATGAATACCATATAATATTAACCCTCTATTTAAACCCTAGATAATACATTGAAATTGTTATATCGAATGTGGTATCTAGAGTAAATGATGTTTATTTGGGTTTTCTTCCATATATGAGTCCATCATTGATTTATCCCATGTCAATATTTTGGTCACTGCAATATAAAATATTAAATGTTAATCATTAAAAAATAACAAAGATGGGAAAATAGGGAGATATAGTGGGAAATTTTTGAACGGAAACCTATTCCTTTATGTTTATCATGTGTCAAACATGAATTCTATAAATATTTAATATTGTGAATTTTTGAATCAAAAACATGAAAATTCAAACACTTAAAATCCAAAAAATAAATGTTTTGAGGGTTTAAATTTAGGGAAAATCTATTCCATAATTATTCATTAAAAATATGAAACACATGATTGTGAATAATCAAAGAAATAAATTTAATATTCCTTAAAAAATAAAATAATCTATTATTTATAAATAAACAAATATTTATAAAATATTTAAAATATAAATTTTTATAGATTGTTATCATGATATATTGATATAGTATTGATAAAAAAGGAATCATGGGATAGAGGTTGAAATTTCTTGTATAAGTAGGATAGTGTAACAATGATTTCTACCGTGTGGTTTTCCAACTAATCATAAAGAATCTAGCTTCAATACATTATCATTTTTTATGCCTCCACAAAGAACAAGTTGATTCTCCAAATATATTTGGATAATCCAACTAGTTTTTTATTTCTAATGATGTCTATAGCCTCTGATAATTTAGTAATTACATATATATATATATATAATGGTTAGTTCTATGTGTTTCAAAATGGGTAAAATTTTGACAAACTCAAGAGATGAGTCCATACTGGGCCTGAAATCCCAAAAATAATTATTCATCCCTTAGGTAACCCACCCTATTATTGAAACAACGATAGTGTACCAATTTTTATAGGAGGCTTCATTTAAGAGATATTAATTTTGTTGAAAGGATTGGGATAAATGGTTTTTTAAAATATTAGATATTTCTCAATGACATGTGATTCTTATAAAATGTGTACCACCCATGAGACCATATTAATAAATATTATTAAAAAATTTAAAGGTATTAATAAAATATATTCACCTTTAGTATTCTTTATATGTCAGACAAACACACACACACACACACACATATTACATCTATTAGGATTCATTTAAAAGTAAATATATAATACCATGAAGAATAAGATTCTTCATAAGATTCATGGTATGGTGTAACATAAATGTTGACATGGAAAGTGGAAAATAATTATTGAGTCACAAAGTATTATTATATTTTCTATATAGTTTTAATCGTGATATTTTTAAACATATTTAATCATGGATATCTGTATAAGAGATACATGATCAAATAATCAAAATCATAAAAATATTGTTAATATGTAATGAATTAATTTAAGAATAAAATAATGTATTAATACATGATAATAATAAATTTATAAGTATTTATAATTTATATATATAGTTATTATGATTTTTATATATTAATTTAATAGAAATATAGAACATTGAGAATATCAAACATTTTTTAAAATTATTTTTCATTATAAAAATCATGAAATAACTAGTATTAAGAACAACCCATTTACATTTTCCAACTAACTAATGACGGAGTTCATGATTAATTCAACTATAAATAAATTCATAATGGTGTCAAATATCATCCCTTTTTATTTCCCTAATATTTAAAATTTTATAGAGTAATATTTATTATAATGTTTTCTAAGTGTACATGATGTGAAAATAATAACTCAATAAATTTGATCAGTAATAGGGTAAATTAAAGAATATACTTATTTTTATATAGTTATAGAATATATCCTTATGAAAGAACACTTTATATTTAAAACAGTAATGGAAATTTAAAAAATATAAATTTATTCCACATAATTCTTTGAGTATATAACTTCTTTGATTTTGTTAAGGTGGATTCTCTTTACAGACAACATTATCAAACAAAAATAATTTTTATTTCTATGTGGATGATTTATCGGTAAAAATATTTAGTTCCCTAAGGAATTTATGCTTCTTATAAATTTCTATATATTGGATCATGTATCTTTTCACAAATAGGACAAGAGATGTTATAATTTATAATCTAATAATACATCATCTCAAATATAGAAAAATCATTTATCATCCAAATATGTGAAGTAGACATGTGAAATGAAACCATTATAGAATCATTATTAAAATAAAAGTTCATAATGTTCAATTTTTTATGAATTGGGTTTCTAGCGGTGTTTGTATTAATTTTGGAGGAGTTTATAGATGGTTAGAGGAGACAAATTTTGATCATTTTAGAGTTTTAGAATTCTAGTAAAATGGAAAAAAAAGGTTGATACACAAGGGTTCGTGTAGATGATATATAAGGGAAGAAAAATAGAATGCAACTTGATATGATAGGGTTACCAATGTATTCCCTATGATAAGTAAGGGTGTCCATTACTTTCATTATAATGTGTAAGGGATACTGAAATAAATAAGGTTAAATCTATGTTGATTAGGTAAAAAAGGAATTCTATTCAACGCATATGGGTTACACTACTAAAAACCTTGATATTAAGAGAATTTCATTCTCTAAAAAATTAAAAATATTGATATGTACGATTCTCATTGATTATATGTTAGAGTTTTTAATATAATAAGTAATGGTAACTAGAACATTCAATATGATATGTAGAGATTAATATAATATAGAAAATTTTCACTATGATAAGTAAGGTTTACATGATAAGTAATGGTATAAAAATATATACTTTTAGAATATAAATAATCATGGTGAAATTGGAGTTTTCATTCCATAGAGTGTACATTATTGGTAAAATATTGTGAGGTTGTATTTTCTATGAAACATGACCGCATTCCATAATCCGGAGGACCACATAATAACTAGTTTGAGCTTTTAGACTAATATTAGAGACAATAGTATATATTTTACATACCTAAATATGATATTTATTGAGGGTCAAGCTTTTAAATTGGATCATATCAATGTAGATTATATCACAATTAAATCGGGGGGTCTTCTAATAAGGATCATCCCATGATTAATAAATTAAACTTATAAAGAAGGTAAATCCATGAAAATATATATGTTTGTATCCATCCTAGATTTTGTGGGATTAAAGATGACTATTTGACCTAATTGCAGATTAATATATGGTTTGAATACATGATAAATGGGTAACATGTGGCAGGTTTGTAAAGATTTATTGGGAGGTATAAATCCTTGATTTTTATGCATTGATGAAAATAACAATACAAAACATGTTTTGCATATCTCATAAATTCCAGAGAAAGGGGACTGTTGTGAGAAGACTCAATATGTATCAGGAATTAATGGAGGAACAAAATAACCAAAATAATACAAATGTTGGTATGGTAAATACAAACATCAAAGAATTATTATAAATGATCACGGTGACCCATTTTATTAATTTCCTCATCTCAAAGTACAGTATAGTGAGATAAGATGAGGGAGTGTCACTTTGATCAATAGTTAATCTTCCATGAACCATTTAGACACTTAAAATGTTTAGGGTTATCCCATAGTACATTAGTATGCCATCCATATATTCTCGATGGATTGAACCTTTGTGTAAATCCTAGTAAAATATATGTGTCCCTCTTACTATTTTTAGCATCTGGATAGTGTGTGTTCTATAGGATTGATGGGTTGGAGATGTAATTTAAAAAATGAGAACAATATTTTAATAAACCTATTTTTAAATGATTTACTAATACTTTTAAATTTGGTCTAAATATTTGTTTTGAGATTGTTTTGGAAGGAAAATGAGTTCACAGTTGTTTGGGGGGTATGTGGCTTGTTTGGAGCTCGAAACCCCAACCAGTGGAGAAAAGAGCCAGCTATCAAAATTAATAAAAACTCTACGATCCAGTCTGTATGGCTTACCCTCACCATGAAGTGTTTTTAACGGGGACAAGTATGACATATAGATTTCCATAACTATGCACACTAGGAAACATAGCCTTGTGAATTGTATATAGTTTTTTGTAGAGCCATATATCACAATTTTCAAATGCTTCTGAAATCTAGCTACCAAACTTTTTAAGGGTCTCTCAATAGATAGTGGTTGGGGAATGTGGTGCACAATTTGGAACACCATGTGATGCTATAGTTTTTGTGTTAATTTACCATTTTTCTTAAAATCTATTTATCTTACCCACCCCTCATATTATTCTCCAGTGGATGGGTGGCCACCCATTCTCCATGTTTTATCTTTTAATCCTCCTATTCATTTATTTTGATAATGTTTCATTTCCTAAGCTCAAATTTGAGATCTGATCATTACATTATATTCCTCTGGGTTAGCACTTTAGTCCTAAGGCTCATTTTGTTGTCCTTCATCCTTTTGGTCGTTCTATATTGATATAGGTTCATATGCCCTGTTTTTAGGGAATTTATCCAATCTTCCATATTCTTTCAATATAGGCCAATCTAAGGGCCGATACTGGATGGGGAGCTTTTGAAAGGCCTAAGTAATGCGGTCTATGAATCATCATTTCTATATCTCCATTTTGTAAACATCCATCTTGGTGGGCATGATGATTTCATAAGGAAATGACTATTAAATTCATATTCCATCCTTATAAGAATCATTATCTTATTCTATTTCCCTTTCTATTATATTCATCACACCATTGGAGGTTGAGATATCAATTACATCCACCCCAAGTAGGGTGCTTCTTTAATTATACCTTTGAAATCCATGTGGGTTTATCTGAGACATATTTGAATGTGTTTATTGACCTTTCTAAATGGTTATCCATCTTAAATTAAATGAATTTGGATCTTTTAATGGATAACATGTAATGTTATCACTTGACCCTTCTACATCATGTTTCCCAATTAATTAATGATCCTTTAAAATGATAAATGGAATGCATATTTATAAATATGACCATGCCTAGATTATTATTATTTTTTTCCTTAGGGTTGAATGTCCTTAGTCCATCTTATCAAGATTATGAAATGTAAAGGAATGAAACTAATAATTTTTTATGGAATAAAATTAATAATTGGTGACATGTCCTCCATGGAATAAACCCATTAAATGTTTCTAAAATGAATTGAATGGTTTCATGTCCTATTTAGCATTTTCACTTAGTATGAAAGGAAATGGAATGAACCTATAGAATTATGAAATTAAATGACTATTACATGTCCTGAATTAATAAATTAATTATGTATAAGTTTCCAATTGACTATGTTCCTTTTTCTATTTTAGGAGTGGCCAGACTTGAGACAACCTTGGATTCATGAGGGAATCTCTTGAGAACTCATAGAACATTATTCTAAATCATGGATCTGGTTTCCAATGGTGATACCATTCTTGGAACATGCTCTTTATCTATTAGTGTATTCCCAACATGATTTCATAGGATCCTATTACTATCCTCCAGATATTAGGATGCCTTCGATACACTAATTGGATCATTCTTGATGTCTTCAAACATGTGTCAGCATTGATTCACCACAACTGGACTAGTGATGCTTATCTTGTTATACCATAGAAGAGAACCATGGGATTTGTTAGAACTATTCATAGTATAATTTTTAAGAATATTTCCCTTGGATTACACTAAAATCCCTTTTACTAGATGATTGCATGATTTATTACTATGAGTTCACTTACCCATGAGGTCAAGGTTACAATGGTTATAACTTGGATCCACTTTTATTGTTTTCTTGATATATTATTAGTTATATTTATACCTCACCTGCCTTATTTATATTAATTTAACATAAATTAATTAATTATTTGATCTCATGTTAAGAGAACATTCCTACTAAGTATGAAGTAGGTATCCGTTATCATTGTAGAATTACATTTCATTTATATGTACCTTCATAGTGTTTTAGTTTATATTCACAGACAATATTTTTAAAGATATTGTTGGTGGTCGCCTACTAGGATTTATCTCACACCCTATCTAGGCCGTTGAGGGTACAAAATAGATTACTTGTATATATGTTTTTTTAAGTGAATAAGTCCTATTGTGGACCCCTAGTATTGATTTATTTCATTTTAATTGATATTGGAAGGTGATGACTGGGCCAGTTCTTGGGATGCTTAGATAGTTTTGGGTTTATTTATTCATTTGTGTATCATATATTCCCTGCTTCAATGTATAATTGTTCTCTATATTTTTAGAGACCAATCATACATTATCATCTTTATTATATGATTTAGTTTCCCTCTTTTGAGTTGACTATTGTTGATGGATGTTTATTCTTAACTTCCACTTCTAGCTTGTTTATTTATTTTTATGATTCCTCTATTTACCTTGTTATTATATTTATTGTGCTCCACTATAAAATTTGGGCCTATTCTCCCACAAACACACCCTAGTTCCTCATTACTAGTCTGCAGCCTCTATCATATGAGGAGTTGCGCTTCAGGCTATGTGGCCAACGGGTTTGGGGCATCCATTTTATACATTCCTGGTTGGGACATTACAATGTGGTATCAAAGAATCTTAATTTTCTTTTGTCTTGTTGTTTTTTAATATATATAGGACACTAAGAACATGTTGGAACATGGTTAGAAGTTATGCATGTTAGTTGTTAAGACATGTTTAGGGTAAATACCTTGTTTTTAGGGATAAGTAAATTTATGTACTTTAAAGATCCAATTATTGTTGATATACATTCTATATTGGGTGATTCACTTGAATTGTGTTGTTTTTATATGCCTTTTGAATATCAAACTTCTCCTTTTTTAGGTAGGTAGAATGTTTACATTCATAATTATAGGCACCTATAATATAAATTCCATTCATATGCCATTCCATATAGATGTGTTTCATTGCTTCTATTGATTGTGTTTCTTATTATTATTGAGTGAATTATAGTTGTTATATATGCATGTGGTGATAAAAACATTTCCATGGTAAGCGGTCTGGTTATTTAAATCATATTAATCAATATAATTTTTTTTCTTATATAGGTTGATTCTGGAATTTTAAATTGCTATTTTCAACCCATGTCAACTATGAACATTTGGTTACTTCATTTGGGATTTGGATATGATTGAGTGACTACCAATTACAATTAATGAGGTATATAGGGCCTTATGAATTAGAATGGTTAATTTACTAGATTAATACATCATACTTTTACATATTACAATATGATATTGAATGTATATGGGGTTAAATTTAAATTAAATGGGTTTATATTTTTGTTATAAATCATATAATCCATTATTATCTAGGAATGATAATCAATTATATAGAAACATGATATATTTATATGATAAAATGAAAAAATGAAATGAAAATATTTTCTATTAAAATGATATGGATCCTAGTAACTGAAACGTTGAAGTGAATTTGACCTTTCACCTATAAGAACCTCTATAAATAAAATTGAACACATAACAATACCCTTTCCTTGTAAGAGTGATGTCATGGTAGTACTGTGGGTGATGATCCCTTATTCTTTTACTCTATAGCTAGAGTGTCTCTACATACTTTTTAATATTATTATGATGTATGTTCTTATAATATTTATACCTATAACGCCATTAAATACTCTAGTTCTATGCCAGGATGGTTGTGAAGACCATGCTCTAGAGGTGGTGGGATATGAACCACTTGTGATTACTCTTCTTTTTATTCCTAGGGCCTCACCTTATAGCGCCAATATGGACACTGATGCTTAGTTCTGGAATGGGTTTAAAGACATGATGTAGACCATGTTGGGTGATCCCTGAGAAAAACCTACTATGGTTGATTTGATTATTGGGTTCCTACTGCAGCATATGCACATATTTTATGGGGATTGTCATTCACATGGTGTTCAATCTCAGTTAGAGGACATCTTATATATCTTCAATCACATGAAGATTCATCTAGATGTGAGGTCCAATATTTCTACCTATATGCATGATTTGGAAATGCTTTGGTGGGATGTGATTACCCAGGACTATCATCATCAAGGAATGGTCTAAGATGACTTTCAGAATACTTTCTATAATTAATTTTCCCTCACATATTAATATTTGATTGAGCTAGAGAGTTACTAATCTTGGATCATGGTTATATGTATTTTGTTGTGTATTCAAGTTGTTTTACTGAGTTGCAACCGTTTTCACCACTTCTAGCCAGTTATGAGCTATCACAAGAGTGATGTATCCAAGATGGTCTCAAGTATGCCATCATCATGAAACATAATGTGTTTCACCTACCAAAAGTTTCTAGGATCATTAATTAGGATTTTATCAGTATGAACAATATGATGGAATCTAAAAGAACTAGGAACATAGCTTTATTTCCAAAGTACGATTATAGTTTTTCTATTAGTAGAGAGCATTACCTTGAGGTTTGACATTAGAGAAGCAGCAACCAGAATATACACACTTCTATCTTCATTATATTCTATCAATGGGGAGGATTGTGGTATATGAAGCCTTAGTTTCATATAGACCCTCTCAAGTACCACGGTTTCGGACCTATGGGGAATCATTAGATATTCTACAATACATTTCCACCAGATATTTGGTAGAATAGAACACACTATAGATTCACATTCAGGAGAAGGATCATTTATTCTACCTTTGGAATAGTGTTGTAGTAGCACCAACAAGTCAGGTTGTGCAGAATTTCACGGTCATGGTAGCTACACATATGATTATTAACCTTATTAGATTTGACTAGCTTAGGGTAGTCCAGTTGTATCACATGGTCATAGATCAAGACAGTTACATGCATTATAGCTAATAACTATGGATTAGTGTAATGGTACATCAACTGTATGAGGTACAGTTCTAATAACCTCTACTATTTTATATTCTTTATTTGATGTAGGTTCTTCTCACTCCATTATCTCATTATCAACCATGGAAAGAATCATTCTAGAAATTCAATGCTTCTATGGTCTGATGAACCTAGATATACCATTGGGTTTATGATCTTAAAGAATACCCCAATCATGGCTATTCCCCTTCGGGGTAAGAATTTATCCCTACCTATATGACCTCTTAGTACTTAAGAAGTTGTGCATAGATTTCATTCTTGTAATGTATTTTCTGATTCCATATCATGCCTCTATGGATTTCCATCACCATAGGGTGTCATTTACATCAAAATAGGGTAGCAGTTAACTTCACAGGGTTGAGTGGGATGTTTAAGACATTATATCAAGACAAAATTTTTAGTATATGTGGAATAACTATCCATACTTCTAGTGTTTTCATGGAAAATCTTTTTAAACATCTAATAAATGTTCTTCCCAAGGTAGACCCTTTTGGGGATGATTTCCTTGATGATTTTTTTGTCTTACCTCTTAAGAGAGGGGAAGAGCTTAAAATATTCTTCCATGAGAAATTTCAATGTACATTCCTCTATACATGATGACACCTACTGAGCTAAAGCTGCTCAAGTTTTAGTCAGATGATCTAGATTCTGAATTAATGATCAAACCCATTAATTCTTCTTGGGGTTCACCCATTATTTTTTCCAAGATAGATGATTGGAACCTTAGGCTATGTGTGGTTTACCGATGGTTAAACCATGTTATAGTTAATAATTGATATCCACTACCTTGAATAGATGATCTCTTTGACTATGTACAAGGTTCTTTGGTATTATTGATAATCAACATGAAATTAAGTTATCATTAGGTGCAAGTCAAGCATCCCAAATGCTACATATAGCATTCCGTATTTGGTACCATTTATATGAGTATCTTATTATATTGTTCAGTCTTATGAACACACCCAATGTTTTCACTGATTTTATGGATATGAATTACCACCCTCTATTAAGATTCCATTATAGTGGTTTCTATGGAATACATCTTGGTGTATTCTCATACTCTGAGAGACCATGCTAAACATCTTGAGATCATTTAGAATACACTGTGAGAGCATCAAATGTATGCTAATATTTCTATGTGCCACTTTTGATTGAAAATTTTAACTTACTCGGTCATATTATCTCCAAACTAGATGTATCAATTGACCCATATATGGTGAGTTTTTGGTATCCTAGGATTATCCCAAGAACATGTCTAATATTTGGATTTTCTTATAGATGGATGGATATTATAGGCATTTCATACAAGACATATCACACATTTTTCATCTATTAATAGTCTTATAATGTTGTTTGGGATGTGGTTATGGTCAAAAGCTTGTGGAAAATCCTTTCAAAAGCTGAAATAAAGGTTTGTTTCAACACCAATTTTGATTCTAATAAAGCTCTGTAGAGGTTATACAATTTTATGTGATTCCTCAGGCATTTTAATGGGTGCATTATTGATCTAGGAGGATAGAGGTATTGTGTAAATATTATGTAATTTTATGCCTCATGAGATAAATTACTCGATGCATGACCTTGAGCTAGTGGTTGTAATCCATACCTTATACAACTAGAGATTCTATTTGATGGGTGAGAACATTGTGTTTTATACATATTGTACGGACTTAAATTATATATTTTTAAAATGTGACATGAAAATCAGATAGCGAATATGGGTTTAATACCTTCGGTAATATGACTTGGAGCTTGCCAATACACCTGGAAAGGGTAATGTAGTAGAAAATGTGTTGAGTTGGAAAACATGAGAACATGTCATTCAAGAAGCTAGTGAATAATGAGAATTTTCGGACATATTTTTCAATATACATCTATATTTCCATACGATTCATAAGTAGTTTTATCTTATAGACTTGATAGTTACTTCTTAACTACTTCATAGGTTATAGAGTAGGTAGTTTTCAAGTCCAAGGGAGTTGGTTCTCCAGTAGTGTATTTTAGGAGAGAACCCCCCTCTTGATTGGTCTATACATATAGATGACATTATATTTATACATAATCATATCTAGGTTCATAAATATATGATAGAGGAATTGATGAGAGGGACCCATGATTCTCATTGTGATGTTCATCCCGGAATCTCCTCAATGTATCAAGATATGTAACACCAGTATTTGTGTCCTGGGATGAAATATCATATAGTAGGTTTTATCACAAGTTATTACACTTTATGGCTGGTGAAGGAAGAGTAACAATGACCTAATAACTTTTTATATATGTTTAAAGTCCTATAATAGAAATGATAAAATATTTCCATGATTTTTGTCATTGGCTTCCCAAGGAAACTTTAATGTAGCGATGCAGTTTAAGTAATCCTGGATTGACTTAAGAAAGTAGAACAATCATTTACTAGACCAGTGACCTTATTATATGATGATATGGGAATAATGATTATCCATGAGGTTATATGACTACATGGGTTCCCTCATAATATCATTTTATATTGGGTTTATTTTTCCACATCAGGGTTCTAGAAGAAGTTATAGAGATCTATGGGTACACTGGTAATTCTAAGCAAATCATTTCACCCTCAAACCAATTTCTAGTGAGAAGGGATGATATAGGTTTTAGAGGAAATGCTTCAGGAATGTTTCAGGCTATGATTCAGATAGATCCATGTAAGGACCTTAATGGTTAGTCATTCCATTCAACCATGTGCTGGTTATAAGAGAGGCAGTGATATTAGGTCCAAGTCTCATTTAAGAGATGTTATATTAGGTTTATCTGATCAGGAAGAATATGTATACTGATTTTTTTAGTCATAAATATTATATGATCTCCATTGACAACCACTAGATTTCATGTTTGGGTATCATGTTTTCTTGTGGGTATCACCTCGACATAGGCACATATGGATACAATGAAAAATGAATCACTCTTTTTATTATGTATGACTATTGGAAATCCTAGATTAAGTCAGGATGATAAACTATTAGTTAATATTACCTCGTAGGTGTTGTTCCATGCATGATATCTTCCACATATCATATCTTCACCATTATCATGCCAACCTATCAATTAATTTTTATCCTGAGGAGGTTGAGTTAGATGATGATTATTTTTTGAGGAGTATCCAATATACATTATTGAATATAGCATGAAGGCTCTCAATGGTTGGTATCACCCTTTAGTTAATGTTCTATAGCTACATGGTTGTCTATAGAATGGGACCTAGGGCCGAGAGGCTAATGTATGTTCTTAGTGGATGGATTTGTTCTCAGATTGTTTTTCACCTCCCTTGAAATGTGAACTCAAGGATGAGTTCCTATAATGGGTAATATTGTAAGAAAATTGTTTTATATGAGTTATATAACCTTTTAAACTTGATCTAACTCCTGATTTTGGACATATTATGGATTATTAATGAGTTCATGATTGTTTAGAGAAGTCTAAGGCTATTTCAGATTTTAGAACCATGGATGATGTAGGAAAGGATTAGGCCGCATGGGTAATAGAATCCATATGAGCCACTCCATACTGTTTTCAGTTACTATGTGGGGAAATTTAGAGGTTAAAAATAGGGCACACCACTTTCCATAATCATACGCGTAGGGCTGCATGTCCACGTGGATGGTCAAATTTTCTTAATATATCCATATAGAATGGTTGGAACATTATTTCTCAAAAACTAATGTGTGAGTGGTTTCCAACATAGACATTGGGAGGTGAGTTGTTCATGAACAGTATTTCCAACCATGAGGAAAAATAATTTGACCATGTAAATTGTGGGTAAATTTACTATTTTTCCATATAATTATATTTAACATAACCCCCTTTCAATTTCTCCTCCAACAGATAGGATGCCTCCCATTCTTCATATTTAAGCTCCCAAGACTCTTATTCATATCTATTGATCTAATTTCATGCTTTTATCTTGGATTCATGATCTGATCATTACATTGGATTTCCCTTGGAAAGCTCTATAATCGTTAGGTCCATATTATTTTTCTTTACCCTATGGGTTTTGATATTGTTTTGTAGGTACATATACCTTATTTCCATGGTGTTGATACATTCATCCATTTTATTCTGATCTAGGAAAAATTGATGGTCAATAATGGATGAGAAGAGTGATATAGGCCTATGGTAGGTGGTCTATGACTCATCCATCAAGTATCTATATTTTATAAACAGTTATTTTGGTTCACACACCTATTTCATCAAGAATTTATTATTATATTCATATTCAATGATTATAATCATTATCGTCATATTATAGATCCCAATATATATAAATTCACCTCACCATTGGAGGTTGAGACCTCAACACCTTCCATTCTAAGTAGGGTGGTACATTAATTATGCCTTAGTAACCCATGTGGGATTATTTAGGATGTTGTTTGAGTGTGTGGATTAAACCTTTTAAAATTAAGCCCTCTTAAATTAAATTAATAATGAATTTTTAATTTTTATCATGTATAGTTATCACTTTAACCTTATAGGGAAAGCATTCTAATTAATTAATGATAATTTATCATCTTAAATTGTGAGGGAATTTAAAAATATCACTTTGGATGGTTAGTTATTATTTAATTATTTAGGGTATCATGTCCTTAGCCCACATTATCATTAATAAGAAATGTAAATGAAAGAACCTAATAATTAATTATAGAATCAAAGTAATAATTGGTTTAATTTCATCCTTGTAATGAACCAATTTAATTTTTATAAACTAAAATAGTACATTCTTACATGTCATATGTAGCCTTGTCACATAGTATGAAAGGAAATTGAATGAACATACTATATATTTAAATAAAATGAGTATTAAATGTCTTGAATTAAATAATGAATTTTTTATTAGGTTCCTATTTCATATGGACCTTTATATTTTTATAAAAGTTGTTAGACTTGATCCACCTTTCCTTCTCGAGAGAATTCCTGGAGCACTTAGAGGATGTCGTTCCAATTAAAGGAGTAGGTTTCCAAGGGGGATACACACCTTAGAACATGGTATATTTCTAATAATTTATTCCCTATTTTATTTCATATTTTCTTATCACGAACATTACGATATTATTATTCCTTGGATAGAGCTTGATTTCATCAGAGATGTGGAACCAGGGATTCACCCCATTAGGCCAAGTAATACATATTCTATTTTAAATTGGATGATATCCTTATACTCTATTAGATATAATTATAGTAGAATTACTAATGTGAAACACCATAGATTACTCTCAAACCCCTTTTACTACTATACTACATGAGTTACTACTATGAGTTGGTTGACCCTTGTGGTTAAGGATGCATTGTTTATACATTGGATCCTCTTTTATTATTACGGTGATATATTGTCAACAATGTTTATTATACACATGACTTATCTATATAAACCAAATGTAAATGAATTAATTAAATGATATCATGTTTAGATAAATTACCAGGTAAGTATTAAATATGCATCAACTATCTTTATATAATTACTTTATATTTATATATACCTATACAATGTTTCAGTTTAAATTCAAAAAATAGATTTTTATAAAAGACATTGGTGATTTCCTAATTATATTTATCACACACCCAATCTAGATCATTGATGGTACCTAGTAATATTACATGTTTGTAATGGTTGATAAAGGGGAGAATCTCTATTTGCATATCTAATCATAATTGTTTGCATTATGATGGAGTTTGGTGGTACATGATAAAGATAGTTCTCAAGTTTTAGGGATAGATTTTGGTTTATTTTTTCTTCATTAATATGTAATTTATTTATTATTCTTCTATTTATACCTATCTTCTAGTTTTTAGGGACATAACATACATCAATATATTTTTCTTATAAAATTCAATTCCTAACTTTTTAGTTAATTATTATTGATGGATGTTTATACTAAAATTGCACATATAGTTTGTTTATTTTTTGGTTATTATTCTATTACATACCTTATTATTTTTGACAATATAGATCACTTTAAAATGGGGGAATTGTATCCCCAAAGGTGCACCCTAGGCCCTCGATACATGTCCGGAACCACTGGGTTAGGGGGAGGTGCACTTGAGGCCATGTAGACAACCATCTCAGGGCACCCATTTAGTGGATTGTAGGTCATGATGTCATAATGATCAGGTGGAAGGAAACTATAATTGAACCCTCGTATTCACCCCCTCCTCCAAGGGTATCTTGGTTGGTATCATAGTCCCATGGTTCATTCACTACAAAACTAACAATAGAATATTTCTACAACAAAGAAAACAATTATTGTAAAAGGATCTCCTTTATGAGATAGTTTTAATTTCAAGACGTGGAAGAATTTTATAGTATATAATTTAAAATATCTTAGTCTTAACACATTTTTTCTAAAAGTCATAGAATAAATGAGAGTTATTCTATGGAAATTTGAAAGACTGTATTTAATGTGGAACCTATTGATGTCGATGAAAAGAAATAAAATCCTTATTCATATTTTATTAAAACATATCTATATGAGTTTGATGAGTTTTATATCTGAAATATCTATTTTAGAAACATTGGACATTATTTGTGTAGGATAAACTATGATAAAATGAGATAAATTTATGGTGTTATATAATACATTTGATGATTAAAAGATTCTATTGGATGTAAATATTGTTCGTTTCTTCAACCACCACAAGGAACTTAGGGGATACATCAGTGAACTTTGTCAAAATATAAAAAATATTAATAGTACGCTAAACATTCCTAGAGGATTAAAACCATTTTCTCACTCCATATTGTCATATAACAACCACAACTTACATAACATAGAGATATTGTCTACCTTTTTACATTTACTTAATTTGAAAGGGAAAACATCACAAAGGATCGATTAGTTTGGTTTCCCTGAAAAATATAATATAATTATAATTCTTATTCTACATTATTAATAAAATATAAAACATTGTAAAATTATATATTCTATATCCTTGAAACTCATTAAAAATTCATTCTTCATATCATTTTGAAATGAAAAAAGATAATGGTGAGTGAAAACACATAGTATGGGTTGTTAATGGTAGAAGTTATCATGATTAGATAATGAATAATCAATATGGGAAGGTAAATAATTGAAAACAAACTTTATTTAATAAATAACTTTGTGAAAACATAATCCATGTAAAATATTAGTGTAAAAATATCATGAATGATAATACATTTTTTATCAATGAAGGAAATTCATAATGTAATATGTCTTAATAAATTACTTCAGCCAAAATTCAAATATGATTTGTTATACACTAATAACCCATTTAATAATCCTAGACAATTGGTTTGTCTCATGAGACCAATCGATGCATCAAGGGGTTATACCTAACCTGAAACAACCTTTATCTATATGTGTAATGATTTAATCATATATTTAATGATAAAATTAAATCATAAAAAATATTACATATCAATATATTTTCATATTGAGTAAATGAAATGAAATATCATTATTTCCCCTGTCAATGAAATAACATTCATTGTAAACCAATTTATGTTGAAATAATATATGGTTTTGGTAATAATCATACCCATGATATGAAGAATAGGTATTTGGAAGATAAATTAAATTTTTAATCAAATATGGACATAATAGAGTGAATGTTTCAAGATAATTCTAATGCACAAAAAATTAATAAGTGGTAAATGATGACCATAAATTTATTAAAAATATATTTTTTATAATAAAATCACATATTTTGGAGAATTAAATATAATGGAAGATTTTTAAAATAAAATTACCTAAATATTTTTTTTAACCCATGGGAAACATATAAAATTATATACATGTAATATAATTATTATGAAGGTTCTAAAATTATTTACTCCCATACATGTAATGAAATTATTTAGAATTTTGGTATAGAAAGTAAAAAAATGAACCTTTTATAAAACATAATAAAGTATCCCTTAAATACTAATAAAATGTAATGTATATCATAAAATATCAATAATAATTCATATGATTAAATTAATGGACTTTCTTTAAACAATTTTGAAAGACATGTAAATGGAAGACAAATATACCCAATCAGAAAGAGAAATTTGATAGACTTTTTTTAATGTTTATTTTCTTGATTTTAGTTATATATAGAGAAAATTTTATAGTAAAAAATTTTAAATCATTAAATACCCATAGGATAGAAATATATATATATATATATATATATTATAGAGGATATATTATATTATTCCTTCAATGGATATATAAGCAATCCCATTTTTTGGGATTGTAAAATAAATTCTTACCTCTTTTGAAATTTTTAAATTGTAACCCCTTGAATGAGTCAAAATGAATTTAAAAATTAGATACCAAAAATAAATATTGATTCTTGTTATATAAAAAAACCCTTTAATACATAATATATATATGTATGTGTGTGTGTGTGAATAATACCAAATAAGTCTGAATGGGTTGAAATTAAAACAAAACCCCTTACCTCACCCTTCCAATTAGTTTTACATGATTTAACCTCCTGTATTATAAATATAGATTTATTAAAATTTTATAACAGAACCATATACGTACCTATATTATTACATATGATCCAATTATAACATCTTCCCACCTATTTTTCAGCAATCAATCATTATTTGCATTGTTTTGAATATTAACTACTTCAATTTTCATATATTTTTTTTATTCAAAAATAATTCTTTTTGTGTATTGATCATGTTTGTATCATATAAATAATATTAATCTTGATATAAAAATCATAAATATTCAATATATACAAATTCAAAAATCATCATTCCAAATAACGTATGAAAAATGAACCACATCGCTTCATGGAGATTGTAGTTAACATGTACGCACAAACGATGTTGTCATTTTTTTAACGGATTAAAGTTAAATGAAGTAGATTATATATTAAATATAAATAATAATAATTATGATATAAATTCCATATATATTATTTATTTCAGTAATTATTACAATTAATTTTAGGTGGTTATGAAAAACAAATTACATTAGTTGGCAAGATATTAGTCCACTGTAAACATGAGCTATTTTTTATTTATCATTAACAGGAGAATGATATTTAAAAATATTATATCATCAATAGAATAAAATATAAATATATTATAGATATTTATTTTATTATACTTTAATTGTTAGTACATAATTGATGATTGTAAAAGAAGAACAAAAATGAATGTTTTCGGTTCAGATGATAACCTCATCTTTGAAAGTGATCTTGTAGATATATGCTTAAGGAACCTAGGGTTAGTATTTTAGAAAGAGAATAACCTCTATAAAATTTTTTACGGATATTATGGAGAGAATTATTTTGGGTGTATTTAAAATAATTGGCTCAATATTTTTAAATAATATAAGAGAGTTTCTGTCCTTTTATAGTGAAGGAAAGACACATTTGAGATTTTTTTTAAAAGATTTAAATACAATAAATACTTATTCATATTTAAGTGTAACAAATGGACAAAATGGAATATATGATATTTTAATGTCTATATAAATTCAAAAAAAAATTACAGTTTTATGTGGAATTTTTTACCTTATATTTTTGTTTAACACCTTAATTAATAAATTTTTTCCATAATTATGGTAACAAAATTTTCAATAACAAAGGGTTATAAATTTCATTATAAGGTAATATTTTGTAATAAATGGAAAAGGGTCGAAATTTGAGATAAATTTACTTCATTATTTTCATATTTTAATATGTATATGATATTCAAATCATTTAATCAAATATTATTCAATATAAAATACCATTAAATACCTTTTAGGAACTATTCAAATTTTTTGACATTAAGGAAAACAATAACAGTACCAAATTAGAATATAAAGTCTATAAAAATCAATTATACATTATAAATAACCATTAAATTCATCTGATTCGATAAATTATCTAAAAATATTACTTTTTAGGTTTTTAAAATCATTTACTTTGATTTCTCGACTACTTGTACAAGCATTGTGTCATCGTTGTGTAAGAATTTAAGGTAACTATAAAATCACTAAAAATTAAATGTAAATTATATTAATAAAAATAAATAAATTGTGTTAAAAATAATCTTTATATATATTCATTATATCTTTTTTCACTATGTAAACATATAAGATAAATTTAGAGTAAGGGATAGACATATTTTAATTTTCCTTTACTTAAAATAATATAATGTACTTTATCAAATAAAAATGTAAAAAAGACTATATTTTCTAATGTATGATGGTTATATAATAATAAAACTCATCCAATATAATTTATGAATATTTATGTCTATTTTTCCTACTTTATAATATATTTTTAACATTGATTATCCTGTTTTTTCATTTACCATTGTGATAAATTTTTCTATATGTACAATTTATAATTACTAAAAACAAAGTGACCTAATTACCAAATTTGAACACAAAATTAAAAATATGGAATCCATTTTATCAAATAATGTTTTTAGAAATGTTTAATATTAATCTAAAATTTTCCCACCAAATTGTGATGAAAAACATTTTTTCAGGAAAAAAACATTTCTCAACTATAAGATGATATTGAATTAGCTCTATGAATTTAAGTCCTCATTATATTAATTAAAATTTATATAGAAAAATATATTGCCTATAAATTTAATCAAAATAAATCATTATTATGTATTATTTTTCATAAATAATGTGAAAAAATCATTATGCTCTTAGAACCACTTTTTTAAAAAATATCAATTTTTAACTATAATTGATGTTGTATGTATTTATTTAAAAATTATTATAAATATATGAATAATATTAATATCAAAAACACTTATTGTATGTAAAATTATTATTAGATAAATAAAGATTTTCAATTATTTATAAAAGATTATTTTTAATGGGAAAATTCAAAAAATCCTTTTTGCCTTATTTTGACATAGTAAGTTTAAAATCAATATTTATCCAATAAAATTAAAATAACTATTCCAAAAAATATTAAAATTTTCATCATATTAAGAATAAATTATTATTTACACTAATTGAACTACATGTATTACATTCTTCCCTCTTTCAAAAAATCCACTCTTGAAATTTTCATGGATATTATATTCTAAAAAATGAGGGTGGTCAATATTTATATCTTCCCCAAGTTCCTAAATAGATTCATTTATTTTATGAATTATCTAATGTAACTTTACAAGTCAATTCATTTTATTCCACAACACTCTTATATCACGAATTTGGATTTTGAATTCATAGTTAAATGGTCTAGTTTAAAATTTTATTTCTTAAAAAATGAGCCAATGTTTTGGGACAAGTATATACTTATATAATAATGAGATATTGAACACATTGTGTATATTAGAGAGGCTTGGAGGAATTTCTATATTTTATGTCACAACTCTAATAATTTATCAAATTTTAAAATTTCTGATGTACTTAGGTCTCATTTTCCATTTTTAATGAACATTGTAACACCTTTTAATAATGATACCTTCATGAAAACGTGATCTCTCACAAGAGATTTCAAAAAAAATTCAATTGGTTATCGACAAACCACTTTTTCATAATTATTTATGTTTTAATATGGTTCAAATTAGTCTTTACCTTCTTCATTTAATATTAATTATATTATGTTCCAATAAGATTCCTATCACCAAATCCATCCCAATAAGTTATAGCATAAAATATACATTTATATAATGATTCATACAACATCATTCGTGCACTTTAATAGAAGTTATTATTATAGGAATACCCCACAAAAGCTAAATAATAATCCCACATACCTTGAAAGTCATGTGATAATAACCTCAACATATCTTATAATTATCGAATAATCAATTTTGGCTATCCATTTTTTGAGGATGATATGCAGTGCTCAAATGAATCTTAATATTAAGATAATTATAAATTATTTTCACAAATTTTGATGTCAATAATGGATCATGATTAGATACAACCCGAATATGTTAATAATGAATATTCAAAGCATTATTATTACAGATTAGAACTAGATTTCCAAGAGTTAAATTTTTTTTGGAGGAAATGTGATGATTTGGAAAGGTAATAAATAACAACCCATATTAAGTTATTCTTTCCTAGAGTCTTTGTAAATCCATTTTGAAAGTATATAGTGACCCAAAACCATTTTTATATCAGAATAGGCATAAGATTTATGAATCCATTATAATGTTTAATTTTAGTCCTTACCTGTGGAAAAACCATGAATATTGATACATAATCAATAATTTATAGCTTCATGTTATCCCAATAAAAATGTTCCTAATATCCCATACATCTTGGTGCCAGAAGGGTTTTATTTAGAAATTTGAACTATAACCATCGTCTAATAATTCCTTTTTCATCTCAGGTATAGATAGAACACCTAGAATCTTTCCAAATTTTATAACAAAAACTTCATACATAAAAATTACTAATTTACCATCATTCACTACTTTAATTTTATTTTCAAAATACAAATTACCAACCCAAGAACTTTTTATATATTTCAATAAATATGGTTTTTCAATATTTTATAAAAATGGTGATGTATCACCATCCCTAATAGTTATCACATCAATATTTAGTAAATAATTGAAAATAAAATTCATATTAATCCTCATTTTAGTTTGGACTCCTTGATCCTACCTAATTTATTTGTCATCTACCTTTTCTTCCTTCCTTGATTGTTAGATGTTTCATATAATTTCATCAGGGCTTTCCACTACCGCATGTTTGCTGTGTACTGGCATCACTATTTGTTTCCATGCATTAGTGCTTTCCAATATTAGGCAACATTCAACCCATTCATTAGTGATGTATACTCCTTAATCGAGATAGCAATAGGGGATGTTGGTTCCTCCATCCATGGATTTCTCATGGATCTTTTCTCTTAGTTTGGGTCCCCCTCATAGAGTTAAGTGATGATTATGGAACTCATATATATTATCATATCTTGGAAGATGATGGTTAATTACACTACATCTCTCTAGATATTACAATGAGTCTTAATAGGGAATCAACCTTCAGTCATGATATCAGTCATGTTTGGCATCGCAAGAATGTCTGAAATCTATGAAAATTGGTCATCAATATTCTTCTTCATAGGAGGTAATATCATGGGGGAATCTTGGGCATGGATGCCATGGAATCCCATGTCATTCATGAGGTATCTAATGCCAAAAGAATATTTTCCTATTCTTTTACCACAACACATGATTTTTAGCATGAGGTAGCTGATTCCATAGGTTCATATCATTCAAGGCTTTATCCATGAGAATCCCATGCTTTGGATGAGGTATCCATATGGAATTGCATGTTTAAAATCTTATTGAGATTGAATTTGTTGATAAAAATAGCACATAGAGGCAGATCAAGAAGGTGATTCCCTATGAGGGACCACCATTATGCTTTACAGAGTAGATGGATTAGAACACCCTATATAGGAAGATCCAGGAGGTGTGTTACGTAAAGGGATGATGTCACACCATGAAAGTAGATTTATTAGAACATTTGATTGAGATGAACTAGGGTAGTGTTCCCCATAAATGGAATATTTCAAAATTTGAAGGCTGATAGAGAAACCCCTAAAGATGGATCAAGGAATTCAACCCCAAGAAAGGGGAAAATATGTTTACCATTAGTCAGGATTGAAACTCATAGAGGTGTCCTACATACCCTATTTAAAAAATTGGGATCAAAGCCCAAATATTTCAATGTTCTAGTTTAGGTTCATTTGATCGGACCAATTTATATAGTTTAACATCATGCATTAAGGATTATTGTGTCACAAAAGGAGCATCGACGAGTGATAGTGTGGGGCTTTCGAATTGGATCTTCCCTTTATGAGAGGATTTATCTTCATTATATAGTGTGGGGATTATGATTTGAGCTACCCAAGGACTTTTAGGAGTAGTGATGATGTGGATGGGTATTACATGTAAAAGCATTCCAAAGGGATGCGATGTACATGTGGTCCCCGTATATTGGAATGATCATATCAGTATGTGGAGGCCCGAGGAAAATTATGATGGATGTGGATTGAATGATGGGTTTGGACCTCAGGGAGGCTTTATACATATCCTAGTTAGTTGAAAATCAATTCCAATGTAGTTCACAAGATTGTTAGTTATGCATGAAGGCTTCCCATTTCAGGGGACATGATTGGGCTTAAACCTATCAGGATTCTTGTACAGAATGTGATTGGGACTTACACATGGAAGAATCCCATAAAGAATGAGTATAGTTTTTGGGGATTACACACTGGATGATTCACATAGAAATGGATGTCAGATGTCACGGTGATAATAACATCTAAGCCTACATGATTCATGCTCAATGTGAGAAAGAAGTGTATTAAGTAGGTTTGATGTTCTTGTTTAAAAAGAAGTAACAATAAGAGATGGTGTGGAGATTATGAATGGAAGACACCTAAGGATGATTTCATTCCATGTGAAGAGGATTTCATTCCGTGTGAGGAGGATCTCATTCCTTGTGATTCATACATAGAGCATCATGTTTTCATGGAACTTGGTGTGCGGTGCTTACATGTGAAATCATACCTTTGGGGATGAATTGTACTTCATTTTGGGAGATTGGGGCATCCCATAATGATTTTACATGGTTCATACCATGTGAATTTCACATGGTAAGACTATAGTTTTATGTTATATGCTAAGGATGTTTGTGCTAGGAAATTTTACATCATACAGCATGGACATAGGGGACTCTCTCCATATGCCTTGTGCTTACATAACCATCTCTCATACACCCTTGGGAGGGCAATGGCTTTTACAACACTGGGTTTTAATGGTATTGGGGGGTGATCAATCATGAGGTCCACGTTAGGAAACATGTACTAAGATGAAAAGGGGAATTAGCATACCTATTATAAGAAGAAAAAGATTGGTGGGTATCTCAAGACACTATTGAAGTAGAGTGGGCCATAGGAATGGGTGGCATAAAACATGTAAGGATTTTAAGTTCAACTAAACCAATCATAGATAGGTGTGGAAGATTTTGGTACTCATCCTCTATGAAGAGGTATTAACAGAAGGGAGGAAACATAGAGTGTCCTAGTAGAGGGTATCTGTGAAGAATATGGCCTCATTGTGGGGTTCATCGTGAATCATAGGTTCTTCAAAATGTTTAGGGTCTTCATGTAATAATATGATATTTGAAATAGGGTGAACCTACCTTAAGATAAAGTCCATGTTTAGGAAATGAGCACTTCCTGAATCCTTAATTCTTTATAAAGCCGAAATTAACACTACAAGCTATCTTCCATCATGAATGGAATAAATATTCCTAAATTGGATCCCAAAAAAAGGTGGAGTCTTTCAAGAACACACAAAAGGGGTTTTCATGAATCTTATGTTCCTTAAATGATTCTTTTTTTAGGATTGCGATGCATATGTAGTGTGTGAATTGGGAGCAATTCAGAATCTAGAAGGATGGGGTAACCATCATACATAGGTTAGAATTGGGATGGTATTTATAGAAATGGGATTAAAAAAATAAGGTATGTATTTTGAAAATCCATTGTGGGCTTCATAAATGGGATCGACCTCATCAGACCCACAGAGGAACTCCCTTTGTCCTCATGGACTCGCAAGAACCACAAGACTCATGGAGGGGCTCTATCAAGCTTCTTATGTTCATGATGGAACTTCATCAGTAGGATCCCTATGATCTCTGGCCATTAGAAAAGGATGGAATCCCCTGGCATACCCTTAAAGGGGTTTTGGACCATTTTGGAATTGATTTTCCCCATACATTATATGTCTCCCTTGATTTAATCTTCTGACTCGTATTTCAGTTCCAATAAATCCCCCCTAGAAGGGTAGCCGATAAGGAAGCAATGAGGGTTTAATTCTTAAAGTGAATCTCCAATAACTGGAAATATATTCCTTTTTTGAAGATTATTCATGATACTCACACATGTTGTTTGTTCTTGATTCTCAGAGACGATGTTTTATCATGATGCTTAAGGGTGGAAAGTCTATAGTGAATCATGGGTGGGCCACACACTTATTAATAGTGAAAGGTGGACCTCAAAAAATCACCAGACCTTAATGTGAATAAAATATATTAATATCTTATAATTAATCTCCACATATATATGAATAGTCTCCATGAATGATACGTTATAGAACCATATTTCTATACATCTTCGTGAATGTTACATAGAGAACCAATCACTGTGAACTATAGCTTCGTGATAGGAGCACTACAACCATGAGCTTTGCGAACCATCTCTGCAAACAAGCTTCATTAAAGGGAGCTAAGAAATAGACTGAAGAAAAAAATTAAAGCTCTAAAATCCAAATGTCTTCTCATGATGTCACATTGGGAGTCAATCCAGATGCTAGTTAGAGGGAGGAGATGGACAAAAACATCATGATCGTGGAATGCATCTAAAACATGTATGACTACAACTCATTCCGTGATATGAAATCAAAGGTCTAAATGGAATATTATTTTTTTAATAAGCTACCACTTTATAGATTTCGACTCAAATATGAAATATTAATTCTAAAGGAAATAAAGTATGGGCCATCATACCGATTCAGGGGAATGTTGGGATAGAACCACTGGAACCTGGTTGCTATTATCCACATCCAGAAGGATCATGCACCCATCACAATAGATCATTTTTAGAACAACATAAACCATTTCAATGGATAGAAGCTATAAGAAAAGGCGTACCTACCCTAGTTCTAGAAAATTATCAAGGCATTCATGGGTGATCCAATGAAGGTATGAAATGATGGATGGTATATGAGCCAGGGAGGAATGTTTACAAATCAGTGGGCACGTGACTAATGGGTGTGCATGTCATGCTAAGATTTTGAGGCATAACTAATGAGGGTATGACTCTATGAAGTAGCATTGTATTAATGGTTACATGTTTACCATCTTCAAGATATCATTCTTGATCTACTGAAAATATGGTCATCAGATACCAATTCACTTTTCTTGAATCAAAGGGAGGATGAAATTATCCTTCTGGAGATTCACCAAATATTTTGGATCTCGATCTTAGGGTGATGTATGATTAATTTGTCCCAACAAAGAATGAATGAGGTGACTAGGAGTAGTTTTTGGCTCTAGAAAATGTGATGTTGGATATCGTGTAGGGCACTAGTGAAGAGAATTTAGGGATGTGGGATATTTCCTTCAAATATTGGTTCACATTGTTTTTGAACGAACCACTTGTAGTATTAGTAGAAGGAGTCGATATGATGGATGAATTTATGATTAGACCTAAAATGTGTCTCATGCAATATCAATATGGTATAGAAGGCTCCTACTAGAGAATTATGGGGTCTATCTAGTGGATACTATGGGCATAAAGAATTATGAATGATGATCATTCCATAGTTAAGATGAAAGGAATCGTCATAGTGATAATCTATGGTTGGATTCTCCCAATGATGGACAAGAACATTTGGGTGAATCCATGAACCATTATATTGGTAGTGATGCAATAAATGAGAAATTTTGTCAGCCTCAACATCCTAGTGTTGGAAAAGATACACATGGTAATTTAGAATGTCGGTAAAGGGAAGACACATCAGTATGTGTGTGGGAAATTTTATTTCTAGCATATCTAGGTGGCCCCACACATGTGGACTAAGAATAAAATATTCCCATTTTCCCTCCACTGAAAATATTACAGCTAAAAATTCTTAATATCATGGGAATTATCCCATTCAGGTTGTGTTTTGTGGAAGTGATGGATATATTCACATTGGGAGACTACTTCACAATTTATCTATTTTCCCAAATAGCTGGGGGTGGTGACTGATAATGGCATAGGGAATGAGAAACAGAGATCGTATCTACTGGTATTTTGAGGTGTGGTATCGGTAATAAGGGTTGATTGCAGGAAATTTTGTGATCTATACAATATGCACAAGTTTGTTTGTAAATTTAGTTGCATATCGATATTGAACTAGAAGGTAAAATCAGAGGTCTGTCATGAGTTACACCCTTCAGTTATGTGGTTGCTTTGTCTCATGTTTATACATGAGGATGAAATATATGTAATGAGTTATCACTACCCATGACTAATTAAAGTCTTACTCATGACTACACATAGAGTTGGAGAAACCCATACCTTGGGGTTAATGCTGAGGCAAGGATCCATCTGAGCCATTGAAGGGGTGAACCTGCCATCACATGTCCATGGATTGATGGTAGCTGGGGGAACAATTGTGGTAGAGCTGGTCTAGTGGGATAGAAAATAACAGTGGGTTTAGTAGTTCATCGGTCCAAACAGGTAGGATCTATAGGGGAAGGAACGACACAGGGCCCAAGGTTCTTGGGGAAGCAACCGCATGAAGTAGGAAGTCATCTTTGGTGACTATAGGGATGTTTGTCCAAGTTTTAGAGAAGAAATTTCATTTCATGAATGTTCCTATAAATTCAGTGTATCCGAACATCTAGGAGGCTTGGATAATGAACAAGAAAATCACCACTCCATGTAGGGTGTTGTAGTATCTCATTACTGATGGTATATTCCTCACTGGGTTGGGCCCTGTAAATTCATGTTTATGCACTCCTCAATCCAAATAGATGTAGTATATGATAGAGTTGGAAGATGTAATATAATCCTAAGGTACAATGTGTCCCTTGATAGTTAAGGTGAGGAAGATGTAGTGAATGTCTTCCACTCTTGACAACCTTGTGAGTTGTGTAGCTATGGTGGAAGGAGGGGAATCCAAAGTCTCTAGGGGAGGATTCCAATCGGACCTCAGATGTAGACTCATATATTACCACCGACCAGGTAAACTCACTTATCTTTCATGATTTATTGACACTACTCAGTCTTCAATCTCATTCTCTGATCTGTTCTTTACCTACATAGAAAATAGTGACTAATAAATAAGGGGAAGTATGTGACATAACGCAAGAAGAAGGTGGGGGAACCTCATCCGATTAAGGGAAAAGTTTTGTGATCATTTTTAAAGATACTGATTCATGTGATCAACCCTCAACTCTAGCTACTGAGGTAGAGAAATTGGAGTCTTAGGTGAGAACGATAGTGGTTACACTTATAATGGAAATAGCCCGAGAGACTGTAATGATCATTCCAACCATAGATGCACTTTGGGAGGGTACTTTTGAGACTGAACCCTCAATGGAGGGGTCATGGAAAGGCCCAAAATATGACTGGATGAAGGATCCTTAACTGATGAACCAGACAAATAAGTGCCACCAGAGGTGGCCACTAAAGTTTATATGGAAGAGGCTCTACCAAGGCCCACAATCGGGCTTATCGAAATAGTTAGGCCGATAAAATAATTGTAGTGTAGTTACCGAAAAATGGATGATGGTACTAAAAATGTGATCGGGGGAAGAAAAAATGGCTTTAGTAGCTGTGGTGACTAGGGAGCCTGCATTGAGAATTCTTGCCCCAAAATTTCTGCCGACGATGACTGAGAGGGGCGAAACTGATTTTGTTTCACTAGAAATAGTCTATAAAGGTGTTTAGATGATATCATCCACCTCTGTGATTCCATAAGGTGCATAAGAGGCTTCTTTAATTGGTGGATTGGTTGATGAGGAGTTATTCCCCCTAACGGTCATCCATCTACTCTCATTTGTATATCTGAAACTGGAGGACCCAGTCAAGAATATATTGGTGATTTTACTTCACAAGAGCTAGCACTGTTAAATTTTTTTGATGAATCTAGACCATATGTTGCTAAGGATAACCAATACATTGGACGTATGGAATTAAAGAATCAGAATAACTTCATCACCCACATCCGGATTGTTGAACTGTCATAATGGGTGAGATCTTTCCAACATTGATTGGTTAGTATAGGGGCTAGTGGGATGGATTCCACAAATTTTCAATTACTGCCCTAATACTACCATTCCTAATGTTTTCATATGGATGGGAATGAGATTGACCTATCATAGATGAATCACAAGGAGGTGGGATCCTTGTCCCTCTAGAAATCAGAGGATGAGATCACCCATATAGAGGGGATATAACATGATCTCATGATTTCTACTGCTACTCAGGATGAAATCACTTGTATTCTTAGGGCCCAAAAATAAGTGTCTGAGGAAAAATTTGGTGATATCAAAAAGTATAAATCTGAATACTGAGTAGAGAGTGATCGATAGTGGATTAGGGATGACGATGTTATCTCTAAACTAATTAGGATAAGGGACATCTAACTGTGTGGTAGTAGGGCTTTGAGATCACTCTGTTGAAGTTAGTCTAGCTTAAGTGATTAATTAATTAGGTGGTGTCATAGAAGAAAATTTTTCTTATATAGAGGTTTCGATATGTGGATGAATCTATGAAACAATACTGTTTCATTTGTTTTCTCAAACTGATTTTATTTCCCTACTTTTTTACTCCAATCAGATTTGTGAGACAAGTAACAACATGTCTGTAAGCTCGTGTAGGTCATGCACGATGTGAGAACCAGGGTATGAACCTGTGATTTATCTTTATATTAGAGTGTTGGGAAGTCAACAAACACAAAGGTAAGAATGAATTTGGCTTGAGAATAGATCTCTTAGAACATCCAATTTCCTTCTTCAATATGTGCTAATTCATGACCTAGATAACACTAGGGGAGTTGAACTTTATCTGAAAAATAGGGAACGAGAATTGTGAATCACAACAACAAAATTTAGAAACACATTGTGATTGGCATCACGATATATGAAAATTAGAGACCATATTTGAAACACAATATCCATGTCACATAGCAAGGAATGGGGATAGACAAACGATAGTCGACCACTGACCTTGTTCAAAACGTGGATCCTCTATCGAAATATCATCGAATTTCTTCCATTATATTGTCCTAGGATGATAGGAGAGGAAAAATGGGTTGATACCATGACGTTAAGGGGTCCCTTCAAAAGTTTGATATAATGAGAGTCAAAATAAGGCCCTTGTAAAGTGTAGAAATGGATTGATGGAATAATATAATGGATTCCAACACTCTCAAAACATCACCACCATGAATTAATGGACATTGGTGTAAGAGTATTGGTATATAAAAAGATCAAACCCGTATTCTATGGGAGCACTATTTCTGATGTCGAGTGATGGCTGGAGGAATATGTGTAATGCTTTAGGTGGTCGACACTAAGGGAAAGGGTCTCAAGCAAGGGCCTAAGACGACTTTTAGTTTTATATCGTACAAAAAGGATGATAGAAATGCAATTTTATGTCATATGGTGGGTTCGTTAGACATGTAGTTTAGCATCATACGGTAATGATGAACTATTGTACAGTTTAACGCCAGATGATCAGGATGCATCTCACAGTTTAACATCAAGCAAATCATACATATATCAAAATTTAAGGACATGATACATGGACAATAAGCTCTAGTTTAAGGTCATAGTGATTTTTCCATGGGAAGGAGGATTCACTAAATGGGAAAATGTGGCATAATGAAGTGAAAAAACTAATGTGAATGAGGACCAAGGAGACCCAGTTCCACACTACACTCTCATAGGAAGGATAGTACATAGTTTGGAGATGTGATGCTTGTATTGTGATTCCTAGTTTAAGTTAATGGAGCTTAGATATGTAAGGATCTTAGTTTAAGGTCATATCATTTGGACCAAGGGCCTCATTCTATAACTTGACCACATCAGCACTCACCGTACCAGAATTCCTAATCCAACATGAGTCATGATCGGTGTGGGAAACAAGGAATGGTAAAGGAGTTTCTTGAAAAATGGAAGTACCCGTTCAGGGTGAATCCAATGGTATTAGAATTCAACTATGATGCATGTAATTAAAAATTATATCATCTATGACTTCTGGGATCTGGAAATGAGGTGAATGGTGGGTGGAGATCAACTATTGATTATATTTGAAATACTGGAATCCCAATCCACCCTTGTAAGAAATGGGGAAAGAAAACTCAAGATCAATTGTAGACCATGTTCAAAACAAAGGATCTCCCATTTTCTTCTACAGATCCATTAGGTTGTTGGCCATGATAGGAGATGAGCCAAAAATGGCATGAGACCATCACTATTAGGGGGTCCATCTGAATGTTGTGGGTGATGGAAATGAAAATTGAGAATTACCACTAGAGCAAAAGTGGTTTATTGCGACGGGTTAATTGCGACGGGAATATATCTCGTTATAAAAAGTCAGATGAAAGAAGTTTTTGCAACGGGAACCTATTCCCATCCCAAAAAGTCTGTTATTTGCGATGAGAATAGGGGTCTCATCGCAATAGGTTGGCACGGATTGCGTGCCAAACCACAGGAGGGGTATTTACGACGAAGTTTCACCCCCCGTCGCAAAAGCCCAACGGCGGTAAAAGGTATTTGCGACGGGCGCTGGCTCCCCATCGCAAATAACTAGCGGCAGTAAATACTATTTGTGATGGTGAAAGCCACTCGTCGCAAATAGTATGTCAGCAGGTCACTATTTGCAATGGGGCCCGTCGCAAATACCCTTTTAACCGCCGAATTTAATTAATGGTGGTGAGGTTATTTGTGATGGGATTCCCATTGCAAATACCTCCATCGGAACTAATCTTACCTATATATACTCACACCTGTTTTTTTTCAAATCACTCAAATCTCCCTCTCCTCCCTTCAATCTCCAATTTTAAGGACAAAATTTCTTTTAGTTCAATTTTTTTGTGAGAGTAATTGGAAGGCGCCAATACCTTCAGAATATCAAATTTTAAGGTATTTATATTTTATTTAATTTTATTTAATTGAATATATTTATATTAATTTTAATTACTGTTCATAAGTTGTAATTAAATTAGATTTAAATTGATTTGTTATTAATATTATTTTGTATTAATAAATTTATATTATTAGTAATAATTATAAATAATTAGTGTTAATTAGAAATAATTAGATATTATAATATCTAATTAATTAGATATAATTAGATATAATTAGATATAAGTAATAATCAGATATATGTAATAATTAGATATAATTAGATATAGTTAGTAATAATTATATTTAATTAGTAATAATAAGATATAATTAGTAATAATTAGATATAATTATTAATAATTAGATATAAATATATATAATTAGTAATAATTAGATATAATTAGTAATAATTAGATATAATTAGTAATAATTAGATATAACTAGTAATAATTAGATATAATTAGTAATAATTAGATATAATTAGTAATAATTAGATATAATTAGCAATTATTAGATATAATTAAAAATAATTAGATATAATTAGTAATAATTATATATAATTAGTAATAATTAGATATAATTAGTAATGATATAATTAGTAATAATTATATATAATTAGTAATAATTAGATATAATTAGTAATAATTAGATATAATTAGTCATAATTTAGATAATTAGTCATAAATAGAGATAATTAGATATAATTAGATATAATTAGAGATAATTAGAGATAATTAGAGATAATTAGAGATAATTAGAGATAATTTGAGATAATTTGATATAATTAGTGATAATTTAACATAATTTGAGAGAATTAGAGATAATTAGTCACAATTAGACATAATTAGTCACAATTAGTAATAAATATTAACAATTAGTAATAATTAGTAACAATTAGTAGTAATTAGTAACAATTAGTAATAGTTGGTGACAATTAGTAACAATTAGTAACAATTAGTAATAATTAGTAACAATTAGAAATTATTAGTAATAATTAGTAATAAATTGATATTATTATTAATAATTAGATATTATTAGTAATAATTAGTAATAATTAGTAATAATTAGTAATAATTAGATATTATTAGTAATAATTAGATTTTATTTGTAATAATTAGATATTATTAGTAATAATTAGTAAAAATGAGTAATAATTAGTAATAACTAGTAATAACTAGTAATAATTAGTAATAATTAGTAATAACTAGTAATAACTAATAATTAGTAGTTATCATCATCTTAGATGACTGGAGAAAGGAATCTCTGATGTGACATGTGAATGAACAGATCATCCTGGACAGGATTTGTGAGAGATGAATCATGACTAGCTAGGAATTGAATCAACCATTCTATGATCAAGGAAGATGATTCAACTATGGATGATAAGAAAACTATTCCATTATCTGGAATCCATTCTCAAGCAAGGGAATTGGCTCTGAATTCTTGATGATGTAGTCACCATTGAACAATTTTATGACTATATTAGAGTCTCCCTTCACATGAAATTAGTGGAAATAAATCTCAAGAGTAAGATTAAGACTAGTGATGGGTGCATGATATTCTAAATCATTTTTTGGTGCTGCCATCCGACAACATGAATGAGTAGGGGAAGACAAACTATGTAGGGGTGATGAAGAAAATCCCCAAGCTTACTCTATTAAGCAATGGATTATTGAGACTGCTACTAGTTGGGCTATGGGAGGCACCATATAAATTAATCTACCAAAATTGAATGACCTAGTGCATTGAAAGGACGGAATCTTCTAGGAAGATAACATCAGGGGGGGTCCTTTATAAGCTAGATGGGTGGCTATAATTATTTTTAGCACCTGAACCTTAATGACATTCTGCATAACAATCCTAATGGTGATGTGTTTAAGAATCACCACCCAATATTCTAAACATCCAATCACTATTGGTCTATTCAGGATATACTTTAGAAGATCCATTGAGACACCATATGTATCTCATGATTCTACAAATATTATTGAAAATTTTTCACTGTAAAAACTTATATAAGGAAACTATTCTAGATATGATATTATCTAGAATTTATGTAAGGGATTATGTGACTAAGATAGTATAAATTTTTCTCTCTCCCATTGTTGTTCTTATTTGCGAGAAGGGAGTCGAGAGTGTGTTCCCTAGAGTTCATGTAAATGACCAATGACATCCCTGATATGGATGGTATCTGAATAGGAGGTTATTTAGATGTTACTTGATATCCTCAAATGTTGTATAGAATTATTCCTCCCTCTAGTAGATGGAACCATTATTCACGATCCTAAAGAAGGGCTTACACATTCCATCTAGATTCGCGATGAATCAGTTTATATAGACTGAAAATTACTTTTTTATTAAAAAACACTTTTAGGAAAAAGTGAGAAACTGTGTACAAACAAAGAAACAATTGGACCACCCCATCCCATCAAGTGATACAACAACAAGCCTTCGCCAGCACAGGACCCCTTGGAAAGTACTCCCATGAAAAATCACAGGCACGAAACCAATGGAGAATCCATACCCTCAGAACTCTCATAGGTTTCTTAGAGGAGGGATTTGGGTGATGGCCTAAATAATATCTTGGATGATCTCAATTTCTCTCAATCTGATGATGATTTTGATAAACCTTCCATAGGTAACCCCAAATGAACATTTCAAGGGGTTTATCTTCATATTCAAAGATCAGAGGAATCTAAACACTTTTTCAAGATCTCAAAGATAGTCATAAATATGTTGGTAATTTACTACCAAATCATCCAAGTAGCATTACCCTAGAATCCCATGGATTGGATTAAAGAATTATTGCATAGCCCACTGATAAGTGAATTTTACATTCTTCATTGTGAAAGGAACTATATGATAGTATAATGTCCATATGAGTCACACTAGAGGGGGTATAATATGCCTATTTAGATCTTCATGAATCTATTTTATCCATATATAAAAGGGAATTTTTGTAACCCATTTGTGGCATTGATCAACAACTATATCATTGGATAGGGAAAACCAACCTTTGAAATATAGTTGTTGAGTTCCAAGAAGTTGGTACATACACTGATATTCCAGTTTTTCTTCCTGACCAAAATTATGTTGGCTAGCCACTTGGGTTACATAATATCCATGATGTATCTATACTTGATAAGCTTATCAAATTAAACCTCAACCATGGCACCATGAGTGGTGTTATTTTTTTGGAGGCTTCTTGAACCCACGATCATTAACTAGGAGGCCATGATTGTGGATGGGGGACCCAAGGGTCTAGTCCTAGAATTCTGTCATAACTCCAAGTAAATACATCATGGTGTTGCTTCAGTAAATCCACATAATACTTATGTTCCTCTATAATCATAGATTCAGGGATCAGAGTTGGCCTCTGGTCATCTTTGGTACTAAGGTTTAACTAAACCAAATCATTGATGGTGGTGGAGATGCATTCTTAAAATGCAATAGCATCACATTACAATCCCTCTTCATTATTTGAAATATGGGAATTAGTGTGAGGCTATGGTTCATCCAGGACATCTAATTATTTGGTAACATCAGTTCTATCTTGGGGGACTGTGTAGTCCTCACTTTGGAACTACTTCTCTACTGAAACCAAAGAAACAAAAACTATCATACCGATACCTTCAAACCTTTGACCATGTGGTCCATGATTGATATAAAACAAATGGTGGTGGTTAAAATTATATCATTTGAACCTGGATCAGTGAAACATGCGAGTATGATGATAAATGGTATCCATGAGGTGAAGATCATGGTACAACATAGGGGCATGGGCTTCTGGTATCAACAAGGAATAGCCTATGTATGTGTAAGAGGGAATATTCCTACATTAATTGTAAATAGTGATGCAGTTACCTATCCTATGAGAAAAAAATAATCAATTCCCCATGTCCAGTATCATGGATTCCAACTGATGACTCTTGACTATGAGGGCATCATCCAAGTCTATTCATTGGTTGGATGAATTGGTGGTGTGCCCAACCTTCTTGTTCTAAACATGCATATCATTTATATTGTAATAGTTATCATATTGATAGGGGGAATCATAGGAGTCAATACGAGATGATTCACCTTGAATCACACCTACTAGATCATTGAGGGATTTATTGAGGTATTGGTGGTATGAGGAGGGAACTGATTCATGCAGATGAATCCAGGGTCTAACCATCAATTCGTTGTAGGAGGCGTCCTTAAAATCTATAATTAATTCTTCATTTTCTATAAAACCTATGAACAATGTCCTCAATTGGGTTTTTCAACATGGTCTTTAATCTTTCCTATAATAATATTGAATCTTTAGGTAATACGGGATCATGTATGCTTCCAGGAGTCCCAACTTGTAGAGTGTTCAAGATTGAATAAAATTGATCTCACAACCTGTTTTGACTAGATAATGATGGATATCTACACCATTGAACTAGTTTTTGATTTACTGGGGGAGAATTTGCCCCTATTCTATGGGTTCCTCATCATCTATATATAATGATACAATGTCTTGGATTTATTATTTCTTGGCCTCCTCAATGTAGAAAGTCTATATGGATACTACATCTATTTTGAACTAGAGGGGGTTTTTCTAGGATTATGTGGGGGCCTCGTAAATTTCTGATGAAAGAAGGAATGCCTTGAGGATTGAGAGATTTGATGGTATCTTATATAGGATCTTAATCACATAAAACTTCCATTCCAGAAAAACGTTTCTACCAATAGGATTCACTTGTTAACTAAATCCATGAAAAACACGGTTGACTGAAACACTGGACTCTGGCTAGTGATCTCAATGTCTAAATGCTCATCAGACAACACACCCAAAATAATTACAGGATTACTGTCGGCTGACTAAGTCATAAATTTAGTTATATGCATCTGATTATGATGAAACTGTAGTTATTCTTCCTACTAAGTTGTCATGGTTAGCTATGGCAGTGTGCCTGATGAAGCAGGCTAGGCGGACTATGCCTGATGAGTTCTTCACAACACTTGATTTCTTGCTTCAGTATCATGCATGAATTGTCTTGAAAGATTGGATTAAAAATTTAGGTGGTTCATATATCCACAACTTCATCTTTTATGGCATCGATCAGGGGAACTCAGGGCATCTTTTTAACATTCCTCATCCCCAGGGACCATGATAGGATCTACCATATCGATGGTAATAACAAATACATACTCCTGGTCATCATCAAAGAAGTATATCAATTTTGGGAGAACTGTGGGGGTTATTACCATCTCAGTTGTCAGGGGATCACAGAGGGTGCAAGATAAATTTATCTCTGATGAGGGTATTTTATTTCCCTAGATCCATCTATGCCTACTATTCTATGATGAATAAGGATCTAAGTTTCATTTAAAAGTAGTGTCCAAAGAAATTGTGTCAACATCAAGAGGTTTGAGCCAACCTAAGCAAGAAAATATGATGTTATAGGCATGAGAAATTTCCATTAAATCCAACCATTCATCATACTTATGAATCCCATGGTTGGAAACCTATTTCGATTCACCTTCACTATTTCTATTAGGCTTAATAGAGATGTGCTCCACTTATGTCAGGAAGGTTCCCAACATGACAAAACCATTTTCTGCATAGTCATAGTTCGAATAATTTAACATATAACATGCATGATGGTATTTACCAGGATATTATGGTATGGGAAATGTTATGGAAAATTATTGATCTAAACTTCATGGGGCTTCATGTACTTTGGAAGCTTCTAGTTTTTGCTATTGGAAACATGTTTCCAGTCACCTTCATTAACATTATTATGCTCGTAAAAGATGTGTGCCACCAATTTAGGAATGTTTCTCAACATGACCAAACCATTTTCAACCTTATCCTAGATGATATCCTTGAACAAAAAGCATTACATGATAGTTTACACAAGGTTCATACTGGAAGGGAAGTGGTTGGGGAAATTAGTGAGTTCAGCTTCATAGGGATTCTCAATGAATAGCATCTTCAGAATCCATTTTCCAAGGGAATTGTGGGAATAACCGAGAAACAATGAATCCTTATATAAGTAGGTCCAGTTTCTCCTATTAGGGAATGGAACTCTTGGAGCCTATCCCTAATAAAGGACAGGAGCCATATGAGGGGCTAGAGCCACATTTTGTTATTCAGGAGTCTATGATTGGTGAGATGGTGCTCTTAATTTTTCACTGGTCAGGAATGAGTTTGATGAGGATGCTTTACTCAGAGAGGATCACAAAGTACTGGAGGCTACAACCCTAGCAGCTCTAGGGCCTCCACTTGTACTACAGTGGAAGCCTAAACCTTAGCGGTTCATATTGTATGATTAGGGATAGGAAATGATCACCCCATCTATTCCTATTACAAATCTTCATCTTGGTACTTGGATTTGTATGTGAAATCTCATAACATTTCGGGTATTTTATGAGTGATGTGGGTGTGGAAAATCAAAGAGTTAATGTTCCCATGCATATCATCAGTAGCTTCCCTTGGGTAAATTATATATTGAGCGAATATGTTAGGACCTTCCACAAATCATAGATGTTTCTGACACAATCATCATGATGTTTATTTCACTTGACTAGGTTGTAATTACATATTTTGTGCATGATGGAGCGGAACTAGTGTAGACTCTTCCTATGGAGGTCATCCCAAAAATTGATGGCCCTAATGGGTAACTTGATATTCAAGACAAATGAAAAAAATTATAATGTTAGAAAAAAACATTAAATCTTGGATTCCTCATAATAATCTAGATATCTAAACATGGGCCTACACCTCTATAAGAAGTGTTACAAATGTTGTAGTGGGTTTCCCATCGCATTGAAAGACGCGAAGATAGGATTATAAAAATCTAGGGGTTCTCACATGTCATCCACTCATATTGGATATGACTTTCCATCTATTGGGATCTCCAAATTTTGTGTATCTAGGGATTTGAGATGAGTAGTGAGAAAGGATATAAAATTATCTTATTGGGGGTTCCTATCTTGGTGGGAATCTCTGGAAACCAATGCATTGACAGAATCATCATCCTGATAAGAAGGATTGATGGCTCATATATAGGAATGGTTTGGGTCCTAAGGAGGATTATCACACCACTCGGGTAGAATTGGTGACACATATTTTGGTCCCCTGACCAAAACTCTAGCCTCTACCCTATCAACATTCATTGGGTTATGGAGATATAATGGGATAAAAAGACCAACAAGGTCATGCGGCTTCCCCTACTGCCCCAGTGGAGAAAAAATAACATCCTATCAAGGAGTTCCATAATATGGGTGCTGCACAATAAGGATCTCATTGAGGAACCTATTCTAGTCTATGACATGATTTTGTAAACAATTAATTGAGGGATTATCCTCTATCTCATTTGAAACATTAAAAGTATCAGAGGGCTCTAGATACCCCTTAACCTTGATGGTATTTTTAATAATAGGAAATTATGTATAGGTTTACTTGCGGAGTAGTTTCTACCTTTTAAGGCATGTACATACACCTGTATGAGGGTTTACCTGATACAACACTACCATAGGGGGAGGGTTTTTTTATTGTACACTACAATATTTTCCCAATACATGGAAAAATTGAGATCATCCATGTTCACTATAAAAATTCCCAGAGGCATATTATCAATATCATTGGGTAGGTCTGGTTGATGCATGATAGGGTTGAAATGGTGACAAGTTTACTACCTCTAGTCCTAGATTTTTAGGTACGAGGAAACCTCTTTAACGATTCAATGGGGAACTATGAATCTCTTGACATATCTCTATTAGAATATTTGGTGGTAGCTAAGAGACGTGTGGTGCTGAGCCACTAGGAGTGCTACCAACTCAACCGTACGACATTACAGATAAATTTCATCCTAGTGTTCTCGACTACTCGTATAGACCAACTAATGCTCATGGGGGTGAAAACATGTAATCTAGATTGTCCTAAAAAAGCACACAAATTTCTCCTCAGTGAGAGACTTTGGAATATCGAATTTGGACGTTTCATTCAGCTAGAATACCATTGACAACTAATCAATAGTGAGAGTATCCCACATGATTCATTTCTTAGAGGGGGGTGGGGGTGGGGGGATAAGCTTAGTTTTCCCAACCATCGGCCATCACTTGATGAGATATTAGAGTGGACATTGACATTGGTGATATGGTTGGCTAGCCAGTGTAGGAGCCACTCTGTTAATTAACTATCACTACTGGAAAACTAAATATTTGCGAAGGGATCCCATCGCAAAAGGTCTTTTGCGACGGGGCTCCATCACAAATCCCCTGTTGCTGAAAACGGCGTCCCAAATAGATGTTTTTACAGCGGTCCCGTCGCAAAAAGAGTATTTGCGATGGTATTTTTCCCCCGTCGCAAACAAGTTTTCGTTTATATATAAAAAAGGTATTTGCGACGGGCCGTCGTAGATATATTAGTTGCGACGGGTCAGAATCCCATCGCAAATGAAAAATTTAAAAAAAATACTTGCGACGAAGGTATTTGCGACAGACCGTCGCAGAAAGGTTTTCCCGATGGGTATTCATCCTGTTGCAAATGGTACAGTAAAAAACTTTTATGACGGGAAATCCCGTTGCAAATGTCCCCATCGCAAATATTTAAAAAAAATAAAATAAAAATAATAATTATTACAAATCGTATAATATTATATAAAAATATTGATATTATTAATAACATAAAAAATTATATTATTATAATATAAATAAAAAATATATAAAATATGATTTTGAAATATTAATATGAAATAATAATAATATGAATATAAATAATATAATATAATATAATATAATAATACTAATATTAATAATATAAAAAATTAATATAATATTATTATTATTAAACTATCTATATAATATTAATATTAATATTAATAATATAAATAAATTTTATTATTATAATATTAATAATAATAAATATATATATTATAATTATGAAATATTAATATCAAAAATAATAATAATAGTACTAATATTATTAATATAAAAAATTAATATAATAATATTATTATTAAAATAAACATACATATTTATAAAAAAATAATATTATTATTATTAATATTAATAAAATTATAAATTTATAAACTTCTCAATATTAATAATAAATATAAAATATTAAAAGTAATATTACTAAAATAAGCAGACATTAAAAATAATACTAATAAGTAATAATATATTAAAAAAATAAAAACAAATTAAATCACGTAATATTTGTACCAATATGAAAGAGGAATTGTAAATAGTTAATATAACAATAAACTAAGAACTCAAATGTTTATTACATCTAAAAATATCACTGAGGGGTGGATAATCTGGAGGACCTGGAGGAGGTGGTGGAGGAAACTCCATCCCTAAACTATGAGTCAGGCGACACATATACTCCATATACTCCTGATGTTGCTCCTCATATTGACGTCTCTCCTCATCCTGCTGCTGACGCATCTACTCCTACCATCGACGCATCTCCTCATCGTGCTGCTGACGCATCTGCTCCTGCCCTTGACGAAAATCCTCTATAAGCTGACTCTGAGCACGCAGTTGCTCCTGATACTGTGAGGCAGAAGATGATGTCTCTCCACAAGCTCCTCTCGAGCTGGACGCCGACATCGCAGCAGTACCATAATAAGCTATAGGAGTCAAATGAGATCTGATACCAACTACTTGGCCCTTTTCGAAGCCATATTGGGTCACCTACATCCATGTCGTCGTATCAAAATGGTGGGCACTAGTCTGATCACCCGTCTCGTCTTGACTCTCAGCCTGTGTCTAAGAGGTCGCAGCCTTATATTACTTCTTATGTTTCAATTAGAAATTAAAATAATTAAAAGATTATATGCATTTAATTTGCATACTGAAAAGAAAATAATACTGACCACAATCTGACGTTGGTGGTCACCTCTAATCTCTCCAGTAGTCGGGTCAGTGTACATCCTCCGATAAATGTCGTACACCGAAATATTGGGATACTCTACTTCCTATATGAATATAAAATAAACTTTTTACATTTAAAGTTGTATAAAATATTTAAGAAAAGCACTTACCAGATGCTCTCTATGCACACTGAATGTACGACTACCGGATCGATGCGTCACCTCTTGTCTCCCCTGATTCTATCGACCCAATGCAGATCTCCTTTGAAACCCACCACCCAACCAGTGTGTACATAATCCATCCCAAATGTGAGATGAAATTTACTCTGGTTGGTGGGCTCTACAGGACTCATCAAATTCTGTCACTCCGGTTTTCTTCACAGCTGTCTTTCTCAAATTATGCAAAAACTGATGAAAAAGGTTACGCATAGACACCACCCGTGCCGCATGGATAGTGGCTCGCATGCTCTCATTGATGGGATACCATAAACCCTAATAATAAAGTTATTAATGAATTAAATTTCAAAATAAATAATATTTAATTACGTACCAGCCAATGATCGAACATGGCGGCCTGCACATCAGCGGGAATCTGATCTAATGTGAGTCAGGGATGAGAAAAATAATTGCGCAAGATAGCACTCCCCTGTCCAATAGATATATGCGTAAAAATGTGGAAAAAGAACAAATAAACAAACAATTAGGATATTAATAAATTATAATGAATGATAACTAAAATACACAGGTTACCATACCACCGCTTGTGCGCATCGAATCCAAGAGGTGGACGTCACTCCGGGATAGGATCTGGAATCATCAGTCTGGCAAGACCACGCCCCCTCAGAGTGCTCCATGTAGTGCCAACAGCCTGAGAGTCAGATGACTCAAGAACCTCATCATCCATAGGTAGATCAACCTCTAGCAATTGACGAAACGTTTCCGAGTCCATCTGAAACATGAAATGATTTTTATTAGCAAACAGTTGACAATAACTATTATGTATAGTTATATATTTGTTATGATTCTAACCATCATTTTACTATGTCAATGTTCATCTTCATCATCATCTTCATAGTTGTCAATGTCAATGTCTTCATCTTCCTCATAAACATCATCAATTTCCATATTAGTTTCACTTTCATCATCTCTTATCATTTCAAATTCAGTTGTAACATCATTGACAACTTCATCACTATCGACCCTTAACTTTGGGGTGTCATCCTTGATATTCATGTCTCTTTGTGAAAAAGATGTGTTTTGAGGAGTGTCCTGAAAAATTTCATTTCCCTGCACTTCAGTGGAACCACATTCAGTTTGAGTAAAATAATTTTCTCGAGATTTAACTTTTATTATACTCCACCAATCATCCAACTCTTTTGCAGTAGCACAGTATTTTGCATAATAAATTTGATGTGCTTGATGAGCCAATAAAAATGATTCATTTACTGCAAGAAGTATTTTATGTTTAATATCAACAATTCCATGAGTCGGATGAATTCACAAGCCTCTCTCAGTATCAATCCATCGACATTTAAACATTGTTACATAATTCTGTCCCAAATAAAATAGTTCAATAATTTCTTGAATCATTCTGTAAAATTCAACATCAATATCTCTATGATTTGATCCCTTCAAACAAACACCGCTATTCATTGTTTTCTTTGATTCCCCATATGCACATGTATGAATGCGATAACCATTCACCACATATGCATTATAAGATTTAACCATTTTGGGTGGTGGGATACTCAATATACGCAATCGCCTATCAATCTTATCAGCATGTACAGATACCTAAAAATTTGTAAAACATTTATCACTATTACAAGTAATAAATTTATTTTATATGTAAAACCAAAAAAGAATGTTTGTTACCAGTTTTTGAAACCAGTAGGAAAAATATTTTTTCTGGCGTTCTTCTAAGCCAGCTACTATAATTTGTGGAAATTGTTTCTTGATATGATCATCATATAACCTACAAATACAAAATGATTAATTTATTGTAATATAATCTATAGAATACGGAATAAGAGCACTCACTGTACAATTGGTGACATTTCTTCACAGTTGAGTAGAACATATGTATGAGCTCTATGATTTTCATCATCTAAAATCCATCAATCATGAACTCTACCAAAGCCAAGTTCGGGCTGATTGAAAACTGATAATTGATTTTTCATATCATCATCAACATTCCCCTCGTTCTGGCCCATGCAGTTAAATTTTGATTGATATTCAGATTCAAAATAATGAGAGATGAATAAAGCAATTTCTTCTTGCAAATAAGCTTCATCAATTGAGCCTTCAACTGATGCTTTGTTACGGACTTTTTTCTTCAATTTCTGCATGCATCTCTCAAATGGGTACATCCATCGAAACTGAACCGGACCTCCACATTTTTCTTCATGTCACAAATTTAATATGAAATGTTCCATCGAGTCAAAGAAATCCGGTGGAAATATTTTTTCCAATTTTCATACAATTAAAACAACAGGTTATTATAGTTTTCTTAGTGTATCGTAGTCTGTTGTCTCTACACACATTGTAGAGACCCAAAGCTTGACGTACATGGACATTACATTACTTTTGAAAAATACTTAGTACATAAAAAAACACACACACAAGGACCGTAATAGTTTAGTGTCTTTGGAAACTCAGAATGTAATCTTCTAATCGTGGTGAAAGATCTTCAATATCTCCCATAAAGTTCTTCCCTTTCTTTACCTAAAACCTTTCTTTATATCCTGGGGAAAAGAAAACATAAAAGGGTGAGCTCAAATGCTCAGTAAGGGTAAACAAAAGAAAAAAATCAATCACATAAAATTAATAAGAACATAACTTTTGGAAATATTTACCCACAAAAGAGAACATAATTCCATAACATGGGATAAATTATAACAGTGAAATGAAATCCCAATAATCATAACTTAAAACATGAAACTTTGTGGCATACACACATAATCATAGAGAATCATTTCTTGTTAGTCAAGACTCATTTCCAAGACTAGTGTACAATGTACCTTTCTGAACTGACTCACCCTCGTTTCAGTCCTGTTTCACTGAATCAGTATAACCAACCATTCCAGCCATGTATATCTCATGAGATATAAAATCTTTACCCAATGAATTGGAGGGAGATATAGGTCCCACCCATCTCATAATGATACCGTTCTTATGTGTGCCACAAAATCTTAAATCATACATCATTACATAACCCATGTAATAAAAATGGGAATCTTAAACATCAGGACATCATAAAACAATTCATATATGATAAAGGAATTCATAAAAATAATTCCATCACAAAATAATCAAATCAATGTAATAATAGGGATGAAAATAGAACCCATTATTATCTTATATGGAAAATAATTTTGATAAAACACTTGAACTTCATTCTTGAGGAAAATATTCTTTCTACTTCAAAAACACTTTTCCTTTCTTAACATGTCATACAATTTTAAACTAAAAGAAGTTGATTAGAAATAAACATGAAAACCTGTAAATTAAGATACTTGGAAATAATGTTTTAAAAATCCATTCATTCCGTATAAGTTAAAAAACATTCTTCGTACTTTTGTCGGAAAAGTCAAAAAGTACCACGTACGAAAATCGACGAAATATTCCTTTCATATTCTTTACCGAAGGGTAAAATTGTATTTAAAATATTGTAAGTGGATGGAAAAAATATTACATATTGAGGGAACATGGATGTGGATGATAAAATACACCCCAGTAAATACCAAAGTATAAACAATCTCGGATAAAAATGAGATTGTGATATTTTCCCTTACCTTAGGTCCGATTTGCTTCGTAAGTGTCCGAACCTCCTCTTCATTTAAACGCCTCCTTGAATCCTCCACTTAAGGAACAAAGATTGGTCTTTGAAGAAGACCAGGACCTCTAGGATTATTCTAGGGAAGTGGAGAAGAGATTTTGGCAGGGTTTGGCCGAGCTTGAATGCTCAAATTTGTGTGAGGATGAGAGGGAGGAGGTTCCCTTTTATAAGGGAGGAGAGGGGCACCTTAGAAATATCTCAAAATATTATTTTATATTAAAGTCAAAATCGGTTTATAATGGTTCCAAAGGGTCTTATTTCGAAGCTAAAGTGGGGATGGGTCGAAATCCTATTATCCAATAGGATTTAGACAGGTTTAGGTTATTATTTTAACCTTATCAATTAGATTTAACTCTAAGTTAAATAATTTAACTTTTACCGTGTATTTTTTTTCTTACACTATATGGTTAATACACTTACTATAACATGCCAAACGAACCCCAAATTGTTTATTATTAATATATATATCCTTATCTAAGTCATTTGGCCGAACCTTAGATTTTTAGGAATAAAATAACAATTACTAATATAATATTTTATTTAAAAAACTATTTTGTGTTAATTTTGACACTATTTGATATATGATTTTTATGAAAGTCATAACAGAATTATATGTTCGAACCATGTTGATTAAAGCAACACTAATATATCATAGTAACCTAGAAAATTATTGGGATTCATAAAAAGTCTCAAATTACATTTATTTTGGTGTTTATAACATCAATTATGTCAATATTTCATTAATAATATAATTAATGCATCATCATTGTGTCATAAATAAATTAAATTATTTAATGTCTAAAAATTAAAAATAAAATACCAATATGTAGGAAATCTTTTTAGCTTTCTAATAAATATTTATAGTCGAATTTATCTTATGTATAACCCCATATTAAAAATGATTTACTTATTAAACTTTGATTTTAACTATTTTAACCCTTCTTTAAATAAATTAATAATAAATGTCCTAATCTAATCCAAGTGGGCCTAAATGGTCGTATTTTATCCCTAACGTTGTTTTTGATTGAATTAAACTTATCCAATAGAATTAAGACATGTGTTAGGGTAATAGTAATATCATATTTACCCTTAGTTACCCTATTTACTATTAACCGCGGTAAAAAAAATAAAAAGTTACTATTCACAAAAAAAATTATTTTTATCTCATTGAACCACATTTTACTTACTGATATCAACCGTGTCTGTCAGATTTTCGAAATTCCATTCACAGAAGCGGTAAAATTAAGTTTTATGCAAAATTCAGTTTTTAACCTACCACTTAGTGGTTTCACTATTCATCAAAAATTGAAAGTTTTCAGAAAAATACAAAAATTTCACCCTAAGATATAATTGATATTCCGAATTCAAAAATGATTTCTATTTTACAAAATTCCCAACATATAAGTTGCATTAATTAATTTTATAATTAATTTCCGCTGTCACAACAATAGCGTGTTTTTAAGAGATAATAACTATCAAAAGATTAACACTTGTTTATGTCTGGTGTAAATGTGAAATTATATCCAATGACCAACATTGTACTGAATTGTAAAAATATATTCTAAACATACTTTAAAACCACTCAAATTAATAATTTATCACTATTAATTATTTCGATTAAAGAAGTTGTTTTTAATTATAATTTAGTAATTTTCACTATTCATCAAAGTATGAAAGTTATCCAAAAAGTACCAAAATTTCACCTTAGGCTAAATTCGATACTCCGAATCCAAAAATGAAGTCCATTTTGAGAGCTAAAATTTCTAAAATTTTAAAAGGTGGTTATTACTATTCATAACGGCTAGTTTTAATAATATTTTAATAGCATATCGTTGTTTAGTGAAACTCGTTATTGTGTACTAGACATGCTATCGAGGAAGGTCGCGATTGCGTGTAATGCAAGGCCAGTCAAGGATGTGTGTTGTGCAAGATCCTTTTGATGTAGCATAAAACACAAGACATTAATAAAATTCAAAAGAATATATTTCACAAAATCTCGGGCTGTTACATTCTACCCCCCTTAAAATGAATTTCGCCCTCAAAATTCGTCGGTGTTATAAATGGTTTACTATTCGAAAGTTTATTTAATAGAAACCCACATCATAAAAAGGAATATCAAAACCAATACTTAAAAATAAAAGTATGAAATGTAACGGTTACCCAAATAAACTAATCACTGGGTTTCAACATAGGTGAAAATATGGATATGGAAGAGAAATCTAACCATCATGTTCTGATGGAGAGTGGTAGAGAACATGGCTATGGAAAAGCCAGCAATCACAAATCCATAAATTTGTGACGATCTAAGGTACCATCTGATTAATCAAATATAAGAGCACTATGACAACATTTTTGGTTTTCAAGATCATTTCCCTAATGTTGAAGATTTTGAATTAGAATAAATACTTACTTTATTTTGTTACAATCTCACTGTTGTTCGTGCCTTCAACAATTTCCACTTCATCTATTAAATAAATGAAGTTTAATTTGTTATTCGTGAAGTGTTAGCAGACCATGTGATAGAATGACGGGTCATTCCCTCTGTCTCAAACAAAAGGTTAGCAAAAATTATATACATAAGTCGATCTATAGTGAGATTAATCATATATGGTTCCTAAAATGGACTTATACTTCATATATCATACTGCTTAATATAATAAAACTAGTTTTTACTAAACAGGGACTTCCTGTAGGCTAGTGGTAGGCGATAAAGGCCAGTCGCACTTCGGTTGTGGGTTCGATTCCCACAGCCTTGTCCGACGCGATGGGTTGTCACCCGTCCTGCATTTTTTCCTTTTTCTAAAGCTATATTACTATAACATCCCATCAATAATATCAAAAAACGGTTTATCCTAACTTATGTCCAACATAATCCATTTTAATCTTTAGGCTTATCCATAATACTACAGTCCACTCTCATAATATAGTGAAAACGATTACTAGAGATTTAATACTGTCGTTGATCCCCATATATCATAAGATATGTCTTGTTGGTCACATTCCAAACATTCAAAGGCCTTAATCATGTATTCTCTTGAAGAATGAATACCCATTGAACCTTAGTGAAAACATCAATACTGTTAAAAGTTAACACTTTCCACATACCAAAATCCAAATACTCTATATACTCAAACCATAATATAACCTTCTCCTTATATCATTCATGAGCTCATTAATAGTATCAAACATTTAATTTTCTCCTTATCCCTTCATTATGCGCATATCATCTACATTCCAAAAATATCTGAATAACCTTCCATGGATACTGGTAACATTAATCATACACTTTAAAAACTCATGGAAAGGAAATAGTGTATCAATCCTTAGATGTCTCTTTATTCCAACATTACACATGATAAACATGTAATCATTCCACTACATTCTTAAACCATTAACCGAGCATCAATAATTCTTTCATCTCACATATCATTTTTAGTCTCTTCATCATCAACCACATAAATACTACCCATACGACCATACTGATTCTCTTCATGAGTCTTTCCCTTAGGACATTGGTTTGCATAATGCCCATACATTCCACATTTAAAACACTTAACCATTTTTGATGTCGTAGTAACACCATTATCCTCATCCATGGTGTTAACAGAACCTTTTCCTTTGCACTTACTTGCTTTGTGTCCTTCTTTTCCACACCCAAATCTTCTTCCAGTTCCCTTGAAACATTCTCCTTGATGCCTCTTCCCACATGATTTACATAGGGGTAATTGAACTTTCTTTCCTCTATGATCATCATGAAACTCCATCTTTCTCTTATTAGCCGAGTCAGGAAACTTACCAAATTTTACTTTATTGATCATATTATGAGATTGCTGATTCAGCATAATAATGATGTTTGGACTTCCAAATACCATTTCATTATGAAGAATATCATTCCATTGTCCATCATGTCCTCCATTATCGTGAATCATCTTGTTTCCAGCCATTTTCTAAAACCCAAAAAGAATAGTGTTAGAGGAAAAAATCATAATAAAGGGGGAGTAACTTCCATATCTAACATCTTAGGTTTAATCTAATATCGTTACAGTAGTTCTAGGACTATATCCTATATGTATACTTATCCTTAGGGACATCCCTAGACATACCTTAGAAATATATCTAGGGATCTCACTAACATTTTCGCATCCTAGTTTCCAAAGGTTGACTAAACCTTTCCTCTGATACCAACTGTAGAGACCCAAAGCTTGACGTACATGGACATTACATTACTTTTGAAAAATACTTAGTAAATAAAAAAACACACACACAAGGACCGTAATAGTTTAGTGTCTTTGGAAACTCGGAATGTAATCTTCTAATCGTGGTGAAAGATCTTCAATATCTCCCATAAAGATCTTCCCTTTTTTTTTACCTAAAACCTTTCTTTATATCCTGGGGAAAAGAAAACATAAAATAGTGAGCTCAAATTCTCATTAAGGGTAAACAAAAGAAAAAAAATCAATCACATCATATTCATAAGAACATAACTTTTAGAAATCATAACCTACAAAAGAGAGCATAATTCCATAACATGGGATAATTTATAGTAGTGAAATGAAATCCCAATAATCATAACTTAAAACATGAAACTTTTTGGCATACACACATAATCATAGAGAATCATTTCTTGTTAGTCAAGACTCATTGCCAAGACTATCTTAGTGGACAATGTCCCTTTCTGAACCTAGTCACCCTCGTTTCAGTCCTGTTTCACTGAACCGGTATAACCTACCATTCCAGCCATGTCTATCTCATGAGATATAAAATCTTTATCCAATGCATTGGAGGGAGATATAGGTCCCACCCATCTCATAATGATACCATTCTTATGTGTGCCACAAAATCTTAAATCATACATCATTACATAACCCATGTAATAAAAATGGGAATCTTAAACATCATGACATCATAAAACAATTCATATACAATAAAGGAATTCATAAAAATAATTCCATCACAACATAATCAAATCAATGTAATAATAGGGATGAAAATAGAACCCTTTATTATCTTAGATGGAAAGTAATTTTGATAAAACACTTGAACTTCATTCTTGAGGGAAATATTCTTTCTACTTCAAAAAACTTTTCCTTTCTTAACATGTCATACAATTTTAAACTAAAAGAAGTTGATTAGAAATAATCTTGAAAACTTGTAAAGTAAGATTCTTGGAAATAATGTTTTAAAAATCCATTCATGCCGTATAAGTTAAAAAAACATTATTCGTACTTTTGTCAGAAAAGTCAAAAAGTACCTCGTACGAAAATCGACAAAAGATTCCTTTCATATTCTTTACCGAAGGGTAAAATTGGATTTAAAATATTGTAAGTGGATGGAAACAATATTAAATATTGAGGGTACATGGATTTGGATGATAAAATACACCCCAGTAAATACCAAAGTATAAACAATCTCGGATAAAAATGAGATTGTGATATTTTCCCTTACCTTAGGTCCGATTTGCTTCGTAAGTGTCCGAACCTCCTCTTCTTTTAAACACCTCCTTGAATCCTCCACTTAGGGAAATAAGATTGGTCTTTGAAGAAGACCAGGACCTCTAGGATTATTCTAGGGAAGTGGAGAAGAGATTTTGGCAAGGTTTGGCCGATCTTGAATGCTCAAATTGGTGTGAGGAAGAGAGGGAGGAGGTGCCCTTTTATAAGGGAGGAGAGGGGAACCTTAGGAATATCTCAAAATATTATTTTATATTAAAGTAAAAATCGGTTTATAATGGTTCCAAAGGGTCTTATTTAGAAGCTAAAGTTGGTATGGGTCGAAATCCTATCAACCAATAGGATTTAGACAAGTTTAGGTTATTATTTTAACCTTATCAATTAGATTTAACTCTAAGTTAAATAATTTAACTTTTACCGTGTCTTTTTTTTTCTTACACTATATGGTTAATACACTTACTATAACATGCCAAAAGAACCCCAAATTGTTTCTTATTAATATATATATCCTTATCTAAGTAATTTGGCCAAACCTTAGATTTTAGGAATAAAATAACAATTACTAATATAATATTTGATTTAAAAAACTATTTTGTGTCAATTTTGACACTATTTGATATATGATTTTTCTAAAAGTCATAAAAGAATTATATGTTCGAACCAAGTTGATTAAATCAACACTAATATATCATAGTAACCTATAAAATTAGTGTGATTCATAAAAAGTCTCAAATTACATTTATTTTGGTGTTTATAACATCAATTATGTCAATATTTCATTAATAATATAATTACTGCATCATCATTGTGTCATAAATAAATTAAATTATTTAATGTCTAAAAATTATAAATAAAATACCATTATGTAGGAAATCTTTTTATCTTTCCAATGAATATTTATCTTAGAATTTATCTTATGTATAACCCCATATTAAAAATTATTTACTTATTAAACTTTGATTTTAACTATTTTAACCCTTCTTTAAATAAATTAATAATAAATGTCCTAATCTAATCCAAGTGGGCCTAAATGGTCATATTTTATTCCTAAGGTTGTTTTTGATCGAATTAAACTTATCCAATAAAATTAGGACATGTGTTAGGGTAATAGTAATATCATATTTACCCTTAGTTACCCTATTTACTATTAACCGCGGTAAAAAAAAGTTACTATTCACCAAAAAATTATTTTTATCTCATTGAACCACATTTTACTTACTGATATCAACAGTGTCTGTCGGATTTTCGAAATTCCATTCACAGAAGCGGTAAAATTAATTTTTATGCACAATTCAGTTTTTAACCTACCACTTTGTGGTTTCACTATTCATCAAAAATTGAATGTTTTCAGAAAAATATCAAAATTTCACCCTAAGCTATAATTGATATTCCGAATTCAAAAATGATTTCTATTTTACAAAATTCCCAACATATAAGTTTCATTAATTAATTTTATAATTAATTTCCACTATCACAACAAATAGCGTGTTTTTAAGAGATAATAACTATCAAAAGATTAACACTTGTTTATGTCTGGTGTAAATATGAAATTACATCCAATGACCAACATTGTATTTAATTGTAAAAATATATTCTAAATATACTTTAAAACCACTCAAATTAATAATTTATCACTATTAATTATTTCGATTAAAAAAGTTGTTTTTAATTATAATTTATTAATTTTCACTATTCATCAAAATATGAAGGTTATCCGAAAAGTACCAAAATTTCACCTTAGGCTAAATTCGATACTCCGAATCCAAAAATGAAGTCCATTTTGAGAGCTAAAATTTCTAAAATTTTAAAAGGTGGTTATTACTATTCATAACGGCTAGTTTGAATAATATTTTAATAGCATATCGTTGTTTAGTGAAACTCGTTTTTGTGTACTACACACGCTATCGAGGAAGGTCGTGATTGCTGTAATGCAAGGCAAGTCAAGGATGTGTGTTGTGCAAGCTCCTTTTGGTGTAGCGTACAACACAAGATATTAATAAAATTAAAAAGAATATTTTTCACAAAATCACGGGCTGTTACACACATGTCTCGGAAAAAATATGATGTATCTGTTATCGAATCCCAAATCTTAGAATTCAACAAACCTATTAATCCAATAGGAATAAGTATTTCCATTATAACATGACATTCATGACTTTTTAATCCAGTAATATGACAATTTTTAACACATCTACCCAAGTTGGAAGCATAGCCATCTGGAAGTCTCAAATCTACAATCCACTGAAAAAATAATAAGTGACTCTCTTTGGTCATTGTATAAGATGCTTTTGGCTTAATTAATCTCTATGATCTGAAATTTTCAAACAATTCAAGTTCTAGTCGCCTGGAAATTTGGGAAAGATCTAATCGTTCCTTTACATTATCTTTGGTTTTACCTAGTGTATCCAAAACTGTATGAAATAACTTATCAAAACAGTTCTTCTCAATATGCATGACATCAAACATGTGTCGGACCAACAAATCAGACCAATATGGCAGATTCCAAAAAATGCTCCGTTTTGTCCAATTGTGTTCTTTACCAAAACCACGAATTTTCTGTTGGTTTATTGTCGGTCCAAAAGTGATGGAAGGTAATGAAAATACAACTGATTATAACTATGTACCTGAGATCATTTTTGGAGGTTCATCTCTTTCAATTCTGCCTTTTCTGAAATAAGATTTATTCCTCCAAAAAGGATGATCGATTAGAAGAAATCTACGATGACAGTCAAAATAGAATGGTTTTTTCCATTCACAAGCATAAATGCTTTGTTGTCTCCCATACAGTGAGGACATGATTTTGGACCATGTGTACTCAACCCTGATAACATACCATATGCTGGGAAGTCACTAATTGTCCACATAAAAGGAGCTTTCATTTCAAAATTCTTTTTCGCAGCAGCATCATATGTACCAACACCATGAGTCCACAATAAATTTAACTCATCAATCAATGGTTTCAAATATACATCAATATTATTTTTCGGATGTCCTGGGATTAATAATGTCAAAAAGATATAAAGCTCTTTCACCAACATCCATGGAGGCAAATTGTATGGAGTTATAAAGATAGGTCAATAGGAATACTGACTACCAAAAGATCGAAATGGACAAATGTAGAGACCCGTATCTTGACGTACATGGACATTACATTAAATTTGTGGAATACTTAGTACATTAGAAAAACACACACACAAGGACCGTAATAGTTTAGTGTCTTTGGAAACACGGAACGTAATCTTCTAATCGTGGTGAAAGATCTTCAATATCTCAAATAAATATCTTCCCCTTTTTTTTACCTAAAACCTTTCTTTATATCCTGGGGAAAAGAAAACATAAAAGGGTGAGCTCAAATGCTCAGTAAGGGTATACAAAACAAAAATCAATCACATCATATTCATAAGAACATAACTTTTGGAAATCTTAACCTGCAAAAGAGAGCATAATTTCATAACATGGGATAAATCATAGTAGTGAAATGAAATCCCAATAATCATAACTTAAAACATGAAACTTTGTGTCATACACACATAATCATAGAAAATCATTTCTTGTTAGTCAAGACTCATTTCCAAGACTATCATAGTGGACAAAGTCCCTTTCTGAATCGAGTAACCCTCGTTTCAGTCCTGTTTCACTGAACCGGTATAACCTACCATTTCAGCCATGTCTATCTCATGAGATATAAAATATTTACCCAATGCATTAGAGGGAGATATAGGTCCCACCCATCTCATAATGATACCATTATTATGTGTGCCACAAAATCATAAATCATACATCATTTCATAACCCATGTAATAAAAATGGGATTCTTAAAACAACATGACATCATAAAACCATTCATATAAGATAAAGGAATTCATAAACATAATTCCATCACAACATAGTCAAATCAATGTAAAAATATGGATAGAAACAGAACCCTTTATTATCTTAGATGGAAAATAATTTTGATAAAACACTTGAAATGAATTCTTGAGGAAAATATCCTTTCTTCTTCAAAATCAATTTCTTTTCACAAAACATAATGCAATTTTAAAAGAAAGAGATATTATTAAAAATAGTCATGAAATATTTTAGAGGAATCTTCATGAAAATAAGGCTTTATAAAACCGTAAAAATCCGTTCATGCCGTTTAAGTTAAAAAGAAACATTCTTCGTACTTTTGTCGGAAAAGTAAAAAAGTACCTCGTATGAAAAAGCGACAAAAGATTCCTTTCATATTCTTTACTAAAAACTCACCGAAGAGTAAAATTGGATTTAAACTATTGTAAGTGGATGGAAACAATATTACATATTGAAGGAACATGGATGTGCATGATAAAATCACCCCAGTAAATACTTACGAATAAACAATCTCGGATAAAAATGAGATTGTGATATTTCCCTTACCTTAGGTCCAATTTGCTTCGTATGTGTCCGAACCTCCTGTATAATGATTTAAATAATGTCATTGACTTATTACAGAATCATATTCATTGTTATGATATCATATATGGTTCACTTATGACATTATATTACCCGTTCTTTTGTAAATTCCATGTTAAAGAAGCGTTTTGGGTAAAATCGTTTCATTTATCGTAGGTGTTTTGACTTGTTGTTCTTGACATCATTATTACTTATATCATGATTTACTTACTTCCAGAATATAAAATATGATTTATATATCATATATATTCAGTATATATATATATATATAATAGATAGATAAATAAAATGAAAAACACCGTTCATGGAGACGGTAGTCCGTACGTACGCATGAACGCTGTTTTTCTTTCTTTATTGTCTTGAAATGGAAGTAAGTAGATGACATACATATGTATATATATACATAAATCCAGTAGCTTTATAATTTTATATATTTCATTATTATTTCTTATATATACATTATAATCATTCATAAACGGTTAACATGGAGAATGAATCTCATCGCGTCGTGGAGACGGTAGTCCGTACGTACGCACGAGCGATGATATCATTTCTATAAATATTGAATTGAATTGGAGTGGATTATACAATATATCAGAATCAATATGATGTTGTAATAACTATGTATAGTTATTCTTTACACCATTATACCCATCCATGTAAGGTGGTGGTGGAAAATAGATTACACCACGGCGTGGAGACGGTATTCCGTACGTACGCACGCGCGGTGATTTCTTTTTCCGTAGGATGGAAAGATGGTGAAATAGGGTTGTTTCATAGTTATAATAACATATCAGTATATGAGTGATACTGATGTTATTACTTCATAATGAAACAACCTAAGAAGAAGAAGTGGAAGAAGAAATAAAGATTAAAGAATTGGTAACGGTAGTTACCTCTTCTTTGAAGCGCCTCTTTGAGACCTCCTCTTAGGGCACTAAAATTGGTCTTTGAGGAAGACCAGAACCTCTAGGATGTTTCTAGGGAAGTGGAGAAGATATTTTGGCAGGGTTTGGCCGAGCTTGAGTGCTCAAATTGGTGTGAGGAGGAGGGGGAGGAGGTGCCCTTTTATAAGGGAGGAGAGGGGCACCTTAGGAATATCTCAAAATATTATTTTATATTAAAGTCAAAATCGGTTTATAATGGTTCCAAAGGGTCTTATTTTGAAGATAAGGTGGGGAGGGGTCAAAATCCTATCAACCAATAGAATTTAGACAAGTTTAGGATATTATTTTAACCATATTAATTAAATTTAACTCTAAGTTAAATAATTTAACTTTTACCATGTCTTTTTGTTTTCTTTCACTATATGGTTAATAAACTTACTATAACAGGCCAAACGAACCCCAAATTGTTTATTATTAATATATATATCCTTATCTAAGTCATTTGGCCGAACCTTATATTTTTAGGAATACAATAACAATTAATAATATAATAGTTGATTTAAAAACTATTTTGTGTCAATTTTGACACTATTTGATATATTATTTTTGTGAAAGTCATAACAGAATTAAATGTTCGAACCAAGTTGATTAAATCAACATTAATATATCATAGTGACCTAGAAAATTAGTGTAATTCATAAAAAAACTCAAATTACATTTATTTTGGTGTTTATAACATCAATTATGTCAATATTTCATTAATAAGATAATTACTGCATCATCGTTGTGTCATAAATAAATTATTTTATTTTATGTCTAGAATTTACAAATAAAATACCATCATGTAGGAAATCGTTTTATCTTTCTAATGAATATTTACAATCGAATTTATCTTATGTATAACCCCATATTAAAAATGATTTACTTATTAAACTTTGATTTTAACTATTTTAACCTTTCTTTAAATAAATTAATAATAAATGTCCTAATCTAATCCAAGTGGGCCTAAATGTTCATATTTTATTCCTAAGTTTGTTTTTGGTCGAATTACACTTGTCCAATAGAATTAGGACATGTGTTAGGGTAATAGTAATATCATCTTTACCCTTAGTTACCCTATTTACTATTAACCGCGGTAAAAAAGTAAAAAGTTACTATTCACCAAAAAATTATTTTCATCTCATTGAACCACATTTTAGTCCTTGATATTAACCGTGTCTCTCGGATTTTCGAAATTCCATTCACAGAAGCGGCAAAATTACGTTTTATGAAAAATTCAGTTTTTTTTTAACTACCACTTAGTAGTTTCACTATTCATCAAAAATTGATGTTTTTCAGAACAATGCCAAAATTTCATCCTAAGCTATATTTCATATTCCGAATTCAAAAATGAAATCTATTTTAACAAATTCATAACATAGAAGTTGCATTAATTAATTTTATAATTAAATCCCGCTGTTAAAATAAATAGCGTGTTTTTAGGAAACAATATATATCAAAAGATTGACACTTGATTATGTCTGGTTTAAATGTGAAATTACAACCAATGACCAACATTGTATTAAATTGTAAAAATATATTCTAAATATACTTTAAAACCACTCAAATTAATAATTTATCACTATTAATTATTTCTATTAAAAAAGTTGTTTTTAATTATAATTTAGTAATTTTTCACTATTCATCAGAATATGAAAGTTATCCGAAAAGTACCAAAATTTCACCTTAGGCTAAATTCGATACTCCGAATCCAAGAATGAAGTTCATTTTGAAAAATAAGATTTACAGAATTTTAAAAAGTGGTTATTACTATTCATAACGGCTAGTTTTAATAATATTTTAATAGCACATCGTTGTTTAGTGAAACTCGGTATTGCGTATTACACACGCTATCGAGGAAGGTCGCGATTGCGTGTAATGCAAGGCAAGACAAGGATGCGTGTTGTGCAAGCTCCTTTTGGTGTAGCGTACAACACAAGACATTAATAAAATTAAAAAGAATATTTCTTTATAAAATCTTGGGCTGTTACATTCTACCCCCCTTAAAATGAATTTCGCCCTCGAAATTCGTCGGGGTTATAAATGGTTTACTATTCGAAAGTTTCTTTAATAGAAACCCACATCGTAAAAAGGAATATCAAAACCAATCTTTAAAAACAAAAGTATGAAACGTAACGGTTACCCAAATAAACTAATCATTGGGTTTCCACATAGGTGAAAATATGGATATGGATGAGAAATCTAACCATCATGTTCTAATGGAGAGTGGTAGAGAACATGGCTATGGAAAAGCCAGTAATCACAAATCCATAGATTTGTGATGATATAAGGTACCATCTGATTCATTAGGTATAAGATCACTAGGACAACATTTTTGGTTTTCAAGATCATTTCCCCTAAAGTTGAAAATTTGAATTAGAATAAATACTTACTTTATTTTGGTACAATCTCACTGTTGTTCATGCTTTGAACAATTTCCACTTCATCTCTTAAATAAATGAAGTTGAATTTGTTATTCGTGAAGTGTTAGCAGATCATGTGATAGAATGACAGGTCATTCCATCTGTCTCAAACAAAAGGATAGCAAAACTTATATACATAAGTCGATCTATAGTGAGATTAATCATATATGGTTCCTAAAATGGACTTATACTTCATATATCATACTGATTAATATAATAAAACTAGTTTCTACTAAACAGGGACTTCCTGTAGGTCAGTGGTAGGCGATAAAGGCCAGTCGCACTTCAGTTGTGGGTTCGATTCCCACAGCCTTGTCCGAAGCGATGGGCTGTCGCCCGTCCTGCAGGTTGTCCTTTTTCCAAAACTATATTACTATAACATCCCATCAATAATATCGAAAAAAATTTCTATCCTTAAACAATACTAACTTACGTCCAACACAATCCATTCCAATCATTAGGCTTATCCATAATACTGCAGTCCACTCTCTTAACATAGTGAAAACAATTACCAGAGATTTAATATCATCGTTGATCCCCATATATCATAAGATATGTTTTGTTGGTCACATTCCAAACATTCAAAGTCCTTAATCGTGTATTCTCTTGAATACCTTAGTGAAAACATGAATGCAGTTAAAAGTTAACACCTTCCACATACTAAAATCCTCAAAATTCTATATACTCAAACCATGATATCACTTAGTCCTTATATCAATCATGAGCTCATGAATACTATCAAACATTTAATTTTCTCCTTATCCCTTCATTATGCGCATATCATCTACATTCCAAAAATATCTGAATAACCTTTCATGGATACTGGTAACATTAATCATACACTTTCAAAACCCAAGGAAAGACAACAGTGTAACAATCCATAGATGTCTCTTTATTCCATAGTAGCATGAGATTACTTATACAAAATTACACATGATAAACATGTAATCATTCCACTACATTCTCAAACCATTGACCGAGCTTCAAAAAAAAATTTCATCTCACATATCATTTGTAGTCTCTTCATCATCATCCACATAAATACTACCCATATGACCATACTGATTCTCTTCATGAGTCTTTCCCTTAGGGCATTTGTTTGCATAATGCCCATACATTCCACATTTAAAACACTTAACCATTTTTGATGTCGTAGCAATACCATTATCCTCATCCATGGTGTTAACCGACCCTTTTCCTTTGCACTTACTTGCTTTGTGTCCTTCTTTTCCACACCCAAAGCATCTTCCAGTTCCCTTGAAACATTCTCCTTGATTCCTCTTCCCACATGATTTACATGAGGGAAATTGAACTTTCTTTCCTCTATGGTCATCATGAAACTCCATCTTTCTCTTATTAGCTGAGTCAGGAAACTTACCAAATTTTACTTTATTGATCATATTATGAGATTGCTGATTCGGCATAATAATGATTTTTGGACTTCCAAATCCCATTTCATTTGGTTTCTCATGAATAATATCATTCCATTGTCCATCATATCCTCCATTATCATGAATCATCTGGTTTCCATCCATTTTCTAAAACCCAAACAGAATAGTGTTAGATGCAAAAATCATAATAAAGGGGGAGTAACTTAAATATCTATCATCTTTGGTTTAGTCTAATATCGTTACCATAGTTCTAGGACTATATTTTATACGTATACTTATCCTTAGGGGCATCCCTAGACATGCCTTAGAAATATCTCTAGGGATCTCACTAACGTTTTCGCATCCTAGTTTCCAAAGGTTGACTAAACCTTTCCTCTGATACCAATTGTAGAGACCCGTATCTTGACGTACATGGACATTACATTACATTTGCGGAATACTTAGTACATTAGAAAAACACACACACAAGGACCGTAATAGTTTAGTGTCTTTGGAAACTCGGAACGTAATCTTCTAATCGTGGTGAAAGATCTTCAATATCTCCCATAAATATCTTCCCCCCTTTTTTTTACCTAAAACCTTTATTTATATCCTGGGGAAAAGAAAACATAAAAGGGTGAGCTCAAATGCTCAGTAAGGGTATACAAAACAAAAATCAATCACATCATATTCATAAGAACATAACTTTTGGAAATCTTAACATGCAAAAGAGAGAATAATTTCATAACATGGGATAAATCATAATAGTGAAATGAAATCCCAATAATCATAACTTAAAACATGAAACTTTGTGGCATACACACATAATCATAGAAAATCATTTCTTGTTAGTCAAGACTCATTGCCAAGACTATCATAGTGGACAAAGTCCCTTTCTGAATCGAGTAACCCTCGTTTCAGTCCTGTTTCACTGAACCGGTATAACCTACCATTTCAGCCATGTCTATCTCATGAGATATAAAATCTTTACCCAATTCATTGGAGGGAGATATAGGTCCCACCCATCTCATAATGATACCATTCTTATGTGTTCCACAAAATCATAAATCATACATCATTTCATAACCCATGTAATAAAAATGGGATTCTTAAAACAACATGACATCATAAAACCATTCATATAAGATAAAGGAATTCATAAACATAATTCCATCACAACATAGTCAAATCAATGTAAAAATATGTATAGAAACAGAACCCTTTATTATCTTAGATGGAAAATAATTTTGATAAAACACTTGAAATGAATTCTTGAGGAAAATATCCTTTCTTCTTCAAAATCAATTTCTTTTCACAAAACATAATGCAATTTTAAAAGAAAGAGATTTTATTAAAAATAGTCATGAAATCTTTTGGATGAAGCTTCATGAAAATAAGGCTTTATAAAACCGTAAAAATCCGTTCATGCCATTTAAGTTAAAAAAAACATTCTTCGTACTTTTGTCGGAAAAGTCAAAAAGTACCTCGTATGAAAAAGCAACAGAAGATTCCTTTCATATTCTTTACTAAAAACTCACCGAAGTGTAAAATTGGATTTAAACTATTGTAAGTGGATGGAAACAATATTACATATTGAAGGAACATGGATGTGGATGATAAAATCACCCCAGTAAATACTTACGAATAAACAATCTCGGATAAAAATGAGATTGTGATATTTCCCTTACCTTAGGTCCAATTTGCTTCGTATGTGTCCGAACCTCCTGTATAATGATTTAAATAATGTCATTGACTTATTACAGAATCATATTCATTGTTATGATATCATATATGGTTCACTTATGACATTATATTACCCGTTCTTTTGTAAATTCCATTTTAAAGAAGCGTTTTGGGTAAAATCGTTTCATTTATCGTAGGTGTTTTGACTTGTTGTTCTTGACATCATTATTACTTATATCATGATTTACTTACTTCCAGAATATAAAATATGATTTATATATCATATATATTCAGTATATATATATATATAATAGATAGACAAATAAAATGAAAAACACCGTTCATGGAGACGGTAGTCCGTACGTACGCATGAACGCTGTTTTTCTTTCTTTATTGTCTTGAAATGGAAGTAAGTAGATGACATACATATGTATATATATACATAAATCCAGTAGCTTTATAATTTCATATATTTCATTATTATTTATTATATATACATTATAATCATTCTTAAATGGTTAACATGGAGAATGAATCTCATCGCGTCGTGGAGACGGTAGTCCGTACGTACGCACGAGCGATGATATCATTTCTATAAATATTGAATTGAATTGGAGTGGATTATACAATATATCAGAATCAATATGATGTTGTAATAACTCTGTATAGTTATTCTTTACACTATTATACCCATCCATGTAAGGTGGTGGTGGAAAATAGATTACACCACGGCGTGGAGACGGTATTCTGTACGTACGCACGCGCGGTGATTTCTTTTTCCGTAGGATGGATAGATGGTGAAATAGGGTTGTTTCATACTTATAATAACATATCAGTATGTGAGTGATACTGATGTTATTACTTCATAATGAAACAACCTAAGAAGAAAAGTGGAAGAAGAAATAAAGATGAAAGAATTGGTAACGGTAGTTACCTCTTCTTTGAAGCGCCTCTTTGAGACCTCCTCTTAGGGCACTAAAATTGGTCTTTGAGGAAGACCAGAACCTCTAGGATGTTTCTAGGGAAGTGGAGAAGAGATTTTGGCAGTGGTTGGCCGAGCTTGAGTGCTCAAATTGGTGTGAGGAGGAGGGGGAGAAGGTGCCCTTTTATAAGGGAGGAGAGGGGCACCTTAGGAATATCTCAAAATATTATTTTATATTAAAGTCAAAATCGGTTTATAATGGTTCCAAAGGGTCTTATTTCGAAGATAAGGTGGGGAGGGGTCGAAATCCTATCAACCAATAGAATTTAGACAAGTTTAGGATATTATTTTAACCTTATTAATTAGATTTAACTCTAAGTTAAATAATTTAACTTTTACCATGTCTTTTTGTTTTCTTTCACTATATGGTTAATAAACTTACTATAACATGCCAAAATAACCCCAAATTGTTTATTATTAATATATATATCCTTATCTAAGTCATTTGGCCGAACCTTAGATTTTTAGGAATACAATAACAATTAATAATATAATATTTGATTTAAAAACTATTTTGTGTCAATTTTGACACTATTTGATATGTTATTTTTGTGAAAGTCATAACAGAATTAAATGTTCGAACCAAGTTGATTAAATCAACATTAATATATCATAGTAACCTATAAAATTAGTGTAATTCAAAAAAAATCTCAAATTACATTTATTTTGGTGTTTATAACATCAATTATGTCAATATTTCATTAATTAGATAATTACTGCATCATCGTTGTGTCATAAATAAATTAAATTATTTTATGTCTAAAATTTACAAATAAAATACCATCATGTAGGAAATCTTTGTAGCCTTCTAATGAATATTTACAATCTAATTTATCTTATGTATAACCCAATATTAAAAATGATTTACTTATTAAACTTTGATTTTAACTATTTTAACCTTTCTTTAAATAAATTAATAATAAATGTCCTAATCTAATCCAAGTGGGCCTAAATGGTCATATTTTATTCCTAAGTTTGTTTTTGGTCGAATTAAACTTGTCCAATAGAATTAGGACATGTGTTAGGGTAATAGTAATATCATATTTACCCTTAGTTACCCTATTTACTATTAACCGCGGTAAAAAAGTAAAAAGTTACTATTCACCAAAAAATTATTTTCATCTCATTGAACCACATTTTAGTCCTTGATATTAACCGTGTCTCTCGGATTTTCGAAATTCCATTCACAGAAGCGGCAAAATTAAGTTTTATGAAAAATTCAGTTTTTTTAACTACCACTTAGTAGTTTCACTATTCATCAAAAATTGATGTTTTTCAGAACAATGCCAAAATTTCATCCTAAGCTATATTTCATATTCCGAATTCAAAAATGAAATCTATTTTACCAAATTCATAACATAGAAGTTGCATTAATTAATTTTATAATTAAATCCCGCTGTTAAAATAAATAGCGTGTTTTTAGGAAACAATATATATCAAAAGATTGACACTTGATTATGTCTGGTTTAAATGTGAAATTACAACCAATGACCAACATTGTATTAAATTGTAAAAATATATTCTAAATATACTTTAAAACCACTCAAATTAATAATTTATCACTATTAATTATTTCGATTAAAAAAGTTGTTTTTAATTATAATTTAGTAATTTTTCACTATTCATCAGAATATGAAAGTTATCCGAAAAGTACCAAAATTTCACCTTAGGCTAAATTCGATACTCCGAATCCAAGAATGAAGTTCATTTTGAAAAATAAGATTTACAGAATTTTAAAAAGTGGTTATTACTATTCATAACGGCTAGTTTTAATAATATTTTAATAGCACATCGTTGTTTAGTGAAACTCAGTATTGCGTATTACACACGCTATCGAGGAAGGTCGCGATTGCGTGTAATGCAAGGTAAGACAAGGATGCATGTTGTGCAAGCTCCTTTTGGTGTAGCGTACAACACAAGACATTAATAAAATTAAAAAGAATATTTCTTTATAAAATCTTGGGCTGTTACAACAAAAACCGTCAGTAGAAAGACCTAATCGCACGTTCCGTGATTCTAAAGCAAAAGACAAATGCACTTGATCAAATTGTTTCCATGAATCACCATCAGATAGATGAATCAAGTTTTTACCATTTGAAATATTGGTTTTGTGCCATGACATCATTGTCGTTGTGTTCTGATACATAAATAAACGGTGCAACCTGGGTGTAAGTGGGAAATATCTCAACTATTTTACAGGAATCAATCTTGACTTCCCTAATTGAGCTTCTTTATAACTCAATAGTCCACATGTGGGACAACTATCCAATGACTCATTTTCACCTGAATATAAGATGTAACCATTTGAACATGCATGGATCTTCTGATAACTAAGGCCTAGATTACGAATGAGTCTTTTGCTCTCATAATAATTAGTAGGAAACACATTTCCTTCAGGTAACAGTGCTTTAACCAAAGAAAATATATGATCAAAACAGTTATTTGACTTTCCATTATCCGATTTAATAGCCATAAATTTTGCAACTGCTTCTAATTTGCTTATCTTGCAACCAGGATATAATGCATCCTCAGCAGACCTGAACAACTCAGAAAATTTTGATGGTGCCAACTCGGGAGGTTAATCAACATCATCCTCGATTTATGTTTGTTGAACAGATGACCATGCAACATCATGTACTAAATTCTGAAACAATGATGGATCCGAAATCAAATTATTATTATCTTCTCTGGAACTGCGTTCACCATGTTGATACCAAAAAATATAATCTGAATGAAAACCATAATGCAAGAGATGTTGTCCAACGATGTCATGTACTCAAACATTGTCAGAGCACATTTTTGAAAAGGACACTTAATTGTCCCTTCTGAAACAAATTCCAGATTTGATGATGCAAATGATAAGAATTCTTCAACACCATCAACATATACAGCATCTAAACTAGAACTGTTTGGATTTCTGTGCTGATTTATTCAAGCACGATCATCTAATAATGATTGATGTCAATTTCCTTGTTCCATATTCATATATATGTTTCTACAAAATTTAAAACCATTAATGTTAAATAATTTGATATAAGAAACAATATCCTAAAAAAATAAGATACATAATTACATTTATTTATTAGTAATTACCAATAATTATAGGAGACACAGTTAGTTTGTAATCATCCCCAGTAATTATTATTAATTTACCAATAATTAGAAATACTTGGCAAAATGAAATATGCTTGAATAATGAAATAAAATTTTGTAATCATCATTGTGGAGATTATATTACTAATTATTTTGATTTTTCTGATGGCTCATCTCTTTTTAACTTTCTCCTGACTGAAATCAGTATGAAAAACTTGCACTGACATACGTTGGAGCACATTTTTCATACTAATTTCAATGGGAAAAAGTAGCAATGATATGAGAAGTTGAACAAAAGGTAGCCATTAATCCACTAGAAAATTGTGCCAATTTATAACCATGTACTTGAATGTATTTGATTTTTGATTAATTTTATTAGTAATTGTTACTAATTATTACAAATCTCAATATTTCCAACAGATTTTTCTCTATTCTTAACATGTTCAAATCTTAAAGAGTCTTCATTTTTCAGGTCATGCCCAATAAAAAGTTTGCGTCATCCTTGTCCAATTTAAACTCTATAATTTTCCTTACATGGTTGATCATCTCACAAGTACTGTTGCAATAGGAAGACACAAGTAATGAGAAAGTCATGACTTGGGTTGTCCAATTGCAATGCTTCTTGCGAGGTGATCAACCAAGCAAGAACAATTATAGAGTTTACATTAGATACGGTTGACGCAAACTTTTTATTGGGCATGACCTGAAAATTGGCGACCCTTTATGATTTTAACTGTTTAGAATAAAGTAAAACTTGATGAAAATATTGATAATTGTAATATTTTATAAATTTTTTATAATTTTAATAATATTAATATTTTTTTATAAATATTAAACATATAATAATTAAATAATTATATTATAAGTATTATTTAACTATAAATATTAGAGTAATATAATATTTTATATTATGTTACTATTTATGTTACTAATTATGTTATTAATTATGTTACTAATTAGAAATGCAAAGATATGCATATAGGTAAGGTGGTAAATCAATCAATGAATATAAAAACAAACATAATTGGCAGCTCATCTACCTCAATTTTCTTTTCATTTGTGTGTTGAGGCTTGATAGAAAAATTCTGCCTCCACATCTAATATGTGTTTTTACTGTCAAAATTATAAACCTCCTCACCTCTATATTGGTGAGGAGGTTGATAATTTTTACTGTAAAAGAATATATTACATGTGGAGCCAGAAGTTTCCTGTCAAGGCTCAACACACAAATGAAAAGAAAATTAAGGTAGATGAGCGGTAAATCATGCTTACTAATTAAATCTAATTGTTTCCTAATTAAATATAATTTCTTCCTAATTAAATCTAATTGTTTCCTAATTAAATATAATTTTTTCCTAATTATTTTTAATTATTTCCTAATAATTTGTAATTGTATCCTAATTAAATCTAATTATTTCCTAATTAAATGTAATTGTTTCCTAATTAAATCTAATTGTTTCCAAAATAAATCTAATTTTTTCCTAATTAAATTTAATTTTTTCCTAATTAAATCTAATTTTTTCCTAATTAAATCTAATTGTTTCCTAATTATTTTAATTGTTTTTTAATTATTTTAATTATTTCCTAATTATTTTAATTGTTTTTTAATTATTTTAACTATTTCCTAATTATTTTAATAGATTCATAATTATTTCTAATCAATTAAATCTAATTATTTCCTAATTATTTGATAGTTATTTTAGTTAAATATAATTATTTCTTATTTATTTGATAATTATATATTTATTTCTAATTATTACCAAAACATCCCCTGCGAGTGTCGAACCAAGAGTGCAGCAAGGCCCATTGTCTTATACCAGGTTACCCCGAGTCAAGCTCGAAACACCTTGTCAGAGTTTTCACTCCTTAATTATTTATAATCAATTAAATCTAATTATTTCCTAATTATTTGATTATTATTTTTATTAAATCAAATTATTTCTTAATTATTTCATAATTATATATTTATTTATAATTATTACCAAAAACATCCCCCGGGATTGTCGAACCAAGAGTGCAGCATGGACCGTTGTCATGTATCAGGTTACCCCGAGTCAAGCTCCAAACACCTTGTCAGAGTTTTCACTCTTAGGTACATCTGTGCCACAACCGCCTCTACTTGTTCATATCCAGACAAGGATTTTTTGGTACAACCACATACTAATTAAAATATATTGTTAAACATTATATTAAAAAACAATAAAATTAACAATTAAAAATAAAATTAACAATTAAAAAATATAAATACCTTGGAAGTAATCTTCACCTTCTAACTCCTTCCTTCCTCTTCTCGAAAGAAAAAATTAAAAAAAATTCTACTCAGAATTGAAAATTAGAAAGAGAGAAGATCAGAGATCTGAATGATTTGGAAGAAAACAGATGGGGTGTATATATAGGTTAGATTATTTGCGACGGTCGTATTTGCGATGGTATCCCGTCGCAATTCCTCATATTTTCGACGGTATACCATCGCAAATGCCTTCACCCGCATTAAATACGGGCGGAGGGTAAAAGGCCTTTTGTGATGGGCCCATCGCAAATAGCCACCATTAGCGACGGTCTGATATCCCCATCGCAAATTTGAATTTACCGCCGCCGGTATTGGCGATGGGGGCCTTTGCAAATACCTTCGCCCCCATTAATTACAGGCGGTAGGTAAAAGGACTTTTACGATGGGCCCATCTCAAATAGCCACCATTAGCGACAGACCGATATCACCGTCACAAATTTTTATTCACCGCCGCCTGTATTTGCGATGCGTCCCATCACAAATACTACCCGTTGGATACTCTTTTGCGACAGATAAATATTTTTGTCGCAAAAAAGTATTTACCACCGCGGGTAGTTGCGACGGGTTGAAGGTGACCGTCGCAAATAGGCTTTATAGCAGCCGGTATTGGGGACGGGGCCCAACGCAAATAACTCCGGCTGAATATTTGTTTGCGACGGGGAAATTTTCCCGTTGCAAATACTATTTACCACCACTGGGTACTTGCGATGGGTAGCCTTTTACCCGTCGCAAATAGTCTTCCCGTGTTTTGGGGTGCAAACCGCGCGATTGCAATTGCGACGGGACTTGTATTTCCGTCTCAAATAAAAGACCATTTGCGACGGGAATATATTCCCGACGCAAAAACTCTTTTAATCGGATTTTTTGGGATGGGAATAAGGCCTGTCGCAAATACCCCGTCGCAATAATCATTTTTTCCATAGTGTATTCACAACATGTTGGTTTGTCTCTTGATGATTATGCCAACCAAAAAATTACATACCTGTTGGACCATTTTTTTCACTACCACCTCATGTGTGAGGGTAGTAGCACACTTTGGGGGGTCTACCCAATACTCTTTGTCTATCCCATCCCATAACATATCTCTATGATCTTGTGTAGAGGTAGAGATGGAAACTGGTGATGATAAAGAGAAATACACCAATAGAGCCAATAAGGGAGCCAAATATTCCACAACATTCATGTACTTATAGTGGGGTTTGAGAATATGGTGAATCTCATCTTCTGGGATGAATAACCTCACCTCCTGGGATCCTTCCCCAAACTCTAATGCATATTAATAGGGTGAAGGTTCCATCATTGAATCAAATTATTCTTCCAAATCTATGAGGTGACTAGGATTGAGAACGACTTAGTGGTTCCCGAAATGTTTTCTTAATCCATAGATGTTCTCCCATCTACCATGGGATATTTCTTCAGGGTATGAGAGTTCTTCAGTGAAGGGAGGAACTTCATTCTAGTGGATGGTGGAACGATGAGGACCTCTACTTCAATTGGATGGGTTATGGGGATGGACTCTATATCGATTTTCATAAAAGTAGGGATGATCTTTAGTATGGTTGGTTAATGTACTTGGAGGATGATCACATTGTCCAACATGTGCAAGGGTAGGCCTCTATGTTGAGGAGATTAATTATAGGGAGGACCTCCATAAATAGTGGTACAAAGAGTACCACCACTTTGGATGACAAAAACATGTGGAGGGCCTCCATGATGACTTTTTAAGGAGTGGGGATGACCTCTGAATTGGTAGGATATGACCTCAAGAGGACCTCCATATTTTCTAGTGGTTATATAATGAGGAGGACCTTCTTACTGATCATCGGTGAAGTAGAGAGGACCTCATATTTGACTGATGCTAGAGTTGGTAAGACCTCCACTAGAGCTTGGAATGGAATGAGGAGAATGTTCACTCTAATTGGCTGTGACATGGGGAGGGCCTATATGATGGTTGGTGGTAGAATCATGGTGAGGACCTCTATAATATTGGGTGATGAAGCTGAGAGGGCCTCCCCATAGACCAATGGGGGTATTTGGAGGACCTCCCCAATGATTTTGAGAGTGGGGAGGACATCCAAATCGGTTGGTGACTATGGGGGGAGGAACTCCTTACTAAATCTCATCATCAAAGGCAATCCACTACTGGAAAAATACCCTATACCAACGGTTTGGAACCGTTTGTATAGGCCCCCAAACCATTGGTAAAGGCTATACCAATGGTTTGGAGGACCGTTGGCAAGTAAGCCGTGACAATAGATCTATACCAATGGTTTTGGGAAAACCGTTGGTATAGGTAAGATGAAAATCTATACCAACGGTTCTCAAAACCGTTGGTATATGTATTTAAAAAAAATCAATGGGATTTGATCCCAGGACCTCTAGTTTATAATTGAATGACTTAACCACTAACCTAACATGACTTTTGTGAACATAATTTCATAAATATATATATGTATTGTTATAATTATTTTAAATTTTTATTTATATAATGTTCTCAGTAAGAATATTTGATAAAAAATCGAAGGACATATACCAACGGTTCTCAAAACCGTTGGTATAGACCTATACCAACAGTTCTCAAAACCGTTGGTATAGGTACTTTGATTTTGGGACCTATACCAACGGTTTTGGACAAACCGTTGGTATAGGGGGACCTATACCAACAGTTTTCGCCAAACCTTTGGTATATGGTCTCTATAATGGACCTATACCAACGGTTTGGCCAAAACCGTCGGTATAGGTCCTCTATAATGGACCTATAGCAACGGTTTGTCCAAAACCGGTGGTATAGGTCCATTTATATGACTTTTACCAAAGGTTTTGGCCAAACTGTTGGTATAGGTCCAAATTAATGATCTATACCAACGGTTTGGCAAAAACCATTGGTAAAAGTCTTATTTCTAGTAGTGATCCCATATTAGTTTCTAGGGATTCTAGAAATTGAAAAATTATGTCCATCCTACCATTAGGTTGACTGAGCTCTCAATATAAATTGTGAGAAGATGGTTACTTTCATAAGAGTGACAAGGATTTAGCAGAATTCACTGATGGTGTTAGGAGCCACTAGAGCCGTGGGAGATGATTCCCCTAATTGACAATTTTCATGATATTTCACCTGATGTTGAGACTGGGTGGATTTTATTGGGGATGGTAGAGTATGTGTATAATCCACATGTTCTTCATAATGGAGGACCAGTCTTTGTTGTCACTGATAGGGCCTTGTGGAAACCCTTCTTTGTAGGTACTAGGAAAAAGTCTTAGCTGGGGTGACTCAGGCATCCCCCACCTCCTCGACATAGGGGAGAGAGTCATACAATGTCTCTAAAGATTGTCTCATGAAGTGATAATTTGTTGGAGTTAGGATTAGTGGCTCCCTCCACAACCCATGGGTTTGTAATGTTAGTGAGGTACTAGAGCCTCCATGTCTTTTCAAACTATCTCCTTTGTTGGAATTAACATGTCCTTCTCATACAGATATATGAGGGAATCCATCGCCCTCCTCTAGATGGTTTCTAAGGGTGATATAGGTTGTGGTCACCTGATATCAGATGGCATAACAGATGTTGTGATAGAGGTGGGGTCACATGGTACTACTAGATTGAAATTTCTCCTACCCCTGCATATGTAGGAATTTGGTGGATGATTTCCTAGGGTTTGGGTTCTACAAAGCAGAAGGATTCAACTTTTTGATTGGATAAATAAATAAAAATAAAAATTCCCCAATATTGTCCAGTCTTCAATTTTTGGAGAGAGATATCCATGATGATGATGTTGTAAACCAAAATTTACAGTGTTTAACTTCCCCAATTTCTAATAAGTTCCATATCGGACCCAATATTTTGATATTCGGTCTTGGAACCAGATTTTTTGTTCTGATGGAATTATAATATACTAATTCTGTGAATTCTTCTAGTCCCCATGATGAGGAGAAGAGATTCATGTCGATTCCACCATTGTTTTGGTATCCCTCCGTCTGTGGCATCTAGGTACAAGCCCTAATCTGATGACCAACTTGGAAAATCCCCATGGTTGAAGGAGAATGTTTTTTCATTAGGTTCACTATTTCTCATTCCTATGATTTCTCTAGGGTGTGCCTCTTCCATGTGTTTGATTCATGCCAATGTCTAAATTGTTTTCCCCACATTCCTAGTTTCCAAAGGCTGTCTACATTCATCACTTTCATTGGAAATGTATGGTCCTTGATCGAAATGGGATAATGGGATGTTGGTTCCTCTTTCCATGGAATTCTCTTTCTACCATTTCATGTAACACCCTATTAATTATTGAATGATTTTTTATTAATTTTAATTTAATCTTTTTATATTGTTCATTTCACGCAAAATTTAATATATGAGTAATTATATGAAATTACTATGTGTGGCTAGCATTATACAGAACAATAAGTTAATCTTTCCCTACACGTAACACACTGATTAGCTTTTGGTATATGAAACACTTTTTTTTCTTGTTTTACACATAATACCTAGCCCCTTCAATATCTTGTGTTACATTCAAGGAAAAGTTTTACAAAATTGTAATATACTATTAACATAATTATTAAAATATTATTATAGTTACCAACTAGCAGTTGAAATGGAAGTTACCAACAAGATTAACTAAATTGTGAAAATATTTTCTACAAAAGTTTATAAAATTTATCTTTTTCTTATCAATTTCTAGAAGTGACTGTAAAAAAATTGAAAATAAGGAAATTACTTTTATAAGAAAACAAATTTTCCATGTAAAGATATAATATTATCTCAACAAATTAAACAAAACACTTTTGATTAATGTTTTAAATAATTTATATATATATAATATCTGATAAATATTTTTATACTCTTTGAATAGATTTTATATGTATAATATATGAATAAATCTAATTTTATGAATAAAAAGATGTATTTTTTGAAAAGGTAATATCACCTTGTTTTAATGGAGAACCCTTTTTAAATCATATTTTTGAAAATTTTATAATTTTTATTTAAAAAAAATAGTTTTGAAATTGGAACATAAAAATTAAATTAGGGTGTTTTTTTGTATTTTTCTATGAAGTTTCAGTTTTTGATGAATAGTGAATAGAACTAAATTTTAACTCAAAATTATTTATCATATATTTTATTTATAGGGGTAAATTATTTTTTGATTTGATTTAAAATTTTATTAGATCAATTATACACCAATTAATCCAATTTAGGCCATTTGAATAATTTTTTACTTCCAAATTTGACACAAAAACATACCAAACATTTGAACATTTTTACTTTTAAAACATGTTGTGTCATCTTATCTATGGAATTGAATTTGAATTAATTTTTAACAATTATATTATTGGAATATGGAAAAATGTATTATATATTTCTAATAATAATAATATATAATTTAAAATATGATCAAATTTGTTTTTGAAAAAAATATATTAGTAAATTTAATTAAAATTTATTACAATGATTAAGAAAAATATTAGCTTAATAAGGAACTAAACCATACAGTTATGGGAAAAAATGACCAATAAACTTTCCCAAAATCTATTAGATGGCCATATATTGACCCTATCATCCCTTTTATATAGTTGTTCTCATTATTGGATCTCTTGGTGGTGGGAAGAACATGGTTAAAATTGCCTTTTAAAAAATTGACAACAATGCTTCTCTTCCACTATAAAAATGCACTTTCCCCACCCACTCATTCACAAATATCAATATATTTTTTTCATGCAACCTATATTTCAATTAGCTCCCAAAATCCCTCCATTAATCCTATAATCCTTCATTCGGTCATAAATCCATCCACGAAATCCCAGTGGTGAAAACCAAAGCGAGTTACCCAAAAAAGAGGTAACATACTACCTCAGGATCTTTTGTTTTATTTTCATTCTATGCCCCCCTCAAATATTCTTATATTTAGGGTCCCAAAAGTTCTGAAAAGGGAAAGTAAATAATCCCATAATGTTTTCAACGAAAATAAAATTAATTGGAAGAAGGATTTAGACTTTTTTATAGAATCCAAATGTGGTGAAAGACCCCAAATGGTTCATGTACTGAATCCTAGTAACAGTTCATGGAAGAAATTACCTACGAAACTTGTAGTAGGTGGACGGGGATGTTGGCACCAACTCCACTTTGAATGGTGTCACCAGGGAAAAAGAGACGGAGTAGTATGCCACAACAACCAACCCCACAAACTAACATGGTTCACAGGTGAGGTGAAACTGAAGGTGTCCCATGAATAAGACAAGCCATTCATGGGATTTAGGTGTTGACTACTACCACCACAAAACTCATCCATGAAAACCTCAGTTGATGAGTTATCTGCAGGCTAGATGATTTCCCAATGGGATTCTGAAAAAAGCTTCTTTCACCCCAAAGATGAAACCTCCTCGACACTATATAAATAGACCCTAAGGAGAGTCGAAAAGATGGATCGTATTTTTGGGAGCTTGGAGTTTATGTATGAATGACTTAGAAGACAAATGATCGATGAAGTATAGAGCCACGAATAGATTCGTGCATGTATAAACCCACCACGTAGCAAGAAATGAATGTATAATAATAATAATAATAATAATAATAATAATAATAATAATAATAATCTAGTTGTGTACCTAATCGGTGAACCACGGACCATATTCCCTTCATGAATGAATTTTCCACAAACTATAGGATCAATGCCCCATCTCTAATCTAGTGTACCACATAGCGCATCACTATACGAATGAAAACCTACATCGCATAGTGCTTCACTACGCAGATGGAAACCAGCACCGTATTGAACCACCCTATGTGAATGGAATCTAAGGCTATATAGAACAATCATATGTGGGCCACATCTAGGTCCGTGTACCACCTCGGTATAAGAACATCCCCACCACCCGCATAGAAATATGCCATGTGGTGGGTACCCTATCTTGCATGAACAAATGGTATGAAAAATAGAGTGCCTTCAGGCTTTCCTCCTTCAGGACCCTATCACACCCTTTAGTATCCATTCCATCCTCCATGACCCCTCCATAATTCAGTCTAATGGAATGAGGCTAAATCCTCTTCTATATCCACCTGAATCGGATGGTAGAACCATTGGGCGCATCAACTTTCCTTCTTGAGTTCTCATTCTTATGGCAATCAAAGTGATGTTATTAATATTTTCATAGCTTATTATATACTCCATTTACTTATTTTATATGAAAGGTGTGTAATTTGTGTGAAATATTAATTTTTAAATATTAAATAAATTTTAGAGCACTATTTGAATTCATCTAGATTCAAGTCTATTTTTTTACCAATAACTCTCACACTACTCATCAAAATTAAATTATTCTTTATTTTTTGGAATCCTTACTCAAATAAAAATACTTCATTACAATGAACCTTTGGCCAAATTTTCTATCTAGTGGGTCATATGGTCCACACAAGAAGACCCAAATAATCTGTGAAGGAATTGGACCATCCTTGAAGACAGATTTACTGGGCGCACTCAATATGTCCAAATCCTTTAATTCTACCCAAAATTTTGGGGAACAATTCAATTAATATTGAATAAAAACTTCAAGGCCCAACTCTAAATACAATGGTCCCAACTATTGAATTTAATCCCAACCCGCCATTCTAGCCAAGAATTAAAGTCTGAACACTATTCATGCCATATCTCATGATGTAATCATCAAATAAATATGACGGTTTTTAGTGTCAAAGAGGATATATATAGGTCTCCAACTATTTTTAATAATGTGTTTGTATTTAATGGCATCTCCTATCCAAAAATCCAATCACATTTTGGCCACCAAAAAAGCATGGACTGAAATGGAAAGTTTTACATTATTTAATAAAACAGGCATAACATTGGCTCCATTTGTCCAATTGACTCCAAATTGTTATATTAGTTCACAAAAATTATTATATACAATATTTAATAAGGATATCTCTAAATTAATCTACCTTTATTCCCAAATATTCAATTCAAGTGTAGAGGAAGATTTGGAATGAAAATAATCCATCTCCTTGGGCAATAAATAAAACCCCTCTTCTCCTTGCATGTGGTTGGAATTTTAGAAAAGAGGATCACACATTGGTACAAAAGAATCATTTCCAAAGGCTTGGGAAGACCATCCATACTCATGTTTTCACTTGAGAGACCATTCCTCCTCTCATTGTTTTAATGTACTTTTGCAGTTTTCTTCGTTTGTAATTTCACAACTGTTTGTCTTTGTAATTTTGTTTTAATGCAATTTTCTTCTTCAATATATCTTATTCTCATCTGCCTTATGTATTTTAATATTAATTTTACAAAAATGATTAAATCATGTTAAAACCCTTTCCCTAATTTTTCTTCCTCATTCAATCAAAAGTTGTTTTTTTTAATCTCTTCAACTATCGTGTGTGTTCGACGCACTTCCCTTTTCTTATCTTATTCTTTTTATTCTATTTATAATTCATCACCATTATCATATATTACCAGATTAATAACCATATTGATGGATGAGTAAATATACCATTGGTTTGAGTCTATATTTAGGGATGTTAAGGGATTGAGAGCTTTTTCTCAATGAGTATTCTTTAATTTAACATTGTGTATGTTAAACATAACTTGTCATGTTTTAATGACATTTTTTGTTTAACATGTGGTTTCCATGGATTATTAGAACCCCAAATACACTACCATCAAGAATATATAATTGATATTAGAAACCTAATTTAATTTAAGGGTCATATTAAAGCTTTAACACTTATGAATTCCAATCAATGTTATCTTTTGAAGTGGGTGTTATTTTAAATGCAATATAAAGAAAAGTTCAAGGATATCACAAGATTAACTCCCTAAAAATGGACTCAGCCAAATTTTTATCCTATTTATAAATCGAACAACAATAATTAATCACATCATTTAAGATCTGTAAACAAACCCCCAAATCAAAATATAATCAACTAAAAACAAATGACTATTAAAAAATATCATCACTGAGGATTCGACCCAAGTGCTGCTATACACATAGGCAAAGAATTAGAACATTGAATGGTCGATATGTGATAATCAGGCGTGATTTCAAATGGCACCATTTCCAGGGACGGTGTAATTAAATAGTCATTATTTTATGGTTATTTTAAAAAAACAAAAAAAAACTTCTAAAAGAATTGAAAAAAACAAATAAACCCGCATTTTCATAAAAATCTTAAAAGAAAAAAAAACAAAAACAAGGCTTCCTATATCTCCGAAAATCTATCTAAAATCTCAATTGCCTTCCAAAAAATACCATAGATTTTTGTGACCCTAAAAATGAGAAAACACTTCGCCAACTTAGGATGAACATATGAGATAATCAACCCATTCAATAACATGTCCTCGTTCAACCAATTGAATTAGATATGGCCAATCCTAGGGAACAAATGCATAAAGAACTTGCTACCCCTGATATGAATTACCAACTTATTGGTATTCAATATCCAATCATAGAAGCTTACGTTGAACTCAAATCAGGTTTGGTTAACATTCTAACTCATTTCCATGGGCTAGCCGGTGAGGACCAACATCTTCATCTTAAAGAGTTCCAGGTGGTGTTCACTACCATGAAGACTCATGAAGTTTCTGAGGAATAAATCAAACATTAATGATTCCCTTTTTTCTTTAGCTGACTCCACCAAGTCATGGATTTACTACATCCCTCTTGGTTTCATAACCACATGGAATGACATGAAGTGACTCTTTTTAGATAAATTCTTCCCTACACCTCATACTGCTTCTATCCGAAAATAAATATGTGGTATTTGCCAATTCCAAAATGAGTCACTCCATAATTTTTGGGAGAGATTCAAAAATCATGTGGCAACCTGCCCACACTGAGAGTACTAGTTTGGGATATACCTGACACTAAGAGGGGGGTAAATCACTATTGGGGACTTTTTAAACCAATTACAACTTTTATCCCTATACCTCTTGACCTTTTAGGATATTGATTCTATTATTCTCTTTTCCCTGTCTCATGAAATAATAGAAAGTAGTAAAAATATGCACATGATATTTTTACATGGTTCACCACTCAATAATAGTATCTACATCCTTGTCGTGCATGGATATGACCAGTGCATGGATTTTCCACTATGATGTGATATTCTATTACAGTGGAGTGACTAGGAAAGCAATACTTTAGCCATTGTGAGTCCCTACACATTATAGGGGGGTGGAAAACAATCATCTTCCCTGGACTGGTGATGACCTAGGCCAACTTGCAGCCTCTAGCTGGTTCTTTATTTCTCTTCTTCTCTAGTGCAACACTAATTGCACTAGACTTATTCTTTCATCTTCTTAGTGAAACAACCATCTTCACTAAAAATTATTCTCTCCTCTTGGCTAGAATCACATATACCACTATGATTATTCAAGTTGTGAATATCGGTTCACTTGGCATCATCTGGATCAATCTACCTTAAATAATTGTCAACATTTTTTTCGGAATACTTGGTTCTTCTTCTTCATCTCTTCTTTCTCTTTGACAGAGTATAATAAATAATAGTACTACAGTGTCTTAATCTCTTTCCTCAATTCTCAATACCAATACATGATTGTATTGGTATACTACCTTCTTCTTTCCTATAGATATGAATTTAGTTGCACGTCTAGTTCTTATTCACTTCAAAAAGCACAATGAGAGTGTTAAACACCAGTCATGTGAGTGTGGTTCTACTTCTCTTCATGATACCGAATGGTTCAATGAACTTCCTTCATCATAATACACTTGCATGTAGAAGAACCTTTTGGCGTGAAAAAGGATTTTTGTGCACTCTTAACATTCCTACCAAGAAGCTGGTAGGAGATCCCATATGCACAACTGAATACGTGCAAAGAACCCAAATTTTTTTCATAGCCTTCTAGATAGATTGTGCGTAAAATTCAAAACTTGCACAAAAAAGACACATTTTGGCACAAAAAATATTTCCCACAACTCCTCTTTTTCACGCAGTACTGGTTTTTCACGCAGTACTTCACTTTTTTGTATAGCCCTTCTTTTTCGCGCAGCACTTTCTCTTTTCGTGCACTACTCAATACTTCAATTTTTTCTACGTGTTAGATCTCGATATTTATCTAATTATCAAGCCTTAACAAATGAGAGGGTTTCACCTCATATTTATAGGAATTTTTGACCATGTGCATAAAACCCCTTCTTGCGCATAAAACTGTCTCTCACGTCTTTATATTACATGCACCTTCCTAGATTTTTCGTGCACCTCTTGACTTTGCTATTGTCCATCTTTCTAAACATGAATCCACTCTTGTGGGTAAAACATCAAACCCACATTTTGAACACATCCAATTTTTACGTGCATAGGTCTGATGTTCTATGCACATTGCACAAAGATATCTGATTTTTCGTGCACCTCTTTCCTTTGTCATTTTTTGACAATCTAATCACAATGCAGCAATTGTACGAAAAATTCCACACTACGTTCCATATTACGTGCAAACACAATCTTTCACGCAAAATATTTTTCATGCACTCAAACAAATTTTTCAAATAGTCTATGCCTTATCCATATTTTCCTATACCAAACATGTAACTCCACTTGCGCACAAAATTCTAAACCGCTTTCCATATTGTGTGCAAAACCACCTTTCGCGTAGCCTCATTTTTCATGCACTTTGCCCAATTTTTCATGCACATCATGCCTTTGACAATTTTTGAGCTTCTGATCTCGATTCACCACTTGCGTGGAATACTTTATTCCTCTATTTCATGCACCATGACAATATTTCACACACCGGTTTATTTTTCGTGATCCACATTAATATTTCACACAACTTTTATTTTTCGTGCATCCCGCTGATATTTCGTGCATCCCACTGCTATTTCATGCACTACTTTATTTTTTTTGTGAAACTTTCGTAAATTTCTACAAACTAATTACCTTTTACATTTTTCAATGTTCTACCCTTGAATCATGCCTTGCGCATAAAAATCTAAACCATCTTCAATCTTGTCCACAATATCCATTATCAAAAACACATTCGTTCATTTGTGCCACATCCAGATTGTCTATTCCTTTGTCATTTATCTCTACACTATGTCCCATAACCATTATTCAACATTCATCATGAACTCCACTATCGTTATATATATCCTTTGATAGATCAGATTTATCATCATCATAGTTAAAATGGAAGTTACAGAAACTTCCCTATCTTCTAGCTCCACCATTCCTTACCATCAAAACTGTATATGACTGGCATCATCCTTTCTCGCCCTTTCCATCAAAAGGCTTCCATCACAAGTTCTCCTGACTTATGATATTTTTGAAATACATATCCGCACAACATCTTCTGGTTTTAATCACCATTCTTCTTTGTTTTAGACAATGTATCACCTTTGATACATGTGCCTTGAACTTAGGATCAGCACAACAACCTTATGAATTCCTTCATAGAGAATTTCCCAAGTATAATATTCAACTATATGATTTCATAACAATTCTCAAGGAATCTGTACTTCAACTGATATCCATTAACTTTGGAGTCCTTCTTCATTTTGACCGATATTGACAATTGTTGACAACAAATACCATCTTCATATATAAAGGGGTCCCAACACACACCACCAAATCCCTGACCAACTCTTGATCCAATATTTCTATGAGGGGTTATTGGTTATGGAGAGAACTCAAATTGATGTCGTAAGTGGTAGTTCTCTTGTTGATAAAACTTCTACAGTTTCAAGAGATATTATAAGTAACATGGATGAAAACACACAACAATTATATACTTGATCACATGATCATGTCAAACAATCTCAAGATAATCAATCTACAATGATGAACAAGATGACAGAGTGGATGAGTGAACTTACAGGTTTTGTTCGACAACTAGATGTGGCCTTCAGAAACCAAACCTCATCTTCTCCACAATCTCTATTCCCTAGACCTAATAAAAACTATGGAATCTATAGCTCCACATCTCAACCAACTAACACATGTCCACAACTTCAACAGGATCCCATTGATTCATCCAAACCAATGGAGCTCAATGCATACTATGCTCAGCATAACCCCAACACTCAACAATCATGTTAGTTCATTAGAAACATCAACCAACCCCACTCTGATTCCTTGTCTTCTACCTTCAACCAAGGCTTGAGGTATGGTAATTCCATTTAGAATCACCTTCAATTACTTCACAAAAACCCAAACCAATTCAAATATTGTCAAGGTGTTGGTAACTTCCAACAATATTACACTTTTTTCCTCAACCAAAAAGGATAAATCCTCCTATTCCTCCACTGGGCATTCTCTATACTAATGAGACTTCCCAATTCCCAAACCAAAAGAATAACTTTCCCAAGAACCAAAATCAATCCAATCCCAATCCAGGACAAGCCTCTTCTTCCGAGCAACCATGGGAAAGTGCAGTGGAAGATCTTGCCTCCTACACCAATTTCAGCCTTAAAAACATTTTAACTGAAATTGATTAACTTGCATTCCACCTGAGCCAGCAACAACAATCAAATTCTTCTCAACTCCTAGCTCAACCGTTACCCAAACCCAAAGGTAATTTAAGTGAAATTTCACTTAGATCGGGGCAGAAAATTTCAATGTATCAAGATAAGTCCTACAAACCCCATTTAAATGTTGACCAAGGAAAGAAAAATAAATATAAACCTAAAATAGAATATGAATCCATTCCCTTGCCTCCTTCCATTCCACTTAGCAATCCAATTCCTTTTCCTCAATATGTTTCTAAGCCAAATAAGTCCTTTGAACTCGATCCTAAAATGCTCGAAAGGTTTAGACATGTTAAAGTCAACATTCCCCTCTTAGATTCTATAAGAAAATTCTTAAGTATACCAAGTTTCTTAAGGAATTTTTCACCCACAAGAGGCAACTTTGGACCTTTGAAAATGTTTCCACCCAGTAGTATATTCCTATAAAGTGTAAAGATCCAGGGATATTTACAGTTTCATGCCAAATTAAAAGTTCCAACTTCAATGATGCACTCATAGACATAGGTTCCTCAATAAATTTTATGCCCAAATCTATCTTATCTAACCTTGTTATAGGTACTTTACACAAAATGATTGTTGTCATCTAGTTAGATAGTCAAATCACAACCAATACTGAGGGAATAATTGAGGGTGTCCTTATTCGAGTCAATGATATTATCTTCCCAGCTCACTTCTATGTCCTTGATATTAAAGGTGGGAAAATTTTGGAAAATATCCTCATACTTTAGGAAGACCTTAATTCATGAAATCTAAAACCAAAATTAATTTCCATTCTAGCATCTTATCCATGTAATATTGTGACCAACTGGTTGAGTTAAATATTTTTCAATCCATGCGATAACGATCAGAGAATAAATCAATATTCTCTATCCATGCTTCCTAAAGTCTTTCTAAGAGTGTGTTGAATCCCAATACATCATGTTCTTCCTCTTCTACTAATAGAGGAGTTTTTGAATATTTCATCCTCATTAACCAATTCATAAATGGAGAAGCTGATGTTGACAGTAAAAATGTAAAATCTATTGATCTAAAGGATCCTAAAAAACTCTTTAGAATCCCATATAACCTCTAACATCCACTACACCAAATTGGATAGTAATGGGGAAAAAAAGAATGTTTATTTTGGGATTCAAATTTGATTATCCAAAATTCATCATTTCCTATCCATGATTCTAGAAATTTTGTTAAATGTAATGTGGGCCTTGAACCAATGTGTTTATATTTTTTTGATTGTATTGAACGTTCTGAGATTTGTTCCATGATTAATAAAGTGATCATTAGTGTTGTTGAAATTGACCATTATTTGGAGAATAACATTGATATAAAGCATATTGAAAAACTTATTCAGTATTATGACTCCACTGATCCTCATTACTCAACATTTCTAGGTGATGAAATAAATGAGTCAAAATTAATTGGGATCTCATACTTTGGTTTCATGTTATCTGAACCTTATATAAATGAACCATCAGAATTGAGACATATTTCTAAATTTCCACAGATAGAAAATCATCACATTGTGGATAAAATCATTCCACACATTGAAGACCAAATGGTGGATTGTTATATTCTCATTCCATCCCCATTGAATTTTAGGCGACGCAATAAGGAAGGGATGAAATTATCTAGTGAGTCATCAGGCCTCTCAAAGGAGAAATTTTTCTGGAAGCATACTAGAGTTGATAAATTACGGTGGCCACCATCAGACTATGGGTAGTCAACTACAACTGTCCAGCTATGGACAAATTAAATGCAGGGCTTCTTGTAAGGAAACCAATGTTTCTTTTTCTTTTAAGAAATTTTCATTTCTTTTTAGTCTTTCATTAGATGAATTATGATTTTTCCATTTTCAGGTAACATCCCACATGTGGCACATCAACTTCTACTAACCCCTACTGGATGGAGATGAAAACCCACCAAATCTAAACTAGGTGTACCTATTTTCCTTTAACTTCTCTCTCTCTATTTATTCTTCTTACTCCCTCATTCTCATTTTTTTACCAATTTCTTCATCAAACTTTTTTTATTTACTATTTCTTCTTTTCATGGGTGTGTATTTATAAAAAACTAAAAAAACAAAAAAAATACAAAAAAAATAATTTAAAACAAATATGAAAAATCAAGAGTTATATTTACTAACCATCCAGTTTTGAAATTTTGTCCAACTATTTCAGGATGTCAAATTCATGTTTTCTTCAAAAAAAATTTGTATTTTGTTTATAAATTTGGATAATGAATCTTCTGTCAAAAACAAAAAAAACTTGAATGATCAGTTCTAGATGTGGAAAATGAATTTCTCTACCCATAAGGAATAATATTTTCTATAATTCCAAGGCCACCTATGGCTATCATTTCAAAATGTGTGTTTTCACCCCCATCTGTGAGTCTTGAATATGTGGACCTTAGAGATGATTTTTCTACTTTAGTGTGCATTAATATGATAGAGGAATTTTTTGAAACACATGAGAATTATAATAGCTAAATAGCCTCCCATTAAGCATACATTAATCCTCCTTTTTAAATCCCCTTCCATCTAATGAAAACCTTTTCATTGATAGCCATATTATAATCCCAATACCTCATCCCACGCAATATCAACATGGATTTTCATTGTTTTTTTAAACATAATTTTGGGGGGAGTGGATTTTTATTTTTTGGGGCCCTTTTATTGATTTTTAATGAGTTATCATATGCCAGAGGGAAAGAATACATTTTTCTTTGGGGAAAGTTTGTCATTTAGTAAGTTTTGGGGAATTTAATATACACTCATTTATGTAACACTGTAAATTTTATTGACAAGTTTAAAAAAATTAAAAAAATAAAAAAAAAACAAAAAATGGGTTATGTCTTGGGTAGGTTAAATATTACTCTACCTAAACCTTTGATCTTGTTATAACTATTACAATTTGTATCGTTAGGATATCAATCATGTGTTGGGATATGAGTGTGAGATCTATTTCAAGTTCAACTTCTAAATAAATAAAAAAATAAAAAAAGAACAAGTATGTCATTGGGAAATGTTTATTGGTATGTATATATTTCATCTTCTTATCCAATTAAAATTACCTTCCTATTTTGTGTCTTATCTCACATCATTACTCTATTTTTCCATATCCTTCCATGAGTCATTTCAAAAAAATGTGCATTTCATTTTCTATGTTGGAATTTACCCCCCCCCCCCTTCATATTTTTTGGATATCATCTTCCTATCATCCTATAGCCATAGAAAAACCCCTAAAAAGACATCTTGATTTTTGAGAACTTTGGGATAGGGAATGGAATCTGAGATCTCTAACAAACTCTATGATTTTCACTATTTGTTAGTGAATGAGTAAAGCTCTATAAATTACTTTTATCATCTTGAGAAGAGTATGTTTTGTGACCCACCATTTTCCATTTCTAAATTTGATCATGAGAAAATGAATTGAATTTGGAACCTTTTTTCTATAAAAACATGTCCTGTAATTCAATATGGATGATTAAAATTGTGTAATCCTCCCCTGATTGGGGAAAACAAAATTTTATTATTTGTTTGTGAGTGAAAATGATTTTATTAGGTTTTTATATTTGTTTCACATGAGGACACGAACAGTACTAAGTGTGCGTGATTTGATGTTATTAATATTTTCATAAGATATTATATACTCTCTTTATTTATTTTATATTAAATGTGCATAATTTTTGTGAAATAGTAATGTTTAAATATTAAATAAAATTTTACATCACTATTTGAATTCATCCGGATTCAAGTCTATTTAATGTTTTAAAAATAACTCTCACCCTACTTATCCAAATTGAATTATTATTCTTTTTTAGAGTTCCTTATCCGAATTACAACATTTTATTAGAAGGAACCATTGGCCAAATTGGTTATTTGGTGGGTCATATATTCCACACAAGAAGACCCAAAAAATCATTAAAAAAACTGAACCATCCTTGAAGATAGATCTACTGGGATCACTCAAGAAATAAATATCCTTTAATTCTACTCCAAATGTTTTGGAATAATTTAGTTAATATTGGATAAAAATTTCAATGCCTAAATCTAAAGAAAATGGGCCCAACTGATGAATTTAAACCCATCCCACCATTCTATCTGAGAATTAGAATTCAGACACTATTCATGACATATCTCATGATGTAATAATCACCTAATTCTGATTTTTTTCTGTGGGAAATATGGGATATAGGGGGCTGACTTTTTTGAGGAAACTGGTTGGATTTGAGGACGTCTTCCTATTCAAAAATCAATTCCCATTTTGGCCACCATAAAATCATGGACATAAATGGAGAGTTTAACATTATTTAATCAAACCACCATAATTTTGGATCCATAATACCAATGGCATCTAAATTTTGAGAGTAATCATACATAATTATTATGTTATTCTATTAATAAGGATATATCTCAGTATTTATCTGTCTGGATGTCCAAATCATCGATCCAATTGGACAGGTAGGTTTGGAATGAAAACAGTCCACCTCTGTGGGCTATAAATACAACCCCCTCTTCTCCTTGCATTTGGTCCGAATTTTAGAGGAGGTAAGCACACATTGTAATGACCAATGCTTTGAAAAGGTATTGGGATTACCTTTCATAATCAAGTTTTCACTTGAGATACCTTTCCTCCTCTTATTGTTTTAATTTACTTTTTCAGTTTTCTTCGTTTATAATTTCACAAGTGTTTATCATTGTAATTTTGTTTTAATGTAAGTTTATACTTCATAATCTATTATTTTCATCCACCTTCCACATATTAATATTAATGTTCTTAAAATATTTTAAATCAAGTTAAACCCATTTCCCTTCTTTTTCTTCCCAATTCAATCGAAATTTGTTATTTTACTCTCTTCAACGATGGTGTGTGTTCGATGCAGTACTCTTTTCTTATCCTGTTCTTTTTGTTCTATTTATAATTTATCCCCATAATCATATATTACTAGATTAATAACAATGTTAATGGCTGAGTTAATCTATCATTGGTGTGTGTCTTTATTTAGATATGTTAAGCGATTTAGTTCTTTTGCTTGATGCGTATTATTTAATTTAATATTGTGTATGCTTTACGTCATATGTCATGGATGAAGGACTTGTTTTGTTTAATGTGTGGTTTAAATGGATTATTTGAACCATAAATATACTACCATCAACAATCTCTGATTTACATTATAACCCTAAGTTAATTTATGGCTTGGATTAAAGCCTTAAAACTTAGGAATTCCATTCAACATTATCTTGTGAAGTGGGTGTTAATTTAAATGCAATATAGAGCAAAGCTCAAGGATATCCCAAGATTAACTCACAAAAAAATGAACTTACCCCAATATTTATCACATTGTTAAATCAAACACCAATCATTAATCACTTCATTTAATCTCTGAAAACAAACCCGCCAATCAAAATACAATCAACTAAAAACAAACAACTATTAAAAATCATCATCACTATGGATTCGACCCGAGTGTTGTTATACACACTAGAAGAGCATCAGAACATTTAATGGTTGATAGGTGACAATCGGTCATGCTTTCGCAGATTCATATAGTTAATCCCCACAGTGGGGTAGACCCCCTGAATGTCCATAAATATACATTCCCATGGTAACTCAGGGTCCCAACCAAGGATACAAATGTGAACTACCTCAATCTAGTGATCAAGGGTAATTGTTGGATTTTCTATTCAATTAGGGATATTGAAAAGTAAAAGGTATCATGACATCTTTTCTTTTGGATGAGAGAAATGCTTCTCACCTTTCCCAGAACTCATTTTAGAACAGTCCTCCTATGTTATGTCCCTAACATTTCTACATGATGCAGTGCTCATACTCATTTCAAGCATGGCTCAGGACACGTCCGAATAGATTTCCAAACATGACTATCCTATATATCAACACTGGTGAGGAAATTGACACATTCGAATCCCCTCTCTCCCTCATTGAGTCGTAACCCTAATCTCTTCCTCTATCATCTTCTGTTTGAATCAGTGGAGAAGGAAAGGTGTGTGGTTTTTCCTAATCTACCACATCCTCTATTTTCTCACACCCATCATGAACCATGTTTTCCTAGAGGTTGATGTTGATCACAACATCCATAACATTTCCCAATGAACTATGAGAACTCTGATTCCTACACCAAACATGATATGTTGGACAAATTTCCAAAGGCCCAAGCTCAAATGGGACCCTTTTCTATGATTTACCCCCAATTATTCCTCACACTAATAGTTTCTCTTATATAGTATAATCTACAAATTCAAATGAACTACGAGAACATTGATTCCTTCCCCAAATAGGATACAGAAGAGGCATTTCCAAATTCATGAGCTCAAAGGGGATACTTTTCGGAGGTTAGTCACCAATCATGCCCCCCACAAAACAATCCTTCTCTAGGTTATAATCCCCATCCTAAAAAATCAATGAGGGCTTCGACTCTCAAATAACTAGGATATTTAGGAAGCCACCCTGAGGTCCAAACCGAAAACCCAAATCACCATACTGTTTGTCGGGCCGTATCCCCAGTAGGGTCGTATCCACCCTAGAAACCATGCCTATTCTGAGCATCCTGATATGTTTTAGTGTAAGTACCACATGAAATAATGACAATGAATCTTCCACCTAGATTTCCTAGACACATTCCATTAAACTTCAAGGATGCATCCTCATCGAATGACCATAAAAGGTGATGTGTCCAGTTAAGAAACACAAAACTACGTGGGTTCTGATTCGTCTCACGATGATACATGTGAAGCCCATACTATGTGGTTGATCTTGACAGAATTTTTTTTAATTTCCTCCCTACATGAAGATAAACACCAGAGTGCCTCATCAAAAGACTTAAACCACTATTTCTGTGGTAATTCTGGATCCACGTATATCCATGAATGATTTTTCATCCCAGGAATAATCTGTGGAAACATTCTTGGGAATGGACCAAGGATTGAAGAACATATGAACATTTCATAAAATCATAAAATATTCCTGGAGTAGGAAATAGTTCCCCCTAAAGGGGCGGATGAGCCCAACCTCACACCCTCTCAACCAATGGAGTCCTGAATTGTCATTTTCTATATCATCATCCAAAAAACACCTTCAATTGGAATGAAGGTCCATGAATCATGGATTAATCATCTGTTTTGTGTTTTTGGATCTTGGAAAAAACATGTTGGAGACTATTTGAGGACATTGTACCCAACGTGGGTTGATTGAACAAAACACTTATCCCCTTGAAATAACCCTCAAAGAGGAGTCAACTATCAAACCTCCTTTGCGACATTGAAAAGGATATATTTCATAGTCTCACTGCGACCATCTTGACCATCAAAGGAACACAACAATCTTTTGGTCGAACTAAAAATTGTGAAAAAAATGTGAAACCCTTGATAATAACAGATAATAGGTTACTATCCATCGAGCATTCTATCTTCCCTGGTATGATGTGAATCGGGTCGAAAGAAAAATGGTGAACCCAACATGAAACCCTTAATAATAATAAAAAATTGGACACTTACTTTGAGCCATTATTTATTCTATATTATTATGTGAATCAATTCGAAACAAAATGGTTATCCTGATGTGAAACCCTTCAAAATAACTGATAATTGGCTATTATCTCTCAGGCCATTCTATATGCCCTGATATGATGCAAACCGGGTTGAAACAAAAATGGTGAACCTGAAGTGAGTACTTAACCAAGGTGGTAGGATACCCTACCTCAAGATCCTTTTTCATCCAAAAGGAAGAGATCAAAGGAAAATCACCAATTATGAATATGACCATAGATGCTACTTTTACGGGGTTTTATTCACTATTTTTGTCATATCTATTGCACTTATTACACATATCTTCTATTAATACAATGACATCCTAATGGTTTTCTTAAACACGTATGTCAATGACTGCACATGCGACAGGGTCCTTGATGAAGGACATGACTCCCTCTCCATCTCAGAATATTCAACACTGGGTTACTAACATACTGATCAAAGAGTACCACAAAAATTGTACTCCCCCCAGAGTGGAGGCCACAAAGTGGACCCTCCAATCGATAAAATATCGACAACCACCTCTTTGGTCATGACCATCAACCTAGGACAAGATGACCCCATTGACTATCTCAAATAATTCTGGGAGCCTATCCCCAAAATGTGACAATAAATACCTCCTTTATCTCATGGAGGTAGATGAAGTAGACACTAATCACTTCATTCCAGTTGCATGGGAACCCCACTCGAGATATCCTACCGGAGGATGTTTCAAATAGTGTCATACAACCCAATATCATCACTCTGAATAGGGTCTCATTTCAAGGTCACCTACTACATTCCAATGTACATGGGACCCTTGGGCTTCCTTCCAAGGGTGGATAATACATAATCAAGAGTAGGTCATCACCCTGATTTCAGAGGAGGAGATCTTCTATAAAAACATGATAGAATACAACAGAAATACATAAAACAATTACTCCTATACTAAATCCCACCACATAAATACATAGGCACAATACGAGCATAACCAAATTCTTACCAATTCTAGTAAGTCCCATTGCACAGATTAGGATGAAAATTTATAGGTGGATACAAATCCCCACCGATGATCAAGAATCCCTCCATCCAAATAGGGCAGAAACCAGATAAGACCAGGTACAAATTCCTACTAATGAAAACTAAGATCTCCACGTACATTAGGTGAAAAATAGTGTGCAGTCATACAACACTACCAATTCATATGAATCCCACCAGTCAAATACGATGGAAATTAATAGTCAGATGTATACTACTACCTACCACAATGAATCCCTCAAGTAAAATATGGTGGAAAGAAAATATACGAAGAATCAAATTCCTACAGATGAAAACCAATCCCGTGAGACCAATATAGTGGAAAATGAAATAAAAAAACCTTCTCATAAATATAAATCCCACTAGTCAAATATAGTGGAAACTGGAGAAAGAAGTTAGAATTTCCTTACAATGAGTTGAAGGCAAACTTGTTCCTCTGTCCCGACACTGGAGAACTACCAATACCCAGTTCCAACACATGGAGAACCAGAGCAAGAATAAACTCTTTGTATAACATTGGAATGGGAATTTGTACACATTCCATCCAAATATGTATCTCAAGATATCCTGGAAAGGATGGAGGATCAAATAAAAATTATAAACCATATCCTCCAAACTTGTAAAGACGCCATCACATCAGCAAAAAAAAAAGAAAGGATTCAAGCACACAATCTCATCTCCCTGGGTGTGGTGATTCATATAGAAAATAAGATGGTTACTCTAGATCATACTTTCATCCATTCTCTATTCCAAGAGTGTTGAAAAATCTATTTTAGGATACACAGACAACCAGATCGAGAACAAACAACCGTTCCCACTAAGAGACATGGGTCCTATTTGGTGGTCGCTCCATGGAAGGTATATATTCTTTTTTATACTCAAGATATTCATCCACATATCCAAATTAAATCACAAGAACCATCCAAATAAGGACCCATGTATGAAGACGTTTAACAGTTACAGGTATCTCCAGTTTCCCTTAAGAGAGAACCCAACAATGAAAGGCACTAAAGACAGCTAGAAAATGAAGAGAAAACTTGTGATTCGTCTCTACTGGATGCTGGAGTTCTTCAATCCATATGACATCTATCAATATAAGCCCAAGATCCTATCAATCCACTATAGAATTATTAAAGTGGTAGTAACAGTTGAAAAATTCTTCCCAAAAATATTTCCACTAGAATATCTAAATGTCCTCCATAGAGAATCCATGATAGATTACTCGATGGGCGAGAAATGATCAATTGCGGGAGTCTGCCTCCTGATGCATGTAAGGGTAGACGTCCCCCTTGACTAGAAGATAAAACAACAAGAAAGTCCTCACATTACTTTTTTCCTTCCTAATCATCTTCCCCAGGGTATACACTGCAGATATGTTTCCTCCTATAGTCAAACATCAAGCTATTATGGTAGTCCTCCACATAATGGAAGTCATTATGAAGTCCCTCCCCATAGTGACCCCAAGCAATGGGAAAGTAATACCCTCATTATAGTATATCCTAAAGGTTATCCGATAATTTAACTTCTATATATTCTCCCTACAACTAGAGCAATGATGGTAATCCTTGCCAGAATAATAGTCATTGTGAAGGCCCTCCCCCCAATGACATCGAACAACAAGAAGGTCCCCCCATGTTGTAGTTTGCCAAAAGGTCCTTTCTAAGGTATACACCATAGTGAATCTCTCTATGGTTGGACCCTAAGCCTCAATGAAAGTCCTCTCTATCATAATAATAATTTCAAAGGTCCTCCCCATAGTCAACATTCACACCAGAAAGAAGGTCCTCCACCCACAGGTCCAAATACGAGAAATTCCTCATATCTTCAGGTGCTTGGAAGGACATGGTCAGATATTCTAGAAACCCTGTCAATGAAAAGTGACATTTTTTCTCAGCTGGGAGATAGAACAAAGCCATGCTCATCCTCTTCTCCACCCCCACACTGTTCAATCATCAGTGAAACCCCTACCATCCCCTCTATAGAGAATTAATCATCACAATGAATCAAAAACGGGAACAATAAGTGGAGGAATCACTAGAAGAAGAAAAAATAACATGTTTCTCATGAGAATAAAACAGGCTAGGGAAGAAATTACAGTTGTTTTTTGGCCCACAACCACTTCTCATTTTAGTATCCCAAAAGAGATCTCAAAATAATGTATGCATAACATTCACCTCAATGTTTGGACAAATCATTGGCAGTTGAAAATGAAATTTCTACCTTATGATTTGTATGTAGACCATGTCAGAATATTAGGGGAAATTAATCAACAAATTGACATTAAATCCCTTCTATCTACATGAAATATATGATCAACAAGGAAAAATAAAAACCTTGAGTTGGATTACCTCCACACACTGAACAAATTTCATTGCCACATCAGTTATGCCTCGTCTGGTTTTCATATCCAAGGGTGGGGAGAATATGGAGATCTACAGTTCACCCCACATCCCATCTATCAGAACCAAATGTAATTGAAATCCTACAATTTCATCATCCAAAGATGGAAGCCAAATAAAGTACATATTTAGGAAAAGTGTCCCACTCAATAAGAAACATCCTTGAGTAATTCCCAAAAGTGTTAGGCCTGATGAGAGAAATCCTTTGAGAAGCTTCTAAAATAGGCCACTGAGAACATTAAATAGGCTTTTCACATAATGGGAGCTAAGAAATGAGCACAAATCATGTCCTCAGAAGCAAATAATTCTAGTGACTATCTGGTACCATATCCAAATCTTGCCCGCATTGGAATGCACGATATCAAGAAAGTGATGATAGCTACTGTAGCTACCATGGTATGAGAGCAACCTCATCCCATGAATATGGGGGAATTTCTAAAAAAATTACCTCATAAGATTGATAAATATAGGCTATGGAACATTGATAAAGGAACAAATAAAACCCCATACCGTGGAGTTGGGGGAAAATTTTCCTCAAATTATTGCCCAGTGGACATCTATCTTCTTCCGTATAAGGAGAATGACACATTGAGATGTCACCCATTCTACCCCTTCTGGTGATTCATGTCCCCTAGGATGAAGGGATATTACATGGTCAGATCAGGTCTCCTTTTGAGTCACTCTTCTCCATGAATATGAAAGGTTACCACAGAATGGAAGGAAAAAATCCAAAAAAAATATGATTGAAGCTCTCATGCCATTCGATACCTAGTATTACACCCGTAATTCAGTATGAATCTGTTAATTTTGTGCATGTCAGATCAACATATATTATAGAAAATAATACAAATGATGAGGATTATAGAGATGATGGTTCCCTTCCAGAGGTGTTCTATGTCAAGCATGAATGTGTCCGTACCCAAAATCCATGGGACACCTTAAATTTCTGTTCTCCCTAAACTGGTCCATTATTTCCTCCAGTGAAATTTCCCAATAAAGAGAAGAATAATAATAAGGTTGTATACAACCCAAATCCTCTGCCAAATGCAAAAACTTCTCCCATGCTTGATGATAAATTCTCTCAAATAGGAGTAAAAAGTGACAGAGCTAAAGAGAATCATCACTAAGTCACTATGAGAAAGCTACCTTACTGGTTATGTTCTCTACGTGGAGCATCAACACGCACTTTCATCAAATGTAACTCTACTGCATGGGCTCATCTTCATAGATGAAACAATCCAAGATGGTTCATTCAAGTTGGTGTTGGGGCTATTAATCTACCTGAACCCAATCCCAATAAGATATTAAGACATGCCCCCATTGGGGTACCAACTCTATTTTTTCGAAAAATCCTCAAAGGATGCCCCTGGTTGGATATCCTCCTCATGTTCCAACTGTGTCGACATATCAATCCATGTCCCATGATGCCCCTTATCATGCTCAGGTTCCAAAAGACATACATGAAGGTCTCATGAATACCATCAAGACATTGAAAACATGATTAGAATCCATAGAAGGGAGGCATGCTCTGATACACCTAGAATGGAAACCTTAAACTAACTGGGTAAGAAAAGGTCTACTGACACCAAATTTTAGTAACCCCATATTCTCAGTGTTTAATGGATCAGAGGACCTAGAGATACACCTAATGCAATACACATTTTTTTGTGACCCCATGATGGGAACCTCATATGAACAAGAATCTATGAATCTCAAATGCCTTGTGTGAAATATGCAAGGTTCAAACATTTTGTGGTATACTAGATTTCTCGCTTATTTGATAATAGTCCGGGAGGATCTATGGTGCTATTTCCTGTTCCATTTCTGCTCGACATTGCAAAAAAAATAGTCAGCGACCTCATTAACTGAAAATTTAATGATAATGATTGTTTTTGAGACTTCATTTCTAGATGTAATTTTATGACTTACTCCCTAAACTGGTCGCTCCCCCAAGATGAGATGTTCTCCATGTTCATCTGCAATCTCTATGATTATATTTTTACACCCCTCATCCCTATGAAATATATAAGTGGGTTCTAGGACATCTTCATTATCACTCAAAGGATATAATATTCCTTCAAATGGACTAATCTCATGTCTCAAACATCTATATCAGCTCTAGTCAAAAGGGAAAGAAGATCTAAAGAAGGTTCTGTCATGTTTAATCCACCCCATGCACCAGCTCTTGATCTGAGTCCTACCCCAAATAGTATATTACCCTTGGACATCATATGCTACCCCCAACTCATCAATATGATTGAAGGAGGATAAGAGAAATAAATTCAAGGAATTAATAAATAAATATGTATCTTTCATTGAAGAACAATTATGTGGCTACTTCGTGGCCACCATGAATTAAAACATGCTCCAATTTTCAAAGCCAAAGAGTGCTGATGAAGTAGGTATTGATGACCATCAAGATTACTATCCGATACATTAGATATTGGGATAGATATTCCAAGACTTATTTGTCTTCAAGGACCTCCTAAAAAATATGATATATTTTGGACTAGTCATGTTGGGATCACCTCTAGAACAAGTGAAATTTGTTTCCACCACTGACCTGAGAAAAGGAGGGGAGTGTAAAAAATTCAATAACAAAAAGTGAGAAAAAGGTCGATAATTAGATGACTCAATAAACAATAAAATGAGACCACTGTATCCTCCAGAAATACATTAAGAAACTGACTATGCCTCCAACATCTCATGATGCAAGACAACTTTTATCCTTGGCCCCATAATCTTCCAAAGGCCGACCACCCAAAAAACAATCCAATAAGAAGGGCTGAAATAAAGTGTAGGAAGATAGGTTTTCCCCAAATACAAATTTGGATTTGAAACTCTCTGATTTAATACCAATAGATATAATTCTATGAGAACCACCCCACCATTTATCACAACCAGTGTCGGATGATAAGGAAAAGTCATCTTCAAAATAGGAGTTGATTTTTGGTTCTGTTAATGTGATTCCTTTAATGGATCTCTTATCATATGATGAATATGGTTATAGACCATAATTCCCCACACCAAATTGGGTTGATAGAGGAAGAATCCATAGAATTTCTAAATATCAATGGAGATATAACCATGGCATAAATAAATATTGTGGCCACACCCATGTCCAAAATGTTCATAACACAGAAACCCACGACAGGACCCTTCAACAGATCCAACAGGTAATGTAAAATTCCATTTCCCCCATAAGAAGACACCCTATTCTAATCCTTATGGAATATCCATCATAGGAAAAACAAGTGGATAATTTTTTTTAGAAGGTGAACAGAATGACCAAACCCAATCTACAGAGAACAAAAGCTCCCCGGGTTCTGATCACAAGGGATAACCCATCTTTATCAAATTTAAAATCCCCAAAAGTGACTATGGAAGAGGATCCCCAATCTTAGAATAGATAGCCTTTAGATCCAAAATATGATATTCTAAATTAGTTTCCTTTGGTACATGCCTAGATGTCAATCATGGATGCACCGAATCTATCATCATATCTCGGGGAAGCACTTATCGAAAACTGGCCAAGTCCCCCTGAGTTTGAACTTGAGGTAGAAACCATCAAATTCTATAAAAAAAATACAAATCTCACAAAATTCCACATAGTTATCTCCTTTATGGATAAATATGAGGGCTCCAACATGCAAGGAAACACAAAACCCATATATGTGCCTGGCATGATAAATGGTGTCGATATTCAAAAAGTCTTCATCAACAATGAATCTATTGTTAATATCTTCCATATAGAGACACTTTATCATATAAAATACAAAGAATATGATCATACATCATACAACATGACTTTTTTTTGTCATAAAAAAAGAGTAGAATCTGTTAAGCCAAATCAAGCAAAAAACCTAGTTCGTTGACTTCTTAAACCACCCAGAATTCCTGGTGGTCTGAAATAATACGACCTTAAACGACATTCAAGAAAGGCCTTATCTGAATCAAAACAGAACATTTCACTAATCTTACCATCAATTCCACAAATATAAAATTAATGTACTGTGTGGGACACTTCATTCCAATAAGGCCCCGTTTGACCTCTGCGAATCACACTATTTTGAGGTAGGGTTATATGAGTTAGTGGGTAAGTGACATTTGGTCAATGGTTTTGATTGGATTTCTACCCTAAATGGTTTGGAAATGGTTCACTATGATACCCTCAAATTGCATGGGAAAAAATATATACTTCCCATAAATTATATTGAGTTCAGAAGTCCAAATGCAAACTAATGTTCAATAGTCCTCATGATATTGGTCACGACCACCGAGCCTGATAATGTTGAAATGCTTACTAACCCCCATGATAATGGTGTGGGATTTGATAAAAATTAACCTAAACCATCATCAATACTCTAGATAATAATCTCCTCACCCATTGAGTGATGAGGAAGTGTTTTGTCACTCAAATAAGAAGAGGAAACCCATTTACCCATCACCACATCTTTTCTAGAGAATCCCCTAGTGATGGAGGAGTTAGAAGAGGTGGCTTCACCTCCTAGGTACCTAAATTGCAACTCTTCCCATGAGTATGGAGAATTTTTTTCATGAATTTTGTCCTTATCATAAGGTGAATGTGAAGATAAGGATGCATATGAGGAATAATAATACCTAAGGAATGCCCCTACAAAATTTTATGTAGGATTCTCTACCACCATTTATGAACTGAAGGATATCAACTGGGGTACAAAACAAGACCCATGTCCTACTATATTTTGTGAGGACATGCCTTCCAAAGATAAAAAGTCACATACATACTTCCTAAATTTGAATAAAGATTTTTTTACCTAGAATTATACTAAAATTTTAGGCCTCAATCCAGAGGTGGCCACTTAGAAAATGGCCCTTCCAGAAGACCACTGTGGTCATAAGAATGCTTCCATAAGAAGACACCTAACCCATGATGCCAAAATAGAGGTTGAAGTTTATAATTTCACCATATCCATCATCATTAAAGAATTATAATACCCCATATTGATGGCGACCATTTTTTTCATAGGAAAAAATAATGGGAAGATCATTGTTGGCAATAACATTAAGGACCTCAATTGGCATGTCCTGAAAGATGAATTCCTAGTCCTGATCACATAATTGTTGATCTATGAAATTTCAAGAAATGAGGTTATCTCATTCATGGAACATTATTCAGGATATAAAAAAATCAGAATAACTTGAGAAGATGAAGGATCTACCACTTTTAGGGCCCTAGTGGGTGTTTTTTGTAAAGGGGTGTCTTTTGGTTTAGAAAATGTGGGCTCCACATATCATTGCTCCATGACCCACATATTCAAACCCTTCTTGGGATTTTTTTTCATATTCTATGTGGATGATTTGGTGATTAAGTCACAACAATGATCATACCACATAGAAGATCTTGAAACCATCTTCAATAAATTATGAAAACACAGTCTAAAAATGAACCCCCTAAAGTGTGATATTGGTGTTACCTCCAGAAAATTTTTTAGCTTTGTCATATGCCATTGTGGAATTAATGTAGACTGTGAGAAGAAAAAGGCCATCCTTGACATGTCACCTCCTAAAAACATCACTGATTTGAGAGGACTCCAAGGACACCTGGACTATATTCATCACATCATAGACTTCTTCAAAGTTCAATTCATTCCCTTCACTAGGTTGATGAAAAAAGTGGTAGAATATCAGTGGGATGGTGATCTTCAGGAAGCATTCAACAATATCCACATACATCTATTATGCCCACAGATGATAATTCCACCAATTGAAGAAGACCAGAAATTATGTTTGTGACTACATTAGAGTGATCCCTAGGTTCCTTCCTCTCACAAAAGAATGATGTTGATAGTAATAATATTCTCTATCACCGCATCCAAACCATGATGGATGATGGAAATCATTACTCAAATATTTATTAGTGATTACTTGCATTAACCAGATGCTTATCATGGTGGGTGGTCATCCTATAGCAGTTTAATATAAGGTTCATATTGAATAAATCCATCAAAGGGAAATCATTAGATGATTTTCTAGTAGAGAATCCCTCGATGGAGGTGGCCTCGTTAGATGCTGAATTACCTGATTATGACGTTTTCTCTATTCAAGAGAACTCTATGATATAAAAAATGCACTTCTATGATGCCTCTAGAATCCTGATAAGAAAAATAATGGAAGACCCAGAACTCAACAAAGTGGGGCTGGGAGTCATACTAATATCCCTAGAAAAATATATTCTTCCCTATTCCATCATACAATCAGATGGATGTACAAACAATGTATCATTATTCTAGTCCCTTATCATATTCTTGGAGATGTCACTCCATGTGTATGGTGAACACCTAATGATTAATGGAGATTCAAATCTAGTAATCATGAAAATAAATGGTGACTATGCTATCAAGAAAGAGGATATTAACCCTTTGATGAACCATGTTGAAGAACTGATGGATGAATTCCCATCATAGACAACATTCACGTATTTCCCCCAGTCTCAATATATGCAAGCCGATACATTGGAAAATATTTCCACATCTCTGGCCGACCTAGATCAGAATGAAACAACCATCAATATTTCCCATCAATGGATGGTCGTACCATTCATTCAGGCCACCATGGAATAAATCTATGAAAACAGTTACATATTTGAGTTGTATGGTCCTCCCACCATTCAAATGACTCCCATTTCAGATTACCTTAAAAGAGGATAGCTCCCCCCATATAGGTTTGGAAGGTAACATATTCGAAGATGGGAAACCAACATCTTCTTATACGATGGTGAAAACCGGAAAAATTGTTGAGGCCTTGATGGATTCCTTCTCGGGTGCCTTGATGGAAAAGATATTGTCGATGTAATGAAATAACTGCATGTTAGAACATTCAGATAACATAAATCAGCATCCATGATCTCATAACAGATTCGAAGGCATTGGTACTGTTATCCCACCATGATGCGGGGTTGTGCCACATTCACCAAGAAGTCTCATTCCTGCCATGTTCATGAAAATTTCACCCACCATTCCCTATAGTTACTTAACACAACCAAGTACTCATGGTCATTTTTTATATGGGTAATGGATTTTTTGGGACCATACCCTCCATCCACGGCATGACAATTAAAATATATTATCAAAGAAAATGACTTCTTCTCCATGTGGGAAAAAGCTATACCCCTTAATGATGTCAGAAAAGAAGCATTGTCATCTCTTTGAAATCCATCACCATCACCTAATTTGGTGTCCCTCATATGATACTTATGGAAAATGGAACCAATTTATACTATGTTTAAATGGATTAGCTATATGAGGAGTGTGGCACCAAGGCCAAACATTCATCCCACTACTACACAGATACCAACAGGAATATAGAGGCCTTCAATAATACCTTATCCCAAATTCTATAGAAGATGGTAGAAAAGGATAAGAAATCATAGCCAAATAATATCCTCCATACTCCATGGGCTTACAAGACCATGATACACACTACCACTCAAGAAACCACATACTCATTAGTATATGGAATAGGGATTGTTCTACCCATTTAAGTTCAACTTACATCACCCCATATTTCCATATGAGGTAAAAAATCTGTAGATGAGCTATCCGAGAAATGATTTGAGGAGCTAGAGTGATTGGAAGAGAAAATATTACACACTCTACACCATTTGGAAGTTTACTATAATCAGATCTCAAGAGCCTTCAACAAAAAGGTCTTCCTTCGATCTTTCTTTGAAGGAGATACGGTATTTGTCCTCATAATTCCAATGGTACTTAGGGGGAACCCTCAAAAATTGTATATGAAATAGGAATTAACATATTTCATACACAATTTCTACTCTAATGGAGCATATTATTTAATTTCAATGGATGGGAAGCTCATCACAGCTCCCACCAAGATGAGTTTCTTAAAAACAATACATTGTCTAAATATAAAATTACCTTCTTAGCTACACGTCATTAAACTACAAAGAACAACTTATCATCTTAGCTGTATGACATTAAAATACATAGAACCAACTCTCGTCTTAGCTATAAAATGTTAAACTTCCCAGAGATACCACTCATATTAACTGTGAGACGTTAAACTACCTAGTTCCACCTATCATCCTAGCTGCACAACATTAAACTAAAAAGTTCCACCTCTCTTCTTATCTTAACAACGTTAATCTGCATAGCACCACCTATCGTACTAGCTGAACAACATTAAACGGCATAGAACCACATATCATCGTAGCATCATGATGTTAAACTGTATAGTTCCACCTATCATCTTAGTTTTCTAGAATTAAACTTCAAGGAACCACTAATCATCTTAGTTTCACGGTGTTAAACCACATAGATCCAGCTATGCGCTGAGCTAAATGATGTTAAACTATATAAGGCCACCTCTTATCTTAGATGCATGATGTTAAAATTTATAGTGAAACCTGTCATCTTTGTTTCATGACATTAAAATACAAAGTGGAACCTCTCATCTTAGTTGCATGATGTTAAATGGAATAGCTCCACCTCTCATCTTAGATGCACAATGCTGAACTACATGTCCAAAGCATCCTAACCGCTTGATGTTAAACTGTACAAAAGTCGTTGTATACTAAATTGTGATTCATCATGAATGGGTCAAATTCATGCGACAAAAAGATGAAGAAATAAATATTAAGATGACCACTATCCCGTGTATGGGTAAAACCAATGCAAGTTGTGTATCTTCGAACTACATGTTTCTTGATTCCTACCATTGTAGGATTTGTAGTGATGCCCATACCCCATATCCTGGTCTAACCACCATGAAAAATTCCCCTCCCTAAAAATAATTCTGGCTTGCACAGGGAAACTCATGGTTCCTAACTGCAGGATGTTAAACTACATATCGAAAGAAGTCCTAACCACATGACATTAAACAGTGATGTATTTCAAAAACTACATATGATATGATTCCCATTCATCAATGGGATACTTAGAGACAACTTGTCCTCAATTCTTGGTCCAACCATCACCTGATATAAAAAATCTATATTATATCTTCGGTTTCCCCTACACTATTCAGTAAATCATCATCGTTCCATATTTCTCACATAGATTATAACTCACATGATCTTAGGAATGGTGGTAACGGTTTTCTTGAATTGATATATCATAGAAGAGTATGATAAGCCCATCATTTTTTAATAATGGTATAAAATTCTACTCCCTGTGCAAGAGTCCGACCAATACAGGGAACCTTAGAACAATATGGACTTTCATTCCAAACTAACTAGCATACATAAGAAACCTCCATGAGGTTAAAGCCATAAATTTCACCCACCACATATATTTCATGTCAATTTACTCTTTTCCATACCATATGACATTAAACTACATGGGATACCAAAACTATGTGTGGATTGATTCCTTCAAATGCAGGATACATAGTGTTTCCTGGATCCCATGTCTTGGTCCATCCTCCATAGAAGTAATTTCCCTATATATAGGTTAGACTGGAAAAGGTGAATTCAATAATTCATAACCACATGATGTTAAACTGCAAGGCCAAGGAATTCCTAACAAGACGACATTAAATAGAATAGTAACTCGAGAACTACATGTTTGTTTCTCGACATGATGAGACACATAGTGAACCTATGATTTCTAGGGTCCAACTACGAGGGAAACAAAGTACCACCATATCTTGCAAGAAAATGTAAATCAATGAATAATATCCCTACCCTTGATTCCCACAACAAGGATTAGTAAAAAGATCATACCATCTTTACATATAAGTCATATCTATGTAGAGAATTCCACATCTCATAACTGATCTTAGTCTTGATATTTAAAAAATACATAGATATCCCCCTTTCATCTATCAAACATTATTCCATAAGGAATCTTGAATCCCCATAATCACCCATGGCTATCAGAAATGTACTACTAGTTACCAGCGGACTCCATTATTTGACTAAGAACACAATACCCTCGCAGCTCTGCATACATTGCCACAACAGAGGCCTCTCAAACAAAGAACACATCATCCATAAGAGAGCCACTTCCTATATTTGTATGCCTATTTTCTTCTAAACCTCACATCATCCCTCCATATTTGAGGGATCCTAGAATCATGGTTTATACTTTCTTCCCCCACTCATGTTCGAGCCGTACTAGGGATATCCCAGCCTGAGTAGCCCATATATATGCATGGTTCATTTGATACTCATCCCTTAAACATTACTTTAAACTGTGATATCAATATACTTTTTGTAATACTTAAAACTATATGTTCCCATAATTTCTCTCTTGTTCACATTAAGTCACCCATATCCCCACAGCATGACATTAAACTGTCTGGCCCAACAACACTCTTTTCTTTGATCCTATCATTTTTTGGCAGTGGATTGTAATGATTTTCCCCCTTGTTTCCCTCTCTAGGAACATCTCATATGGGATTCAATATTTTGGTAGGGGATTACCCACAAAACTAGGGAAAACCAATCCACTAGTCCTGTTTGAACAACTTCAAAAGGCATGTTAATGTTCTCCTTTCAATATGATGAAACAATGTCCTAACTGTATGATGTTAAGCTAAAAGGTACCCAAAATGTGGCTATGATGCCCCAATACCTATGTGTGGGATAGATTTATATAAGGAGCCTAATTTTGGTGATAACTAACCATCGATATTAGACCCCTCTCTAGGAAGGGAATCCAAATGTATCACCATGAATACAAGCTAAATCTTTGTAGGAATGTTCCTAACTCTATGGGTGATCATGATATCAACATTTCTAACATATCTGAACACATTTTTTCCACATATAAAATTTTGTTCTTTGATTGAATTGGAATCCTCATATACCTCCAAATCCATTGAAAATGGTTGTCTAATGTCCTTTGTGAACCATTGTTTTACTATTAACACAATGTCACAGCGACTCTTCATTTGTTTCGCACAAAAATGGCATGTCAACCAAAGGAAAATTCATCCTATTGAGAGATTTTTTTTATTTAAAAACTCTTAATGGATTCCAAGACCCATATAATTTCTCCATATCTGAGATACCTTGAAACTATGACTTACACTTTCCTTCCTATCCATGTCTTGGACAATTTGGAACACCTCATCCCAATCAACCTCCAGTTAATCATAGACTTTACATGAATTTCCTAATCAAATGACATTAAAACTGCTTGAATAACGATAATAAATGTTTTTTAGTTATCTTGACACAATAAGGAGTGCCTTACCTCATGTTTTTATGCATGAAATGAGTCCCTAAAAGAAACCCCAACATGAGTCGTACCTCATTGGTGGCCCCATGAACAAGATAAAGTTGCCTCGTTCATATGGGGGAACAAAATCCACATTTGGATAAATCTTAACATAACGACATACAACTTGTTTCCTTACATCATTAGATATATAGTGTCATCAGAATCTCATATTTTAGGTCCATACATGAAACAAAATTTCCCCATCCCTACCTGTGGAAGGGTTATACCTATGAATGGAAATAACTCGCATGGATGGGATAAAAATGCCTCTATTAATTACCAATATTCTGGGTAAATTTCAACCATAATTTCCCCTTTTCATTATCGGGAACCCTTCTACACACAAAATACTCTATGTACCGAAAGTTCTAAATCCCCATAACCATCCATGGACCTTAGAAAATAGACGACTAGTGCCCTACAGACACCATTATTTGACTATGCACATAATTCCCTAATGGCTCTGCATATATTTCCCACGAAAATGGCATACCAACCAATGGAAAATTCTTCCTTAGGATAATCTATTCATATCTATTTGTTCCCCTATTATGTTTATGTCTTACCTCATTCTAGAATTTTGGAAACCTCTAAGATTATAGTTTACATCTTTCTCCTTTCCTCACGCCTGGAGGTGATAGAGCATTTCTAGTCAGACTATTTTTGAAAAGACAATTTTCTACCCCATATGGTTAGACAATAAATAAAGAAGGATTTAAAACCATAAGTCTCAAAAATTATGGTTGTACAATTTTAAACGGCACCATGCACTAGCCCTTCTTTTCACAAGTCAAATTAATGTGGAAGCAGTTTCTAGACCAGAAATAATGAAAATGACACCTTACATTTAGACTTCATTACCCCAACATTCTACCCACTACGATCTTCAACAAAAAAATAAAAATGAATTTCCATAAAATTTAATGGCCATCAGAAATGAGAGGACAATATCTAAGGGAACCCTTTGTTTAACACTTCACTCAATTCCTCGACGGCTCTAAATAAATAGTCCATAAAAACAGCCTATTAACCAAAGGAAAATTCATCTTTAAGATAGTATTTCCCAACTTATGTATTCCCTACATCTTCCATACTACATGTCATATCCCATTTTCTATAAAACACAGGTTATTGTCAAGAAAAATCCCTTATACATGTCTAGAAATTTCCAGGACATTCTTGGTTAGTGAGTCTCAAATTGGGGCCCTCGTCCTAAAAATCTATGTCCAAATAGTTCAACCTGAAACATTAGTCTTGTTCAATGATGTTCTACCTAAAACATCAGTAATGATAGTCCAGTTTACTTGAATTCAAACTTCCCATAAAATAGATAACACTCGCCCTCATAAAATACCTCAACGGGGATCTTGGAAAAAAGTCAATTGTCAGCTCGCTAAACCTACAACACATATGGTTTAGGATAAATTATTGAGAAAAAAAGAAAAATAAAGATACAAAAATCTCAATATGGTAAAAACTCATTAAGATAATCATATGAAAAAATCATGTTGTGCCCGCTAAGATGACAGAAAATTGGGATTAAGAAAAAGTTAGGGAAATAAAATAAAAAAAATGTTTGAAGGGTTATTCATGAAGACCTTAAAATAGTCAAACAATGGTTGGTGATTCCCTCTACTTAGGCAAAAATTAGAGCATGATTAATTATTTTAGTCATCTGAGATGGTAATACAAATTGGAATACGGCTGAAATTACTATTTAAAATATAATTGATCATGGTTAATTGACATTACAGGAATAAAATAAATTAGAAACACTATAGATTGAAATATTTTAATTTTATAAAATATAGATAAGGAGAACATCTACAACATAGATTCTCTCCCTAAAATAAAATCTATACAATGGCAGAAGACAGTCTGAAAAGATTATAACGAAGCATGCCTTTCTCATTCCAATAGATCAATGACTTTCATTCATGGACTATACAAAGATTTATCTAATGTAGTCCTCTGTGTACCTTTATATTTAACTGAGGGATTCACATGCTTTAGTATAGAACCAAAATACTGCCTATTTAGTTTAATGAATTCAAATATGGAACTCTTTGATGCTTGTTTCACCTTTAGGTTGGCCACAAGAGCTTCATACTCATATAACTCTTTTTGATCGGGAAATTACATGGTCATGAGAATCTATCTCCTGAGTTATTACGTGATGAATCTCTTAGGTAAGATCATGATAAGTCTTTGTCTAATGGTGTGCATTGTTGAACTGATCAAGTATATCTTTAGGAGTGGCTATATCCTCTTGAAATATGACAATTTGGTGTTCAAGTAAGTGCAGATGACGATTGTTGAAGCATTCGGATCCCAAGTCAGTATATATCCACCAAAGTGTTTCCTCCTTTTCAAAAAACTCTAGTAGAGGAGTCTTAGAAACAATATTAAATATTAAAATACACTACCATCTCCGCACAACTCAGTTTCTCCGGACAGTATTAGAACCCAACCTCTATTCCTTTTATATAATATATATGTATTCAGGGAATGAAAAAACAATAGATGGAGTTTCCACAGGCCAAGTCACCCATATGGGGGAGCCTTCCCACCCTATAGGTGTTTCCGACGCTTTCGCCGGGGCGCGCGCATCCGTCCGCGGAGGACGCGCGGCTGTGTTGCCCCGCATTCCCGCTTTCCAAAGGCGGGCGGCATTCGCTCCTTATTCCGGGACGTCTGCTCCTTGATCGAAAAGGGATGATGGGATGTCGGTTCTTCCTCCTGTGGATTCCTCCTCAGAACTCGTCACCTAGTCTGGGTCTCCCTTATAGATTTAATACGTAGTTCGTGAAACTCTTCCCAGTGCCATGTTTCCATGGACACCGGTTAATTACACTGCTTCTGTCGGGACATTCCAAAGGGTCCAATCAGGGCAGAAACCTTCGGTCAGGGGAGTAGTCACGTTGAGGCATCAGTAGCGTGTCTGGATGCTGGGGTACCTGGCATGTCTGTCTGTTATCCTTGATCACAAGGCTTCTCGAGGGCGTGGAAGCCCGAAGCATCCCACATCGGGCGCGGGGAATTACATGTCGTAGAAACAAATCTGAGGTTTTCCTCAGCTTCCCGTTCTCAACACAGGGTATGCCGCGAGTTTAACGTCCAGCGGAGACGGATCAACCCAACCAGAGCATTAGCTGGGATAAATCGGATTGAGGTATCCTCCTTGAAGGGATATCGACACCGGGGCTAGCTCGTGGGCGATAGTGAATGGAGTAGAAGGAGAGTGAAGTGGAACCATCGCAGGGGGGGTGACAGTGAAGTTGGGATTGAGCCTTGACGAGGCCTCCTACGTATCCTCGTGGCAGGGAATCAAAGTCCGCGTAGATCGGGATGGTGCCGGTAAACCGATGTGAAGCTGGACCTTGGCCCGATGAATGTCGTCAGCATACCGACGTGAAGGTGGACCTTGGTCCGATGGGCATCGTCAGCGTACCGACGTGAATGATGGACCTTGGTCCGATGGGAGTAGGGCTTGAACCTCTGGGAGGATTCCTACGTACCATGCCTTGACAGGGATCAAAGACCTCGTAGTTCAAATGGGGCTTTGTCGGTGAACCGACGTGAAAGTAGACCTTGGTCCACTATTGGTGGGCTTGAACCTCATAAAGGCTTCCTACGTACCATGCCTTGACATGGATCAAAGACATCGTAGTTCAAATGGGTTGGGTCACAATGGCTTACCACTGGACCGGAGCGTAGTTTAACGTCGTGCTGGACGGGGTGGAACCCGACGTGAAAGACGGGTGATGGGTGGGCTTGAACCTCGTGGAGGCTTCCTACGTACCATGCCATAACACGGATCAAAGTCCCCGTAGTTCAAATGGGTTTGTCGGTGAACCGACATGAAAATGGACCTTGGTCCAATGGGTGGTGGGCTTGAACCTCATAAAGGCTTCCTACGTACCATGCCTTGACATGGATCAAAGGCCTCGTAGTTCGGAGAATACAGTTTAACGTCATGCGGGACGATAGTGAACCCAGACGTGAATAAACGACGAGTGGGCTGGAACCTCATGGAGGTTTCCTATGTACCATGACTTGACATGGATCAAAGACCTCATAGTTCAGGTGGCTTCGCCCGTGAACCGATGTGAAAGTAGACCTTGGTCCACTACTGGTGGGCTTGAACCTCGTGGAGGCTTCCTACGTACCATGCCTTGACATGGATCAAAGACCTCATAGTTCAGGTGGGGTGGTCAGGGTCGGTGCTCACTCTAATCCCACGTGAGTCATGCTCGGTGTGAGAAACAAGAGGTTGCAAGGACCTGATGATCACGTTGCGAAGGGTGCGTCCGTGAGAAGCAAAGAGGGGCTTACGCGTTGGGCGGCCCATGGTGTTGGGACTTACTCTAGGATGGAGGCCCATATGGAGGTGCCTCGTTCCCTATCACTCCCTCCACTGACCTTGGTAGTGGGGAAGTACAAAGATGCACGGGTGGAATCATACGTACGAAAGGTTAGGGGCTTACGCTCTGAGGCGGCCCTTCCCCTGCAAACATACACCACTCTGACAAGGAGGATCTCATTCCATGTGCGGAAGAGTTCCATTCCCGTGGAGACGAGTGGTGTAAAAAATGGTCGATTTGGGGGAACCCTTCATGAGGGAGACGAGGTTGGGTCACAGTTTAACATCATGTGTTAAGGACGTGGTGCTTGGCAGTTTAACGTCCTGCAGCTCGGACGAGGTGGGTTCACTCCACACCCCTAGGGCTTACATAACCGGTACCCTCTGGTCCTTGGGGAAGGAAGGCGCCAGTAAGTCCATGGTAAAGGGGGGGGGGGGGTCGTGGGACGAACCATCGAGGGGTCCACTTTAGTGTGGCTGGCGAAGAAGCAATAGCCGTTAGCGTGCCTATGCGAAGAAGCATTAGGCGAAGCAACGCTACGTGTGATATTGTCCATGGGACTTTGAAATCACATCGTGCAAATCGGGAGGGACGCCCGGGAAGAGGAATCGCTAAGCAGAGGAGTGTGCTTTGTGAAGTGGGGTGCCTTGGCCTTAGCATGGGTCATTGGTGTGAGTGGGAGGTGCTTCGTGAAGTGGAATAGTGTTTACGGAGCACTACCTCGCGAAGAAAGGGTGCCTCGCGAAGCAGGGTCCTGCGAAGCAGTGTGCTTCGCGAAGTGGAGCGGTCCTGCCTTAGCATAGGGATCACTCGTATGGGTTGGGTGTTTCGCGAAGCACAAGTGCTCCGCGGCTGCCCGGGTTCCCTTGGGAATCCCCTTCCTTCGCGAACGCCCTTGAGCTTCGCGAAGGGCATCCCTCTCGGAAGAGGGGCTCAAAACGAAACAAAGAAGAGTCGTCTCGCGATGTAAAAATACCTCGCGGAGCTCATGATTCCCGGGGGCAAAGCGTGCTTCACGATTCGGGAGAGGAGAAGCCGAAAGGTCGGATTGTCCGTCCTTTGGACTCAGTTGGAGTCCAGTATTTATAGGGAAGGGCGCCGCGAAGCAGGGCTCGCGCGCCGCCTCCGGTGCATCGCGGCGCGCTCGCGAACGTCAAACGGGTTCGCGGAGGATTACCGCCTGTGGGGATTCCCGGCGGCTCGCGAACGTCAAACGAGTTCGCGGAGGATTACCGCCTCTGGCGCTACGCGGCGCCGCCATGGTAGGGGCACTTCGTGGCGGGGCTTCGCGGCTGCGCTTCGCGGCTGTGCTTCGCGAGGCAGCGCGCCGGCTGTCTTTTTCGTTCCTTCCTTTCAGGCCACATTTTTGGCGCCAACAAATGCCCCCCTTAGACTTGGAGCCGCGGAGGGTGAAGGGTCTAAGTCTGAGGGAAAATCGCCAAAATTGTTGGTGGTTCGCGATGCGGCATCGCGAAGGGGCCCCACGATTCTCGCCGGGGCCGGACGCACCGCCATGCTTCGCGCGGTTGAGGCGCGCCGTGATGCTCTGGGGTTGCCGCCTATAAATAGGGGGTCCGCCCTCTTTTGTCATCACGTGCCTTGTCTTTTTGTGCACTCTCTACTTCGCGAAGCTCCGCGTACTCCGCGACAGCACTCCGTGAATCAGCATCACTCCGGCGACAGCACTCAATCGACTTCGCGCGAAGCCTGGCGAGTCTCCGACTCCGCGTCCCGAGCTAGGTGAACTCGTTGGCGGCCTTCCAACTTCGCGACTTGCGCATCGCGACCACAAATCTTCGGCGTTTTTCCACTTCCCCAGACTTCCGACCCTTCACCTCGCGCCGAGCTCACAAGTCCTAAGGGGGGAAAACTTTCTGAGGTCGGCATCAAAATGTCGGCCTGAACGGGAAGGATCGAAAAGACAGCCGGCGCGTGCTCGAGGTAGCAACAGCCGCGAAGCGCAGACCGCGAATCGCCCCGCCGCTGCTGAAGAAGAGCAGGAGTTTAATCAGCAGCAACAGGCTTTGGACGCCGCAAGTCAACGGGTGGCGGAGCTGCAACGCTCCTTTGACGGGGTCAACCCGTCCATGGGGGAAATTAACCCCCGAGTATTGTAACAAGCCCGAAAGAAACTTTTATTAACACTTTTTTGCTTCAACTCTTTCTTTCTCCTTTGTTTTTGAGTGTCGTGGCACGCACGATTTCCACTGTTGAATTGCCTTGTTACATCCCTACAATGTTTGCGGGACGTTTGACGACAATTCCTCAAGCCAGTCCAGATTCCCGAAAGATGGGGAAGGCTTGATCGGAGGAGGAACTTCCAGGATAGCCAAATTACCGTTTCTTCAACGTGCTCTTATGCACGAACGGGGCAACGCCAGGGGCGCTGAAATCGGTTCAAACAGATGAAAATGGGAATTGTGAATCACGATACCCAAATTCGGAACACTGTGGGGATGGTGTGACAATAAGGGACAACTGTTAACCATGGCGGACAAACGGTATCCTTACTGCGTTAGCCTGAAATGGGGACAACAAATGAGCATCGACCGCTGACCATATTCGCAACGCGGGATTTTATCAATTTGTTGTCGATCAATCCTTCGGGACATTGACCCGTAACGGTAGGAGAGCCCTTGGGCGTAGCATCCAGGCCGTTATTGGGGGTCCCTCCAAACATGACCAGTCTTCCGGAACGTTGGCCCAGGACGGTAGGTGAGCCCTTGGGCATTGTATCCAGACCGTTAGGGGGTTCCTTCAGACATGAAAGAGGACGAGGGTCCGAATAAGGGGTACGCAAAGCGTGGAACATGGAGTGGTGGTTTGTTCAAACAGAATCCAACACTTCGGTAGTTGCACCACCGTGGTGGGAGTATGCCAGATGGGCGCATCGGCCTGATCACGAATCATTCTTTCTTCCAGATAGGGCCTCTCTGGTGAGGGCTGGAAATGGGGAGGAACAAGGTTTCGTGATTCCAGGGGCTGAACCCTAGGCGAAATGCCTGGGTGTCTCTACGTATCCCACGTGATGATGGGAATCAAGCCACACGTAGTTCTGGAAGCGCAGTTTAACATCATGTGGGATGGGGAGGGGCCTAACCGTGTTGGTACACATCCTGCCAAAACTACTAAGCCCACGTGAGTCGTGCTCGGTGTGGGAAACAAGCAGTAGTGGTGGGAATTTCCCGACACAAATGGGGCAGGTTGGGGAAAAGGGACACTCGGTGACTACCGGCCCAATAACACTAACACGATCATTTAGCGCACCTAGATGCGCGAAGAGAAAGAGCCGAGTTTGACAAAATTCCACTTGAACATGAGGAAGTGGAAATGTGTGAATCATGGTGCTCGAGATTCAGTTCACAATGATGGTGGCGTGACGATGGAGGATTACTACTGACCATGTTCGCAACACAGCATCCTGTCGCGTTAGCCTAAAATGGGGACCAACAAATGAGGGTCGACCGTTGACCATGTTCGAAACACGGGACCATGTCACAAATGTTGTCAGATATCCGTAGGGATGTTGGCCCGAAACGATTGAAGTGCCCTTAGGTCCAGCATTCATGGAGAGCCCTTAAGCTTAGTATCCACGTCGTCCGAGGGTCCTTTTGGATGTGGAAGAGGATGAGGATCCAAATAGCGAGCTCATGAATCTTGGTCATGGGATGAGGGGAATGTTCCTGTGAAAATCCCACGCTTCGGGATCTTTGTCAAAACACATCTAAATACGGCAACGAAACTTATTAGAGAGAGGGAGCAGATTCCTTTCCCTTGGGGTGATCTTAGTTTAGGGTCATAGGATTCGGACCATGGATGGGAAAAGGGATCAGGGGACACATGACATAAAAATCTGACGTGAATGAGGACATAGTCCTACTTACCATGCGTTCTCTGGGGAAATGCTCGAGTCAAGGGACCAAACACCAGGGTTAGGCTGGGCCCGCGGGGGAGTACCCGGGCGCTCCTACGTATCTCATAAGGATGAGAATCAAGCCATACGTAGTTCTGGAAGTGACATGGTAGGGTACCAGTGCCAGGGGAAAAGGGGAGTGCGGACGTGGCCCTTGCACTAAAAGAAGCGGAATTTGATGTATCTTGTTTGTTCTTTAAGGTGAATGGTTTTTTTTGTGAAGCGACAGGCCTAGAACAGTAGGTCGTGATGTCGCCACAAGAATCAAGCCGTGATGGGCGTTGACAAATGGCAGGGCACGTGACCAATACCCAACGTGATGTCCTCTACAGCGAGGTCACCACCATGCGGTGCCGTTTTTCGTCGTACGGCCAGGACGATAATGTCACAGTTTAGGGTCGTATGATAGGACCAAGCATGCATTTTATCGTCATGCAGCGCAGACGTAGCAGAGACGATGCTAGGCGGGAAATGTGCGCAGTGTTATAAAACACAATTGACAGAGACATGATCCCACATTAGATTGTACGCCATCCGGAGAGGGAAACCTTAGGCCGAGGGGCCTACACAGAGGTGAAACAGGGAGAGAGACTGGCTTTCTGAATGGGTTGTACCCAGAGACAGGGCATCTGGGCGGTCCTACGTATCCCATGAGGATGGGAATTTGAGCGTAGTCCCGAATGGGTCTTAGTTTATGGTCTTAGAGCTCGGACCATGGGAGTCCCAAAGGACGCCAGATTGCAGCTTTGTCCCCCTAGCATGCAAAGGTGCACTGAGGGATAGCGCCAAAAGTGTCGAGATTCCACCTGGACATGATGGGGTGGAAAACGATGTGAATCATGCAACCAACATTCAAGGACTGAAGGGGCTGGCGTGACGATAGAGGATTACTGCTGACCATGTTCGCAACACAGCATCATGTCGTGTTAGCCTGAAATGAGGACTAACAAACGAGCATCGACCGCTGACCATATTCGCAACGCGGGATTTTATCGATTTGTCGTCTGAAACCCTGGGGGGGGGAGTTGGCCCGTATCGGTAGGAGATCCCTTGGGCATTGTATCCAGGCCGTTCTTGGGGGTCCCTCCGGGTGTAAAAGATGATGGAAGTCCGAATAGTGGGGAACACGAAGCTTGACAAGTGGAAGGAACTTGATCAAGTTGAATCTGACACTCTTGGTCCTAGACTAGAGTGCTCTTAATACATGGGTGAACCACTGAAAGGAGTCAAGGGACTCAACTTTGAGGGTGACCGAGAGATGGCAGGTCCCCGGGGGAAGGGGGCACGGTTCCCAAAACCTTTTATCATACCTACACCTCCCCCTCCTGGAGAGGGATAGGCCAAGTGGCTTAGGTGACCGGGAGATCAGGAGATCACCAGGAGGTGGGGCTGGACCTGAATCTTAGAAATTCAGGTGGTCCTACGTATCCCATTAGGATGGGAATAAAGCCACACGTAGTTCTGAAGGGTGCCTTTTAACGTCATGCAGGACATGGAATAGGAGGACTGAACCTCAGAATGGGGTGTGCGTGGTGCAGCTATTGCAAACCCGACGTGAATGAGGACGTAGTCCTACACTGCGCCACGCAGCCCTGTGATCAGGGTCCTGAAGGCAGGATTAGAGAGGTTAATTTTCTGAACTCAAGCTGGGTCCAGAGACAAGGGGTCTTGAACATAGTTCCAGATGAGAGTCTTAGTTTATGGTCTTAGAGCTCGGACCGTGGGTGGTAACAACTCCCGAGTAAGCACAGATGTTAACCCAATCCCTAAGCCCATGTGAGATAAACTCGGTGTGGGAAACAAGGGGGGTATCCCCATTGCAATACTTGGGGCGTCCATCAAAGGGGAGTCAGCAGAGAGTTCCTAAAGACACTTTTGACGTAGCTTGTTCCTCCAACGCGCAGATGTGCCCGGGGGAAAAGTACCAAGAGTCCCAAGACTCTACTTGGACATGATGATGTGATGAAGGGTGTGAATTGTGTACCCGGCATTTGGGCTTAATGGGTTAGCGTGGCGACAGAGGAAAACTGTTAACCATGGTGGAAACACAGCGTCCATATCGCGTTAGCCTGAGGTGGGAACAACAAACGAGCATCGACCGCTGACCATATTCGCAACGCGGGATTTTATCGATTTGTTGTCTGAAACCCTGGGGGTCGTTGGCCCGTATCGGTAGGAGAGCCCTTGGGCATTGTATCCAGGCCGTTCTTGGGGGTCCCTCCGGGTGTGAAGGATGATGAAAGCCCTGATACGAGGATACGCAAATCCTGGAAAGCGGGTGCGGACGTGTCCGAGTAAATCTTGGCATTCCAGGTAATAAACCAGAGTACTCTTAAGCACATTGGTAAACCGCCGAAAAAGAGGGATCGACGAAAAAACTCAGTAGGGGGTGGGAGCATGGCGTGGTCATCACGAGACCATCATGAATGAGGACATAATCCCACACCGCACCATATGATCCCCTCATGGAGGAAGGATTGGGCCAAGGGGCCAAGATGGGATGAGGATTCCCGGGAGATGGGGCTGGACCCGAATCTTGGACATCCAGGTGGTCCTATGAATCCCATTAGGATGGGAATCAAGCCACACGTAGTTCTTGAAGTGCAGTTTAACGTCATGCAGGATGAGGGGGGAGTAATATACTCCGAAACAAGGGAGGTGTGCGGTATGAAGAAGAAGCCGACGTGAATGAGGACGTAGTCCTACACCACACCATACACCCTGGGTAAGAGGGTACCTGGGCCGTGGCCCGGAAAGTCCAAGAGGCCTAAGGTCAGGCATCAGTCAGGGAGGCCTGACTGGTTTGTAGTTTAACGTCTTACATGAGGACGAGGGTCGGGGACCCGAGAAGGCCAAGGGGCCTGAGGCTGGGCCGCGTAAGGGGAGACGTACAACATGGTACATGATCCCGACGTGAATGAGGACGTAGTCCTACACCACACCGTACATTACAGGTGAGAAATTGGGGAGAAGGCCCAGGGGGCCTAAGATCAGGCATCAGTCAGGGAGGCCTAACTGGTTTGTAGTTTAACATCTTACATGAGCACGAGGGTCGGGGACCCGAGAAGGCCAAGGGGCCTGAGGCTGGGCCTCGTAAGGGGAGTCGTACGGCATGGTACATGATCCCGACGTGAATGAGGACGTAGTCCTACACCACACTGTACATTCCTATGAGGAATCGGGGCCGTGGGCCCGATCGCTAGCACCACATGGGGGAAGTTCGTCGCCTCAGGATGGGGCAGAATGAATCACTGTTCTTGATGCCTGGGACATCTCGGGATGGACCCGAAAATCCAGGACACTGTTGACCATATTCGAAACACAGCGTTCCTATGGTGACCCGCATGGGGGCAACAAACGAGCGTCGACCGCTGACCAAATTCGTAACGCGGGACTTGTATCGATTTGTTGCTTGAAAACCCTCGGGGGCGTCGACCCATATCGGTAGGAGAGCCCTTGGGCATAGTATCCAGGCCGTTATCGGGGGTCCCTCCGGGTGTGAAAGGTGACAGAATCCCAGTCAAGGAGTGGGTGAAGCCTAGTTGCATCCATCCACGAAAGGGGAAAACACCTCTAGGGGGAATGTGCAGCCGGGACGAGGCTTGCTCGACGTGGGTCGGGGCAAAAGTGTGCACCCTGCCATGTCTTGACCCAAGGGGAAGATTTTGGCTTTTGGGCTGGGCCAACGGACGAAATGTCCGGGTGTTCCTACGTATCTCATATGGATGAGAATCAAGCCATACTTAGTTCTTGAAGTGCAGTTTAACGTCATGCAGGACGAGGGGGAGCACCTCATTTGGGGATATGAACGGTACGGCAAGTAATCCGACATGAATGAGGACGTAGTCCTACACCATACCGTACAACCCCGCAAGAGGGTAAGTCGGGAAGAAAAAAGAAGGGGGGGCCTGGGGGCCAAACCGTGGTCAAGGAGACCTGACTGGCTTGCAGTTTAACGTCTTGCAGTAAGGACGGGGCCGGGGGCCCGAGGAGGCCAAGGGGCCTGAGGACGAGCCTCGTAGAGGGGGGGGGGGGGCGTATGGCATGGTACATGATCCCGACGTGAATGAGGACGTAGTCCTACACCACACCGTACGCCCCTGGTAAGATATTGGGCGGAGAGGTCCGAGAAGGCCAGGGGGCCAAAATCAGGTATCAGTCAAGAAGGCCTGACTAGCTTGCAGTTTTAACGTCTTGCAGTAAGGATGGGGATGCAGTTTTAGGGTCGTGCTAGACCTTTCGTAGTTTAGGGTCATGCTGGACCTTCTCGCAGTTTAGGTTCGTGCAGGACCCTCTTGCAGTTTTGAGTCGTGCAGGACCCTCTCGCAGTTTAGGGTCGTGCAGGACCACTTTTTCCCTAGGAAAAGTATCGCTTGAGGAATTTGGCATTGGTAGGAGGGGTTATACGCTCTCCATCCGTGGTCACCAAAGAGTATGCTCCATTGGGGTAAACCTTATGGATGAAATAAGGCCCTTCCCATTTGGGTTCTAACTTGGGCGGTTTCCTACCGGGAATCAGTGGCGCTCGAAGGGCCAATACCAGGTCACCCTGCAGAAAAGAGCGGAGATGAACCTTCTTGTCAAAGGCTCTCGCTATCTTGTCCTGATGCCTTTCCAGATTGTGCAGGGCAAGGAGCCGGTTCTCGTCTAGTGCTTCCAACTCAGCTAGATGGATCTCGGCTACCTCATCTGATGTCTGGTGATCATAAACTACATTGCGCAGCAACGGCAGCTGGATCTCAATGGGTAGGACGACCTCAGCTCCATACACCAGGGAATATGGGGTCACCTGGGTAGAGTTGCGAGTCGTCGTCCGGTAAGCCCAGAGGGCGTTGGGGAGCTTGTCCGGCCAACTCTTCTTGTTCTGACCAACCATCTTCTGCAGAATGTTAGAGAGGGTCTTGTTGAACGCCTCGATCTGTCCATTCGCCTGCGCGTGGTAGCGGGAGGTATGGTTCGACCGGATGTCGTACTTAGCGTACAATTTCTTCAATTCAGCTGCTCGGAAGTTGGTGCCGTTATCGGTGAGGACAGCGTGAGGGACTCCAAACCGGTGGATAATGTTGGAGCTCACAAAGTCAATGATGGAACAGGCCTTGACCTCTTTGAGCGGAACTAGTTCTTCCCACTTGGAGAAGAAATCTGTAGCAGTCAGGATGAACCTGCACTGGCGGGCTGTTGCCGGCGAATACGGTCCCACTACATCAAGTCCCCATACCACAAATGTCCAAGAGTACTTGGTGGGGTGGAGGGGTTCTGGCGGCCGATGAAAGAAGTTGGCGTGTACTTGGCACGCGTGGCATCTCTTGGCGTATCCAATACAATCGTGGATCATGGAGGGTCAGAAGTACCCTAACCTCCGGATTTGATGGGACAGCTTCGGCCCAGCTTGATGGGCGCCACAGGAACTGGCGTGAACCTCTTGCATAACTTGAGGTATCTCTACTCCTTGGATGCAACGGAGGAGGACACCATCGAAACTCCGTTCATAGAGGGTCTGCTCAAGACTGGTGCCGCTCTGGAGGGTAAATTGCAGTGCGCGGCGTCGTATTCGCTCGCGTTCGGACCGGTCGTCCGGGAGCTGACCATTTTGGAGATACTCGACAAAAGGTGCTCTCCAGTCGGGGGTGGTTTCAACCACCGCGTCTGACGAACCCGGGACTCCCGATATGGAGGGTCCGGCGGTGAGATGACTTACCCGCAGGCTATCACGGTCCTCTTGGGTGACGGGAGAAATGACTCTCCGGTGGGCCTTGTGTATGACCAAATCATCTTGCTCGGGTTCTGCGAGCGACGTGGCTAAGCCAGCCAGGGCGTCCGCTTGGCCGTTCTGCGATCGTGGGACATGGGTAACCTCTGGCCGAGGAGAGAACTGGGCCATTAGGAGGAGGGTGTACTCCAATAACGGTGCAAGCTCTGGCTTCGTGATGACGTAGTCGCCATTAACCTGTCTGATTACCATCTCAGAATCTCCCTTCACATGTAGATGGGGAACATGGATCTCAAGGGCCAACTCGAGGCTGGTGATGAGAGCCTGGTACTCTGCCTCGTTGTTTGTACATCCTTCTGACAACAGGAATGAGTACGGCAGGACGGCTTGCGCTGGGGTAATGAAAACATTACCTAGACCCACTCTGTTGAGCTTGGGGTCGTTGAGCCTTCTACCGGTGGGGCTCCGGGAGGCGCCGTCGAAATGCATTTGCCAACATGGGACAACATGATTGACTGAGAGGATCGTCTCTTCGGGGAAATCCAGGTCCAGGGATTGATCTGCGGAGGTTGGATGAGCAGCTAAAAATTTGCCAATGCCTGTCCCTTAATGGCCTTCTGAGGTATAAACCTGATATCAAACTGCTGGAGAATCACCGCCCACCGTGCTAGTCGGCTAGTCAGCATGGGGCGGTTCAGGATGTACTTCAGCGGATCTACCCGAGAGATCAATTGTACCTCGTGGTGTTGCAGGTAGTTCCGCAACTTCTACACAGCGAAGACGAGCGCAAGGTAGATCTTTTCGATAGGGGAGTATCTGACCTCCGTATCGAGAAGCATGCGGCTGCGATAGTAGAGACTGTTCTCAGTGCCCTCATTATTCTTCTGGGCGAGCAGCGCACTGAGGGATCTCTCCAGGGCGGTCACGTAAAGGACCAGCGGCTTTCCGGAGACGGGTGGCATCAAGACCGGAGGTTGGAGCAGATACTGCTTGATTTCCTCGAAGGCGGCCCGACACTCCTCATCCCATTCGTAGGCAGCCCCTTTCTTCATGAGCCGGGAAAAGGGCTTACACTTGCCAGCCAAATTCGCAATGAATCGGCGTATATAGGCTAAGTGGCCTTGAAGGCCTCGGAGCTCCTGAATGTTGCTCGGGGGAGGCATTTGGCTGATGGCCTTGATCTTCTTCGGGTCGATCTCGATACCTCGGTATCTGACAACAAAGCCTAGAATCTTCCCGGAGGTGACTCCGAAGGCACATTTCAGCGGGTTCATCTTCAGGTGACGGGAACGGAAGAAACCGAACACTTTCTCAAGGTCTTTGAGATGGTCCTGGCACTTGCATGATTTGACTACAAGGTCATCCACGTAGCATTCCACCAATGTCCCGAGGATCGGTTTGAATATGCGATGCATGGCCCTCTGATAAGTGGCACCTGCATTCTTCAAACCGAATGGCATTACCTGGTAGCAAAAGATACCCTAGGGAGCCCTGAAGGCAGTGGACTCCTCGTCTTCGGGGGCCATCCGGATTTGGTTATACCCGGAATACCCATCCATGAAAGAGAGGGCTTGGAATCCGGCCGTGGCGTCAATCAACAGCTCCGTCACTGGGAGTGGAAAGTCATCCTTTGGGCAGTGGCGATTAAGATTGCGGAAGTCGATACAGACTCTGATCTGCCCATTCTTCTTCCTTACTGGCACAATGTTGGCAAGCCACTTGGGGTACTGGACCTCCTTGATGAAGTTGGCTTTGATTAGCTTATCAACTTTGGCCTCAACCATAGCGCCATGGGAAGGGTGCATCTTCCTGGGGGGCTGCTTGAACCCACGATGTTTTGCTGGGAGGCCCAGACGGTGGACGGTCACTTGGGGATCCAGCCCTGGCATCTCATCGTAACTCCAGGCAAACACATCGCGGTGCTGTTTGAGGAAGTCTATGTACTGCTACCGCTCCTCGAGAGACATGGCCGCACTGATCAATGTGGGTCTTGGATCTGCCTCGCTACCAAGGTTCACCTGTACCAGTTCATCAACCGTGGTAGAGACGCCTTCTTCAAAGGCTGGGGGAGCATCCTCCAAGTCTTCCTCCCCAGCCGTGGGGGGACTTCCCGTGACGGAAGATACTTCTGGGCTCTCAAAACCCGAGGGGCAGCTGGTGCCGGCTTGGGCATCAGCGGTCATCACATCAGGAGACTCACTTTTCATTGAGACCATAGCAATGAATGCATTTGATCTGATCCCATCTGGCCTTCGGCCTAAAGGTCCACGTTTGATGATATCAAAGCAGTGGTGACGCGTCGGCATGAGTCGGTTAATTCCAGCCCGGCAAAAAAGACACGTATGGCGCACCGCCGTTGTCATCAGCTTGACGTCCCGGTACCGTACAGGGGTAGGAGGTTCCGGGATGACCCGAGCCTCGTTGATGTAGGAGTACGAGGTGATTTTCCGCCGTCGCTTGGACACGGGAACATGACTTCCTTACGTACCCAAAACAACGAAACATTGTCCCATGTTGGGGGTCGTGGCCTCCAACCGGTGGATCGGGAGGATGTAGGCGTGGTCCATGCTTTCCCAGGGATCACTTGTGATCGGGGCAGGCTCATCCTCGCTTACCAGGATTTGATTGTCCTTACTTTTGTAATAACCCGCATCCAGATAGCGGGCCTCACAAGAAGCGAAAGGGGACGCGTCTCCTTGGAGCACGCCTACTCAACCGTTGAGCGAGTACTTAAGGCACTGGTGATACGACGAGGGGACCGCTGCATGCAGATGGAGCCATGGCCTACCCATCAATGTGTTGTAGTCGGTGTCCTGAGAAACAACCATGAACTCGGTGCTGGCAATTAAGCCACCGAACTGAGTCTTCAGGCGGATCTTGCCGACTGGGGTTTGCTCTGTCCTGTCGTACCCCTGGATCCTGAGGTCGGAGGGAGTTAAATCACCTTCGGACAGACCCAGCTTTCACAGCGTCCGAGTCGGAATTAAGTTGATTCCAGAACCCGTGTCAATGAGGCATCGGCGGACTTCCACACCATTGAAGTGGCCAGTGATATACAGTGGGCTAATGTGCCCCTGTATAGGGGGGGTCCTCATCTTCGCCGGAGAACGAGATAACCGCCTGACATTTGGCGTTTTCAATCGTCTCGTTATGGAAGGCTTCCGTAGCTGCTACTTCCGTCTCGAACTGGAGGGGGCTACTTAGGGCCTCGGCAAGTTCCTCGCGCATTTCAGATGACAGGAGAAGGGCCTCGAGGATGGAAAGCCTCGCCGGGATTCTGGACAGATGCTTCAGAACATCGTACTTTCGTTCCAAACGCGAACCTCTGCTTACAGGAGGTCGTTCGGCATTTGGATGCACATCGGGTCCGACTGGCTGAACAGGCGAGTAACTAGTACTTGGTACATCTTGCTGCCTACCAGTAGAAGCCTGAAGAGTAGTCGTCGGACTAGGATCGGACAGCGGAGGCTGGCCTGTCGCCGGGCAAGACTGGCTGTGATACGAACGAGGCGGCTTCCCCCGATCCAGCAACACGAACGGCGGTGGAGGTAGAGCCGAGGGTGCCGGATGGGTCTGCGCGTGCTGAGATCTGCGCTGAGCCTGCTGCCTGGTCTCGGTAGCATGCACGACTTGGTCACAAGTGCTCGTTGACGTACCTCGATGACCGGTGCGATTGCGATTCCGCCGACGTTGACGTCGGCTGGAAACGTTGGGGAGGCCTGCCTGGGGTTCCCCCTCGTCGGGGGTCATATAGGGCTTTACCAGCTCCACGGTGTTAACCGAAGCGTACCCTTGACTGTCGCTCAAAGAGTCATCCACCGCTGGGCGGATTCTGGGAGGAATGTCCATTTTGGGAGGCATAAAGTCGCCAATAGTGCGGGATGACGACGACACTGGCGGTGCACGTTGCTTCTTCTTGCGTCGCCGCTGCTTGCCCTTTTGGGCAAAGGTCGACTGTGAAGATGATGCTGAGGCACCGGCTACTTCTTCTGAAGGTTACGACTGCTTCAGGCGTTCCCGGATGATACCCTGGGCACAGACGACGGTTTTTCGAGCCATCCAGTTGTCGTATTTCTGGGACCCGCGGCTAGGGACCTGCTGCCACTCACCTTCGCCGTCGCTGCCGATTTCTGATCCCGCAAAGACGCCTTCCACTTGCACTGGCGCTGGGCCCAACTTGACGATGTTGTTGTTGACCTGGTCCTGAAGCCAGTCTTCAAACACATAGCATCGCTTGAGGGTGTGCCCCAGGATCCGATGATAAGGGCAGTAGTTGGGGTGATCGGTGAGATGCGCCTCTGCCGGCCTTCTGCATTCAGGCAGACGCACAATCCCTTGCTCTAGAGCACTTCGGAAGTAGCCAGGGACCTGATTTTCGTTGAACGAATAGGTCTGGTACCTTCTTTCCGGATAGGGGGCCCTGGGGGCCTGGTCCTGTCGAGGGATCGGAGGGGCCTGCCGAGGAGGCGGCGCCTGGTTGTCTCGCCTAGGTGGCGGTGGCGCATTGCGCGGGGGAATCTGTCGGTTCTGAGGCGGTCGCTGCTGGGCAGGAGCCTGTGTTTGAGGTGGAGGACCTCTACGGGGTTGCAGGGGTGGTGCCGCCGGCAGCAATTCCAGCCGCCTCGGGTCTTCTATTTGAGCCACTGCGGCGGGCTCAGCCCTGGCGGCCCTCCTGGCTGGGATCATAGGGGGCAGCAAACGTGCCTGACTAGCCTGTTGCAGGGCCTCCTCGAGGCGCTGGGCCTTGTCCGAGAAATCTCTGAACCCTCCAGGATAGTTCTGGGTAATCAAGGAGGGTACCAGCTCTGTCTTGACGTTCCCCACACACATCGTCAGTAATTTCTCCTGAGTCAGTGGCATATTGAGGGAATACGTAAGTCCTTTCCACCGGACGATGAAGTATGCAACCCGCTCATCAGGCCTCTGTTTGCACTTGAAGAGGTCCGCAATGCTGGTCTTTCGCGTGGTGGAGCTGAACTGGTATAAAAACTGCCGGCGAAGATCCTCCCAACCGGTCACCGATCCGATAGGGAGCTGGCTGTACCAGACGAATGCCGGACCTTCCAATGTCTGTACGAAACATCGGAGCTTGGCGGCTTCTTGCTGAGCCGGGGTCCCCAGCATGGGGCCACACCTGGAAGAGAAATGAGCCAAGTGCTGGGGTGGGTCCCCTGTCCCGTTAAAAGGCGAGAAAGTGGGGTTCCCAAAACCCGGAGGCGCGGGCATATCATCCACCCACGCGGGATAAGGCTTGCCATCCGGTGGGACCGCCACCTGCCATGTTTCCAACGCCTCGAGGCGGGCTGTGAGTGCCGCAATAAGGTCCTCTGGGTGGGGGTCCCTGTCTTGACGGGGATCCCTAACCACAAGCGCATTGCCAGGTTCTTCAACACGGTAGACGGCTTCAGCTGCTGGCGGGTCGACTGGCTGGACGACCTGTTGGGCGACTGGGGGAACCCGGGTTGGATTCTTCAGATTGCCTCGTCGCTCAGGGGGGTTTGGCGAGACGTATCGCGCCCTCTTGCCGTATGTCCCGGCTTTCGCCCTATCCGCGGCAATAGCATGATCAGGGTTTCCCGGAGGCATCTCGCCGGGGGGAAGTTGTTCCTGCCCCTGCTGCCCTGGCCTAGGATTACCATAGTCGGGTCGTCGCTCTGCGGCACGTTCAGCCAAGAGTTCGTCAACTAGCCTCTTCTGCTCAGCAAGCTACTGGCGCAACGTGGCCTTCTCAGGATCTTCGTCCGTTTTCTGCACAGAGGCGGACGGGTCAGAGTGCTTGACTGTTCTGACGTGCTCCTTACCTTTTCCAGTGCTTCGACCGCGTGCCAGCAACTCGGTGGGTACGGGGAGACCTAGCAGGTTCCTCTGCTGACAGGTAACTCTCCCTGATGGGTTGAGAAGCGGCAGTACGCCCTCGGATGGTAATCTCCATCAAGGAACTCAAGCTCATCTTCCTTATCCTCAACGTCGGCCATGTGGACCGTGACCCCTCTTGAGGGCATATCCTCAATGTCGCATAGCGAATCGGGCTGTCGTCGGATAGGCTCGAAGAGGAGAGCGGCATAGCGTCCCCAACCACGTACATGCACATGGGGGGTGGCTTCCCTGACGATTCTGCGGAGTGCTTTAAGACTCTGAACGCATTTTCGTTGAAGGGCGCTCTGGTGGCCTGGCGACTCAGGGTGCTAGGCTGCAAGAAGTGCGGCTGCATCGATCAGGCGGCATTTCTCGCCGATTTCTTCGAAGTGCTCACGACTTCTGGGGTACACCACCCGTTCAAAACAGAGGTGGAAGTGTGTCGCCCACAAGGTTCGACAAAGGCACCCCATGTGTTCAGGGGTAAGAGACTTTGGTACGCGGAAATTCAGTGCCGCCGTCGGCCAGAACTTCTCCGGGAAGTAATCCGCTGCAAGGATACTCCAGAAGCTCCTAGGCTCGGACTCAGGGTCTGGCCCTGTGTTGCCCCACTCGTCAACCGGGGGCGGCTAAGGAACCGGAAGCGGTACCGAGGCGGACCTTTGGGATAATAAGCTCGGCAGTGGAGAATACGGCAAACGAGCTGACTGGCCGCCGAATTCTGGGCCATCCTCCGAAGAGTGAGGTGACCTGGCCACGATGTCACGATACGACGGGCTAATAATCACAGCTTCCGGAACAGGAGCCGCGGCTACCGGCGATGGGTCGTGTCGTCGCTCTACCATCGTGGGCCCCCAAAATAACTCTACGTGATCCCTGGTAGAGGTAGAGGGCTATTCTGGTGACGGGGGTGATGATTTCGTGGCCGAGACCTGCAGAATTCCCAGGATTTCTTCCTCCTGAATGTACCTGCGGAGAGAGACGAGAATCCGGTGAGCCTCAAATTCTGGGAGAACGAGGCTGATGCGTCTGGTTCCTGCCCCAGTCCTTGATACGGAGGAGCTGGGAGAATGTTCCATCGCTGAATCGCATTCCTCTTCCGAATCGGAGAAGCGGGCAGGTTTGATCTCCACCTGGGCCTTCCCAGGATTCTTCCTGTGGCGGTGACGACCCGCTCTTCTGCCCCTGGGTGGCTCTTCGGGACAGGGTTGATGTAACACCCGAGACTTTTATTTTATATAAATCATCAAAGGAATCTTTTTCTACACAACACTTGCTTGGCTTGCTTTACACGCAATCGCGACCTTCCTCGATAGCTTGCGTCGTACGCAATACCGAGTTTCACTAAACAACAATATGCTATTAAAACTAGCCATTATGAATAGTAATAACCACTTTTTGAAATATTATAAATTTTATCTTTCAAAATGGACTTCATTTTTGGATTCGGAATACCGAAATTAGCCTAGGGTGAAATTTTGGTATTTTTCTGAAAACTTTCAATTTTTTATGAATAGTGAAACCACTAAGTGGTAGGTTAAAAACTGAATTTTGCATAAAACTTAATTTTACCGCTTCTGTGAATGGAATTTCGAAAATCCGAGAGACACGGCTAATATCAAGGACTAAAATGTGGTTCAATGAGATTAAAATAATTTTTTTGGTGAATAGTAACTTTTTACTTTTTTTACCACTGTTAAAAGTAAATAGGGTAACTAAGGGTAAATATGATATTACTATTACCCTAACACATGTCCTAATTCTATTGGATAAGTGTAATTCGACCAAAAACAACCTTAGGAATAAAATATGACCATTTAGGCCCACTTGATTAGATTAGGACATTTATTATTAATTTATTTAAAGAAGGGTTAAAATAGTTAAAATCAAAGCTTATTAAGTAAATCATTTTTAATAAGGGGTTATAAATAAGATAAATTCGATTGTAAATATTCATTAGAAAGCTAAAACGATTTACTACATGATGGTATTTTATTTGTAATTTTTAGACATCAAATAAGTTAATTTATTTATGACACAATGATGATGCAGTAATTATCTTATTAATGAAATATTGACCTAATTGATGTTATAAACACCAAAATAAATATAATTTGAGACTTTTTATGAATTCCACTAATTTTCTAGGTTACTATGATATATTAGTGTTGATTTAATCGACTTGGTTCGAACATATAATTCTGTTATGACTTTCACAAAAATCATATATCAAATAGTGTCAAAATTGACACAAAATAGTTTTTAAATCAAATATTATATTATTAATTGTTATTTTATTCCTAAAAATCTATGGTTCGGCCAAATGACTTAGATAAGGATATATATTTTAATAATAAACAATTTGGGGTTCTTTTGGCATGTTATAGTAAGTGTATTAACCATATAGTGAAAGAAAACAAAAAGACACGGTAAAAGTTAAATTAATTAACTTAGAGTTAAATCTAATTGATAAGGTTAAAATAATACCCTAAACTTGTCTAAATCTTATTGGTTGATAGGATTTCGACCCATAACCACTTTAGATTCGAAATAAGGCCCTTTAGAACCATTATAAACCGATTTTGACTTTAATATAAAATAATATTTTGAGATATTCCTAAGGTGCCCCTCTCCTCCCTTATAAAAGGGCACCTCCTCCCCCTCCTCCTCACACCAAATTGAGCACTCAAGCTCGGCCAACCCCTGCCATTTTCTCCCCTCCACTTCCCTAGAATAATCCTAGAGGTCCTGGTCTTCTCCAAAGACCAATCTTAGTTCCTTAAGTGGAGGATTCAAAGAGGCGTTACAAAGAAGAGGTAATATCCATTACCGATCTTTTCAATTTCTTTCTTCTTCAACTTCTTCTTCTTTAGTTGTTTCATGATAAAGTAATAACATCAGTATTACTTACATACTGATATGTTATTATAAATATGAAACAACCCTAATTCACCTTCTATCCATCCTACGGAAAAATGAAATCACCGCGCGTGCGTACGTACGGAATACCGTCTCCACGCCGTGGTGTAATCTATTTTCCACCATCACCTTACAAGGATGGGTATAATGGTGTAATTAGTAACTATATAGGATTATTATGAAGTAATATTGATACTGAAATAATATATATATACTCCAATACAATTCCACGATCATAGGAACGATATCATCACTCGTGCGTACGTACGGAATACCGTCTCCACGATGTGATGCGACTCGTTCTACATGATCTTCATTTCATAATGATTATATAAATGAATTGAATGAATGAATATGGTATATACTACACTAATACCATTCTGGAAATGAATTATCTATAACCTAAAGATAAGAATAAGAATTTATTTGACAAAACACACATAAGAACAAAAAGTTATAAAGACCCGAGTAGCAAGTAACAATGAAATATTACTAACAAGAAGCTAATAATATGACCATATATGATATCATATCAATATGTATGATTCTGGAATAAGTCAATAACACTATTTAAACCATTATACAGGAGCTTCGGACACGTACAAAGCAAATCGGACCTAAGGTAAGGGAAATATCACAATCTCATTTTTATCCGAGATTGTTTATTCGTAAGTATTTACTGGGGTGTATTTTATCATCCACATCCATGTTCCCTCAATATGTAATATTGTTTCCATCCACTTGCAATATTTTAAATCCAATTTTACCCTTAGGTGAGTTTTTAGTAAAGAATATGAAAGGAATCTTTTGTCGTTTTTCCGTACGAGGTACTTTTTGACTTTTCCGACAAAAGTACGAATAATGTTTTTTTTAACTTATACGGCATGAATGGATTTTTAAAACATTACTTCAAAGAAGCTTCCTTTACAAGTTTTCAAGTTTATTTTTAATCAACTTCTTTTATTTTAAAGTTGTATGACATGTTATGAAAGGAAAAATGTTTTTGAAGAAGAAAGGATATTTTCCTCAAGAATGGAGTTCAAGTGTTTTATCAAAATTATTTTCCATCTAAGATAATAAAGGGTTATATTTTTATCCCTATTATTACATTGATTTTATCATGTTGTGATGGAATTATTTTTATGAATTCCTTTATCTTATATGAATTGATTTATGATGTCATGATGTTTCAAGAATCCCATTTTTGTTACTTGTGTTATGCGATGATGTATGTTTTATGATTATGTGGCACACATAAGAAAGGATTCATTATAAGATGGGTGGGACCTATATCTCTCTCCAATGCATTGGGTAAAGACTTTATATCTCATGAGATAGACATGGCTGGAACGGAAGGTTATTTCGGTTCAGTGATACAGGACTGAAACGAGGAGTGAACTCGGTTCAGAAAGGGACTTTGTCCACTAAGATAGTCTTGGAAATGAGTCATGACTAACAAGAAATGATTTTCCATGATTATGTGTGCATGCCACAAGGTTTCAAGTTTTATGTTATGATTATGGGGATCTCATTTTCACTTCTATGATTTATTCCATGTTAAGATAGTATGATCTCTTTTGCAGGTTTTGATTTTCAAAAAGATATGATATGATTTTTATTTCCTTTATTTGCCCTTGCTGAGCATTTGAGCTCACCCTTTTATGTTTTCTTTTCCCCAGGTCAGGAAGATGGATATTAAGTAGAATATTCTAAAAGGGACCCTAGATATGATGAAATAAATGGGAGACACTGTAGAAGATTTATGAACCAGTTGTTTATGTTTCCCAGTTTCTAAAGACACTATACCTATACGGTCCTTTTTGGTTTTGTCATATGTTGTAATAAGTGTGCTTCAATATTGAAGTATTAACAATGTATGTAAAGTATGGGTCATTATAGTTGGTATCAGAGGAAAGGTATAGTCAACCATTGGAAACTAGGATGTGAAATCCTTAGTAAGAACCCTAAGGATAAGTCTAAGCATAGAACACAGTCTTAGTGTTTTAGAAATGACCTTGAATAACCTAGGATAAGACCATAAGCATGAAAATTTTATTCTTGAATTATGTGGTTTCCTATTATAATTAGTGTTGCTCACACTATTCTTCTTGGATTCAGTCAATGGCTGGAACCCGAAGGAACCGTGTTAATGCGGAATGCGATGGGCAATGCAATGATTGTCCCCCTGAGCAGCCAAACGATATGGGAGCTGGAATGAAAAATCTTGTAGCCATGCTCACAAAACTTTCTCAAGCTATGAATCATGTAGGATTTCCAAACGAGCAAAGGAGGGAGCAACATTCTGTTGAATCCTTCATGAGGCAGCGCCCACCTTCTTTCAGCGGGTCTACTGATCCATTAGTTGCTGAAAAATGGATTAGTACTACTGAAAAGATATTTTCAGTTCTTCAATGTTCTGAACATGATAAAGTCATCCTAGCAGTGTATCGTTTGGAAGGAGATGCTGATCAATGGTGGAATCTTGTTAAGAATACGAGGCAAAGGGATGAAATTGAGTCTATGGAATGGGACGAGTTCAAGAACTTATTTTTCAATAAGTACTTCCCTCGTATTCTCCGAACAAAGATGGAGAAAGAGTTCCTTGAACTGAAGCAAAGGGATGATGAATCTGTTAGTACCTATGAAGCAAATTTTACAAGACTTGCAGGGTACGCTTCTGGTATTATTATCCAACCTGAGAGTAAGATCGATCGATTCTTTAGTGGCTTAAAACCAAGTCTTCGAAGGGCGTTAGCCATAAGAGACTTCAATAGCTACGAGGAAATCGTTCGATGTGCTCTCAAAGTCGAGATGGAGATTGGAGTAACCCATCAGTCACATGGGTTTGGTAAGAAGAGGAAGATGGAATTCAAAGGAAACTCTAAAGAGCACACTGAAAAGAAGATGAACTTTCCCTTATGCTCAAAGTGTGGAAAGAAACATGGAGGGAGTTGTCTTAAAGGGACAAATGTTTTAAATGTGGAAAGGAAGGTCATCGGGCATTTGAATGCCGCGATAATGGGAAGAAGATGTCTAATGATGCAAACAAAGGAAGGGATACACAGAATGAACCTACTACACTTCAATGTTTCAAGTGCAAGGAGATGGGGCATTATGCCAATCAATGCCCAAATCCAAGGGTTGATGATGATGGTCGACGTCAACAAAATCTTAAGGCTAAAGACAAAGGAAAGTCACATGCAATTTCTATCAGTGATGTGGAGTACGATAATGAAGTGGTGAAAGGTACACTTACCATCCACTCTAAAGTAGCAAATGTTTTATTTGATTCTGGATCCACCCACTCTTTTATTTCTGAAGACTTTTCTAAGGGTATCACCATATTACCTCAACAATTAGATGTTGAGTTAGCTGTGACAACACCTAATGGCACATCAATCACATCAAAAGTTTATAATTCTTCTTCGATCGAAGTTTGTGGGAAAGTGATTCCTGCAAATCTTGTGATCCTTCCTATAGTGGAATTTTATGTGATTCTTGGCATGGATTGGCTTTCTTTATACGGAGCTCATATCAATTGCCAAAGAAGGGAAGTCACATTTCATATTCCAGATCAATCTATGATCGTCTATCAATGCAAGGATGAATATAACCTTCCAGTGGAAATTTCTTCCATTTTATGGGTATTGATTCCACTAAATGAAGGTTATTTATCTCAAATAGTTGGTGAGAAACTCACGATTAAGAATATGCCCATTGTACGGGAGTTTGATGATGTCTTTCTAGAGGAATTGCCGGGTCTTCCACCAAATCGTGAAGTTGAGTTTTCAATAGAACTTATACCGGGTGCTTTGCCTATTTCAAAGACACCTTATAGAATGGCCCCAATTGAGTTGCAGGAATTGAAGAAGCAACTCCAAGAGAATCTTGATAAGGGATTCATACGCCCTAGTGCGTCACCTTGGGGAGCACCTGTTCTATTTGTTAAGAAGAAATATGGATCAATGAGACTCTGCATTGATTATCGAGAACTTAACAAGATCACTATCAAGAACAAATATCCTCTCCCACGCATTGATGACTTATTTGACCCACTACGCGGAGCTCAATACTTTTCCAAGATTGATCTTCGTTCAGGGTATCATCAATTAAGGGTCAAAAGGGAGGATATACCAAAGACGGCTTTCCGTACAAGGTATGGACACTATGAATTTATAGTGATGCCATTTGGTCTTACTAATGCCCCTGCTATCTTCATGGATCTAATGAATAGAGTCTTTAGAGACTATCTTGATCAATTTGTGGTAGTCTTTATAGACGATATTCTTGTCTATTAAAAGAGCAAGGAAGAGCATGAAGATCACTTTAGAATTATATTGAAGACCCTGAGAAAGGAGAAGCTTTATGCCAAATTTACCAAGTGTGAATTTTGGCTTCAAAAAGTTGCATTTTTGGGTCACATAATCTCAAAAGAGGGGATATCTTAGGATCCATCAAAAACAGAGGTTATCGAAAGATGGTCGAGACCAACAACAGTAACTGAGATCCGAAGTTTTCTTGGTTTGGCTGGATATTATCGACGTTTTGTAAAAGATTTTTCACGATTATCTAATCCAATCACCAAGTTGACTCGGAAAGGAGTTAAGTTTGTCTGGACAGAGGAATGTGAAGAGAATTTCAAGGAGTTGAAAAGAAGGTTATCCAGTGCACCTGTGCTCACACTGCCTTGTAGTGGAGAAAGGTTTGTGATCTACAGTGATGCATCCAAGAAGGTATTGGGGTGTGTTCTTATGCAAAATGATATGGTGATAGCTTATGCCTCACGACAGTTGAAAATCCATGAGCAAAATTACCCAACACATGATTTGGAGTTGGCTGCGGTAATCTTTGCATTAAAGATTTGGAGGCATTACCTTTATGGTGAAAGGTGTGATATTTATACTGATCATAAAAGTTTAAAATATATTTTCACACAAAAGGAGTTGAATATGCGTAAAAGAAGATGGTTGGAGCTGATTAAGGATTATGACTGCTCAATACATTACCACCCTGGGAAAGCAGACAAGGTGGCAGATGCATTAAGTCGACAAGACCATGCTAGTTTATCCATGATGAGGATCACAAAAGATCCAGTATTTATGGATTTACAAATCATGGATCTTGGAATTATAATGGAAGGGGAAAAATCTTATCTTTCTCAAATGAATGTTCAACCATCTATACATGTGAAGATTAAAGAGGCACAGAAAGAAAATGTCGAGTTATAAAAGAAGGTGAGAAATGTTCCTGAATTCAACCTTGATTGTGATGGGATAATAAAGTTCAGGAATCGGGTTTGTGTTCCTCCCATCCCTGAATTAAAGAAGGAGCTGTTGGATGAGGCTCATAGTTCATCATTCTCTATTCATCCTGGAAGCACGAAGATGTATAGGGACCTGAAAGAGTACTTCTGGTGGGATGGCATGAAAAGAGATGTTGCTGAATATGTCTCTCGATGCTTGGTTTGTCAACAAGTTAAAGCTGAGAGACAAAAGTCTAAGGGGATGTTACAACCATTACCCATACCCGAATGGAAATGGGAAAACATCACTATGGACTTTGTCACAGGACTTCCTAAAACATCCAAAGGCAATAATGCTATTTGGGTCATAGTTGATCGTCTTACAAAGTCTGCACACTTCATTGCTATTAGAGAGGATTTCTCTCTAGATCAGCTTGCCAGGATATATGTAAAGGAAGTGGTAAGATTGCATGGAGTGCCACTTTCTATTGTATCTGATCGGGATCCAAGATTTACCTCGAAGTTCTGGCGAAGTCTTCAGCATACTCTGGATACAAAGTTGAGTTTCAGCACTGCTTATCATCCCCAGACAGATGGTCAGTCTGAGAGAACAATTCAAACCCTAGAGGATATGTTGAGAGCTTGCTCTATGGATTTCAAAGGAGGTTGGGATCAACACCTACCTTTGGTGGAATTTTCTTATAATAATAGATTTCACTCCAGTATTCAGATGGCTCCTTATGAAGCTCTCTATGGAAAGAAATGCAGGACTCCAACTTGCTGGGATGAAGTTGGGGAAAGAAAGTTGTTAGGACCTGATCTCGTTGATGAAATGGCAGAAAAGGTTAGATCTATTCAACAACACATAAGAGCAGCTCAGAGTCGACAGAAAAGTTATGCCGACAACCGAAGAAAAGATCTAGAGTTTGAAGTGGGTGATAATGTGTTCTTACGAATATCTCCCTGGAAGAGGGTTATGAGATTTGGAAAGAAGGGGAAGTTGAGCCCTAGATATATCGGTCCTTTCGAAATACTGGATCGTGTTGGGAAGGTAGCTTACCGATTGGCGCTTCCACCGAATCTCTCTCAAGTTCACGATGTGTTCCACGTATCTCTCCTGAGAAAGTACATACCAGATCCTTCACATGTACTCAGCTCAGAAGTTGTACCGCTGGAGCAAGATCTTTCTTATGAAGAACAACCGATAGAGATTCTGGATCGTAGCGAAAAAGTCCTACGAAACAAGACCACTCGCTTGGTGAAAGTTTTATGGAGGAACCACCAACTTGAAGAAGCTACATGGGAGCTTGAGGATATGATGAGGGAGAAGTATCCTCATCTGTTTGTTACAAAGTGACGAATTTCGAGGGCGAAATTCTTTTTAAGGGGGGTAGAATGTAACACCCGAGACTTTTATTTTATATAAATCATCAAAGGAATCTTTTTCTACACAACACTTTCTTGGCTTGCTTTACACGCAATCGCGACCTTCCTCGATAGCTTGCGTCGTACGCAATACCGAGTTTCACTAAACAACAATATGCTATTAAAACTAGCCGTTATGAATAGTAATAACCACTTTTTGAAATTTTATAAATTTTATCTTTCAAAATGGACTTCATTTTTGGATTCAGAATACCGAAATTATCCAAGGGTGAAATTTTGGTATTTTTCTGAAAACTTTCAATTTTTGATGAATAGTGAAACCACTAAGTGGTAGGTTAAAAACTGAATTTTTGCATAAAACTTAATTTTACCGCTTCTGTGAATGGAATTTCGAAAATCCGAGAGACACGGTTAATATCAAGGACTAAAATGTGGTTCAATGAGATGAAGATAATTTTTTTGGTGAATAGTAACTTTTTACATTTTTTTACCACGGTTAAAAGTAAATAGGGTAACTAAGGGTAAATATGATATTACTATTACCCTAACACATGTCCTAATTCTATTGGATAAGTGTAATTCGACCAAAAACAACCTTAGGAATAAAATATGACCATTTAGGCCCACTTGATTAGATTAGGACATTTATTATTAATTTATTTAAAGAAGGGTTAAAATAGTTAAAATCAATGTTTATTAAGTAAATCATTTTTAATAAGGGGTTATACATAATATAAATTCGATTTTAAATATTCATTAGAAAACTAAAACGATTTACTACATGATGGTATTTTATTTGTAATTTTTAGACATCAAATAATTTAATTTATTTATGACACAATGATGATGCAGTAATTATCTTATTAATGAAATATTGACATAATTGATGTTATAAAAACCAAAAAAAATATAATTTGAGACTTTTTATGAATTCCACTAATTTTCTAGGTTACTATGATATATTAGTGTTGATTTAATCAACTTGGTTCGAACATATAATTCTGTTATGACTTTCACAAAAATCATATATCATATAGTGTCAAAATTGACACAAAATAGTTTTTAAATCAAATATTATACTATTAATTGTTATTTTATTCCTAAAAATCTAAGGTTCGGCCACATGACTTAGATAAGGATATATATTTTAATAATAAACAATTTGGGGTTCGTTTGGCATGTTATAGTAAGTGTATTAACCATATAGTGAAAGAAAACAAAAAGACACGGTAAAAGTTAAATTAATTAACTTAGAGTTAAATCTAATTGATAAGGTTAAAATAATACCCTAAACTTGTCTAAATCTTATTGGTTGATAGGATTTCGACCCATCCCCACTTTAGATTCGAAATAAGACCCTTTAGAACCATTATAAACCGATTTTGACTTTAATATAAAATAATATTTTGAGATATTCCTAAGGTGCCCCTCTCCTCCCTTATAAAAGGGCACCTCCTCCCCCTCCTCCTCACACCAAATTGAGCACTCATGCTCGGCCAACCCCTGCCATTTTCTCCCCTCCACTTCCCTAGAATAATCCTAGAGGTCCTGGTCTTCTCCAAAGACCAATCTTAGTTCCTTAAGTGGAGGATTCAAAGAGGCGTTCCAAAGAAGAGGTAATATCCATTACCGATCTTTTCAATTTCTTTCTTCTTCAACTTCTTCTTCTTTAGTTGTTTCATGATAAAGTAATAACATCAGTATTACTTACATACTGATATGTTATTATAAATATGAAACAACCCTAATTCACCTTCTATCCATCCTACGGAAAAATGAAATCACCGCGCGTGCGTACGTATGGAATACCGTCTCCACGCCGTGGTGTAATCTATTTTCCACCATCACCTTACAAGGATGGGTATAATGGTGTAATTAGTAACTATATATGATTATTATGAAGTAATATTGATACTGAAATAATATATATATACTCCAATACAATTCCACGATCATAGGAACGATATCATCACTCGTGCGTACGTACGGAATACCGTCTCCACGATGTGATGCGACTCGTTCTACATGATCTTCATTTCATAATGATTATATAAATGAATTGAATGAATGAATATGGTATATACTACACTAATACCATTCTGGAAATGAATTATCTATAACCTAAAGATAAGAATAAGAATTTATTTGACAAAACACGCATAAGAACAAAAAGTTATAAAGACCTGAGTAGCAAGTAACAATGAAATATTACTAACAAGAAGCTAATAATATGACCATATATGATATCATATCAATATGTATGATTCTGTAATAAGTCAATAACACTATTTAAACCATTATACAGGAGCTTCGGACACATACAAAGCAAATCGGACCTAAGGTAAGGTAAATATCACAATCTCATTTTTATCCGAGATTGTTTATTCGTAAGTATTTACTGGGGTGTATTTTATCATCCACATCCATGTTCCCTCAATATGTAATATTGTTTCCATCCACTTGCAATAGTTTAAATCCAATTTTACCCTTAGGTGAGTTTTTAGTAAAGAATATGAAAGGAATCTTTTGTCGTTTTTCCGTACGAGGTAATTTTTGACTTTTCCGACAAAAGTACGAAGAATGTTTTTTTAACTTATACGTCATGAATGGATTTTTAAAACATTACTTCAAAGAAGCTTCCTTTACAAGTTTTCAAGTTTATTTTTAATCAACTTCTTTTATTTTAAAGTTGTATGACATGTTATGAAAGGAAAAATGTTTTAGAAGAAGAAAGGATATTTTCCTCAAGAATGGAGTTCAAGTGTTTTATCAAAATTATTTTCCATCTAAGATAATAAAGGGTTATATTTTTATCCCTATTATTACATTGATTTGATCATGTTGTGATGGAATTATTTTTATGAATTCCTTTATCTTATATGAATTGATTTATGATGTCATGATGTTTCAAGAATCCCATTTTTGTTACTTGTGTTATGCGATGATGTATGTTTTATGATTATGTGGCACACATAAGAAAGGATTCATTATAAGATGGGTGGAACCTATATCTCCCTTCAATGCATTGGGTAAAGACTTTATATCTCATGAGATAGACATGTCTGGAACGGAAGGTTATTTCGGTTCAGTGATACAGGACTGAAACGAGGAGTGAACTCGGTTCAGAAAGGGACTTTGTCCACTAAGATAGTCTTGGCAATGAGTCATGACTAACAAGAAATGATTTTCCATGATTATGTGTGCATGCCACAAGGTTTCAAGTTTTATGTTATGATTATGGGGATCTCATTTTCACTTCTATGATTTATTCCATGTTAAGATAGTATGATCTCTTTTGCAGGTTTTGATTTTCAAAAAGATATGATATGATTTTTATTTCCTTTATTTGCCCTTGCTGAGCATTTGAGCTCACCCTTTTATGTTTTCTTTTCCCCAGGTCAGGAAGATGGATATTAAGTAGAATATGCTAAAAGGGACCCTAGATATGATGAAATAAATGGGAGACACTGTAGAAGATTTATGAACCAGTTGTTTATGTTTCCCAGTTTCTAAAGACACTATACCTATACGGTCCTTTTTGGTTTTGTCATATGTTGTAATAAGTGTGCTTCAATATTGAAGTATTAACAATGTATATAAAGTATGGGTCACTATAGTTGACCCCTATCAGGCAGCCTTGGGGCGGCGCTGGCGCCGTGGTGGAGAGGGCCCCCACTCGAGACAGCCGGGGTGCGAGGGGCACCCGGAAAAATGTCAAAGGGTACAAGGGGAGGACCTCCATGAACAGTACCCATGTGGGCGGGGCCTCTGTTGGAGCTGGTAGGAGCATGGGGAAGACCTCCATGGTCGATGCGAGTGGAGCGAGGAGGACCTTCGCCGGTTGCAGAGAGGACGTAGGGAGGCCCCCCACGTTGGGGGAGGACCGGATGGACGGTGCCTTCAGCAGGATGAACTTCATACCCTGTATAGCGGGCGCGGGGAATGTTTCCGCGCTGAGCGCCACTGCCGCGGGGCAGGTCTTCCTGCAGGATGGGGGTAGCACGAGGCATGCCTCCATGACGAACCTCGGAGCGGGGAAGGCCCACGCTCTATGGAGTAGTGGTACGGGGAGGACCTTCGTACGGGGTGGCATCACCGCGGGCTAGCTCGCGGCGATCACCACTGGGGCCTGCAACCCGGAGAGTCAACCCAGCCTGCCCATGGGGCGGTTGGGGTCTCAATCTTGGTTGGGCGAAGGGGTGCCCCTGCTCAATGTACGTGGGGGATTCATAATGTACGTCGGCGGTGGCTCGGGCCACTGTAGCTGTCGACGTGGATGCGCTTGAGCGAGCGTCCTCAGCCCGGGCCCGGTGCTGACGTCGGGTCAGGCGAGCCTATGCAGGTGGTGCAGGGACTTAGTCTGCCTGCTCTTCCTGCGGGGCCGGATGGCAGCGCTGATGCGGCCGGACGGGAGCTCTCTCCTGGGGACCCCGGGTCGGGGCCCTGAGCGGACTGAGCCGGACAGCGCCTGCCTCTTCAGCGTAGGGCGAAGAGTCATCAAGGCGTTCCAGGGATAGGCTCCCGAAACGATTGAATGTCGGGGTGGGGAGCAGGGGCTCCCTACGCGGCCTGTTAGGGCAGCGTTGACGGTGGGGCCTCGAGGCCTCCAGGTCCAGGCGGGCCATATCCCGGGTTGGGATGACCCCTTCTTCCTCATACCTGCGCACGAGGTTGTTGATCACCCTTCGTTGGATGATCTCTGATGGGGAAAGGGGATGTGGGCGTCCCGTATTCCGTGACGTGGCAGCCATCGTGGCAGTAGTGGCGCCATGTGGAGTGGCCGTCGTGGTGTTGCCCCTACCCCTGCGCGGGCGAGGAGCGGATGGTGACCGCATCTCCGAAATAGCAACCTGGTTCATGGCAAGCGAAGGGATAAACTCATCAGCACTGAGAGGAAAAGGATTGACAGCCAGTGCCCCAGCGTTCTTCCATCCTCCATGTCTGTGAGAAGGATCCACGCCAACACGCTGCAGAGCGGAGTGCCCCACGTTCTACTACCCCGACTTCCGGTGAGTTCCACGACATGCCCTCTATTTGCTTGACGGGACCAGGCACCGGATATCTGGATCCGGTGACACGTCAATCTACTGGTGTCTCGAACTCTACTAATCTCCATATTGTGGAGAATAACTTCAAGTCGGGTTCACCATTTCTATTTCCGACGCTCTCACCGGGGCGCGCGCATCCGTCCGCGGAGGACGCGCGGCTGTGTTGCCCCGCATTCCCGCTTTCCAAAGGCGGGTGGCATTCGCTCCTTATTCAGGGATGTCTGCTCCTTGATCGAAACGGGATGATGGGATGTCGGTTCTTCCTCCTGTGGATTCCTCCTCAGAACTCATCACCTAGTCCGGGTCTCCCTTATAGATTTAATACGTAGTTCATGAAACTCTTCCCAGTTCCATGTTTCCATGGACACCGGTTAATTACACTACTTCTGTCGGGACATTCCAAAGGGTCCAATCAAGGCAGCAACCTTCGGTCAGGGGAGTAGTCATGTTGAGGCATCAGTAGTGTGTCTGGATGCTGGGGTACCTGGCATGTCTGTCTGTTATCCTTGATCACAAGGCTTCTCGAGGGCGTGGAAGCCCGAGGCATCCCACATCGGGCGCGGGGAATTACTTGTCGTAGACACATATCTGAGGTTTTCCTCAGCTTCCCGTGCTCAACACAGGGTATGCCGCGAGTTTAACGTCCAGCGGAGACGGATCAACCCAACCAGAGCATTAGCTGGGATAAATCGGATTGAGGGATCCTCCTTGAAGGGATATCGACACCGGGGCTAGCCCGTGGGCGACACTGAATGGAGTAGAAGGAGAGTGAAGTGGAACCATCACAGGGGGGGAGACAGTGAAGTTGGGCTTGAGCCTTGACGAGGCCTCCTGCGTATCCCCGTGGCAGGGAATCAAAGTCCGCGTAGTTCGGGATGGTGCCGGTAAACTGACGTGAAGCTGGACCTTGGCCTGATGAATGTCGTCAGCATACCGACGTGAAGGTGGACCTTGGTCCGATGGGCATCGTCAGCGTACCGACGTGAATGATGGACCATGGTCCGATGGGAGTTGGGCTTGAACCCCTGGGAGGATTCCTACGTACCATGCCTTGACATGGATCAAAGACCTCGTAGTTCAAATGGGGATTTGTCGGTGAACCGACGTGAAAGTAGACCTTGGTCCACTATTGGTGGGCTTGAACCTCATAAAGGCTTCCTACGTACCATGCCTTGACATGGATCAAAGACCTCGTAGTTCAAATGGGTTGGGTCGCAATGGCTTACCACTGGACCGGAGCGTAGTTTAACGTCGTGCTGGACGGGGTGGAACCCGACGTGAAAGACGGGTGATGGGTGGGCTTGAACCTCGTGGAGGATTCCTAAGTACCATGCCTTAACACGGATCAAAGTCCCCGTAGTTCAAATGGGTTTGTCGGTGAACCGACGTGAAAATGGACCTTGGTCCAATGGGTGGTGGGCTTGAACCTCATAAAGGCTTCCTACGTACCATGCCTTGACACGGATCAAAGACCTCGTAGTTCGGAGAATACAGTTTAACGTCATGCGGGACGATAGTGAACCCTGACGTGAATAAACGACGGGTGGGCTTGAACCTCATGGAGGTTTCCTACGTACCATGCCTTGACATGGATCAAAGACCTCGTAGTTCAGGTGGCTTCACCGGTGAACCGACGTGAAAGTAGACCTTGGTCCACTACTGGTGGGCTTGAACCTCGTGGAGGTTTCCTACATACCATGCCTTGACATGGATCAAATACCTCGTAGTTCAAGTGGGGTGGTCAGGGTCGGTGCTCACTCTAAGCCCACGTGAGTCATGCTCGGTGTGAGAAACAAGAGGTTGCAAGGACCTGATGATCACGTCGCGAAGGGTGCATCCGTGAGAAGTGAAGAGGGGCTTACGCGTTGGGCGGCCCATGGTGTTGGGACTTACTCTAGGATGGAGGCCCATAGGGAGGTTCCTCGTTCCCTATCACTCCCTCCACTGACCTTGGTAGTGGGGAAGTACAGAGATGCACGGGTGCAATCATCCGTACGAAAGGTTAGGGGCTTACGCTCTGAGGCGGCCCTTCCCCTGCGAACATACACCACTCCGACAAGGAGGATCTCATTCCATGTGCGGAAGAGTTCCATTCCCGTGGAGGCGAGTGGTGTAAAAAATGTTTGAGTTAGGGGAACCCTTCGTGAGGGAGACGAGGTTGTGTCACAGTTTAACGTCATGTGTTAAGGACGTGGTGCTTGGCAGTTTAACGTCCTGCAGCTCGGACGAGGTGGGTTCACTCCACACCCCTAGGGCTTACATAACCGGCACCCTCTGGTCCTTGGGGAAGGGAAGGCGCCGGTAAGGCCATGGTAAGGGGGGGGGGTCATGGGACGAACCATCGAGGGGTCCACGTTAGCGTGGCTGGCGAAGAAGCAATAGCCGTTAGCGTGCCTATGCGAAGAAGCATTAGGCGAAGCAACGCTACGGGTGATATTGTCCATGGGACTTTGAAATCACATCGTGCAAACCGGGAGGGCCGCACGGGAAGAGGAATCGCTAAGCAGAGGAGTGTGCTTTGCGAAGTGGGGTGCCTTGGCCTTAGCATGGGGCATTGGTGTGAGTGGGAGGTGCTTCGCGAAGTGGAACAGTGTTTATGGAGCACTACCTCGCGAAGAAAGGGTGCCTCGCGAAGCAGGGTCCTGCGAAGCAGTGTGCTTCGCGGAGTGGAGTGGTCCTGCCTTAGCATAGGGATCACTCGTATGGGTTGGGTGTTTCGCGAAGCACAAGTGCTCCGCGGCTGCCCGAGTTCCCTTGGGAATCCCCTTCCTTCGCGAACGCCCTTGAGCTTCGCGAAGGGCATCCCTCTCGGAAGAGGGGCTCAAAACGAAACAAAGCAGAGTCGTCTCGTGATGTAAAAATACCTCGCGGAGCTCATGATTCCCGGGGGAAAAGCGTGCTTCGCGATTCGGGAGAGGAGAAGCCGAAAGGTCGGATTGTCCGTCCTTTGGACTCAGGGGGAGTCCAGTATTTATAGGGAAGGGGCGCCGCGAAGCAGGGCTCGCGCGCCGCCTCCGGTGCTTCGCGGCGCGCTCGCGAACGTAAAACGGGTTCGCGGAGGATTACCGCCTGTGGGGCTTCGCGGTGGCTCGCGAACGTCAAATGGGTTCGCGGAGGATTACCGCCTCTGGCGCTTCGCGGCGCCGCCATGGTAGGGGCGCTTCGCGGCGGGGCTTCGCGGCTGCGCTTCGCGGCTGTGCTTCGCGAGGCAGTGCGCCGGCTGTCTTTTTCGTTCCTTCCTTTCAGGACACATTTTTGGCGCCAACAATAGGTGATTCAATATATATAACCAATCTCAAGGGGTCAACAAAAACTTCAAGTGGGATTCAATGATGTTCTACTAAAGCCAGATTCCATAAGAGCACAGAATGTATCAGTAGAAGGTGTAGGGTTTGAATTACAATTCACAAGGATAGGATGAGAAGATGATGCCCCCTATGAAAGAATGTGGTGATGAACATAATGCCTTATTATAGTAGAAATGGAATGAGATGACACTACTAGTGCATGTGAAATGTGACTATAAGAAGTAAGGGTCATTTCACCTGTCAAACTTTCTTGGCCATTATATTTTCAGGATTGCGTGCTACCACTATTATGAATACTCCAATGATAATTATGTATATTACACTTTGGGAGGAATAAAAAAAGGCATGCCATAGTGTTCCTACATCATCATCAACTATGGATCATGAAGGATTTCTAGGTGAGATTCCCTCTTAAATAGGATAATCGGGAGGAGGGTGACTCACTATAGATATCCAAACTAATTGTCAAACTGGTAGGGTGCCTAAGGTTTTTATAAGGTCATACATTCTATACGGGCAATTATTATTTCATCTAGAAGTGCCATGTGTTATTAAAGTTCTTCCAAAGAACCCCTCCCATCATTTGCTATTATTCCATAAGGAATAGGTTAAGGTAAAAAAGAAAATTGAGAAACATCACTCAGTAGTTCAACTGCTAAATCAACATTCAGAGATTAACAGAGAATGGAAGAAATATTGAAAAGGTTTGGGTGGAAGTTAGAATGTGGAACCATTTAAATAAGAAGATGCTCATAATAAGGGAAACTCACTTCCTTCTAGCCATACACAAATTGAAATGGCCCAATCAGATGATGCAGAGTCTTCCCTTGTTGTATCTGTCCCAATATTTCATAAATTCAGGAATGTGCATTGATGTCTAGGGTGATGGGATGTCCCTCCACCAAAGTGACCTATATCATTTAATTATAGGCCTAGACAGCGGTGTATACCTCACATGAGGGGAACATCCATATACTCATAAACATAGAAAGGAAATCTTCCAATTTGAGATCAGGTGGTACATATGATCGAATCTAGTAGCCTCATGTGGTGTACTAACCTGTATTGAGGGTAGCACAATATGAGATGATAATTTTTCGAGACTGTTGATTTGGATTATTTCAGTTGTGGTGGACTTTCGGATTCAACCCGCTCACCAATAAGAACAATCCAATCCAATATTCAAATGAAATAAATGAGCGGGCATGAAGAGGATGACTAAGTAGTAACTCTATTAGGACTAGTAAATCTATCTTCAATGAAGATACAAGTTCATAATTCTCCCAAATATTGGTCATAGGAAGATACTCATTATACATTTTGATGGGGATAGGAAGTCCCTCTATTTGATTAGAAATACCATAAACTAATCTTTGCTTAACCATGAGACAAGTGAAAGGTGTCATTGCTCCAACACCTACAACTAAGCAGCTCAAGAAATATTTCACATGGTGAATAGATTAAAAACTTAGAGACCCATACGGCTTGATGTAGACTAACAGCTCCTAACTGATTAGGTAATAGTAGGTAGTTTTGGTTCACCCAGAAGGACCATGCCAAATCGTCATAAAAGAACCCTCCAGATCGAAGATCCCATTTAGAGCTCCACCCTCTATTTGGGTTGATTTGTTAAATGATAACAATAGTCAGGTAATCCTGAATAATTGATTTAGAAGTTGTAGTGTGGTGATTTTATGGGATCTGTATCCACAAATAGCCATTAGGAAAAAATGTTTCATCCTAGATCATGGTAGTTGTGATCTCCCCCAAGGAAACAATATTCTTATAGTCATACTCTCGGGATACCTCAAGGTGAATGGTGAAGTCTCTTTGTCCAACCTATGGAAAAATAATTTCATATTGGACGCCAAAGTTGTAAATTGTAAATTGGATCGAAGATGGATAAGCCATAAGCTACAGTGAGAGTAGGTCTTTAAGGATGCCCTCTTAAGGAATGTTGTAGGAATAAAGGTTGTCTTTGGTGTTCTCACTCATGGCCTCCCTCCTCCTGGTCACTTCCATTGAGATAAGATTCAGATCCATCTCTTTTCTGCAAGAAAAGACCATACAAAAGGTAAATGCAATAATATATTTGGGTGAAAGACCAAAAATCAGAAAATGACTAAAAATAAGTCCAAAAAATAAATATCCACGTACAGAACCCTGGAAACGATTCACATATGGCATTCCCCATTATACAATAGGCATGGAACCCATGAGGTTCTGGACCACAAAGCGACGTCCAGTGAGATGAATGGTTTTCAGAGCATGTGTACTACGTACACCCCTTGTTACATGGAAGTGTGAGCTCACATTTGGGAAATTTAACATTTGGTTTGAGATTTCAAAATTATGTTCACTGGAAAAGATGACCCGCATATGGAACTCTCTTTGAAGAAGCTCGATCTCACCATTCACATAATTGAAGATATGTTCACATATTTAGAAGTAAGTCTGCAGATGAGAGTGACCATGAATGGTTTTCCATTTGTGGAATAAAAATTACCATTCGTGGCCAAAGGATTTTTTGAAGGGAGCGGTACGCAAAAGAAGAGTGGTTGAGAGGAAAATCGAGGGCACGTTATTCACTAAAAAACAGGTAAAAGAAAAATGAATTATCCCCCTATATATTGATGTGGTCCTCCAACCAGGTCCACCTTTCTACCAAAAACCAGTTCATCTCAAGACTATATTCTAAATTTGAATAGACTATGTTTCATTCAGATCGAAACCCATTTAGATGGGGGAATTTTTAGGGTCCTAAAAAACTTTCGAAGATAAAGTAATTACTCCAATAATTTTCTAAAATAAAACAAAACAAATCAGATGAAGGATTAAGAAAAATTGTTGAAGAATCCTAATTTGGTGAAGTACAGAAAATGATCCACATAATGTATCATGGGAATAAATATAGGAAGGAAAACCCCACAAAACATATATTACATAGATACTGATGTCAGCACAAGATCCACAATGAATGATGTCATTAAAAAAATGAGACAGAGTGGTATGCCTCTATGAACCACCATTACAAACTAAAATGTGTTGTGGGAGTATCAAAGCAGGAGGTTTCCCCCAAAAATGACAAGTTATTCATGCTATTGAGGTAATGACTGACACCGCTAACTGTAGTCCTCACGAACCTCATCTCTACAAACCTTGATTGACTATGTTATCCATGGGATGGACAATTTCCACAAGGGATTCTACAAAAAGTGTCATGCACCCCATAGATATAGCATGCTTATCACTCTATAAAATAACCCCAAGTGGAGCTAACAAGAGGGATCAGACTTTTGGGATCTTGGAGTTCATAGATGGATGACATTGAAGACAAATTATTAATGAATTATGGAGCCATAAAGGTTTTCCATTAGGTATAAACCCACTGTATACCATGAAAATAAGGAAGTATAAAAATAATGATCAATTTCTGATCCTAATCGGTGAACCACACACCATATTCCCTTCAAGGATGAACTTCTAACGACCTTTAGGATCTATGCCACTTCTCCAATCTAGTGTACCACATATCACATTACGATATGGGTGAAACCCTGCACCACGTAGCACTTGGCTATGAGGATGGAAACCAGCCCTGCATAGAACCACCCTACATGGAAAAAACTTAAGACCACATACCACTAAGGTACACAGACCACATTCAGGCCCATGTACCACATCGGTATGTGAAATTCCCCTTGACCCTCATAGAAATACACCATGTTGAGGGTACCCCAATCCACATGAAAAAATGGTACGTGGAATATTTTGCCTTCGGGATTTCCACCTTACAGTCCCAATCATGCCCTTATATATCAATCTCATCTTCTATGACACCTCTATAATCTTGTCCACCTACATGAGGCCAAATACACTTCCAAAACCACCAGACTCAGATGGTAGAACCATCTAGCATATCAATGTGCCCTATTGAGTTTACATACCCCTGGTAATCGAAGTCACATAGGTAATTCTCACAATGGTGTACAACCTTGAAATGTTGATGATTCTACATTACCCTGGTAACAAAGGGTCCAACCATGGGATACTAATATGACCCTACACTTTCTAGGGGTCAAGGGTAATCACTTTATTTTTCATTAAATGTTCAAAAATGATAAGTCAAAGGGATCATTAATGTTATTCCTTCTTATGAGGAGCAATGTTTATCTCCTTTCCTATAACTCATTTCAGGGAACTCTTCCTTTGGTACGTCTCTAACCATTCCATTATAGGTTGTGCTCTTTCTCCTATCAAGAACATCCTTGGACACATCTGGATAGACTTCCAATCATGACTATCCTAGATATCAACACAGGTGGGGAAATTGGAATATTTAAAGCCCCTCACTCCCTCATTAAGCCATCACCCCAACCTTTACCCCATAGTCCTCCATTTCCATTAGTGGAGAAGGAAAGGTGTGTGGTTTTTCAGATCTCCCATTTCATCTTGTTTCTCACACAGATAATGACTCATGTGGTCTTAGAGGTTGATGATTATCACAACATCTATACCATTTCCCAATGAACTACAAGAACATTAATTTCTACCCCAACCAGGATATGTATGACACTTGCCCAAAGGCCCAAGCTCAAAGGTGATCTTTTTAAAAGGTTAAGCCCCAACTAGCCCCCCCCCCCCACAAATATGGAATCCTCTATTGTAAAATCCCAAATATAAAAATAACTATAATATTTATGATTGCTACCCCAAAAGGATACGTAGGATGCCTTTACAAAGGCCCGAGATCAATGGGGATCCTTTACAAAGGTAAAACACAAATAATGCCCCCACAAACAGGGCTTCCTCTACGTTATAAGCCCCACATAAACCAAACTATGAGGGATTAAATTCCCAACAAACTAGGATAAATAGGAATAATCCTTCAGGGAAATACCCTACTCTTAGATCACCCTATTGTTTGCTAAGCCATATCCTCTGTAGGGACAAATCCACCAAGGATACCTTGACTCTTCTAATCACCTTGGGCCACTTCAATTTAATTACCACATTGAATCTTTACTATGCATCTTCCTCCTAGACATCCAAGATTCATGACGTTAAACTCTATGGATGGGTCCTCATCAAACGACCTTAATACGTGATGTTTCCTATTAAGTGACAACAAACTACGTGGGTTCTGATTCCTCCCACAAGGATATGCAAGAATCCCATATTATGGGTTTGATCCTAATAAAAAATATTTATGCCTATGGATGATAATAAACTCTAAAACACCTAATCAAATGGTTTAAACTTGAGTAGTCTCAGCAATTCCTGATCCATATATATCCATGATTGGTTCGGAAACCCATGCGTAATATACAAACACATACTTGGGAATGAAATTAAGTTTCACGAACATATGAAAAATTATTAAATCATTTAGAGAGACCCATAGTAGAATATAGTTCCCCCCAAAATGGGTTTTTTGAGCCTGATCCCCCATCCTCTTGACCAATAGCATCCTTAAGTGTGGTTTTCCAAATCATCATCCAACAATTGCCTTCCTTTGGAAGGTTGTTCAAGGATTATGGATACAAGGTTTTTTATATGTTTCTTGATCTATGAATAAAACTATTAGAGACTATCTGAGGACATCATACCCAAGGTTGGTCAATTTCACAAAACACATAACCCCTTGAAATTTCCCACCAACACCAGTTAACCATGGAATCTCTTTTGCAACAAATAAAGTGATATACTGTTCAGTCTTAGTGAGAGTTTTTCAAATTATATTATTATTACTTAAGGGTAATGATTCAAATTTTATTCAAGTAGTAAGGGTTTTCTAGTATCACTTTTATTTTCAATGATACACAAGACATACTCACCAATAATTTCTTAGATGTAGTATTTATAATACCAATTTATGTAATATATGATAATTAAATATAAATTTATTTTTCTTTTCATATCCATTTTATTATCGTTCTTTCATGGGTTTTATGCTTCAAATTTAACCAAATTGGTAATGTAATTTTGTCTCAATATTCATTCTTTAATACATATGTCATGTTATCCACCTATATTTTTTATATGAGGTGTATATACTGACTTTGACATGTTATATCATGAATGTTATTATTTTTAATATATTTTCATATTAATTTAATTTAAATATTTCTATTTTATTATCATTCTACATTACCAATGTGTTAATAGTTTATTTATATATCTCATCATCTATTGAGGTTAATTAAAATTATGGTTCATTGATGAAATATTATGATCCATTTATCAGGAAATATCATGAATTTTAATTTAATCTAGATATCAATGTTATATATTAGTAATGTTGCCATTTTTACACTCTTTGGTACTTAAGATAATTAATAATTTGTTTTATGAAAATATGTCTTCGTATCTCCTTTCAGATGGAAATATATGTTCCTTCAAAATTAGATTTTTTTAAATTTTTACAGAGTATTTTAAAATTTTCATGTATAATTAAACAAATGCATTTAAAATTAATTTATATTTGAAAAATTATTTTTCAAATAAGAAAGGTTATTTTCTTCAAGAAATGTTTTACCTTAAATGGTAAATCATTCTTTATATGAAAAGGATTTTTGAAATGGTTTTTTGAAAATGATTCTAAAAGAAAGTATATTTAAATTATGAAATATTTTGTGTGATCTTTCACAATCCTTATCCATCTAAGATAACATTATTTTCTATATTTTAATCTTTATTAGGGATATGATCTAGGAGTACCATTCATAATATTTCACGACTGGTTTATGTTTAGATAGAATAATGTTTATGAAACTCGTTCCTATTCCATATGTTATATGATTTTGAAATATGTTACCTTTAATTGGTTAAGATTTGATGAAATGATTATGGAGCCAATATCTTTTTCATTGGAAATGATATGGTAGAATGTTATGATCCCCATTTAATTTTAGGGTTATGAAATGATGTTAATGAAACCCATCTCTTTTTTTGGTTTTGGATATGATGAATGTTTTATTATCTTGTGGAATATATATGTATGATTTTATTAAGTTATGGGTGGGAGCTATATATCCCAATAACGCATTAGGTAAAGATTTATATCCCACAAGATAATGATGGAAGTCAAGTTGATGGGATTGATCCACAATGAAATATTGGGAAACCCAATCTACTATGGATGATTGGAAAACCCAACCCATGAGGCAAAGATGGGGAAACCCAATCAACTATGGGGAGATAGGAAAAATCGATCCACTATGGGAAGATATGGAAATACGATTCAGTATGGTAAGATGGGTAAATCCAATCCCTTTCAAGTAGAGGGCTACAACTATGGATGGTGGTGTGTCCCACCCAGTTGGTGTCTTCCCCATGAAGTTACCTATAAAATTATGGAAATGTGTCTTGAATTATAGGGAATGACATTACATGTTTATATATAATCTATAAATTTTATGCCTTATGCCTTTTGATAATCTCACATGGTTCATATTCTTTTTTACCTAATGACTCTTGTCTAATGAACTGCTAATATTTGCACTATGTATCATGATTATATTCTTTTAATGATGTTTATGATCTTCAAATGTTATGCTCATGTTATCATACCCTTATAATCATGTTTTATATATGTATTTACTTTATTTACCCTTAATGAGCAATCATGTTCACCCATTTATTAGGTTTTATTTTTATTGGTTATGTAGAAAGATTTTAAGTAGGAGTACTAAATAGGAATGTCATTAAGGGAGATGTGGATGATCTTTAACCAAACTATAATAATGTGTTCCAATTTTACAAAGACACTAAACTATTATGGTCCTCAGGAATATATTTTTTTGTAATGTGATGAATATTCATTGAAAATGATGCAATATACATGTGTTTTAATCCTGGGTCTCTTTAGTTGGTATCAAAGGAATAGCTTTTCCATCATTTAGAAACTAGAATGATAAAACCCATGTGAGATCCCTAGGGATAAATTTGAGAATATTTCTATGGTTGTCTATAAGGATAAGTCTAAGGATGAGTTAAATTATAAGAAAATGTCTATAATTTTGGTAAAAGATATAGTGAGTGGTTTCTAAGAAATAAATATTTATCAGGACACAACAAGTCAATGTTTCTCCCACATAGATGTACATTGGGGTAATATCCCGACAATCACCATATTGGGATAGACTCGATTGGGAACTAGTGCATGAAAATGGGCCTTATTGCACAACTAGTTTGACACAACCATGGGATTTGATTTGGGAATTTAAAAACTCTTTACAACCAATCATGAATGATTTAAATAGAGGGTGACTATGAATATCCCAGGATAAACATAAGGTGTAATAGATTAATGAAGTATATGTCATGATTTAAAAATCCTAAAAGTAATGTTTTACATATTAGGTGGTTTTATTCTTTCATAGGTGTTTCATATACTTCAATTTATGTTGATATTTAGTAGTAATAACTAGAAATAACTGGGTTAACATAAAATTTTTTAGATTTGGAATATGATGATAATACAAATCAATGTCCTAATTATTGATCACATAAAGATAATTAGGATGTTTTTTGAGTATTGGTTATACTTATGAAGATAAAGAAACCACATATGACATGTGACATGTGTGGTATGTTTTATCATTATTGTTTATATTTAATGTATGAATCATTATTATATTTAGGTAGAGTAACCTTAAGGAATGATAAATATTTTATATTCTATGATAAGGGGAATTAATGAATAATATGATAAAACCCGATTAATTGTTTAGGAATAATTTTGGATGATTTATGTGTATATGATTTGGAATTTATATATTGTGTTATTTGAGTCCTGAAATATATAGTAATTATTTGTATAAGGTTTTCATTATGGATTGAAAAATATATTTTTTGTGGTAATAAGGAATTAGAAAAGTTAATTAATAGAAATGTGATATTTTTAAATAATGGAAGGTAACCATTAATGTGTTAAAGATTTTGAGACAATTGTGTTTATCTTGAATGAATAGATGATTGATTTAGATACTGTAAATTGAATAGTATTTATGGCCCTAGAACTTATAATGTTATTTTGAAAAAGTGGTCTATGTTATCATGGATGATGTTTAAAATTTCTTGTATTTATCGAATATACCAATTAATATTTGGAACAAGGAATAATGCATATTTGTACAAAAGGATTTATGGTAATTCATTTTTTATTATATTTCAAGAGATATACGATGAGGGTATTCAACTATTTAGAAGCTGGTAAATAAGAGATACTTTTTGAAATATGCAGGATCATTGTTACGAATATTTAATGGCATTAATTAAATAGTTTTTTATTTTCATATTTAATGAGGGTTATAAAGTTAACCATTTATGGAATCATTAAGTTAAACATCCCAAGATGTTTCTGAGATTAAAGTATTATCTCACCACATGAGGATTTATATATATTCTATAAACAATTATAACCTCTTTTTTTTATGGTGGTTGAAGATATATTGGATGACTTATCCTGGATCTAAAGAAATGTTAGTGCTTTAGGAATGAAAAATTCACATTCCTTTATGAAAAAATATGTGGAGTGGAAATTGTTCAAGACATGACCAAGGGATGATATCATGCATATGAAAAGGAATAAAATCAAGTATTTATGTGTCCTTATGTTCTTAGATAGTAAAATAATTATTCAACTCTAGTAAAAAGATATTGAAAAATATTTATCATAAAACACACAATTTTTGTTCAATTGATGGTCTTATAAATTATCAAAGATTTACGGTTATGAGGCCTTTAATAGTCCACTGATCATTACCTTTCTAGTGATCAATGATATTAATCAATCCTAATAGTTATTTAAACTTTTCATTTATTTCTACTCTTCCCTTATCAAAAATTCTATCCTATGTGGAAACCTAGTTATGTGATATATTGGTAACCATTAAGCTTCCAACATCCCCTTTTTAAAGGACTTTTTTGTATTAATTTTTATAATGTGGGTTTCCATGAATGGAAAATTCAAGCATCAAATATTTTGTAAATATGAAGAACTATGATGGATAAATTAATTTGTTTGGGTTATAATGTAACACCATCTAATTTTATGAATTATTTTTTTCAAATTAATTTAATATTTTGAAATTTTTCATTTCACGTAACACTAAATATATATTTATTATATGAAATCCAAATTTGTGTCTTGTATTATATGCAACATTAATTAATGATTATATTGCACAAAACCCTTAAATTATCTATCAAAACCTGCAATATTACATTTATCTTATCTTACACAAAATACAAACTCCGTTTGATAGCTTTCATTACAAAAAGGTAAATTTTTAACAAAATAAAATATTTTATTATCATTATTATTACAACATTATTATATTTATCACATTTCCATTGTAATGGAAGTTATGGGTAAAATAAATCAAATTGTGAAGATATGATTTAAAAGTTTATTTTAATTGAATATTTTGGTTATCAATTTCTAAAATTGAATCTACGTTCTATAGGAAAATAATGAAATTACTTTTCTTAGAAAACTATTTATTTATGTAAAAATATTTTTATCTCAATAAATTAAACAAACCAATTATGAATAATGTTTTAAATAATATTTATATATTATATAAAAATTTAATATTATTCATACTCATACAATATATTTCATAGGTATAATATATGAGTAAATTCAATTTTAGGAATAAAAAGATGCATTTTTTCTAAAAGGTCATTTTATCTCCATTTAATGGAGAACCCATTTTAAATCTGATTTTGAGACTTTTATAATTATTATTTGATAGAAAATAAACTTATTTATGAAAATTTTATTATAAAAAAAATTATTAATTGGAATTTTTGGTATTGTTTTGTGTTGTTTCATTTTTTGATAAATAGTGAATAATACTGAATTTAAATTCAAAACTGCTTTTTTATAAATTCTTTATAATATTAAAATATTTTTTGGTTGGTTTAAAAATTAAATTTGATCAAAAATAAATAAATAAATCAAATTTAGGTAATTTTAATCAATGTCACTTTCAAATTAGATATAAAAACATACCAAACATTATAACATGTTTTTTAAATCTCATTGTGTCATCCTCTCTACAGGATTAAATTTGAATTAATTTCTTCCAATTTTGTGATTTAACATTGGAAAAATGTATTAAATAATTGGATTCAACATAATATATTTTTTTTTAATAATTTTAACTTATATTTTAACAAAAAATATTAGTGAAGGTAATTAATATTAATTGCAACAATTAATGATAAAATTAGCTTAACAAGGGACTAAACAAAACAATTATGTTCCAATATGACCTATACACTTGTCCAAAATCAATTTTAAATCAATATTTAAATACTATACTCCCATTTATCTAATTGGGTTAATTATAAGAGAAACGTTTATTAAAAAAACATGTGTGGATGTCCCTTTTAAAAAATTTACAGGAATACCACTCATCCTCCACTATAAAAAGATACTCACCCATCCCACTTAATCACACATCTCAATAGCTTTTTCCTGTTCAAACTATACTGATATAATATCCCAATATCTATCCCTCAATAATAAATTCCTCTATTTCATAATAAATCCCACAAAGTAATCTATTTTTTGAAAACAAGAAGGAGTTACCCAAAGAAGAGGTAACATCCTTTCTCAAGCTCTTATGTTTTATTTTAATTCTCGCCCCAAAAATATTAATATTTCATTATTATATAATTATCTATGTATCATAAAAATAATAATATGTTATTATTCTATGGGTTTTTCCTACACTGAAACACACATCCATCGAATGGTTATCAAACTTACTGTTCTTATATACAGTGAACTACCACCTCACAAAATGATGTAGTTAATTTTCCGCATTAATACCTCTCATGGTTGGAAATTATGAATGAAAATTTGGTTTTAAATAATATATAAAAATATATATGATATTTATGGTATATTTATTCATCCTGAATTTTTATATAACTCAAACCTTCATTCTTTTCATTTTGTGTAATTGTGATAATTTTGTTTTGGTAAGTGTGGACTACCGCCTCCTCAAAGCCACGTGATTCATTCACACTCGACATGGACTGTATTAAGGATGGTTATAGTGAACATATATTATTTATAAAAAAAATCTACTAGAATGATATTATATATATATACATATATATCATTTTCTTTCTTTCTTTAAATATGAAAATAAAGTGGAAAGAGTGTTCATGCATACATTCGGCCTACGTTTCCATGAATAATGTATTCCATTTCACATTTATATATTCAATAGATAATTATAAATAAATATATCATTAATATATTTTATATTTATATTATGTAAATAAGTAAATCCAAATCAATGTAAGATGATCAAGAATAACAAGCCAAAACATATATGAAAAACAGAGTATATAATACCTGAAATGTAACATTAATATAGAGTAGTTAGTAAATGGGTGATATTAAGTAAAAAACCTTATATGATATTTGATATAATATTATGGTTCATTGGTATATATATAATAAATATATATTTATTTTATAGGATGTTTTAATGTGTTTGAAAAAAGTCTATACTTAAGGTAAGGGAATTTCAACCCACTTTTTATTTCTGTGAGATACATATCATATTCACCCCTCACTTATATTTTTTGTTTATATAATTCCATATGACAAGTTATATCATCAAATTTATTTATTTAATTTTATTATATGTTTCAATTGATGTTATTCATTCATGGGGATACATATTCAAATGTTACTCAAGTAGTAAAGGTTTTATTGTCTCACTTTTATTTTCCATGGGACACAAACCATGATCATCTTCTGTTAATTATATGTGGGGTTTGTAATAACCATGGATGTATTATATTAATTTTATAAATAAATTTATGGGTTTTTACATACCTATTTTATTACCGTTATTTATTGGGGTTTATGTCTCATAAGATACCAAATCAATAATGTAATTTCATCTGAATATTCTTTATTTAAGACACATGCATTATTATGCACATATGTTTTAATATGAGGTGTATCTACTAAAATTTAATTTTTATACCAAGAATATCATTATTTTAATTATATATTAACCTTCATTTATGGTTATTATCTCCATATTATTATGATTCGATGTTCCCAAAGTGGTAATGGTTTATTGCTATAATCTCTTCGTTGATCGAGATTGTTTAGGATTATGCTTACATTGATAAAATATTATGATCTATATATCAAGAACTCTTCTGAAATTTATTACCCTTTCATTATTCATGTTTCATCAATGTAATTTTACCATTTTACCACTAATTTCAACCTACAATAATTGATAAATTTGTTTTTCTGAAAATATGAATTTATTTATCCTTTTAGTAATAAATATGTGTTCTTTCAAAAATATGTGACATAAAAATGTTTTTAATTTTTTAAATTATCGAATAATTTTTAATGTATGTTTTAAACCATTTTAAAATTTGGTTTTCAAAAATGAATCTTCTTAATTCTTTCTTCTCGAGACACTTTTCTAAATCTTGTGGCACTAAATGAATGTTTGAATAGTATGTTTTTATTTATCATTATTTACATACTTACTTTGAAGCTTCCATTAATAGTTTAGGTGATTTAGTTTTATCCAAATGTATTTTCCTACTATTATGGAAATTAATTTTTTTTTAAATGGTGTTCAACTAATATGGTTTTCAAAAAATTGTGATTCAAAAGGGTTTTAAATAATTTTCAATGCTTCCATTAAATGTTTTCCAATATATTTTGAAATAAAATTGTTTTCAATGATGTTTTAACTTTAAAAAGTGTTTTAATTGGTTTCTAGATTCATTTATAAGTTTTCTATTATATTTTCAATGTTAATGGTTTTCAAATGGATTTATGTTTTAAAAATTATCTTTCAATAAAGAAAAAGATATATTCCCCAAGAATTTTTTTTATCAAATGGTAATGATTTTTTTATAAGATAATTATTTTTGAAATAGTTTTATGAAATTAATTTTTATGGAAAGGGTGTTTAACATAAAATTTTCCATGTGATCTTACAAAATCCTTATCCATTTATGATGAAATACATTGTTAATGTTTATGATTTACTAGGGATATGATCCATGAATAAAATTTATATTCATACATGGATGGTTTATTTTTAGATGGATTAATGTTTATGACACTATTTTGTTTTCCATTAGTTATATGATTTTGAAACAAATTTCCTTCGATGGGTTATTCTTTGATGAAATATTTATTAAACCTGTCTTTTTTTCATAGGTATTGATATAATAACATGTTATGATATCCATATAATTTCCCAGTTATGATATGATGTTTCTAAAAGCCTTATTTTTTATGAGTATTGATAAGTTTCATGTTTTATTATCTTGTGGCACATGTAAGTATGATTTTAATATGTTATGGGTGTGACCTATATCTCTCTCCAATGAATTGGTTAAATATTTATATCTCATGAGATATTGATGGGAGCCAAGTCAGGAGGATTGATCCATAATGAATGATGGGGAATCCTAATCCACTATGTAAGATGGGGAAACTCGATCCACTATGGGAAGATAAGTAATCCCAATCCATGATGGGAAGATGGGGAAATCCAATACACTATGGGAAGATAAGGAAAACCAATGCACTATAGGAATATTGGGAAACTAGATCCCTTAAAAGTAAAAGACTCTGATGGGGGATGGTGGTGTGTCCCGCCCAGTAGTTATAGCTCCCTTTAAGTGCCCTATTATATTTTATAAATGCACTTTGACTTATAGAAATAATGTTACATGTTTATATATCTTCCAAATATTCTATGTCTTTCCCCCTTTTGAAATGCTCGAATGTTTCAAGTTATTGATTATATTATGAATCATGTTTTTTGAAATAAAAATATTTATGCCATTTCTTAAGATTATGATCTTTTTATGAAGGGTATGATATTCAAAAAAAAATTCCATGTTCTCATACCCATAATATGATGTTATGTTAACATATTTACTTTATTTTCCCTTACTAAGTATTTCAGCTCACCCATTCCTTATGATTCACGTCCCTATTTTATGAAGAGTGGTTTTAAGTAAGGGTACTAGATATTTAAGGGAGATGATGATGATATATTACCAAATAATAGAAATGTGCTCCAAGATTCAAAAGACACTAAAATATTATGGTTATATCACATTTATTTTGTAATGTGATGAATATTCACCTAAAATAATTTGATATCCATGTATGTTAAGCCTGAATCACTATATTTACCCTAGTCCATGTCTCCCTCAAAATGCTAAGTCATGTTCCTAAAACTCATTATTTGTGTCACCTTTTTGTGGATTCTAGCTAATTACACTTTTTTATTCTAGACATTATAATGGGTCTTAATAGGGTAGTGACCTTCTATCATCAGAGTATTCATAGTGGGAATCACTAGCTTTTTTTTGATGTTGGATGCATTGGTCATCTATGTTCTTTCTCATATGAGTGATTCTTTTGGAGGTATCATGGGAGTGGAACCCAAGTAAAATCACGTCGATCATGAGGAAGATAACATCAATGTCTTATCTTTCAAGGCTTTTACCTTAGGAATCTCATGCTTAGATTGAGGTAGATCATGCCATAGGTTCCTATATTTTATGTTTTTTTAGGAATACCATTTTTATCATGAGGTAGATATCATGAATCAAGATTTTAACATATTGTGGATACAAAATTGGTTGTTCATAGTTCTCCGTGGAGGTAGATCATGATGGTTCATCCCTTGGGGTTATCACCAAAAAGTTTTACCAAATGGATAGATCAGAACAACTTATGTAGGAAGATCTAGGAGGTGTGTCCCATAAAAAAAGATGTCAAATCCATAAGGTGGGGGGATCATCACATATGATTGAGACAAACCTGGGTGTTGTGGGCCATAAATTGAATATTTCACACCATGAAGTTCGATCGGGACACCCCGAGAGGTGGATCAAAGATGTACTCCCCTATAAAGGGGGGCTTAGGTTCATCTTTTATTAGGATTAAACATAATAGAGGAACCATACATACCATATTTAGAAGACATGGATAGAAACCCATGTAGTTTGATGCCTCGGTATATTGTCATGTGACATGGATGGTCAATGCAGTTTAACATCATATGGTAAGGATTCTCGAATCATGAAAGGAGTTTTAATGAGTGATGTGGTGGGGGTTAAGTATTGGATACTCCATTCACAAGAGTATTGGTCTTGGTTGGATGTTGTGGGGATAATTAATTGAAATTACCAAGGACTAGTGGGGCCAGTGATAATGTGGATTGGGCTTACACATGAAATCAACCAAAAATTACCCAAATGCAAGGTGTTCCCTGAGTAGTGGCATGATCTTACTCGGATGTGGCGACCCAAGGAAAATCAGGATGGATGTGGTGGGGTGATAGGTTTCGACATTAGAGAGGCTTCTTATAAATCCAATTAGTTGGTAATCATACCATATGTAGTTGGAATGATTGGATCTTATGCCTGATTTCTTCCCATTTGAGGGGACATAATGGGGTTTACACATGTGAGGATTCCCATGGAGCCTATTATTAGGGCTTACACATGTAATGAGACCATGTATAATGAGTATTTTTGTCAGGTATTACGCTCATGAGGATTCTCATAGAAGTGGTGGGGGTGTTATAGTCACTGCTACCCTCTAATCCGACATTAGTTTTATTCTATTTTTTGAAATAAGAAGAAGTTATTGATGTTAAATTTGTGTTGTGAAAGATTCCCCAACGAGGGATGGTGTGGGTCTCACACAATGATGTTTCTTGAGTAATATATCATTCCATGTGAGGATGATATCATTCCTTAAGAGTCATACATGGAGCATCTGGTGAACATAGAGTAAGTTGTGTGGGGGTTATTCATAGAATCTATCATCAGGGGGTGGATTTAATCCATGATAGGAGAGGGAGACATCCCAGGATGACCGTACATGGGGAATCCATTGTTCAATTTATAGGGTAATAAAAACGTTTTACATCATGTGATGAAGACATGGGGGCTAGTCAGTTTTACATTATGCACTGCAAATGTGGGGGGATCAAATCATACCACTTGATATTACATAACCAATTATTATACACCCTTGGGAGGGGAATGTATTTGAAAATTATTTGTTTTAATGGTGTGGAGGATTTATCCTTCATTAGTTTCATGTTATCATTCCTATGGTGAGAAGAAAAGGGTTCTAGAATATATATGGTGAGAAAAAGAAAAGTAGGTCACTGTCTCAAGCAACAATTGTAGTAGAGTGATCCCTTAGAATGAGTGGCACATGTCATGTCATGACGTTAAGTGAAATTGAACTAAATGTTGATGCGTGAGGGAACTTTGGGAACTCAATCATCGTTATGACTTTTCAGAAGAAGGGAGTTGACATAGTGAGTCCTAGGAGAGGTCCATAATGATGAATAGGTCCACAGAAGTGGTGATTTTTGAATATGAAGTGCTTTTTGGAGATGAGGGGCTTTATGAGATAATATGATTTGTGAAATAGGGTGACTATTCCTCGGGATGAAGTCCCGATTTAGGATATGAGTGTTTTGTGAAGGCTCAATTCTTTGCAAAGCCTCTTGTATTCCTGAGGGGATTCTTCACTATTAAATGACCAGTCGTTAGTGAATGGAATAACCACAATAGTTTTATGAATTCAAGAAACAAATATGGGTTTCTATGAAGCCTTAGTACCATGAGTGATCCATTTTTGTGTGGTTATCAATGCTCTAGTTCATTATGAATTGGAGCAATTTGGAATATGGAAGGTCATGGTAACCATATTACAATGGTTAGAATGAGGTGGGTATTTATATGAAATGGATTTTGTGAATCTAGGAAGCATTTTCCAAAGAAATTATGGGATTTTAGAATGGTATTGGCCTTTTCGGACTCTCAAAGGGATCTATTTTTGCCTTTCATGGTCACAGAGCACTGTTAGACTCAGGGTGGTGATCCATCTAGCTTCACAAATTCTAAATGTAAATTCCTCACCTGGGAGACCTATAAGATTTGTTCATTTTAAGAGAAATATGGATTCTTGAAGTAGAGTCTTTATGGGTATTTCATTTATTTTAGCTTATATTTTCTCCATAATTGTCATGTATCCCTTGATTTAATTCTATGTCCACTAAGGTTTTCTACAGTTTTAGCATATTTGGTAAAATGGGAGCAGACTTCACTTTTATGAGCCAAGAATAATGTATAAGTATATCTAGAAAATTCACCTACAAGAACATAAATATAGTAATACCCATTTAAACTATAAACTCTAGATGGTCTAAAGAAATCCATGTAAACCATATAAAGAGGTTGAGAATTTAAAACATCATTCTTTGGATTGATAGAAATTTTGTGTTGCTTTCTATTTTGATATGGATTACACACTTTATCATTTGGTAACTCAAGTTTTGGTGGATCTTTGACTAAAATTTTTCTATTTAGCTTTCTAAGGGAGTTAATATTGCAGTGTCCAAGCCTTCTATGCGAAAGCCAATAGTCATTGTGAAATACACTTAAACATGAAGCATTTTGAGAAACTAAATAATATAAGTTAACAAAATATACACTTTCATTTCATAATGTAGAAAATACCAATCCATTTTTAGAATTAAAAACATTACAAGAATCATTTTCAAATTTAACAAGGAATCTTTTATCACATAGTTCTGAAATACTAAGCAGATTATATTTCATTCCATCAATAAAAAGTACTTTGGAAATTAAAACTGAGTTAGAGTTACTGATTTGGCCAAGGCCAATGATTTTTACTCTAGCATTATCACCAAAAGTGATAAGTCCACAATAAATCTTTATTAGGTTCTTGAAACATGAATATTCACCTACCATTTATATTAAATCCCAAAATCCAAGTACCATAAGCTTTTACATGAGCACTTCAAACAATTTTCCTACAAAATAGACAAATAATAATAGACATTGGTACCCATATTTTTTGGGTCCCGTAATATTAGTAACTAGTACTTTAGGAACCCAACTCTACCTCATAATTCTCTTATAAACATTTTGTAATGTATTAGAGAAATAAACTCTATTTGGCCTATAAAAACTCGAAATAGTAGAGACTATATCATAGTTCGAACTAGAAAAATGTTTCCCTAAACTAGGAGTAAAGTTTTATGTTTTAGATTTAGAAATAAAATTGGTTGTTCAAAATTTCTTTTACCAGGTTAATAACCAATATCAGAAGTGTATTTAGGGGTAATATATTTTCCTAGAATTTGTACAAATGTATCTTTACCATTAGTAATACTTTCAAGGTACTTTTTTAATTTCTCATTAGATATCTTTAAGTCATTTTTTTCTTTGAGTAATTGATAATTTTTCTATTTTCCTATATCAAGTTCAGATTTAACAGTTGAGGTATGAGCATATTATTTCTTTAACAACTTTTATATAACTTTTAGTTCAATACTTGTATCTTCAAGAATATTACAATACCCAAACCTTTCTTCTTTAAACATATTTTCAGAATCACTTTCATCTCCAGAATGATAATATTTTTGTATAGGAGATTCAGGGTTACCTCAGATGTGTTTTTCATGAATAACAGATTATCCTTGTAACCATGTTCATTATGTGAAGACTCTAAGCCACTTAACATGTCCATAGAATGACTCTAATTTTAATTAATTTCATTTTTATACTTCCTATCATTGTACTCATATTTCTTTTTATACTTGATCTTGGGTAGTCACCCTTTACCTATCCCTTTTGTTTACATTCATAAGATACTCTCTGATCAGACTTTTCATTTATTTTCCAATACTTATTCCAGCTTCCCTTTTGATCATATCTTCCTTTGAAGTTAGGCTTTCTAAAAAAAATCTTCCTTTTGTAAAATTTCATAAACCTTCTGGATAATTGGGTCATCTCCTCATCCCTGTTAGGTGAAGATTGTTCACTACTGTAAAATTATATAGAGACTTTTAGTTTCCCATTTTCATTATGTTTAGAGTTAGTGGTCTTGAATGCCACAGATTTTCCTTTGGTTTCATCCTCCTCTTACTTATTGACTTTCAGCTCTTCTTCAAACAACACTAGTTTCCCAATGAGTTTTTTATATGTAATTTTATGAATTCACATGACTCTCTAATAGAGACCAAGGTTCCTCTCTATCTATCAGGTAGGCATCATAGAATCCTTAGGATTTGTTCTTTGACTGCAACTACTCTTCCAGGAGAGGTCTTTGTGTTGAAACAGTCATTGAACTTGAGATACGTATCATAAATAGGCTCATCAGGATTCATTTTAAAGTTATCATAATTAATAATATATGTACTGAGTTTCATTTATTTACCATTAGTGGTTCCCTCATTTGAAATAGATAAGGTGTAGAAAATATCATGTGCAGTTTTACAAGCATAAATTCTGTTAAATTCATCTTACCCTAAAGAGAAATATAAGGCATTCATAGAATTGCAATTGTTATTGTAAGTAGTTATTGTTGGGTCATCCCTAGTAGTTCTAATTGTAAAAAGAATCTGATAATCATCTACAATTGAAGACCCAATTTAAATACCCATACATTATAAATGCATTTTCATCTTAATTTTCCATTTTTCATAATTATTCCCATTAAATAATGGAGGCTTGTTTATTGCAGAACCTTTGATTCTATTATCGATAAGAAAAAAATACTTTTAAAGGGCTAGCTATTTTAAATTAATAGAAATTCACATGTCATTGACATAGAACTAAAATCATAGCTAAAATATTCAAAACAAAATTCTTACCAAAAATAAATTATCTGATACCAAATGTTGGAAGGAGTAGATTACATAAGAGGGGGCTGAATTGAGTATCAATAAAAATTTCTGTTAAAAATTCAACTTAAAAAGCATCCCCAAATAAAATTAATACTACCAAGATAATCAAGGTAAAAAGGTTATAATAGTTTGATTGTTCAAATAAATTCTTAGAAGATTTTTTAATTCTCAGTAATATCAATGTCAGTTATTGATACAACTTTTGAAGCTATTCTAATAAGGTAAAACAGTTGTAACTTCTACCCAAGACTAAATTTCCATGTAAAATCAATTGTTTTCTAAAATATACTGTAAAGCATATAAAATATAAATTAATCAACACAATAGATAAAACAAGTGGTTCAGCTTCAGGTCAAGAATTAATCTACTCCACCTGGTGAAAACCTACCACTAAGAAGTTTATATTAATAGACATAATCCACACCCTGGATCAGGGTAGACGGTAGTTAATATGACTATCCAGGTCACACGACCTCTTCCACTATTCCTCGTGGGTATAAACTACCAGGTCACACAAGGATCACTTCCACAGTTATCCATGGGAGTAAACAAATGTAAGAAGATATGATAGGAAGGATATCTTGTATCCTTCGGTTTAATACAAGAGACAATGTGTTTTAATACACACACACACAAACTGCTAAAAAGGTAAAATATGTACACAATAGATAAAAGATGATGAGAAAGTGTTATAAGTGCTCTGAGTGTTATTCTATGTAGCTCTAGACTTGTAAGATGAAGCATATGCATGTATCATGTCCTCCTGTGAAAAATAGATTATCACAAGTCTGGGGCTCTGGTTCCTGTTTGATGGTGTAAGCTGTCTAGCTCGTGTTCTTCTTAGAGATGGAACTAAAAAGATGTTTTTTACTCTACTATGTAGTATTCTAGCTTTCATTAATAGAGAGTGATTCATGTGTTCATCAGATGTATCTTATTGTATGTATTAGTTAAATTTTCAAATGATCTCTCCTCTACATTGTGTTCCAATTCCAAGATCTCATTTTTGTTACTGAGTTCATGTGTTGGAGCTAATAGGATTCATGTATTCTACACCTCATACCTTGTAAATTTAGGTAACATTTATACAAAGAAACATTAATTATGTAAGTGCCTTTAAATGACTCAAATATGACTATTAGAAATTATATTACAAAAATGAAAAAATAGATTTAAGAATCATGTCACAATTTTTCTTGAAATGGTATCACATGAAAATTGTGTCACTATGATATTTTATCTTCTTCTTCACCTTTGAGTGGTTCCATAGTCATGATTCCATAATTTCATTAAGATCGGGAACTAGTAGAAAAAATGTAGTGTTAGGATCACAATGATTGGACCTTTTCCAAACATTGAATGGTTTATTTGTCACAGTGTCTAGGTTACGGTATCTGGGTCATGGTGTCTGGGTCATAGTGTCTGGGTCTTCACCAAAAAAACATAACTAGTGGAAGACTCACAGTTTCTCAAACTTATCCAAATATCTTCATACATTCTTAAGCTGTAATATTTACAGAATTAATTAGAATTAATCATTCATACAAGAAAACATAGTAGAATAAAATTAAATATATTTTTCATTAATCAAACATAATTTATAGGAATCAGGATCTGGTGAATGATTATTTAAAGTAAAGGGAAACCAACCATATGTACACATCATTTGAGATAGATTAAAAAAATTTAGTAGGATTTTTTATCATTAAATAATGATTAGAACATGAGGAGTCCAAAAATATGTGTACCTATATAGTATATTTATCCAAGACAATGAGTGAAAACTCTAAAATAAAAAAGTCAATCTAGTTTTGGTAAACTTATATTTCCTTGAATCTCTATAATAAAAAAGAATAGGATGATGAATACCTCACATGTCATTCATCTAACAATTGAGCACATAACTTGTCAATAATTTATATAGATAAGAAAATAATATGTGTCCTAACTAATAGTGTCCATGAATTCTCTCTATTTAATTAAATCAAGGGACATAATACATTACTTCTCATACAAGTGAGAAATTCTTCCTTGGTTACTCTTCAACCAAATACATGATCAGTAACATACCCTACCACCACCTGATTAGATTAGTCACTTTTGAAATTCATATTAATGGTATCAAACTATGAAGGTTATCATGACATGTATATTACCAACCATGCATAAGAATGATTGATAATAATAATTCACCCCTAAGCATATCAATGACCACATGATCATCCATGATATATATTTTTCAACAGATAGTCCAATTACTCAAATTATTACCTCATGAATATATTCTCCAAATATTTTATAAAACTATTTGAAAAGATTAAAATATAATATTAATTTTATTCTAACCACAACATAAAAAACCATAATACTACATGATGATCATTGATTACAGACAACACAAAGTTCCTAATTTGATGGGATATTATCATTCAACCATTAATGTAAATTAAAATTCAGTATGCATTAATGAATGTTAAATGGGTTTTTCTTTTATTATAATATCATTATACCTATGATACGCATTATATATATATTAATTTTAAAATACCTTATGGAATACCATGGAAATATTGTTTTTGTGTGTGGTAGTGACTATGTAAATGAAGTTTTTACATTATCCCCAGTAACAACAAAACTGATGTCCACATCAACCATCTTAATGAGCTATCATATGTGTTGATATTTTTAAATGATTTTTTTTTATTTTGGGAAATTGATGATAATTTTATTTGGTTATATCTATAATGTTTTCACAATTAATATTTGTCTCTACATTAATTATATGGACAACCTCAATTTAGTGATAAACCTCTTGATCAAAAACTCTATCATTGAATTTAATGTTATGATGTACTCCACCTCTATTTTGGATCCCTCTATGGTGTCTTATTTTGAATACTTCCAAGTGTAATATCCACAATTTCAAAAAACAGGAATCTAAATTAATATTTATTATTGTCTATGTAAGATTGAACACTCTGATCTATGTAACCTTTTACATGGAGATTATCTTCTCCCCAAATTATAAGAACATATCCTTAGTCCTTCTCAAGTATTGTAAGATATTATTTACCATAATCCAATGATAGTCACTAGGATTATATTTGTATCAACTAAATATAATGAGATCGTAGATGAAATCAGTTCAGGTACAAAACATTGAATACATTATAATGGAAATGTAAGACGCATAGATAATTATATCCATATTTTATAACTATTTATAAGGACCTTGAATCATAGAATGATTTGTACCATGTAATACTAGTAAAGACCCATTCTTTGAGTTCTCCATGATAAATAACTCTATAAAATTACCAATGTATATATCTTTATAAAGTCCAAGTAACCTTTTGAATATACCTCTATAGATTCTCATACCTACATGTAGGATACATTACCCTTGTCTTTCATCAAAAATCCTTTACCCAGCCACATCTTCCATGAATGAAGAGTTGTTATATTATTTACTATAATTTGTATTTTATCAACACAAAAAATCGAAAGGCCATTATACTCACATTAATATACTTATATACATAGGATTAATCTATTTTTATAAAACAAAACTCTTTAATTGCATCATCAAACAAAATATTCCAACTCTAAAAAGATTTCTTCAATCCATTAATGGAATGTTGAAACTATCATACCATAGCATTATCTTTTAGAACATTAAATCCTTTATGTCATATCATATATAGACCATTGATTAAATTTCTATTAAGGAATGTGGTTTTACCATACATATGATAAATATCAAAATCATAATGATCTAGTATAGAAAAAAAATATAAATGTACTTTATCATCATAACATCTAAAAAGGATTCTTCATAATCAATTTAATGAATATGCCTGTAACCTTTTGAAGCCAAGCATGATTCGAGGCTTAAAAGAAACTATAATTTTTTGTTTTATTAGATAAAAAAACTTTTACAGTATGGGTCACACCATTTAAATGCATCGAACAAGCTCTAAACATGTTTAGTCCACATTTACTCAATTTTAGATTCTATGTATTTAAATAATTTCTCAAAATCATAACACTAAATATTTTCATGGTATGTAGTAGTTTCGCACCCTATGAATTTTATTCCATCATAATCATCCATGAGAACATCATATATCATGGATACTTAATGAATCCTACTAGAACAACAAATTTCATATGTAACTATTGCCAGTTCTTCTTTCCCAACTCATTATAGAACATGACCAATTTCTATTACATGAAAACATCCTGTTTATTTTTATTTAACTTCTATATGTTCAAATTTTTCACCATTAAAGAGTGAACTAATATACTAAATCTTAAGGAAAAGAAAATTTCTATTTTATAACACTTTTTTCACAGTTTTTATATATAAAAAATACCAATAAGTATCCTATAGATAACAAAAATATATGAATTTCCTTACCTATAGATCAAGATTATCATAATTTAATCATCTTATGAGTTCATTATAACATCAAATATTGAATTGATAAAAATGGAACATTATATATAAAATATCTCATTTGGGGTCTCTATAACTAAATTATATGGAATTTGTTGTGTTATGAATGTAGTAGACTCTAGTTCATAACCCCTGAATGAAATTTGATGGTCACATAGACTCATCATTAACCAAATCATGTTTAAAAGAGTATGGTTCCTTATAAAATACACCCCATTAAATTATATTTTTCCATGAAAAGTGAGTTATTAAACAATTAAATAATATATTAGGATTAATAAATTCTAATCTCAATTATTAACTAAACCCATATGATCTAATAATAATAATAAATATCCCCATTTGATTTTTTTAAACAGATCAAATTTTTAATAGTGTCTTGCATTTGTTTCATTAGATACACATAACTATAATGACTGAAGTCTTTGATAAAGGTAATAAAGTGTCTAAAATCACAAGTTTTATTTCTTTCCATTGGTCCACGCACATTACTACTAGTAATGAAATCCAATAATTCACTAGACCATTTATATTTTCTATTAAAATGTGTTTTTTAATTTTTTCTAAAAAATGATATATGCATGTATGAAATGATTTATAATTGAATAAGTCCAAAAATTAAGATCTATTATAGAGACTCATGATTAGAATATATACATATATTAAAAAATTATATTTGAATATTAAATACTTATCACAATTACACATGAACAAGGACAATAAAGTGTTATTATCTTTGAAGGAACGATATGTTATCAAATTATTTCTAAAAATATTATCAATATCTGCATTAATGATATATATTTTAGTTCCCTTTCATACATATCATACTTATAAACTTTTATAAAAACCAATAAAAGGTAAATATTATAAAGGGTGAGCTTAGATTCACAACAGCAGTAATCATGGGATATATTAAGAAAAAGTTCATAAGATGATAATAAGGTCATGATAACATAATCAAGCTCATGTCCTCAAAAATATTTATGCCCAGAAATTCAAGATCATTAACTTCAAAATAACTTCTTATCAAGAAGCATGATTATTAATGGTTTCAAATAATTAATCATCATTCAAGAATCATAACATACACATGTGAATTCATAATAATAGGAAATCATAATATTGTGAACAATGTTATTCACAATAATTCCCATGCATATTTATATAGATATTTTTAGAATGTAATCATACCAATACATAAAAATGTGAAAAATATATATTCATAATCATGTATAGAAATAGTTGTTTGAGAATATGAAGATATAAATCACAATAAGACATCAAAATGTGAACAAACCTATTCAAAATATGTTCAAGTATAAAATTGGGGGTATAACTAGAAATAAATAATACCCATAAATCAAGACATAAAAAATATTTTCATAATAATGAAAAAAAATATCATTATCATCCCAATAGGTTTTAATATCCCTTTACCCAATATGTTGGAGGGATATAATGGGCCCAACCATCACATAATCATAATCCATTCATATGTATGAAGCATGATCACACAACATTAATTATATCATCATAGAATAACCTGTGGAAAGTAAATGGGTTTTTTAAATATAGCATCATCATAATCAAAAACCATCAAGATAAAGAATAAGGATGATATTAGTTGATGATACCCTAAAAATTAAAATAAAATAAACACATGTTATCATAGATGAAAAAAAGTTTTTTAATGATCATTAGAGTATTTCAAGAGGTCAATACCATTTTCATTTAGAAATAATATATTTAAAAAAATTATAAAAAAAATATTGACAAAATTTCCGTTGAAAAGAACAATAGAAAATGTTAATGTAAGATTCAAATTAAAGTGTAGTAATGGTGGTATAAAATCCATTCATGAGGTATATATTAAAACAATGATTTAATTCACATCATTGGTAAAAATACCATGTTTATAAAATGGAAAGAAAATTACATTTAAACCTCTTAATAGAATGATAAAAATGGGTAAAAATGAATTTAATTTATCCTTTGAGAATAATAAAAATATTCTTGAAATCACATTAAGGACAATATTAAAATAAAAAAAGTTTCATGACCAATTAAGAAATGATTTTAATTTATCATAAAAATGTTTCCCAATTATTTTACATATGAAGGATAGAAAAATGGTATTATCACATGAAAATACCATTAATAGGCATAAGATAATAAAATTAAATTATGGTATCTAATAAGGATCATATAGTTTCTCTCAATGTAAATTCAAGTATAAACAATCCCCATTAAAATTGAGATTGAATCATAAACATCTTACTTCATGTGACATCTTGCTTCATACATGTTTGGAATTCCAATATGTTAAATATATTTTTTATAAATATATTCCTGAAAGATAATCATATATATTATTTTATATATGATTTATTTATAACATCATATCACCCTTTTATTAACAATTATTTATTAAAATCATTGTTCTAGATGATAACCACTTCATATTTCATGCATGTTTCTGTTCGTAAATCTCAGTCCCTATAAATTGATCATGATACCATCATATTCAGAATATTAATATTTTTGTGGTTAATATATATATTCCTTATATACACAATTAGAATAATTAATATAAACTACGGATAAAAAACTAATTACATAACTTTGTGGAGATGGTAGTCCATATGTATGCAAGAAGGGGTGTTTCCCCTTTTAGATAGAAGGAATGAAAGGAAGCTAAATAATAATTGAAAATATTTAGAACAACAATAATTTCATATTTAAAACATTTATTTATTAAATTCATCATTATAATGAAAAAATTGATGTAGTGATGAAAACAATTCATTGCTCTATGGAAGCGGTAGTCCACATGTACACATGAGTAATGTTTTCTTTTCCCTTAGGAAAAAATTGAGATGGATAATGATATTACCATAATAATAAAATATATATATATATATATATATAATTCTATATTAATCATGTTAGTATGGCTAAAAAATATTTACATGAATTATATGAATAAGTAAAATTGAAAGTACTCGATTAAGAGTTATACATCTTCTTTGGGAAACCTCTTTTAGCATACAAATTAAGAATTTAAAAGGACAATATTAAAAAAGTATCACAAGAAATATTATGTTGGGATGGAATATATAATATTATTAATGAAGTTTTTTAAACATTATGTGTTTTCAAACCACTGAATATTTCCAAAGGATTTTGAAATTTCTGTTTGGTGGATGGTCTATTTGTTAAAGTCATATTTGAAATTTAATTATGGTATTTATAAAACATAAAAGTTTTGTTTTTATATGTGATTTAAGTCCTGATTGGTGTCTCATAATCTTGGTTATGTTTTGGGGGAATCACGAACCAAAACTACTTTATAGAAGAAGTTGAAAAAAGTACACTATTTTCCCAAACTGTGCATCCCTCCATGAGAAGTTCTATTGCTTGGTATAGGGAAGATGGGGGTGTCACAAGGTTTGGTATAATAATGTGGGAAGAGGCACAAGAACGTTGGATTCCTCTAAAATAAATTATAGATAAGATGTAAACTTCATGTGCATTGTTTTTCAAACTGTGTTCATATCCCATGTTGGGTGTTGATTTGGAAAGTACCAAAGGCACAATTGGTGAATGGTTTGCTTAATCATGCAATGTATGGATCCTACGAAGAGGAGGTTCCATGGTTGGTGTAATGGCCATGAATTTTATCAACAAAATTTATCTTCTTGTAATTATGTATTATATTAAACAACACATACATAATATATCAAACCTAAAATAACATTATCATCAAAAATTAAGGACGAAATAAGTGGTATTCAGAGAATTAAGAAACCTATACTGATAGTATAGTAACCTAACCATTGGAATAATAATTCTCCCACTAAGAATAATAACCTAGACAAAATAATATAAACCTCACCTATAAATTTATTAATAATATTTAGGTATCTTATAAATGAAAATATGATATATTTATATACTAGAATATGTAAATAAATGTTTTAAAAATGATAAATTAAGTTTACCAATTTTTGTAATATGTAAATGAGTATATAAAAATTTATAATTAATATAATGATTTAAAAAGAGACTTTATTTTCACAAATAAGCTCATAAATTAATATTTTTTTTATTATATGATTAAAATATAATTATGTAATACCTTTATTAATTTTTCAAAGTGTCATAAAATCTGTTATAATTTTAAAATCGATATTTTTGAATAAATTATGATTTTTATTAAAAATTAAATTTCTCATATTTATAAAATTATTTTCATACAATGGATTTTATTTTTTTATTCTAGACTTTGAAAAATTCTTGTGGTCAATTTTTGGGATTTTTCTAAAATAGTTTAATTTCAAATGAATAGTAAAATACAATAATTTATGGTATTTAACATTTTAAGAAACATACATGAGTTTATGAGTCATGGATGATGTATGAAACCATTATTTATTACACTCAAGCACTAGTTACTATACCAAGTCCTAATAATTAACACTATTGAGATTTAGGATCCAAAATAGTAAACAAATGAATGAAATAAAAAAGTTATCTCCCCCTCCAATAAATACCACCCCTCACCACCTCTTATCCTCAAACCTTATAATATTTTGATCCTACTAATATTATGCACAATTCCTCTCCAAAACCTCATCCATATTTCTTGGTATTTATGTTCTCACCAAAAGACCAATCCCATGTTTTTTAAGGAGGTTCTCAAGGGGACAACATTCAAGAGGGAAAATCCTCCTTCTTCCTCTTTTAATTTCTTTTTTTTTGTCATCCTAACCTCACATAACCTATAAAAAATATCATAATAACGCTAATATAATATATATATTTAAGTTTTATTTTTTAATAGAATATCCACCATCATGTCTCTTATATTTTCATTTTATTCTTAATAGTGAAACATTGATAGTGATGTGTCGATTCACTGCCTTCGTGGACAACAAGTTTTTGTTTTGAATTACCTACATCATGGCTGGTCCTAAAACCATTATAATTGTTAAAAAATATTTTAAAAGTAATATTAAATTATATTATTTTTTATAACTAATGGATATTCATGAAATTAAATAATAAAACAAAAATAGTTTGTGATGATCGAAAACCACCAAAAGAAACTAAATATTCATCATTGATGTTCTATTTAATGAATCCTTCTTATAATAGAAATAAATAAATGATATATGGGACCATTTAATATTTTTTAGTGCATCAATATCATATAATTCCACTTTTATAACTTTTCTTCCAGTCAAGAACAACTGCTATAATGAAATTATGGGTAATCAATCATAAAATCATGAATTGAATGCTCTCATGACGAAAACATTAATCATTAAAACTCATGGAAATGACCACAAATGAATTAAATAAAATACTAATAAATCAAATACATGTTTAGTATTTATTGAATTAAATTATTAATGAATCTATTTTTATTATCTATGACATTAGGTTCTAGTGAAAAACACTTTGAGATATAATATAAGGGATTCTCTCTAAACCTCCATTTTTCCTTCGTGTTACACTTAAACTCTCTTGACCCAAATGAAATTATTAATTATTTTTATTTACTCCATATAAATTCTATTTTTTTTGTTCCAAACATATGTACATAAATCAATTATTCTTTCTTTGATGTATAAATACATGTTTTAATAATTCCTCCTGATAAGGTAGCCCGATTAATGGGAACATACTAATTTCTTACCCATATACAAGTAAACACCATTATATATTTTAATCCACCAATATAAATATAAAAAATATATTTGTATCCTTAAAAAGTCTTATTTCATTTCTTCTTTTATCAAAAAATAATTCATTTTCCTTTTTAGAGTATCTTTAATATTTTCTCACAAACCGCACTAAAGTAGATCATTTCTAAAGTTTCTTAAACACTATTTTTAAATGATTTCACTTTAGTAATATATAATTTATCATTATTTATTCCCATTTAGACATATTAATGTCCATTTATTTTTTAAATCCATTCTATCAAGTACACCATCATGCTTTTCCCTTTGGTTATGCCTTATGACATGATTACAATACCCATTTTATTCCATGGGTAAACCTTGTATTTATTCCTTATGTTTGATTATTATTATGGCACACATATGAATGAAAATGTTATCAATGGTGCACCGAAACAATATTCCAATTAATTGGGTAATGTTTAGTCTCATTAGACTTCGTACTAGTATTGGGTGTAATCCAAATTCTTTTATGGGACTTTTTCCACCATGTGATATAGTCTTGGTAGTTATCCTTGACTCAAGTTAATGTTAAAGGTTTCAGGCGTAGTAGGAGTGTGTTTGGGACGACACCCAACATTAATTTTTACCATGATCAATGATTATTATGGGATCAATACGAAGATGAAATCCAGTCTCAATCGAATAGAGTCAATGATTTATAAAAATAAGGAAGAGGACCAAAACATTTAAAGAGGATATTTCACATCATTATTATTACTAATTTAATAAATATCATAATGAAAAAATACGAGGATCTTCATTATTTTCTTCATTAATGATGTTGATCATCCGGATTGACCCTTCTGGATTTTCTCATTGTGCTTGTGAGGATCCAAAATAGAATCTCAGTAGTGGTGATCAACACGTGATCTGATGACATCTGATCTACACCACTCATTCTTCAGGTGCTATCACGGTGAAGCGAGTGTCTTGTGTTGTTCATCCTTGATTTCTTGTTCTTTGGACTTGAAGAAGTTATCTTGTTCTTGAGAGGTTCGGGAAGAGGATTCCAGAGAGAAATTTTTTAGCTCAACAATTCCCAATTAACCGGGCATGCAGTTCGATACATGGCACAATATTTATACATGCCTATTTATCGACATGGGGCTTCAGTTACAATATTTATTTGTGTAATAGTAGTTAAATAAATTCACAACCTTATAGAAAACTAATGATTTTAATAGTAACACCACATTATTATTTATGGTGTGCCAACATTTGCATAATGAAATTTTCAATAAAATTCCACATCACAAAATAATAATAGAATTATTATTATTTTAATTTCTGTAAACTAGTTAAATATTTATTTATCATCTTGCAAATACTTATTTTACTACCAGACTAGACTTTGTCTTCTCTAACTCCACTTTAATTAATTGAACACCAGAATAAATAAATAAATATTTCATTCCCTTAAATAAATATTTTATTTCCAAACTAGTACATAAATATTTATTAAATGTTCAATAAAGTAAAGAAATATATTTTACCAAAAATCCAGAAAATAAATATTTATTTAATTTATGAAATAATTTAAACTTGTATAAAATAATTCCAACATCTTGGGAATAATATTTATTCCATTTATTAAATTCTAATAGAATTTAACTAAGAACACCAAAAACACTCATTGTGTGACCCTCTAGGACTCTTTCTCATTAGAATTAGGTTTGCTTTCCTAATGTTCTAGAGTAATGTCTTGCAACGGGCCAGGGAACCCAATAGAAAGAACACAAAGGCGAAACAAAAAAATCCGCATACGAATTCTTGTTGTGTAATATAATCCTTTTGTCTTAATATCTCATCATAAAGGTTTCATAATAGTTTCATCAACCTTTGTTCTTGATAAATTGTTCTTTGACTACATAAAATAAACTTCTTGTTACACCATGGCCATGGAATTTCGCATAACATTTCTATTTCAATCAAAGTTCTGGTATATTTAATTCCATAAATCGAAGGGAAAAATCCATCCTCGACTAATCCATTAATAACATGCCACTTATAATGCACCCAACGTACCCTACCTCTCACAAACTATCTGCATGAAGGATTTCATCAGTAAATCAAAGTGCATGAGTTGTGACACATATTAATGATAATCATAAAGACCTAGGATCTTTACACATGCTCACACATAGGAATATACAATGACACCAAAACATAGGGAATTTATATATACATCTCTGTTCTTATAATTTCCTATGTTGGAGATTACCAAGTGAGAACTTCATGAGAGGAAGTATCATCTTCTTCGAGTACTCACACCTAACGAACTTTATTCTATGTGTCCAATTATAGTATTTCATCCAACCACATAACTATATTTAAAATTATTGTTATATCATTTCAAGGTTCTCATCATAGTGGGTAACTTCCATGACCTTATCAATGCAAAATATACACTAGGACATTATTACATCATAGCCATGCAGAATAATGAACAATATGTAATAACATGTTTAATATTTAAATACATTAAATATTCATGTAATAAATGTAAAAGTAGTTTGTTCTAGGACACCAAATCTGTCAAACATCCACTTGGACTAGAGCCAACTACCTATTAATTTCAGTCCACAAGATTACACATGATGATCATGTTTCTACTGAGTTATGTCTTTAGTCAAGGGGTCCACCACATTGTCTTCCATGGATATGATGCTTACTAAAACTTCACCTCTCTGAGAAAAATCCCTTAAGAGATGCTACTTTAGATGTATGTGCTTTTTCTACTAATGTGTCCTAGGATCTTTTTCAAGATCCACCGTTGTAGTATTATCACAATAGAGTGTAATGAGATCTTTACTAATAGGTACCACATCCATCTCTTGGAAGGAGTCTCACATACAAATTTCTTCTTTATCTACCTCATAAGTATCATTGTACTCAAGCTCTAGTGTAGAATCTAGGACCACACTCTGATTTGAGCTATTCGAGCACGCTGTACCTCCATTCAAATTGAATATGTATCCTGTTTTCAACTTCATGTAATCTTGATCAGTCTATAAACTAGAATCTACATATCCTCTAATTCCCAGTCCCTCATGTCCTCCAAAACCGAAGAATATATCCTTAGTATGCCTCATATACTTTATAATAGTCTTGACTACCATCTAATGGTGGTCACCTACATTATCATGATATATGCCAACCACACTCAATGTGTAGACGACATCCATCCTAGTAAATATCATGTCATACATGATTAAACAAATTGATAATGCATGTAGAGTGCATTCCATTATCTTTATTTCCTCATATGTCTAAGGATGAATTTTCTTGGAAACATTAATGCCATGTTACATTTGCAATAATCCTCTCTTTAATTGTTTCATACTAAATATCTTCATTATCTTATCAATGTATGTACTTTGACTTATGCTAGAAATCTATTGGATTTATCACGATGGATCTTTATCCCAAGAATATATGCTACCTCACTCAAGTCCTTCATGGAGAAGCATTGATCCAACCATTCTTCAACTGACTCTAAGACTGGTATCACATTTCTAATAAGTAATATGTCATCAATATATACTATTAGCAAAAATACTACACTCCCACTAAAGAGTTTCTAGACACAAGGCTCACATTCATTCTTTATATAACCAAACTTTGTTATGGACTCATCAAAATGAATGTTCAATGACCTAAATTCTTTCTTTAATCCATAAATGTATTTTTGCAACTTTCATACCTTATTGACATCCATTGGAGTCAGAAACCATTTAGTTTTCATTATGTAAACATCTTCTTGAAGGCTCCCATTAAGGAAGGCTATTTTTACATCCATTTTCCAAATATCATAGTCATGGTAAGAAGCGATGTCCAATATAATTATGATATATTTCGTCATTACAACTGGATAAAAGTTTTCATCGTAATTAATTCCTTGAATCTTCTTGAACCGTTTTGTAGCCAATCGTACCTTATAGGTATTGACTTGTCATTACAGGTCCAGTTTCTTCTTGAATAGCCATTGAAACCAACAAGCATTAAATAAACTAGAGGATCTTCAAAAATCCATTTTGTGTTTTTGTACATGGAATCCATTTCAAAATTCATGGTTTCTTTCCACATGGAAACATTAGTGCCACTTACTTCTTCCTTTTAGGCTAGAGGATCATTATTAACAACTAAAAACAAGTCACCTTCTATAGTAACTAGAAAACCAAACTGTTCCAGTTCTCAACCCTCTCTTATGCTCATATGCATTTCTTGTGTCTCTGGAACAGTTCATTATTCCATGGGGCTTTGTGGAATCTGTTATTGTACAAACTCTTGTATTCATTAGGCCTTAACATCAGTGAAATCTATCTCACTCCGACTATCTATTTTGGATATGCGCTCCCTCTCAAGTAATATGGCATGTCATTCCACTATAACCTTTTTGTATGAGGGGTTTTATAGGTAATATTCTTTTGTTTCCTTGGAGTATCATGTAATGGTAATCTTTTTTCCTTCGGGTGAATGTTTTTTACCTACATAGGCCTTACCAAAATTATCTATTCCCCATGCATGTAAACACAATAATGTGGATTTCTTACCACTGCAGAACTCGTATGGAATAAAATTTATTGATTTAGTTGTTACCTCATTTAGTTTTTGTGTTTTTATTTGTAATGGATATCCCTAAAAGGATATTGAAATACTTGCATGACTCATTATTAATTTCACTATATCCAAAAAGGTACGGTTTCTCCTTTTTCTCACACTATTCCACCGGGGCGTTTAAGAATGAGTGAGTTGTGATAGGATCCCAAACTCCCATAAGTAATCAATGAAGTATTGATTAAGATATTATCCTCCTTGGTCTGAGTGGAGTTTCAAAATATTTTTACCAAGCTAGTTCTCAAAAAAAAATTTGTATTCTTTGAACTTATCAAAAGAATCTGACTTATACCTCAATAAGTATATATATCCATATCTACAAAAATCATCACTAAAAGTTATGATGTATGAGTACCCTCCCCTTGCTTCAACTGGAAATGTTCTACAAACATTGGTATGAACCAATTCAATAAGATCTTTATCCCTTTCACCTTTCCCACTAAATGGGGATTTCGTAATTTTTATTGTAAACATGCATGACATAAGCCAAGTGTTTTTACTTCAGAAGAATCTAAATATACATCGTGAGGTGATTTGTCAAGCATTAATCGTTTACATGACCTAACTAATGATTCCAAATTTGGTTGTGGTTTGAGTCATGTGATGTATCTTTTTCTTCAATTTCCATTACATGGGTAGTGTTATCCAACATGTAAAGAATGTTGCATAAATGTTCCCTACCAAAACAATTGTTATCTTTTTTAATGAAGAAACATTCATTTCCAAATAAGAAAAAAATCCATATGTATGTATTATGGATACATAAATAATGTTTTCACTAATAGAAAATATATAATAACAACCCTTTAATATCAATATCATCCCAGTTGAAAATTTGAGGTGGTAGTCCCCGACAGTTACAACAACAAGTCTGGCTCCGTTGGCTGCTCAAAAATCTACCACCCCTTGGTTAATCTTACTAAATCCAAATTGTTCTTGTATTTAAATACATATGTGAGAACCACAAAGATATATCTAGTGCCCAAATTGTAAAAACATTTATATTTTATTTGATAGTAAACACACCTGAAGCTTCCCCTTGCTTCTTAGGCTGGGTGCAGATCTCCTCCTAGTTTCCCATCTAGCCACAGGAAAAAAAATAGCCTCATGTTCCCTTGCCTCCCCTTTGATCTTACTTTTCATAGAACGTTGTGAACAATATTTGGGCTAAAATATATTCCTCATCCCTTTCCTCGTATTCACCATAAGGATAAAATGATTTTTTCACTTATTATCCTTGACCACTTGGCGAATGAGGATATAGAGATCATAATGAGACTTCTATATTTTTTCATATTGAAATTAATAACAAATTTTGAGAATATTTGAGGGAGTGATGCAAGAATGAGATCAATAGATAGTTCTTTGGGAAGTTTAAACCCTAGAACCTCTAGGCGCTCAATGTTGTCAATGAGTTTGACTACATGAGGCCCAGTTGGGACACCCTCTCCAAGATTACACTGAAAGAGTGCCAAGGATATCTCAAAACATTCTGCTCTCTACTGGTAAAGATCACAGAGATGCTCTAGAATTTTATAAGAATCCATGTTTTCTTGAGACTTCATGATATCACTTGACATTGATGATACCATCAAACATTGAGCATTGACAGGATCGTTCATATGTTTCTTAGTGACCACAAAATTCTCATCCTTCACCCCTCGGGCTGGAAAATCAAGTAATGTTGACTCCAACACAAATGACTTACATTCATAGAATAGGATAACCCAATGTAATCTAAACCATTCCAAGAAGTTACTGATGGTGAGGATATTGTCTTTATCCATAATTGATCGCAGATATAGTTTCGTTGATGAGATTTTAATTTTTATTCTATAATTAAAAGGTTATATCATTATTACTTTGTTTGTTACATTTTATATAAAGTAATACATTATTTTTTTAAGTCTCGCACTATTTTATCATGTCCCAATGGCCCTCAATATTTAACTAAGAATATTAAGTTTCCATGACATTCTAGTGGAAAGGATCTGTATTACCCTTTCCATAACCCCAACAAGGGTTGGTCAGGTTATTTGAAGGAATTTAGGTAGGCTGTTCTTTTCCAACTACAGGCTTGTAGTTCCTTGATCTATTGAGTGGACTCCCCAATCCTGAAATCCTGAATTTCGATTTCCTAATCTCTTGCCTCTAATATTACACAAAGTCTAGTAAGGGCTACTCGTATTTATGTTATATGGTTAATTAAACCCCAAAACATTCATAATTTCTTCCTGTATAAAAGTATGTGTCACAACAAAGATTGGTACAACACATAGTTTTATTGGGGTTTCCCTATAATAAATTAACTGAAGTCTTAGTCTTACTTAATATTTTATTTGAAGGATTTTTATCTCTTAGGAATGAATTTCTTATTATAATTATCACATGTTTGTTAATATTAAGTGGAACATACTTATGTGTTTAATCATGTCTGGATAATATTTATGCATAAGCCTGGATTATTTTAGTTCCGTCTTTCATGCTTGTTTAATTAATTAATTTTGTGATCACGACAACACATCTATAATGATAAACCATGAAACTAATAGAAATAAAATAATGCAAAGGTAATTATCATGAGAATTTTTAATGGTTAGTTTATCTAGAGGCTGATAAACTAACCCTAACCTAGGTGAGAAACACCTTGAACCATTTGGGTTTGTGTTTATTGCTTTCCACCTATACACCTCTGTATCGTCTGGGACTAGGTTTTTCTTGAATCTATCTTGATCCACCTCTTCTAGATTGGGAGTTCCATCCATTAAATCTTATTTTAAACTCACATGCAAGTGAAGGGTAAAAAAGGGGGATTACATAAAAGAAACCATGGGCACGTAGGCCCTACATATTAATGAAGAGAGATATATAACATGCCAAAAATTAATTTAATAAATAAATTAAAAGGAAAATAACCACATAAAAAGGTCTTGGTATTGTTCATGATCATCCAAATAGATGCATCAAGGTACGTATTTAATAAAACTAGTATTCAATTTTAATCATTATTGTTTAAAATAAATCATGCTTGAATAAATTAATTGTCATCTTTTATTAATAAATCCTTTTATCTTAAACTCTTTTTCTGAATTTACATGATATTCCAATCCATTATAATTTCAAAAAATCAATTAAAATTATCTTTTTACGTAACTTCTACCTTAGAGGAAACCTGGTGAATTCTCGTTCAGAACTACAAAATGAGTAGGAATGAACATTACACAGATGATAAATTAAACACACACATATATATAAAGCACATATCATGGGTTTTCCCCAGATTTAAAATGAATCATGGTACATGTCTCAAGGGTGTGTATAATATAATAATAAATTTAAATAAATCTATGTAATTTCAATGAGTACACAACATTTTGTTCCTACAACATGGTGTGTAATATCATTAATTTTGCATCCAAATTACACACCTAGGGATTTATCATGTATATGTACATCGGAAATCCATGGAGTACACAGTGTGTTCAGTGGGACACATTCCACGCAGTATCCGCGAGACACAGTTTCCAATAGGGAAAAGACATGTATGGGGTACACGGTCCAACCCTAACCCAAAGGGACTATACCCTACGTCTAGTGGGTCACAAACTGTGTAATCATGAAACCATGTACCTCATATTCCTAGACAACACATGGAGCCTTTAAGAATGATAAAAACTTCATTGACACAGATTCATTTGGGAGACTAGTACTAATGCATTGAACCTTCATACATGGTGTGTGAATCCAATTATACACTGTGTATTCTGGTGTTTTTCTGCTAGGATCCTTTGGTACCTCCATATGAGGTCCTCTGTTTTATACAAATCAAAATTAAAATAAAAGATCATTTCTATAAGGTGAATGAGAAAGGAAAGACGAGGAACATATCTCATGATTCATATTTTCATAACAATTAAATAGAATTAAGAAAAATTAAACCATAAATTATCAATGAATTATTTAAATAATTATAAACTGTGATGTAACTACTCTGATATAACTTGAAGGTTTTAGGAAGAACGGAAGTGTCACGACCCGCCTTCAGCAAAAGGAGGGAAGGGTCAGCAGATTTCTAGGACCTTCCTTCATTATGTTGAAAGAGAGATAATGACCCCCGAGACCCGCCTTTAATAGGTCCCAGAGTGGCGACCAACACCAAGGGTATAGAAATTTCTCATAAATGGAAGGCATTACCCCTTTTTGTTTTAGAAGATCAAGAGATGAGATGATGGAACTCAACAACACCCAGGTAAAAGAAAAGTAAAGCCAAAAATAAACCATTCCCACATGCATGTTCCAAAAGTAAAGCCACAAGGTACAAAAGGTTACTACAAAGGTAAGTACTAAAGAGGAAAAGAAAAACAACAACTGTAACTGCTCTAAAGGTCCGAGCTAGTAAGGTCCTGCGTGATCCCTAAGTCCTCCTGGAAACATGAAAACAGTTTTATATACGTAGGGTGAGCACACAAGTATGCTCAGTAGGGAAAACCAAAGACTCTCATGCACAAGTGGGGGGAAGGTACTGAAGTCCCGTGAGAAAAGAGTAAACCAAACACCTATCAAGGTAAACTATCCACCCCAGGCCTCAACAAGGCACACTCCCCAAATAACGCAAGTCAAGTAATATATATAATCAGATCACATCGATGTTTGGGTACCCCGAACCACTTTCCCACTGGTTATTGAGACATCCTATGCATCAGACCAATCCTGTCATTCTCACTGTAGTCCCACTGCCACACCCGCCCGCACACACCTGGGCCACAACCACATGCAGTCCCACTGCCGAAATCCCGCCCGCACACACCTGGGCCACAACTGTTACACGTAACCACGCCTACAAACACCTAGGCCAGAACAACCACCACCACGCCCGAAGACAACTGGTCTAGAAAATCCACTGCCACGCCCGAAGAAACATAGGCCTCATCCCGAAGACACTTGGGAAACCACCTACCGCACACACCTAGCCAACCACCACACTACCACTCCCGAAGGTTCTTGGGATAATAATGGACCTCAGGCCATCACAGCCTACCCGAAGGTACTTGGGCTATCCAGGAAAGGGATCATAAAAGGATCCAATAACCATCCACCAAGAATAGTGTTGGGAAAAACACCCTCCCCCATGAAATGGGGGTGTTCAGAACTAAGTGATCAACTTGGGTGGGGCGTGAATAAGAAACAGAAAACTATAAGTATAGATATAGGTAACAAGCACTCACCCAAAGTCTAGGTTTTTCTAACCGGCCTACGGAACACAACACCACTATATCCGAGTCACAAGTCACGACTCTCGCCAATAAAACCCATTTGTCCCATTCTTGTTTCATGTTCAGTAATAATGTTTTAGTTTAAGCACTACTAGGCAACTAGTAAGCATAGGCACAAGTCCAGGAAAGTAAACAAGAAAGCATCAACCATAACGCCCACACCCGGTTCTCAACAACAAAGGATCCCACCACAAATTCACACAACCACCAAGAGTACAAGATAGGGGATCCCATCCCCTCCCACATTTCCAGCAATTGGCCCGAAAGGAAAACTACCAACTACCACCATTAATACAAGTCAGGGTCATGCTGGTATTTTCATATTTAAACGACTTAACACACTCCATGATTTCAATTTTCTTGTGTTTTAACCGGGGGTTATCACAGAAGGAAAGATCTTGGTGCCTCAATCTATTTGGCTGGATATATGTGATTAACCAATTACTTTTCACAGCAGGAGTTTACAGCCACAACAAGAAATTTAAAACATCAGCAGGGGTTCATTAGTGCACAAACAATGACCACCAACGGCCTCGATTTTCAGAGGGCATAAGCCAACACAACTCAATAAGATGGTCATAACATAAACAACATCAACGATCACAACCTCCTCTTTATTTATAGAATTCGTTCATTATCATTAATTAGGTCTGTTTTATCCAATCCTATAGAATCAAAAGCACGCCCACCCCACATGATACACAAAAGAGAGAGGCAAAGGATAAATTCCCTACCTGTTTGATCGACGATCGACGCTTAGGCCGAGCGCGCAACGTTACGGATAACAATGCGGTGCACCCGATGCACCAGAAGCTGTTTGTGAAAATCCATGATCGAGGAAAGAGAAACCACGGCTAACCCTTATTTTATAAGAGTCGGGGACATTTGGGGTGAAAACGCAAAACCACGTAAGGCGCGGGGTTCGTGGGTTGACCACGCAGCTCCACTCCTCACAAAAAAAGGGGTCAGGCGGTTTAATTCGACTCATGAATTGATTAAGTATTTAATTAAAACTCTTATGCATGTTACGGGTCTTTAAAACATACTTAAACGAGTCAGAATAGGGTTTAAAACCCAATTTGCACAAAAGGAGCACTGTTGGAAACAACTCGACAAGGTCGGGTGATGCCGATCGGTCTCACCGATCGGTCGCACCGATCGGTCTCACCGATACGCCACCCCTTTAGGACCTGGATTTTGGAAAAGGGAAGGGCCAAGAGAGTCTGGGTCATCACATCAGATACCTCTCAAACTATTCTTGTCCTCAAGAATTCAAACAACCCAGAAGGGAAGGGCAGGTCCGAACAACCACCCCGAAAGATACTTCTCAAGAGTGAACCTCATTGTTAACTAAGAACACCTTCTTGTCACGAACCAAGGAACATACCATGAAAAATTGCCCAGGAATGTGGGTTGGGGAGTCTCCTCCCCCATTTCATGATATTATCTGCTTTGGGAGGCACTGACTTGCCCGCACGGGTTTAATCGCATCCACCTTAATGTGTCTTGATTAGGGGTCGGGTTCTCTCCTTCCCCATAGCCGGGGCTTTTCGCACACAATCAGAGGAAAGAAAACCAGTACATTTCATAGCCAAAAGACAAAACGTTCTACCACAACAGGTACAACAAGGAACAAAACTCAAAACAACTCTGGGTACTGGGTACGCATCTGTGATTCCCTCTCCCACGTACTCTTCTCAATCCCACCATGTCTGCACAACACACGAACCAAGGGGATGATACACCTAGGAAGCACCTTCTCCTTGCGATCCTCGATGTCCAGCTCACCCCAATCAAGGATGTGTGAATTGTCGTTGCAGATACCGACGGAGCTGGGACACATGAAAAACATCATGTCTTCTTAGTAGCGGTGGTGGTAACGCTAGTTGATAAGACACTTCGCCGACCCACCACAACACTTCAAAGGGTCCGATGAATCTGGGATAAAGCTTACTCCCCTTGCCGAACCTCCGCTGCCCACACTGAGGGGAGACCTTCAAGAACACGTGGTCCCCAACCTCAAACTCCAAGGGCCTCCTCCTGGTATCAGCATATGACTTCTGTCGGTCCTGGGCCGCCTTCATCCTTTCCCGTATGAGCTGAACCTTCTCTGTCATGTTCTGCACCACCTCCGGGCCAAGGATGCATGTCTCTCCTACTTCAGTCCAACACACAGGAGAACGGAATGGCCTATCGTACAAAGCTTCAAACGGGGCCATACTGATGGTAGAGTGGTAGCTATTATTGTAGGAAAACTCTACCAGAGGCAAGTATCACACCCATGATTCTCTTGAGTCCAGAACACATGTCCGTAGCATATCCTCCAAGGTCTAGATGGTGCACTCTGTTTGTCCATCTGTCTTGGGATGGAAAGTAGTGCTAAGGCGTAACTGGGTTCCAAACGCATGCTGCAATCCTCTCCAGACTCTTGAGGTAAATCGTGCATCCCTATCCGAGACTAACAAACTCTTCTGGAAAAAAATCCGGTTCTGACCATCCTCTGTCCATCCTTCCGGAGCATTGCCCTGGTCAACTTGGTCATGCATCACTTCGCACTCTAGGTCTCCCCACTGAGACTCCTCTACTTGCTGAAATAGGGATGAATGCACCGTCATCTGATATAGGTAGCCTCTGCCTCTATCCATCTTCGCATCCAGGTGTAAGGAAGCCAACTCCTCCATCGCCTTCTAGGCGTCCGCCGAATCTCAAACCGCATCCTTCTGCATCCTCCTGCTCAAGGAATCAGCCACCACATTTCCCTTTTCCCCAATATAAGAGATCTCAAATTCATAATCCTAGAGGAACTCCACCCATCTCAGCTGTCGTAAGTTTAATTCCCGCTGGGAGAAGATATACCTCAAGATTTTGTGATCTGTGAAGACCACACAACATTCCCCGATGATGTAGTGCCACCACAACCATAACACAAAAACGACCGCTGCAAGCTTCAGGTCGTGGGTGGTATAATTACGCTCATGGGAACGCAGCTGCATGGACCCATAAGAGATCACCCCTTGTCGCTACATCAGCACGCATCCCAGGCCCTGTCCTGAAGCATCACAGAACACCTCATAAGCTGCCCCTTCTTCTGGTAATCTCAGTACTGGGGCATTGACCAACTTCTCCTTCAGACAGCTGAAGGCTGGCTGGCACTGATCACTCCATACGAAAGCCTAGTATTTCTTGGTCAGAGCCGTCAAAGGGGCTGTTACTCGGGAGAAGTTGGGTACGAATCTCCGGTAGTAACCTACCAGCCAGAGGAAACTTCGGACTTCCGCAAAATTCTTGGGTGTTGCCCAAGAAACAACTGCCTCAACCTTTGATGGGTTGACCGCTACCCCCTGCTCAGACGCTACGTTCCAGTGGAAGTGCACTTCTCGTGTCAAGAACATTCATTACATTTCTCAAACTAGGGGGTGCCTCAAGAGGGGTTTTCCAGAAGAGGTTGTTAGTCTCAGATAGGGATGCACATTTTACCTCGCGAGAGGCCATGCCGTTCGCCTGTGCGTTGGACCGAAGTAGGAGAGACATGCATCCTTGGCCGAGAGGTGGTGCAGAACACGACAGAGAAGGTTCTGCTCATACGGGAAAGGATGAAGGCGTCCCAAGACCGACAGAAGTCGTATGCTGATACCAGGAGAAGGCCCTTATAGTTTGAGGTTGGGGACCACGTTTTCTTGAAGGTCTCCCCTCAGCGTGGGCAGCGGAGGTTCTACAAGGGAAGTAAGCTTTCTCCCAGATTCATCAAACCCTTCGAAGTTTTGCGGCGGGTCAGCGAAGTGTCTTATCAGCTAGCGTTACCACCGCCGCTACTAAGGATACACGATGTCTTTCATGTGTCCCAGCTCCGTCGGTATATGCACGACGATTCACATGTCCTTGATTGGGGTGAGCTAGACATCGAGGATCGCAAGGAGATGGTGTTTCACGGGCGAACCATCCCCTTGGCTCATGTGTTGTGGAGACATGGTGGGCTTGAGGAGAGTACGTGGGAGAGGGAAGCACAGATGCATACCCAGTACCAAGAGTTGTTTTATAAGATCGAGAGATGAGATGATGAAACTCAAAAACACCCAGGTAAAAGAAATTTAAAGCCAAAAATAAACCATTCCCACATGCATGTTCTAAATGTAAAGCCTCAAGGTACAAAAGGTGACTACAAAGGTAAGTACCAAAGAGGAAAAGAAAAACAACAACTCCAACTACTCCAAAGGTCTGAGCTAGTAAGGTCCTGTGTGATCCCCAATGTCCTCCTGGAAACCTGAAAGCAGTTTTATATATGTAGGGGGAGCACACAAGTACACTCAGTAGGGAATACCAAAGACTCTCGTGCACAAGTGGGGGGAACGCACTAAAGTCATGTGAGAAAAGAGTAAACCAAACACCTATCAAGGTAAAATTTCCACCCCAGGCCTCACCAAGGCACACTCCCCAAATAACGCAAGTCAAGTAATATATATAATCAGAGCACATCGATGTTTGGGTACCCCGTGCCACTTTCCCACTGGTTATTGAGACATCCTACGCATCAGACCAATCCCACCATTCTCACCGCAGTCCCACTGCCACACCCGCCAGCACACACCTGGGCCACAACCACATGCAGTCCCACTGCCGAAATCCCGCCCGTACACACCTGGGCCACAACTGTCACACGTAACCACACCTGCAAACACCTAGGCCAGAATAACCACCACCACGCCCGAACACACCTGGGCTAGAAAATCCACTGCCACGCCCGAAGACACCTGGGCCTCATCCCGAAGACACTTGGAAAACCACCTACCACACACACCTGGCCAACCACCACACTACCCTGCCCGAAGGTTCTTGGGTTAATAATGGACCTTAGGCCATCACAGCCTGCCTGAAGATACTTGGGATATCCGGGAAATGGAGCAGAAAAGGACCCCATAACCAGCCACCAAGAATAGTGTTGGGAAAAACACCCTCCCCCATGAAATGGGGGTGTTCGGCACTAAGTGCTCAACTTGGGTGGGGTGCGAATAAGAAATAGAAAACTTCAAGTATAGATATAGGTAACAAGCACTCACCCAAAGTCTAGGTTTTTCTAACCAGCCTATGGAACACAACACCACTATATCTGAGTCACAAGTCACGACTCTCACAAACAAAACCCATTTTTACCATTCTTGTTTCATGTTCAGTAATAATGTTTAAGTTTAAGCACTACTGGGAAACTAGTAAGCATGTGCACAAGTACAAGAAAGTAAACAGTCAAGCATCAACCATAACGCCCACATCTGGTTCTCAACAACAGAGGATCCCACCCCAAATTCAAACAACCACTAAGAGTACAAGACAGGGGATCCCATCCCCTCCCACATTTCCAGCAATCAGCCTGAAAAGAAAACAACCAACTACCACCATCAACATAATTCACGGTCATGCCGGTATTTTCAGATTTAAACAACTTAATACACTCCATTATTTCAATTTTCGTGTGTTTTAACCAGGGGTTATCACAGAAGGAATGATCCTGGTGCCTCAATCTATTTGGACGGATATATGTGATTAACCAATTACTTTTCACAGCAGGATTTTACAACCACAAAAATCCATTTAAAACATTATAAGGGGTTCATTAGTGCACAAACAACGACCACCAATGGCCTCGATTTTCAGAAGGCATAAGCCAGCACAACTCAACAAGATAGTCATAACATAAATAACATCAATGATCACAACCCCCTCTTTCTTTATAGAATTCATTCATTATCATTAATTAGGTCTGGTTTATAGAATCCTACAGAATCAAAAGCATGTCCACCCCACATTATACACAAAAGAGAGAGGCAATGGAGAAATTCCCTACCTGTTTGATCGACGATCGATGCTTAGGCCAGGCGCGGAACTTTACGGATAACGATGCGGTGCGCCCGATGCACCAGAAGCTATTTGGGAAAATCCACGATTGAGGAAAGAGAAACCACGGCTAACCCTTGGTTTATAAGAGCCGAGGACAGTTGGGGTGAAAACGTGAAACTGCGTAAGGCGCGGGGGTCGTGGGTTGACCACGCGGCTCCACTCGTCACAAAAAAAGGGGTCGTGTGGTTTAAGCCAACTCATGAATTGATTAAGTATTTAATTAAAACTCTTATGCACGTTACAGGTCTTTAAAACATGCTTAAACAAGTCATAATAGGGTTTATAACCCTATTTGTGCAAAAGGAGCGCTACTGGAAACAACTCGACAAGGCTGGGTGATGCCGATCGGTCTCACCGATCGGTCACACCGATCGGTCTCAACGATCGGTCGCACCGATCGGTCGCGCCGATTGGTCTCACCGATTGGTCCCACCGATACTCCACCTCTTTAGAACCCAAATTTTGGAAGAGGGAAGGGCCAAGAGAGTCTGGGTCATCACAGGAAGCATGTTTGGTCTAGAAACCAACGTCAATTTTTACCATGATCAATGATTATGCTGGGATCAATACGACGATGAACGCTAGTCTCCATGAAATTGAATCAATGATTTAGATAAATAAGGAAGAGGGGATCTTTCACATCATATTTATAATTAATTTAGTTAATTTCATAAAGAAACAAATAACTGGATCTTTGGTATTTTCTTATTTTATGATGTTGATCATTTGAAATGACCCTTTCATATTATATCATTGCATTTTCTAGGATCCAAAGTAGAATCCCTCTTGTGGTGATCCACACTTGATGTACTCTAATCCACACCACTCATTATTCTAGTGTTGGCACAGTGAAGAGAGTGTCTTCTGTCAGTCATTATTGATTGCTTGTTATTCAGCCTTGAAGAACGCCTCTTGTTCTTGAGAGGTTCTAGAAGAGGGTTTGAGAGAGAAATTGTTTATCTCAACAATTACCAATTCACCTTGAAGGAAGTTCTATACATGGAAAAATATATGTTCATGTATATTTATCAAAATGGGGATTTGGATACAATATTTAATTGTGTGACAACAATTAAAAAAATTCATAACCTTACAGAAAACCCATTTTTCCATAATGATTCTGCATCATTATTTATGGTGAGCCAATTTGTGCAAAATGAAATTTTAAATATAATTCAACATCACAAAATAATAGAAGAATTATTATTTTTTTGATTTGTGTCAACTAGTTAAATAATTATTTACCATCTTGAAAATAATTATTTTACTACCAGACCAGCCTTCGTCCGATCAAACTTTACTCCCATTTACTGAACACCTGAACAAATAAATAAATTAATTATTCTCTAAAATAAATACTTTATTTTCAAACATGAAAATAAATATTTAATAAATATTCAATAATATTAAAATATATATTTTTCCTAAAATCTAGTGAATAAGTATTTATTTGATTTATTCAATAATTTTAACATGAATAAAATTTTTCCACTATTCTGAGAATTATATTTATTCCATTAATTAAATTAAAATAGAATTTAACCAAGACCAACAGAAACTTTTATTGTGTGACCCTCTAGGAATATTTATTATTTGAATTATGTGGGATTTCCTGAAATCCAAGAGTACTATCTAGCAACGGGTCAAGGAACCATAGAGAAAGAACTTAAAGTCACAAAAACGATAGACACATACAAACTCTCCTGGTGTAATATAATCCCCTTATCACAATATCTCATGAAGCAGGTTTTATGATAGTGTCATCAACCTTTCTACTTGATACGTCATTATTTGACTACCTGAAATAAGCTCGTCGTTAAACCATATCCATGGAATTTCATGTGACGTTTCAATATCATTTAATGGGATGAGATATTAAATTCCATAAATGGAAGTGAAAAATCCTTCCTTGACGTATCCATTAATAACATGCCACTCGTAACACACCCAATGTACCTTACATCCCACCAACTTTATCTGTGAATGTTTTCATCACTAAATAAAATTGTGCATGTTGTGACACGTATTAATGATAATCTTAAAGACTATGGATCTTTACACATGCTTGCAGATAGAAATATCGGATGAAAACAAAACATGCAGAATTTCTATCAGCGGGTCTATTCTCATAATCTGTTGTCCTATAGATTACCATGTGTGAACTTCATGAGATAAAGTCTCATATTCTTGTGAGTAATTTTACATGAAATTATTTATGTTATGTGTCCCATCATTGTATATCATCTAATAATATAACTATATTTAAGAATATTGTAATAGAATTTCAAGATTCTCATCATAGTGGGGAACTTACAATACATTATCAATGAAACAAATACTCTAGGAAATTATTACATCATATTCATGCAGAATAATGAAAATATGTAATAAGATGTTTAATATTTAATTACATTAAATTTTCATGCAATCAAAGTACAAGTATTTGGTTCTAGGACACCAACTCTAACAAATGTCATGATATATTATTCTTCCAAATTAATATGTATAAATGATTAATTTATCCCATATTCTCTATGTTATTTTTCCATATCTTTATTCTTGTTACATGCCTTTTTTGTTTCATCATGTTATGAATTCTAACTCACATGTTATTCTTTAATCCTATATTTATTCCATTATATATATTTTCAGCTCATACCTTTTTTCAGGTATTCCCCATATTGTGCTATGTTGATATAGTGCTCAAGGGAATTTAGGATCTCATTATGGTGTTTAAATAAAAAATGGATTTATTTTGTTTTCATTAATTCTTGTAATGTACCTAATATTCCAAAGACACTAGAATTTATGATCCCTAGTTTATAATTGATGATTAATTATATTTGAAATCATTTAACAATATGTTTAAAAAGATAAGGTCTATATATTTAGTGCATTGTTTCCCAAAAAAGGTGGCTCATTGAAAGGATATGAATAATATTTTCCCCTTGCCACCTTATTTATTTCTTCCATCCATTCTTCTCCTCTATTGAGTGTAGCATCCCTACACATGGAGCTCTCCCTTGGTCTCCTCCTAAGCGTGGATGGATCTCATGTATCCAGTGTCAAAATCATATTTTGTCAGGTGTGTCAGAAGTGTATGAGTAAGATATTAGATCATATTTCTTCCTTATTTCAATTATCTTTCTATATGTAATTCTAAATCCATCAAATTCCTTTCATCCTATTTATAGGTTGTTTGATTAATTCTTCAATTTCTTCTGAATCAGCTCAAATCATATCTTGATAATGGATGAGTGATGATTACAAATATGAGGTAGGTGGTACCATGATTTTAACATAAATTATAGTATGTATATGGGACATTTTTTTGATTCATTCTATATTTGGTCTGAATGACCTCTGAAATGAATAATTATTTATATAAATTATGATTCCAATATTATTACTTCCATTTGAAATTTTATAATATTTGTTAGTGGATATATAACTTGACTCGAATCACTCCTTTGGGGCATTTCAATCATATTCCATCACCATTATTAAAAGGATAGAAACTAATTATCATTTGGATTTATATTGACATAACCCTCTTAGAATGTGATGCTAAATAGAGTTAATTGAATTATGATCATTATGGTTTTTTACCCCTTAGCAGAAGAGCATTATTTAAATTACACTAGAACCATACTTTTAGATAAAATGAATAATTGATATGGAAATAATTGATAATGGAAAGGATTTACACTTGGATTATATCAATTAATGAATTCACTACATGAATCATCTCAAATAATACATTGATATTGTCATGGCCTTTCATATATCATTCTGGAATGATATAAAAGGAATTGAGCTAATTGTATTAATAAATTGTGGTATGGAATGATTATAGTTGTGTTTTATAATTATTATAATTTAGTTTGTATTTTTAATGAACTAGATCAAGTTCATTATTATATCAAAAAATTAATTTTCTTCCATAAGTGATACTTATGTTTTGTTTTGTACAGAATGTGTAGGATGGGCTCATAAGTGGTTTGAGATTATATGTAAAATGAGTGATACCAGTTTCCTCATAATATAATTATATGGATGGGTTCATAGGTTTATTAAATTATATTCTATCCTAAGAAACACTCAGGTTTCCGTTTTATATAACACCATGGAAAAGATCATTGGATAGATATACTTCCTCATTCTTTGAGAGATAATTGGGTTTCTTTTAAATAGAATGCCTTTATGGGATCATAATGAAATTGGAATTTACGGGAAATAATTGGGTTTTCTCATTTCATAATTCCAATGGAGATCTCATAGAATTAACCAAATTACATTACACCTTGGGAGATACCTGGGCTCCTAATTATGAAATTCCTTAAATGTTATTAGAGGTTAATCAAATTATATGATGATTGTCTTTTATTACATATGACTAGTGGTATATCCTTATGATTATTTTTACACTATGATGCCTTGGCCTGAACCTAGGGTCATTGAACAACTAATGGTCTTATCTTTAGGTCCTTATGACTACTCCTAATTTCTCCATGGTTTAGAGGGAATCATTATACATAAACACCATGGGTTTAGCCTACGTCCTGTAAAACTATTATAATTTTTCACCCTTGGATATTTTCTCATGTAAGGATGTATTGGTTGATTTCCATAATTAAATAAATGATCCTTATGCTACTATTGTGTGGATGTCAAGGTATTATGAATTGGATACTCATTGGTACATATACGTCTATGCATATATCTGTTTACATATATGATCATATTCACGTATTGGATGGTTTAGATAATTTATGTCTTAGGTCAAAGTAGGTATGTTCATCCAGGATTCCTTATGTAATATAAACACTGTAGAGACCCTAATCCTGACGTACATTGACATTACATTACATTTGAGGAATACTTAGTACATAACAAAAACACACACACAAGGATCGTAATAGTTTATTGTCTTTGGAAACTCGGAACGTAATCTTCTAATCGTGGTGAAAGATCTTCAATATCTCCCATAAAGATCTTCCCCTTTTTTTACCTAAAACCTTTCTCTATATCCTGGGGAAAAGAAAACATAAAAGGGTGAGCTCAAATGCTCAGCAAAGGCAAATAAAGGAAATAAAAATCATATCATATCCTTTTGAAAATCATAACCTGCAAAAGAGATCATAATATCTTAACATGGAATAAATCATAGAAGTGAAAATGAGATCCCCATAATCATAACATGAAACTTGAAACTTTTTGGCATGCACACATAATCATGGAAAATCATTTCTTGTTAGTCATGACTCATTTCCAAGACTATCTTAGTGGACAAAGTCCCTTTCTGAAACGAGTCACCCTCGTTCCAGTCCTGTTTCACTGAACCGGTATAACCTACCGTTCCAGCCATGTCTATCTCATGAGATATAAAATATTTACCCAATGCATTGGAGGGAGATATAGGTCCCACCCATCTTATAATGAATCCTTTCTTATGTGTGCCACATAATCATAAATCATACATCATCGCATAACACATGTAACAAAAATGGGATTCTTGAAACATCATGACATCATAAAACAAATCATATAATGTAAATGACTTCATAAAAATAATTCCCTCACAACTTAATCAAATCAATGTAATAATAGGGATAAAAACAGAACCCTTTATTATCTTAGATGGAAAATAATTTTTATAAAACACTTGAACTCCATTCTTGAGGAAAATATCCTTTGTTCTTCAAAAACACCTTTCTTTTCATAACATGTCATACAATTATAAACTAAAAGAAGTTGATTAAAAATAAACTTGAAAACATGTAAAGGAAGCTTCTTGGAAATAATTTTTTAAAAAACCATTCATGCCATATAAGTTAAAAAAACATTCTTCGTACTTTTGTCAGAAAAGTCAAAAAGTACCTATTACGAAAAAACAACAAAAGATTCCTTTCATATTCTTTACTAAAAACTCACCGAAGGGTAAAATTGGATTTAAACTGTTGTAAGTGGATGGAAACAATATTACATATTGAGGGAACATGTATTTGGATGATAAAATACACCCCATTAAATACTTACGAATAAACAATCTCGGATAAAAATGAGATTGTGATATTTCCCTTACCTTAGGTATGACTTGCTTTGTAAGTGTCCGAACCTCATGTATAATGATTTAAATCATATTATTGACTTATTCCAGAATCATACATATTGATATGATATCATATATGTTCATATTTTTAGCTTCTTGTTAATAATATTTCATTGTTACTTGTTACTCGGGTCTTTATTGCCTTTTGTTCTTATGCATGTTTTTCCGAATAAATTCTTATTCTTCTTTTAAGGTTATAGATACCTTTTATCAAGAATGGTATTAGTGTAACATATATCATATTTATTCATTCAATTCATTTATATAATTACTATGTAATGATGATCATGTAGAACGAGTCGCATCACATCGTGGAGACGGTATTCCGTACGTACGCACGAGTGATGATATCGTTCCTATGATCGTGGAATTGTATTGGAGTATATATATATTATTTCAGTATCAATATAACTTCATAATAATCATATATATAGTTACTCATTACACCATTATACCCATCCAATTAATGTGGTGGAGGAAAATAGATTACACCACGGCGTGGAGACGGTATTCCGTACGTACGCACGCGCGGTGATTTCATTTTTCCGTAGGATGGATAGAAGGTGAATTAGGGTTGTTTCATATTTATAATAACATATCAGTATGTAAGTAATACTGATGTTGTTACTTTATCATGAAACAGCTAAAGAAGAAGAAGTTGAAGAAGAAAGAAATTGAAAAGATCGGTAATGGATATTACCTCTTCTTTTAAATGCCTCTTTGAATCCTCCACTTAGGGAACTAAGATTGGTCTTTCAAGAAGACCAGGACCTCTAGGATTATTCTAGGGAATTGTAGAAGGGATTTTTTCAGGGGTTGGCCGAGCTTGAGTGCTCAAATTGGTGTGAGGAGGAGGGGGAGGAGGTGCCCTTTTATAAGGGAGGAGAGGGGCACCTTAGGAATATCTCAAAATATTATTTTATATTAAAGTCAAAATCGGTTTATAATGGTTCCAAAGGGTCCTATTTAGAAGCTAAAGTGGGGATGGGTCTAAATCCTATCAACCAATAGGATTTAGACAAGTTTAGGGTATTATTTTAACCTTATCAATTAGATTTAACTCTAAGTTAAATAATTTAACTTTTACCGTGTCTTTTTCTTTTTCTTTCACTATATGGTTAATAAACTTACTATAACATGCCAAAAGAACCCCAAATTGTTTATTATTAATATATATATCCTTATCTAAGTCATTTGGCCGAACCTTAGATTTTTAGGAATAAAAGAACAATTAATAATATAATATTTGATTTAAAAACTATTTTGTGTCAATTTTGACACTATTTGATATATGATTTTTGTGAAAGTCATAACAGAATTATATGTTCCAAAAAGGTTGATTAAATCAACACTAATATATCATAGTAACCTATTAAATTAGTGTAATTCATAAAAAGTCTTAAATTACATTTATTTGGGTATTTATAATATCAATTATGTCAATATTTCATTAATAAGATAATTAATACATCATCTTTGTGTCATAAATAAATTAAATTATTTGATGTCTAAAAATTACAAATAAAATACAATTATGTAGGAAATCTTTTTATATTTCTAATGAATATTTACAATCGAATTTATCTTATGTGTAACCCTATATTAAAAATGTTTTAGTAAATAAACTTTGATTTTAACTCTTTTAACTCTTCTTTGAATTAAATAATAATAAATGTCCTAATCTAATCCAAGTGGGCCTAAATGATAATATTTTACACATAAGGTTGTTTTTGGTCGAGGTAAACTTTTCCAATAGAATTAGGACATGTGTTAGGGTAATATTAATATCATTCTTACCCTTAATTACCCTATTTACTTTTAACCATGGTAAATAAAAGTAAAAAGTTACTATTCAGCAAAAATTATTTTCATCTCATTGAACCACATTTTACTTACTGACATCAACCGTGTCTCTCGGATTTTTGAAATTCCAATCACAGAAGCGGTAAAATTAAGTTTTATGAAAATTCAGTTTTTTTAACTACCACTTAGTAGTTTCACTATTCATCAAAAATTGATGTTTTTCAGAACAATGCCAAAATTTCATCCTAAGCTATATTTCATATTCCGAATTCAAAAATGAAGTCTATTTTACCAAATTAATAACATATAAGTTTCATTAATTAATTTTATAATTAAATCCCGCTGTTAAAACAAAAAGCGTGTTTTTAAGAAACAATATCTATCAAAAGATTGACACTTGTTTATGTCTGGTTTAAATATGAAATTACATCCAATGACCAACATTGTATTAAATTGTAAAAATATATTCTAAATATACTTTAAAACCACTAAAATTAATAATTTATCAGTATTAATTATTTCGATTAAAAAAGTTTTTTTAAATTAAAATTTAGTAATTTTCACTATTCATCAGAAAATGAAAGTTATCCAAAAAGTACCAAAATTTCACCCTAAGCTAATTTCGATATTACGAATCCAAAAATGAATTCCATTTTGAAAAATAAAATTTACAAAATTTCAAAAAGTGGTTATTACTATTCATAACGGCTAGTTTTAATAATATTTTAATAGCATATTGTTGTATAGTGAAACTCGTTATTGCGTACTACACACGCTATCGAGGAAGGTCGCGATTGCGTGTAATGCAAGGCAAGTCAAGGATGCGTGTTGTGCAATATCCTTTTGGTGTAGCGTACAACACAAGACATTAATAAAATTAAAAGGAATATTTTTCATAAAATCTCGGGCTGTTACAAAGAAGTTCACATTTATTTATTTATAGTCACATTTATTTTACCATCATGATGATGTATTTTATATGCACATTCCAGATAGAATTAGACACCATTGGTGGTATCCAACTATGTATATATCAAACCCTATCTAGGACACCATTTCACCAGGGTACCTAAACAACCCTCATAGTTGAAATTTTAGGTTCATGTATTATGCTAGTGCTATTACGCTTGGATATGGGAGCTTAAGAGAACATAACTAAGTAGAAGCTCAGTATTCTCAAAGTGATATACTTTGAGGATTTTATTATTTCTTTGTTTATTGTTTATTCTTTACCTCATGTATGATTATTTTTTTTACATTTTAGCACCGCATGAAAAGCATTGTTTTATATATTTTTCTTTTCTATTTTATCAGTTTTATTATCTTATACTTATTCTTCATTTACTTATTCTTCCATTGATGATTTATTATTCACGAACCATTGTGCCACTCTCATCATGAGGGTGCGGTCCCCCCACTATACTATCATTGGACCATCACTTCTAGTTGGAAGCCTATGGAATATTGGGAGTTGTGCTTGACGATATTTGAATGGCCATCTTGTGGAACCATATCAGTGGCTCTCGGGTCAGGAAAATACAATATGGTATCAGAGGAATATATTCCAATGCCTTTCTATTAAGGTCGGTATACATGAGAATATTAATGTATCAGTTCTTGGTAAATATCAATGTATTTTAGTGACATACCCACACATGGATAAATACCAATTTTCTAGTTATGGGATTGTTTTTCATACCATTTGTAATTAATGTTGATTATAATTTCACCTTCAAGTATTAGTGCACATTTTACTGTTAAATGAATTATAATATTTATGGTATTTTACCCTTGGACAAGTATGGAAAATAGGTATTATTACATTCATCCTAATGAGAAGATATAGAATTACATCCCTTGCATATGAAATTTCATATAGGGTTTACCGCTTGATTTTCATATACAAGTTTATTGTGTCTGATTTATTTGTTAACACAATTTTCTGTATGCCTCCTATATGTAATTATTTAGCATGTTTGCATGTATAAATATTCTTCTATGGATTTCTTACTTGTATTCATTTATTTCTTGCCATGTGATATCATATCTTGTTATATTTATGATATAAGATTGGTTATTAATTTTTTCTCATCAACCTAAATGGTGTTTTACCTAATATCTTGACAATGAAACATTAAAAATGAATCACTCCATGTTTTATCCATGATCTATTGGTCATATAGGATAAATCATTTTTTCCTTGATTTAAAGGGTGTCAATTAAAGTTTATAAGTTGTTTGGGACTTTATAAATTGAAAAGGGAAACCCATATAATCAAACCATTAAGTATCAATTTTCTATAATCTAAAAGAAATGGTTAAACTAGGTTTTAGTTATCGGAATTTAAATTATAAATTTCAAATTTATTTACCTTTATAATTTTGGATAGTAAGGCATATAAATATAACATTAAATAAATTTGAATCTTTTTAAACTATGAACAATAAATGATGAAATTAGTTATAGGTTATATCCCATATTCGACCCATGTATCTAAGTCTTGCCTGTTGTACCTATGAGATAGACGTCTTTCAACCCATATAGTTCGTTCATGGTCATTTATTCCTATTTGATTAATGCATTAAGGGTGAAATTAACCATTAATAAAACAATAATTATTTGGTTATATTTATATGATCCCATGTTGGTATAATGATGAACCCCCATAGTTTCCTTTAATTTGATATACCTTAATACTTAACCCCATGTGGGGTGTGATTATGCTCTAAGGAATGCTTAGTCAAAGTATCTGTAGCCGCATATATAGTGTCAATAAAGGCATATGGTGGCATATTACATAAAAATACCCTTTTAAATTACAAGTTGTATTTTAACTACTGTGAACCATTATTATTATGCGGCTCTAGTTAATTTAAATTTCAATTAAAACCAAAATGGTGTTTTCATAGATATATTTGAATTGAAATTTTAAATAATTAATCCCAATTATGATGTACATATGGTTAAAGAAAATGTAAAAAATGGAATTTAAAGATAAATTTCCTAATTATGATAGGATGTAAGCTAAATAATAATGTTTTAAATAAAGTTTTATATAACACGCACATGCACCTTGTGGAATTAGCTAAATAAATTTCCAATCACATTTTCTTTATAACTGTTACTAGATGTTTTTAAAATATGCATTTAAAATGTATCTAAATCAAATGTGAAGGAGTGTAATGGGCTAAATGAGTCTTTAAAGTGATGTTTTTAGTTTTAATTCATAATTAATGGTACTTTGAATATTTCATTGAGTGTTCCCTTGGGCATAAATGTGATTTTTGTACATACACTTCATCATCTATTTCATGAACCTATGTAATAGGTGGTAGAGCCTGGTGATATTTTTTTGTCACTATGGTTTTAGGATTGATTCCTTAGGTTAATAATTAAATATATAGACTAGTTGAGGTAGCTCCCTTATAACATAAAAGCATTATAATCATTTTCATTGAGTTTTTATACGTGAGGCATTGTTTTGGAACCATTTGAGTTAGGAAGGAATCTATGTTTATAAAATGATATTTATTATAATCAATTGTTGGATGCTATTTGACACTTTTGAAGATCATGAGGCTCATATAATTCTCTAAATTATTGGGTTAGTCAAGGCTAGGGTATGGTAGACCTCTTATTAGTACATGTGACCCTTCTTATTCTTCAGTGATATGATCACTAGATATGTACTCATCCATGTTAAAAGTTTAATGGGAGAATATGGCAATGGGATAAATATTTTATGTGGTCTATTTCATACTAGGATACGTTGGGCCAATGGTCCTATCGATAGCATTAATGGTTGTTTTGCTACATTTATGAAATTTTTGGGTTGTACACATTGATACTTGTGGAAGCCATTGAATTAATAATATGGTATAGCACACAATGTGTGTTCAGTGTAAATAATTGATCATATAGCTATTACATTACGTTCACAGGTCCTCTTTGGAGTATAATAACCTTGATATAAAGAGATGCTTGAATTATCACACTGTTTGGGGATGATGCTGCAATGAGATCTGGTTTTTGCGAATTGTTGGTCGGTTTGGTATTGGATTTTATACCTTATGTTAGTGGTTTACATTAGCATGGATTAGAGAAGAACCATTTATATGTATACTGTGAATATGACCTACTGTTCTTATAAGTGGCTCTTTTTTCTTATCCACTTATTTTGGAACTTGCTGAAATCTTGTTGGCCACATCCATAACCCATTTTTGATGGTGGATAGAGAGTGTGCTATGGGAGGAGTTTCCATCCTTAGTAAATAGTAACCAAGCCACTCCTAAGGTTCATATCGTCATGTTTCGGGTTCTAGAGAATTACCTTCCAAGTACATGTAACAAAACCATAAAAAACATCTTGGAATATCTGCATATCCTTCTAAAATTCAATGAGTCTTTAAATTAGGTTATCTAGTCATGGAGAAGATTCTTGAGATAAAAAGAAGTTATGGTTTTGTACTAAATATAGAAATTAGATACAAAATATGGGGGCATGAGAGACCTAAGAATGTGATGCTTCTTAAGCATGTCAGTGCTTAAAAGGAATTATGATAATGAAATATTTGGATGTTTAAGAAACCATTATAGACATTATTAATCAGGCTGATATTTTCTAGTTATAATTATAAAATCATGAAATTCCTATGTAACGAGGTAATCCTAGTCAGATAATAATGATGAATAAACAAGTGTATCCAAGATCTTTTAAAAGAAGTTGAAGATTGGTGGTTTGATTTTTATTCTTATCTAATATTGTATATGTTTGGTTGGAAACCATTTCAGGATATTTTTCTAGGATATGATGGGAGTTCCCCATGAATTACTAGTAATCAATGATAAGATATTATTCTACTCTCAACTTAATGATGATCGTTCCCCTTATCTTGATATCATCCAGTGTACATTGAGAGAGCATCAATTATACAATGATAAAATGAATGAAATTAAATTCCTTTATGAATTAAAAAATATATGATGTGGAGTTGTTATTTCGGAGCATATTTTTTAAAGAGGAATGGGTTTTCTAGATTTATACTTGGATTCCCATGTAATAATCCCTTTTAGAGACTCATGGAAACAAGATTATTCTATGAATATATAACCGGGTGAGATACCACATTTTGAATTAGTGAGTGTTCTCGATAAATGGATGTTTTGGCTATTTAATATCACCTCACTTGTAAACTCCTAATAACAGACTAGATTGGGTGAACTCCTTGGGCACCAGTGATTTATTATGAGGTTACCCCATACTTCCAATCAAAATTATTTGATGAAAATTGTGAAGATCCAAGCGTATTGAATTGGTATAAACCTATTTTCATGGTGTGTCATGATATCGTAAATGAATGTTTTCACTAGATAAATCATGGTAGTTAAAATTATTGGCTTATATGATCATGATCAAAATATGTTCGGTATGAATTGGATAAAATCTGTTGGAATCAGGTTTTATAGGTATTAGATTTTAAAACCTGATGTTCTTAGGAATATTCGGATGGTAGTGGCATGAATTTCATTCCTCTTTTTTTAAATGTGGTCATTGAGGAACCATGTTAGACACATAATTATGAAGGTATGAGTGTAGTGAAATGGTCATATACAAGTTTTCCTTAAAAAACTAGCTTGAAAATGATAAAAATGGTCGATTGAGAATCAAAAATTTGATCAAGTTAACATTTGTGTTGGTATAATTATTATAATTCTAATTTCTTTCTCAAATAAAAAATTATAACGGTGGAGGTCCTATGACATGGAATTGGCTATTCAAGATAGAACTTGTGGAGGTGGGTGCTATTAGATGGTTGGTGAAATAGATGATGACATGGTCATGTCTCCAGATATATGGTATTGTAAAAACACCATCGTGTAATTTTAGTTTTGGAATATGAGATTTGGATTATGTTTAATTGATTATGTACCATGTGTTTTATAGTGCTTACATGTACTGATATAAGAAATTAAAATACAAAGAGATCACTTTAGCAAAATTTTCATGACCTAGGTAGGTAAGTTAATGTTCTCTTTTTTTCTCAAGGATTATAGGGGAATAGAAATTATAGGGTGGGTAGGTTGTTACATCACATGTTTTTGAAGCATGTAAATTTTACAAAATAATTGGAATTTTTTTTGGGTTGAAATTTTTTTGGTTAAACACATCTTCAATAAGTATATTAGAGCTTTTGAACTATTGAAAGTATTTTTTCGCATGTTTTTATAGCATTAGAGGTGTATCAAATGTACATATAATTTTCAGGGGCATCTAGAAATGAAAACTCATTTCTAGGATAACCAGAAAAGGGTGCACTGTTTTATGAAACCATGTATCCCACCAAGAGAAACCATGCATTCCAGTCTAGGGATGTTTGGGGTGTCACATGATTTTTCCAAGACATGTAAGAGGAGGCACACAACCATCTCAGACCTCTATAGTTAATTTAGAGTTCAGCAACATGGATTGTACATAGTTTTGGTAATAGTGTTCCTAGCCTGTGTGGGGTGTGTAGATGGAAAGTTCAAATAGAATTATTTGAAGATAATTGATTTAACCATGTGAAAAACCATGTTGGGTATGGGTCCTAGAAATATGAGTCCACATGGTTAGCACATAATTTTCTAAACTATATGGAATATAAAATGGTTGAAAATTTACATCTCCCCTTCTATCTTATTTGATTACCCCTATTTTAGTCTCCCCTATCATGCGCATCAACCCCACTCATAGAGATCTCCCTTGGTCTCCTCATAAGAATGGATGTATATCATACATCCATTGTTAGAATCAAAAAAATTCATGTCTATTTGAAGAATATAGTTATTCTATTTGATTTTATTGCATCCTTATATTATTTGTCTTTGCATAATGAATTATAAATATATGGAACCTCATTTCCACTATTTATTGCATTTTTTTTAAAAGGTTGGGGCCGAAGCCTCAATTTATTATTTGAAAGAAAAGACCTCTTTAGACTGGGTATAGGGAGACCCATTGCATAGCCCGAAGTCCCATGGCCAAGTGGCCTGAATACAAGGCTTGAAAGCCCATTTTTTTGGCCCTAAGGACCCCTCGGTGAACATTACTGCTACAGTACCCGCGTTGCAACAGTACCTGCTACAGTACTGCCACCGCTACAGTATCTGCTATAGTCCCTCCACCGCTACATTGATGCTGCTGCTACAGTGCCACCACTGCAACAGTACCTGCTACAGTGCCTGGGAAATTTGCCCCTGCTCGGATTCGATCCTGGGTCTTTTGGATGCCAAGATGGAGCCTTTACCACTAGGGTACATGCTTGTTGGCCAAAACGTGTTGTATGGGTAACGAGGTATAGGGCTGGCATTCCCACATGCACACCGCACGCCCCCAGCTAGGCCCAAGGTGGCCAATCCTTGGGCTTGGGCCAGTTCCCGTGGAGTCAAGGGGATGAGAGGATCGCTGGCGTATGGTTCACATTTCCTTTGCGAGGACTTGAACCCGGAACCTCGATGACGGGACATCACCGCCTTGAACCAACTCACCCATCCCCCACAGGCAAACGTGTTGTATGAGTAACGAAGTATAGGGTTTGCCTTTCCACCTGCATGTCGCACGCCCCCAGCTAGGCCCAAGGTGGCCAACCCTTGGGCTTGGGCTAGTTCCTGCGGAGTCGAGGGGATGAGAGGATCGCTGGTGTATAGTGCATGTTGCCTTTGCGAGGACTCGAACCCGGAACCTTGATGACGGGACATCACCGCCTTGAACCAACTCACCTAGCCCCTGCGGGAAAAACGTGTTGTATGGGTAATGAGGTATAGGGCTGGCCAACCCACCTGCGCACCGCACGCCCCCAGCTAGGCCCAAGGTGGCCAACCCTTGGGCTTGGGCCAGTTCCCGCGGAGTCGATGGGACGAGAGGATCGCTGGCGTATGGTCCACGTTGCCTTTGTGAGGACTCAAACCCAGAACCTCGACGAAGGGACGTCACCGCCTTGAACCAACTCACCCAGCCCCCGCGGGCGAAACTTGTTGTATGGGTAATGAGGTATAGGGCTGGCATGCCCACCTGCGTGCTGCACGCCCCCAGCTAGGCCCAAGGTGGCCAACCCTTGGGCTTGGGCCAATTCCCGCGGAGTCGAGGGGACGAGAGGATCGTTGGCATATGGTGCACGTTGCCTTTGCAAGGACTCGAACCCGGAACCTCGACGACAGGACGTCACCGCCTTGAACAAACTCACCCAGCCCCTGTGGGAAAACGTGTTGTATGGGTAACAAGGTATAGGGCTGGCCTGCCCACCTGCGCGCCGCACGCCTCCACCTAGGCCCAAGGTGGCCAACCCTTGGTCTTGGGCCAGTTCCCGTGGAGTCAAGGGGACGGGAGGATCGCTATCATATGGTGCACGTTTCCTTTGTGAGGACTCGAACCCGAAACCTCGATGACGGGACGTCACCGCCTTGAACCAACTCACCCAGCACCCGCGGGCCTCCCCTATTTATTTCTTGATAGATGATTTATTTTATTTATCTTTAATCAACTAAAATCAAATCTAGAGAGTAGATTATAGAAGAATACCAATCATGCGTTATATGGTTTCATTTTTTTTCATTAATTTCTAGTAATTTATTGAAATAATTTGTTGTTCTATAAGCCATATTTTCCACGAATCAACTCTAAAATGAAAAATTAATTATGTAACTACTTATTCTTAAATTCATATTTCTATTGTGAGTATTAATTTATGATTTAGTTGATGTCTACCCTGACTCAAATCCCCTATTTTTCATTTGTCACTCATATTCCTTAAAATTTATATTATGGCTTGGATTTAAAAATCACCCTTTATAGTGGGTTGACATACCTATCCCAAAATGAGAAGTTAAATGGAATTAAAGGACTGATGAATATTGTGGGTGTTACCCCATTATCTTAGGAGTAGTATATATATTATGCTATTACCATAATTTTAGAAAATATAACCAATTTAAAAAGAATGAAATGTTTATGGTGAGGATCTTCACTTTGATCATATAAATTAATGAATGTATTTATTTACTAATCTCACATGATAAATTGACAATGGTGTGGACATTCTTATGTCATACGTGAATTATTTAAAAAGGAATGAACCCAATTTGTTACATAAATTATGATATTTAATGTTTTTGAACATGGAATTTATTAATAATTATAATTTAGTCAGGATATCGCATGAATTATCTTATGGTTATTATTTTATTACCAAATGAATTATGTACACCCTGAGTGATACTTGTGGTTCTTTTTTTATTTATGGCATTCCTTGGACAATCTCAGTTGTTGTTTTAGATTATATGTACAATGAGTGATACTGGTCTTTTCATTATGAAAAACCATGGATGGGTTCATAGTTTATTCAATTATATTCTGCATTGAGTGATACTTGGGTTTCCTTTTTACATAACCCCTTAGACATACTTATAGGATATATGTTTTTCCTCATGCTATGAGTGATACATGGGTTTCCTTTTTATGGAATTACTCAAATGGTCTCATAGGGAAATTGGATGTTGCAAGTGATACTTGGGTTTCCTAATTCAAAAACATTATTGATGGTCTCATAAGATATACATGATCTTGTTACTCCTTGGGTACCAAATGGGATTCTCATTTTAGAATTCTATGGATGTGCTCATTAGATAAATGAATTATATCATATTTTTTATTATTTAATATGACTAGTGGTAACTACATGTGATGAAATTTATGTTATGATGCCTTGGATTGTTCCTTGCTTCCATAACCAATAGATGGTATTATTTACATACACGTTACTAACCAAAATTGTTTATGTGGTTTAGATACACTCATTATACATGGACACTATGGGTTTACCTAGGGTCATATAAAACTTGTATACTCTTTTATCCTAGTTACATTTCTCTGTCATGTTGTCTTTGTTGATTTCTTTAATTAGATAAATTATCCTTGTGCATCTATTATGTGGGGGTCTAGGATTTATTCCACGATTCCTCATTAGGGCATGTATAACTATCCATATATCTATTTACATATATGCGAATATATACATGTGGGTATGTTCAAAGATATCCCAACTTCAAATGAAAAAGGTATATATGGCTAGGTTTCGTTAAGTAACTTGAGCCCAATGTGTTTACATTTGTTATATATACTTCTTTATTTATTATTATTTCAAAATACAATACACAAACTTGATATTATTAGACACCATTTTTGGTGACATGCTCCATATATCTCACACCTAGATCGAGTCTCCATTGTAATGGGTTCCCCAAAAAACCCTGATGATTGAAAGTTTAGGTTTATTGTTTATAAATGTGTTATTATTCATGATATGGAGCTTAGGATCAGAGGAATGAGTCATAAATTAGGAGACTCAAGGAGTTAAACTTTAGATTTTTTTTTTATTTCTGTGTGTATTATTTTTTATTAACTATTGTTTCATTATTTGTTGTAAATTTAAAAATCACATGACATGAATAGTCATATATATTTTTTATTATAAATTATATCTATTTTTATTGTCTTCCAAAAATTATTAATTTATTTCTACTTCCATTGAAGATTTATAATTCATGCACCGCTCTTCCACTATGATCATGAGGGTATTATCTCCCCACTGTACTATCATTTGGGCCCTTACTGTTTGAAGAAAGCCTCCAGTGTGTATGGGGAAATATTTGGGGCCATGTGATGGTCTCGTTCGATGAACCATTTCATTGGCTTCTAGTATGATATGTTACATTCTTAGATAAAATATAAGAATAAAACATTGTGAATAAAGGATACTAGGATGATCCTTTTATAAGATAGGGAGACAATGCACTAGGAATCTCTTTAGTGAGTTAATAATATATATCATAATCAATTAATGAAGAAAAAAGGCACCCCAAATTTGAGTTTGATATGTGATATGGTCAAAATAAACTCAACCAATCATGTTTAGACAAGTTTTAAATACATTTTATGCCCTATTATCTAGTTTAACAAATTTAAACCCATTCTAACCATTACTATGCTAACATAACTTTTTACTATGATAATTTAATTATATAAGAAAACATAATATGGGCCTTCTAAAAAACATTTAGATATGATTATTCCAAATTTGGAATCCATATTTTTAGTTTTAATATCTATAGGTGTCATAATTGTTTTTAATATATTAAATCAAACACCCGAGAAACAGTTTTTAGGAAAGTACCCCATCTAAGATTAAAAAACATTTAACCTTGAAATCAAGTAATAAGTTGGATTCCATAAATTTTCAGGTTAAATAATAAATTGAATGTTTTTATAAATTTGGAGAAAATCTAAAACTTAAAGGCATCTTCCAACAAAACCATTAAATGAAAAAGACCCTAAAATAGTTTAAATTTATAATAAAATATAACTTATCTTTACAAAATCCATGATTAGGTTCCAAATTTAGAATATTTTATTATAATATATTATATAACGTCTTTAACATATATTTTGATTAGCCAAATTTTTACAATTTTCTAAATAATGGTTACATTATAATAATTTCATTAAAGTAAAAATATTTTAAAATAGATATTCTAACTATTCACCAAAAAATCCACTATTCTACAAAATAAAAAACGAATCCTATGATAAATTTGATATACTGAATAAAAAATTTGTAACCATTTTTTTCAAATGCATTTTTTGAAATTGGAATAAATTAATTATATTATTTTACACAAAATGTAAATAACTATTTATGAAGAAAATGCTCTTTTAGAGCATAATTTGATATTATTTGAAATTAAATACTTGTTTGATATGAATTAATCAATACATTTTCCTTATATAAATCCTTTATAAATATTTTTCATAATGTGGTTATTCTTATATATATTTCTTATTCTAAAAGATAGGTTATAATGATCAAATTTAAATAATGATATTTTTCTTGTATATCAATGTTTTATAGAAATTTATTATTATGTGTTAGGAAATTTATTGAACAAATAAAATTATTTTAGGAGAAATATATCATAAAATATAAGGGTGTTAAATTATGCCACTGTTTCGCACGGATTTCGGGAATGACCTCCTGGACGGGAGATTCAAACGTTCCGATCAGTTTCTAGCGGGTTTGTTTGTAGAACTGGAAACATCCAATGATTCCACATCCGTTTGGACCTACTTTCCAAAGGTAGGCGCTCATTAGCTTGTGGAATGATGAGGCCTAGGAATTTGCATTGGTCGAGAGGATGGGAGGTCGGACTCATCACACCTTTTTGAGGGGAATTATTGTCTACTCCGGAACTCTCTTTATAGATTTAAGTTATGTTCGTGAATCCTTATTACATTACCAAGTATAAAATGAGCTTTCCTTTAGTTTTAACAATCAATGATTAAATTTGCAAGAAATTTATAGAATCTTTTATATGTATTCGAGGTTATTCATCAATAAAGAATAATCTATATCTATTTAGAGATTCTTGGCCAATGGTATCCTTCAAAACATTTATATAAATGTATCTTGGTCATTATCATGACCAGGATGGTTTTAAAGCCACTCAGTGCGGCACTTGAAGTTTATCGTCATTCAGAAGGACAAGGATTATTTCAAAGTTGGGATCGAACCCATAAATGGGCTACCTACGTATCCTTTGTTTTGGAAAAGGAATCAGAACCCACGTAGTTCGAGTAATGGAGTATGATGTTTATGATTGATGGCTCAAAGAAGAATGTCATAATTACTTTTACACTCTAAGCTCACATGAGTCATGCTCGGTGTGAGAAACAAGAGGTATTGGAAAAAATTTAGACAATTGTTCCATGAAAGATGCAATCATAAGAAATTGTTTAGGGCTTATGTATGTATGACTGCCCAAATAGATGAAGGTTTAGGATTTACTTTTATGGAGAAAATCCAGGAACAGGGTCCATAAAGGTATATGTGCTTTATGGAGATTTGAATACTCTAACTTAGGACTTATTCCTGAAAAAGAAACCCAAATTAGGAGAGGATCGATAATTGGGTTTTACTCCTGAGAAGGAACCCCATATCAAACGTAATTTAGGACTGGTTAAGAGAAATTAAGGGACTTGGGGTTCACTCCTGAAGAAGATGCGCATAATTATGACTGGGACTTACTCCTAAAAAGGAGGCCCAGGTTAGGGGACTTGGGGCTTACTCCTGAAAAGGAAGCCCAAGATTATAAATGAGTCTTATTCCTGAAAAAGAGACCCAGGTTAGGAATTAAGGTTTGGGGCTTACTCCTGAGGAGGATGCCCATGTTTGGGAACATTAAGAATTTGGGGCTTACTCCTGAGGAAGATGCCCCGATTAAAGGATTTATAACTGGGGATTATTCCTAAAAAGGAGACCCAGGTTAAGGATTCTCTCATCTTAAAGGATGAGGTTGAATGAACAAACTCTCAATCTTTGGTGACATAAAGATGTATAAATCACTAGGTTTTGAGAGATATTCCACTGAATTCCTTTCAGATAAGGAAGTCAAATCAATAAATCATGCCATAAGTGGCTTTGAAGAGTATCTTGAAGACTGAATCTAGAATAGGAAAGGGGAAATGTCTTAAGAGGGGTAAAATGGGCAAGATGGGCTCCCAAAAAGGTAGGGGCGCGCAAGTCTTGAAAGGCGCGCAAGTCATGCGTGGGCGCGCAAGTATACCTGCGCGACACATGGTGTACTTGCGCGATTTTCAATCAGAATTTAAATACTTGAGTGACTCTTTATTAAACCCTTTAGAATCCCCTTGAGGTTCTTCCAGAAAGGGGACGTGCAAATTCTATTGAAGGAATAAGGCGGCGCGCAAGTGTGACCAGTTCCCTTTAAGGGCTGGCCATTCAGGCGCGCAAGTGTTGATGTGTTTCAACACTTAGCCCTTCCTCCCTCTCTTTAGATCTTCCGTTATAGGTAATAAATTACCTTAGAAGTGTTCCGGAAGCTTTGAGAAGATACTTGGGCGTCGGGAGCTTCAATACGAGTTTCTGGAAGAAAATCCTCTCGAATGGGGGGCCCACCGGGTCTATTTATAAGCAAAAGAAGACCCTGGGCGGTTACCGGGCGGTTACCACTTAGGTCGTGCAAGTCACTTGCACGACCAAGGTCGTCGCGCAAGTAGACTTGCACGACAGTGATATAACTTGCGCGGTGACGTTGCTTTTGATCCTGTCTTCCTGCCTTTGTCGATTTTTGATGTTTTCTTCAAAGGATGAATCACTTTGAGCTCAGATATTCCCTTTTCTGATCTTTAGATTCTGTGACGAAAGGAGCGTCATCAAAAGTCCCCCCTTAGAGTTGGATCCGGAGAGAAATGAGGATTTGACTCTGAGGAAATCGAATCCATCCAAAGGAAAAGGGGGAGCGCAAGTCTTCAGTGCACAAAGGGCGGCGCGCAAGTGTGCTGGAACTTGACTTTTATTCAGAGTTCCTTTGTCTTTTGTGGGTAGTTTAAAGTCATGCATGCTGGACATAAAGGGTCTAATTTTTAAGGTCGAAATAGCTTTGACCGAAAATGGATTAGAATTGACACAATTCTTTGAAAGTTCATCTGAAAACATACTACCATACTCAAGTATGAGGGAAAATATGTAAACTATGGCTTAAGAATATTTGAATATGAGGAATGATATGAAAAAGAGCTAAAAGGCATTTAGAAGAAGTAGTTTCCAAGAATGAAGTTACTATTATTTAACAAAACCCGTTAGGGGGTAAAAATATGCAGGGCCACCTAAGGGCATTGGCTGCATGGTTAAATAAATAGAATCTTTCGGCTGAAAAGTATGTTATGTGGACTGTTTATGCAAGGCCACCTATGGGCACGTGCTGCATAGTCAGGAAAAAGAACTCCCAGAAATTTACTTTCCTAGTGCTAAAAGCCAGTGAATGTTTATGGAGATTCAAATTTTCTAAAGTATAGAGTTTGTTGTATGGAAAGAGGTACTTGAATATGGAGAAGATATTTCCGAAAAAGAATATCGAAGAACTGGATGAATATCACTCCTACGAAGGTCTGACCCAAACGTAGGGAAGAAGAATAAACCATAGACTTGAATAATTTCAGATCATGAAAAATGATATGGGACAAATATGTTAAGGATGGCTATTTTTTGCGGATCCCTACATACTGTCGTTTAAGGCAAATAAGGATGAAAGAGGCATTCTTCCCAAGAATGAAGTTACCATTATTTAACAAACCCGTTAGGGGGTTGAAATATGTAGGGCCACCTAAGGGAAATGGCTGTATGGTCAAATAAATAGCATCTTTCGGCTAACAAGTCTGTTATGTGGACTGTTTATGCAAGGCCACCTATGGGCACGTGCTGCATAGTCAGGCAAAAGATTTCTCGGAAGTTTGACATTTTTGTGACTAGCAGTCATGAAAAGGGTTATGAAGATCTGAAAATATTTAAGGTTAGGATTATAACACATAAATATGGGTATTGTACAATGTATATAGAGATACATAGGTCAATGATAACCATAATCATGTTTTGGCTAGGTCCTGAATTGAAATTTTAGACTTCACTACGTATCTCATAAGAATGAGAATCAAGCCATACGTAGTTCTTGAAATGCAGTTTAACGTCGTGCAGGACGAAAGTATGAGAGATCTTAGTTTAGGGTCATAGAATTCGGACCATAATAATGAATACACAGTGTGTGTTTTCATGAGGATTTTTCAGCCAAAGGACTGAAAGTGAAATTTGGGGTTAGGCCCAAAAGACTTGGGGCTGGATTTGAGGGATACTCGAACGTTCCTACGTATCCCATTAGGATGGGAATCAAGCCCACGTAGTTCTAGAACTACCCTTTGTACAAATTTGGTTCGTACATGTAAAGGGTGAAAGGGGACTTTAGTGCAATGATGGTTTAAAAAAAAATTAGGCATTACCATGTATGCATGTAGTCTTTTTGAAATGAAACATTATTGAAAAATCAAAGTCAATAATAGTTCTCTCTCAAGTGAGGAGATCAAAGAATATTGTAGTTTATTGTCATACTGGACAAAAGTGTTGTATAGTTTAACGTCGTATAACAAGGACGAAAGTGAATCAATGTCAAAATATTGATTCTAGGGGCGGTTTCACAAATCAACATCATATGATATGGTGGTGAACCGATGTGAAGAGATTGTTTTTTGGGCTTGAACCCTGGGAGGTTGCCTACATACCCAGCCTGGAGGGCAAGGATCAAAGTCCGTGTAATTCAATTAAAGAATGAATTAATGATCAAGTTGTTCTTGGGGACAATGATATAATAAAAAAAATGTTTTTGGGACCTACACATGGTTAGCGGCCCAAAGAGAGTGTTATGGTTGAGGTTTTCTCTAAGCTCACGTAAGTCATACTCGGTGTGAGAAACAAGAGGTAACAACAACCTTAAAGATGCACAGTTTAATGTCATGTAGGACATATCAAGGGACTATGCAGTTTAAAGTCTTGCAGTTAGGACTATTGGTGCCGCACAGTTTAGTGTCATGTAGTTAGGACGATGGGGATAAAACAGTTTAACGTCATATTGGACGAAAGGGGGACTGTGCAGTTTAATGTCATGCAGTAAGGACAAAATAACACACCATTTATGTCATGTTGGACGAAAGTGCGAATAGCTTAAGGTCGTATGCATGGACCGTGGATGGTGCAGTTTAATGTCATGCTGGACCTTTGATGATTATATAGTTTAACGTCTTTCCAGACATGAGGGATTTTCAAATAGTTTAAGGTCATATACATGGACCAGGGATGATGCAGTTTAAGGTCATGCTGGATGGTTTAGGGAACGTTTTCACAGTTTAATGTCGTGTGGGACGAAGTTGCAGTTTAAGGTCATACTGGACCATTGATGATTATATAGTTTAACGTCTTTCTGGACATGAGGGATTTGCAAATAGTTTAAGGTCATATACATGGACCAGGGATGATGCAGTTTAAGGTCATGTTGGACGGTTTAGGGAAATTTTTCACAGTTTAATGTCGTGTGGGACGAAGTTTCAGTTTAAGGTCATACTGGACCATTGCTGTATAGTTTAACATCATATAGCAAGGACGAACTGGTGCTGCACAGTTTCGTGTCATGTTGCAGGGACATCTTCTTTTCGACAGTTTAACGTCATGTTGGACGAAAAAGGCACTTTCCTACAGTTTAACATCATGTTGGACGAAGTTGCAGTTTAAGGTCATACTGGACCATTGCTGTATAGTTTAACGTCATATAGCAAGGACGAACTGGTGCTGCACAATTTAGTGTCATGTTGCAGGGACATCTTCTTTTCTACAGTTTAACGGCATGTTGGACGAAAAAGGGACTTTCCTACAGTTTAACGTCATGTTGGACGAAGTTGCAGTTTAAGGTCATACTGGACCATTGTTGTATAGTTTAACGTCATATAGCAAGGACGAACTGGTGCTGCAAAGTTTAGTGTCATGTTGCAGGGACATCTTCTTTTCTACAGTTTAATGTCATGTTGGACGAAAAAGGGACTTTCCTACAGTTTAACGTCATGTTGGACGAAGTTGCAGTTTAAGGTCATACTGGACCATTGTTGTATAGTTTAACGTCATATAGAAAGGATGAACTGGTGCTGCACAGTTTAGTGTCATGTTGCAGGGACATCTTCTTTTCTACAGTTTAATGTCATGTTGGACGAAAAAGGGACTTTCCTACAGTTTAACGTCATGTTGGACGAAGTTGTAGTTTAAGGTCATACTGGACCATTGCTGTATAGTTTAACGTCATATAGCAAGGACGAACTGGTGCTGCATAGTTTAGTGTCATGTTGTAGGGACATCTTCTTTTCTACAGTTTAACGACATGTTGGATGAAAAAGGGACTTTCCTACAGTTTAACGTCATGTTGGACGAAGTTGCAGTTTAAGGTCATACTAGACCATTGCTGTAGAGTTTAGCGTCATATAGAAAGGACGAACTGGTGCTGCACAGTTTAGTGTCATGTTGCAGGGACATCTTCTTTTCTACAGTTTAACGTCATGTTGGACGAAAAAGGGACTTTCCTACAGTTTAACGTCATGTTGGACGAAGTTGCAGTTTAAGGTCATACTGGACCATTGCTGTATAGTGTAACGTCATATAGCAAGGATGAACTGGTGCTGCAAAGTTTAGTTTCATGTTGCAGGGACATCTTCTTTTCTACAGTTTAATGTCATGTTGGAAGAAAAAGGGACTTTCCTACAGTTTAACGTCATGTTGGACGAATTTACAGTTTAAGTTCATACTGGACCATTGTTGTATAGTTTAACGTCATATAGAAAGGACGAACTAGTGCTGCACAGTTTAGTGTCATGTTGCAGGGACATCTTCTTTTCTACAGTTTAATGTCTTGTTGGACGAAAAAGGGACTTTCCTACAGTTTAACGTCAAGTTGGACGAAGTTGCAGTTTAAGGTCATACTGGACCATTGCTGTATAGTTTAACGTCATATAGCAAGGACGAACTGGTGCTGCACAGTTTAGTGTCATGTTGCAGGGACATCTTCTTTTCTACAGTTTAACGACATGTTGGACGAAAAAGGGACTTTCCTACAGTTTAACGTCATGTTGGACGAAGTTGCAGTTTATGGTCATACTGGACCATTGCTGTATAGTTTAGCGTCATATAGCAAGGACGAACTGGTGCTGCATAGTTTAGTGTCACGTTGCAGGGACATCTTCTTTTCTACAGTTTAATGTCATGTTGGACGAAAAAGGGCAAATAGTTACGGTCATATACATGGACCGTGGATGATGATGCAGTTTAAAGTCATACTGGACTATTGCTGTATAAACCAATTGTAAGAGTCTTGGTTCTGGGGACCATATTTTGTGTTTATACAAAATATTTCTTCAGAAATCTGGATTTGGTTGGAGTCGTGATGAGTTTTCCATCCATTGAGATTAATGAATAAGCTCCATTGGAGTAGACCTTATGTTTTGAATAAGGTCCTTCCCATTTTGGTTCAAGCTTGGGAGGCTTCATTCCTGGTATCATTGGTGTTATGAGAACCAATACCAATTCTCCCGGAATGAATGAACAAAGACGAACTTTTTTGATAAAAGCTTGTGCTATTCGATTCTGATAGATTTCCAAGTGGTGCAAAGTGCACAATATTTTCTCATCTAACTGTTCCAATTCATTCAACCACTTTTGGGATTGCTCATCTGTAGATAACTGATCACAAATGGCTATTCTGAGTGAGGGAAATTGAACTTCAATTGGAAAGACTGCTTCTGTTCCATATACCAATGAATATGGAGTTGACCGCGTTGCATTGCGAGTGGTAGTCCGATAAGCCCATAAAGCATGAAAGAGTTTATCAGGCCATGACCTCTTATCTTTATCCACCATCTTTTGCAGTAAATTTGAAAGAGTCTTGTTGAAAGATTCTATCTGGCCATTAGCCACCGCATGATATCAAGATGAATGGTTGGACTTAATGTTGTATTCATGATACAATTTCTTCACCTCAGAAGAATAGAAGTTGGTTCCGTTGTCTGTCAATATGGTATGAGGGACACCAAATCTAGTACTGATGTTAGACTTGATGAAGCTAACAATGCATTTAGAACTAACTTCTTTTAGAGGTACTACCTCTACCCATTTGGAAAAGAAATCAGTAGCAGTAAGAATGTACTTAAACTGCTTGGCCGTAGCTGAAGGGTAAGGTCCCACCACATCCATTCCCCATGTGGAAAATGGCCACGAGTATTTAGCTGTATGAAGCAACTCTGGAGGTTGATGAATGAAGTTGGCATATACTTGGCATGAATGACACTTCTTTGTGAAATTAACACAATCTTGTATCATTGAAGGCCAAAAGTATCCAAGCCTTCGAATTTGATCAGACAGTCTATGTCCAGACTGGTGGGCACCACAGACTCCTGCATGCACTTCTTTTATGACAGCCATTGTCTCTTCATCATCAAAACATCTGAAGAGAACTCCAGCAAAACCACATTTGTAGAGAATTTTCTTGAGGTGGTTTGGGCTATCATGAAGAGTAAAATTGACCACACGTCGCCGGATTTGTTCTTTCTCGGCTCTATCAGGTGGAAGTGTTCCATTTTGAAGGTATTCCCTGATAGGTGACATCCATCCTGTAGTATGACCATACGGTTCAGGAATGGGACTAATTTCATTAATTTCCTCTGTTCTGACTTGAACATAAGGTGAAATGGCACGATGGTGGGCAATATAGATGGCTGTCTCGTCCCGATTTGGATCTGCTAAAGCTGTGGCTCTATTAGCCAGTGCATCATCTTGAGGATTTTGTGGTCTTGGGACATAAGAAAATGTCGGTTCTGAAGGTAATTTCGATATTAACTCTCTAACGTAATCATACAAAGGGATTAATTCTTCTTTTCTGATGGCATAATCCCCATTGACTTGTTTGATTACCAGGTCTGAATCACCTTTCACCTTTAAGTGATTCACTTGTGCTTGAAGCGCTAACTCCAAGCCTGTAATGAGAGCTTGGTATCCAGCTTCATTATTGGTACCACCTTCCCACAACAAAATGGAATAATGTAACACTGCCTTATCTGAAGAAATGAGCACAATTCCTAAACCAACTTTGTTGAATTTAGGATTTTCCATTTTATTCCCTGTTGGACTTCTAGAAGCACCATCAAAAAACATTTCCCATGTTTGAGGAATCTCTTGAATAGAGAAAACTTCCTCATCAGGGAGTTCAATATCTGAATATGTGTCTTCCACTAAAGGATGTTCAGCCAGGAAATCAGCCAGAGCTTGGCCCTTAATTTCCTTTTGAGACACATAATGAATGTCAAACTGCTGTAGAATAACCGCCCACCTTGCCAGACGTCCTGTAAGCATTGGATGACTAAGGATGAATTTGAGCGGATTATTACGAGATACCAATTGGACCTCGTGATGTTGCAGGTAGTGTCTCAGTTTCTGAACTGCAAAGATTAATGCTAGGCCGCACTTCTCAATACTTGAATACCGGGTTTCTGCTTCAAGCATAGTTCTACTGAGATAGTAGAGACTATTTTCATTCCCAACATCATTCTTTTGAGCGAGAAAGGCACCCAATGATCGCTCTAGAGCTGTCACATAGAGGATAAGCGGTCTACCCTCAACAGGTGGCATGAGTACTGGTGGACTCAAGAGTTATTTCTTGAGAACATCAAATGCTTCTTGACATTCTTCAGTCCACTGGTAAGTGACTCCTTTCTTCAATAATTTGGTAAAGGGTAAACTTTTGCCTGCCAAATTGGCGATGAAACGCCGAATATAGGCTAAGTGTCCTTGAAGTCCTCTTAATTCTTTCAAATTCTGAGGAGGTGACATACCAAGGATTGATTTGGTCTTCTCAGGATCGACTTCAATACCACGATGGCATACAACAAAGCCGAGGAATTTTCCTGAGGTTACCCCAAAAGCACATTTTAAGGGGTTCATCTTCAAATTGTGTTGTTGAAGCTTGTGGAATATGACTTCCAAATCAGCCAAGTGATTAGAACGTTGTTTGGATTTAACCACCAAATCATCTATATAGCATTCAAAAAACTTCCCTAAAAGAGGTTTGAAGATATGATGCATGGCGCGTTGATATGTTGCACCTGCATTCTTTAAACCAAAGGGCATCACCCGGTAACAAAACACACCTTGAGGAGCTCTGAAGGCTGTATATTCCTCATCTTCTGTGGCCATTCGGATCTGATTATATCCGGAATATCCATCCATGAAAGAATGTACTTCATAGCCAGCCATCACATCAATTAAGAGTTCTGTAATCGGAACTGGGAAATCATCTTTAGGACAATACCGATTAAGATCTCTGAAATCGATGCAAACCCTAATTTGTCTGTTCTTCTTCTTTACAGGGACAATATTAGCCAACCACTTGGGATATTGAACTTCTCTGATGAAGTTGGCTTTGATCATCTTATCCACTTCAACATCAATTTTGGAAATATAGGTTGGGTGTGTTCTTCCCGCGGCTTGCTTAAAACCTCGATGTTCTTTTGGTAAAACCAAATGATGAGTAGCAACATCAGGATCAAGCCCAGGCATTTCTGTATAATTCCAAGCAAAAATATCTTTATTTTTCTTTAGAAAAGAAATATACATCTCTTTCTCTTCAAGGGTCATGGCCGCACTAATTAAAGTGGGGCATGGATCTTTCTCTGTACCCAGATTTACTTCTCTGAGTTCATCCACAATGGTAGAGATACCCTATTCAAATTATGGAGGAGCATCTCTAAGATCTTCCTCTTCATCATGTGTTATTTCTTCCGTTTTTACTTGCAAAGTAGATGAAAAAACGAAATTCTCATGATCATAAGAGATGTCAAAATTTTCACATTTTGAAGAAGAAGATTCCATTTCCGATCCTATTGATGATAAAGGGTCTTCTTTGGGAAATAAAGAGGAGATGATGGATTGAGAATCGACATAATTATTCACCTCTGGCGTTTCTATAACTTCTTCTGGCCTGATTAGAGAAGTATAGACTTGTTGGACTTCAGCAGATGAAATGAAAACGTCACCACTTATTCTTTCATCACTGCTTGGTAGGTTACCAATTTCTCCCATGTTGTCTGGCTCGATTGCCGTAATTGACATTATGGATCTTTCCATTAGAGTATTTTGATTTGGGCCTATTTTGTCAATTTGACTGATAGGTAACACATAATCTGTACTCACATGTGAAAATGGATTTATTGGAATTTTCTCCAAACCATATGGAGCATTAACTTTGGTAATTTCCTTCATTGTAGATTTTTCTCTTCCCTTCATGTGATAAAATTCCACCTCAATGTATTGAGTCTCACATGTCTTGAACGGGGATTTATCACCATACAATGTTCCAACTTGACCATCGAAACAGTATTTGAGACATTGATGGTATGATGAAGGAATAGTTGCATGCTGATGTAGCCAGGGTCTTCCAAGCAAGATATTGAAAGCTGAGTCTTGATCAACAATCATGAAATCCGAATTGGATACAAGATCTCCAAACTGAGTTCTGAGTGTAACTTCTTCCAGTGGTTCTTGTTCATTTTTATCATATCCTTGTAACATCATGGTAGAAGGAGATAAATCAGATTCCGTGAGCCCCAATCGACGAAGTGTACGAATTGGCATGAGGTTGACTCCTGAACCACTGTCAATGAAAGCTCTTCGAATATCTACACCATTGACTTTTCCAGATAAGTACAATGGTTTTATGTGCCCATGCACAAAATCATATTCATCTTTATCTGTAAAAGATATCACTGCATGGTATTCTACAGGATTATTCTCTATGTGATAGATTTCAGGTGCAGCAATTTCAGCTTCAAACTCCTGAGGACTTGACAATGCTTCGATGAGTGCTTCCCGAATATATTTTTACAGATTCAAAGCATACAAAATTGATAACTTGGCTGGTACTTGGGCCAAGTGTTTCGATATATCATACTTTTGATCTAGAGGTCGGCGTTTCCCAATAGGAATATGCGGTTTAGCAGGTACCTTGGAAGCAGATGCTTTTGAAGCTGATGCATCTTGTATTGAAGTTGGCAACATCCTTTGTTTTGGAAGATTAGAATGATTAGATCCATTTACTTGTTGAGATAAAGAAGATGTAACCTTTAATCGGTCTTCCAAAATAACTGTGGAAAAACTGAGTTGGCCATTGGCAGAAGAACTTGCTTGTTCTTTTTGAGCTCACTGAAGGGCTCTACCATGAGTTTCTGCTGCAAATACAGTGTTAGCAGGGGTAAAATTAGAGTAGTGGCTTCGGAAACATCCACATCTTCCCCTGTATCCTGAACCTCTAGAACTTCCTCGGATTCCCTTATTTGATACAGGGAATTCAGGCTCATCAAGACTGGAATATGGATCTGTTAATTGAATCATATTAACAGAACCAAAGATTAACTCTTCGTCTGATAAAGACTCTGCCTGGTTAGCCTTTTTAGGCTGTGCCGTTTGGTGGGGCGATGCCCGTGGCTTTGAAGTAGATGGTATGAAATCTTCCAGAGTCAAAGACAATTTAGGCTTTGATACATACTCATCTTCTTCTGATTCCTCTTTCTTCTTTGAATTGCACTGCCCTTTTGAGGATTTGTCTTTTGATGGAGGCTTTACTGCAGCTTTTGTAGGAGACACAATTGGCTTCTTCAATTGTGTTCGCAAAATGGAATGGGTCCGATTGATTGTCTTTCTGACCATCCAATCATCATATTTTTTCACAGTTTTGCTTTTGACTTCCTGCCACTCGCCTCCTTCTTCTGGATCTGTAGCGGTAATACACGCTCCATGAGCTGAAGAACCCTTTAATTTGACTTGTCCCAAGTCGACCATCTTTTGCAGGAGGTATTTAAAGACAAAACACTCCTGGATGGGATGCCCCAACATTTAATGAAAGGGACAATAATTGGGACATTCTTCATCTCCTTCCTTGTTTGGCCTCTTGGGCACTGGTAATTGAACCAAATTATTTTCCAGAGCTGAAATGAAGTAACCAGGAACTTTCTCACTTCGGAAAGAGTATGTTTTACTCTTTAAATCCCCAAATTGTTTTCTTCGTTGATCTCTTTGATCATTTGGACGAAACAGCCTTTGTTGTTGGCATTCAGGAGGTGGAGCCCTTCGAGAAGATGATGGTTTTGATGTAGAAATAGGTACAGGTGCTTGTTTAAGCATAACTATAGCAGTTTCCGCTTTACCCATTCTCCTTCCTAGAGCTGATGGAATTATACGAGATTTAACCTTAGCCTGTATAAGGGAATCTTCAATCTGTTGAGCGATTGAAGTAAGGTCTCGAAACCCTCCTGTGTATTTCACAGGGATCAATGGCGTGCGTAATTCGTCACACAAATTTTCCACACAGATTGGCAACAGTTCCTCCTGACGGAGTGCTAAACTCAGGGAATACGTTAATCCCTTCCAACGAGCAATGAAATCAGAGACTCTTTCATTCTCCCTTTGCTTGCAGTTTGTAAGATCGAAAACTGTCATTTTTGGCAAAGTTGAGCTGAACTGAAGAAGGAATTTTTGACGAAGATCCTCCCATCCGATGATTGACCGGGATTGCAAGCTTGTATACCAGACATAAGATGGTCCTTGCAAGGTTCGCACGAAGCATCTGAGTTTCACTGCTTCTTTCTGCTCTGGAGTTCCCATAATAGGATCACAACAAGACACGTAATGCGTGAAATGTTGTTCAGGGTCACCTGATCCATTGAAAGTAGGTAAAACAGGGTTTCCAAAACTGGATGGAGGAGAAATTGAATCTACCCATTCAGGGTAAACTTTCTTTTCAGGTTGAACTTGCACCTGTTTCCCTTCCATAGTTTCTAACCGAGCTGTTAATGACTCAATAGTAGTTATTACATTTTGAGAAACATCAGGTTGAACTTGGTTTTGGGTAGGTGCAATGAATGGAACTTGGACATACGTGGTGTTTGGTGCTGCAACTGATGGTAGTGTTGCCAACCGTTGTTGCGTTTGACCCGTAGGATTAGACCTCTGAGGGTGTACTGATAAAGGAGGATATTCCTGATCCATCTCAGTAGTTACAAAAAATTCCTTCGGCTGTCGGACTTCAGCATTCTTAAGAAGAAGACTACTCTGAAGTAGTTCTGCATTCAACCTTCTTAATTCTTTCATTTCTTCCTCCTGTTGTGCAAACCTTTGCTCTAATGAGAGCGATTGACCTCCTTCAGAGGAAGGGTGAGAAGTAACTTGATTCTTTCTTTTCCCCTTATTGGATCCTTTTCGGAGATGGGGAAGTGGGTTACTTGAAGGAATACCCAGATTTTGGGTAAGCCTTTGATTACGTATGCGCACACCTTCTTCATTTAGGTCTGTGTGCGCAACTTCTTGAGTAGGAACCTCTTCGTCTGATCCCTCTGATTGAGCCTCATCTGGTGAATCAGCAGCAACGACATTGATGAAATTAATGGATGCATATTTCATGGAATCCTTTCTATCACCATTTCTGTGATATTGTCTTCTTCCATGTCCATGATGAGACATGGCATTCTGTTGACTTGATCCCTCAGGAACTTCTTGGAGAACCGTCACTTGGAGAGAATCTCCTGATAGCTTGTCTCTTCTTTCCTCTTGAGGCTTATTCCCTAATCGAGAGAATACTGACTTTCTCTGTGGGAGGGATTGAGGATTTGAAAAAGTCCCCAGTCCGGTGGACTGGGGATGTTCCTGCTGCTTCCGCTCAACTCCTCGAATCCCATTTGTTGACTCTGAGGGTTGGGTTAGAGAAGTCCCCAGTCTGACAAGCTGGGGTGTCTCTTGACATGCTATGCCTGAGATCTTCTTAAAATATCTCTTGATCTTGCGAATCTTAGTTCGGAAATTAGCTGGATTCATTAACCTGTATCCACTCTTATCACCTGGTTCAATACACCGTTGGATGATTTCCGAAACTTTTGTCATTTGATGACGTGTTTGCTCCAGACGAGAGGCTTGTGCAATATTCACGCCTGCTTGATGTAGGAGGAATTCAACAACTTGTTCTCTATATACTTGATTTTGAGAGGAACTAGTTGAAGCCTGTTCTTGAACAAGCTTTTGATTATGAACAAAGCCCATTGACTGTGGCCGGCCATGGGCAATAACATTGCATGAGACCATTTTCGGTGGGCTTTGCTGACTGGAAAGCACTGTGAAATGTAGTGCTCCGTGAACACCCCATCCTCTGATATGAACATCAGATGGATCATTGTCAATTAACTGATGCAATTTTCTTAGTGTTCCAAGGCATGAACGTTGAAGGGTTCTCTGTTGCTTTTCAGCCTTCGGATACCGAGAGATTGATAGAGATGCCAAATCAATCTGACGTTGTAGCCCTTCTATTATCTTAAGATGATTTTCATATTCATCATAAGATAATACCTTCTTCTTTAATTGACAAAAAGTTTTCCATATGTTGAGATGAATATCATGGATTCCATCATCCGTCAACATCTTTAGAATGTCGTACTGGGAGTCAGCCAAAGGCCAAAACGTGACTGGTACTTCACCTTTTTCCAGTTTTTTCCTAATGTTCAGCATTTCCTCTTTATCATTAAATGAAGATTCTTCTACCTGTTTTGACCAGAGTTGGTGTTTCCTTGTTGCTTCATCAGATTCAGCAAGATTGGTAGAGAGATCATTGATCAAACTAGAAGATGCATGACTTAGGGGTGGTTCGGAGAATGACATACACCCTGGGCTATCTTCTGATTGAGAAAGTATTTCACTTGTTAGCGATAAAGCATCAGACATGACTGGTTTCGCATTTGCAAGTGCCTCAAGATAAGAGGGCTTTCTCGGCACTACATTATCCACTGGAGTATTTTCCAGGCAATGTGAATCACTACTGCGGAGAGGACTTACGCAGCGAAGTTCATCATCATGGGGAGGACCACCATAATGGGTTACAGCAAAAGATGAGATCTCTTGCTCCTTGGTCTTCTGACCACACAGAGGGTTCCTGTGGATCTCATCTGAAGAAGAAACTTCAAGATTGACCGAACTTTCATGAAGCAAGCCTTCATGAGGAAGTGTCTGTTGAAGACCTTCAAAGTTAATGTTCCTGTTATTGGGAACTGAGGGAGTAGAATCTTGAATTTCGACAGATAAATGTCTGAGGGCTTCAAGAACTCCAGCATCGAGCAAGGCCTTGTTGCAGATTGGCCTTTGATCTCCTGATTGTGCTGGGCGGATCTTTTTCTTAGATGGATTCTTACTCACTTTAGAAACCATTTGTTGATGAAAGTGGTTACTCTGAGCAGGTGTATGTGCCTGATCAGGAAAGATGGTCAGGTTAGGCTGACGATCTCCAGTTAAATCAGGTGTATGTGCCTGACTTGGTTGTCCGTATGATATGGGGGAGTATGCCCCATAACCCTCTTGGACTGGAACAGATGTGTGTGTCTATTCTGGAGTGAATCGTTGATGTGTCACTCCACTGCTAGGGATAGATTTATGTGTTTGTCCCTGAGATGATGCTGAAGCTATTATGATATCCTGGCAAGCATCCAGAATATGAGCAGGAATTTGCTTCTGCTCTTTCACCATTGACAAAATATGTTTGGTGACTTCAGCCGCCGGAATGGGGATATACGTCCATTCCGGGATTGGAGTAGGTGTATGTGCCTGCTCCTGTCCTCCTTTTCCTGTCAGTGAATCCTGACAGTACTCAAGTGTGGAGGCAGAGAGTTGAGTCTGCCTCCTGTTTGTCGTCGGGGCTTTCCGACTGACTTCTCCATGCGCTACCAAGAGAGACTGTTGGTAGGCTTGATTAGTATGAGCAGGTGTATGTGCCTGCTGATTACACTTCGACAAACGCGGTTGACGAGATCCATCATAAGTAGTCAGACGAGCCTGCTGACTAACTGGTGATGTATAAGCAGGTGTATGTTCCTGCCTATGGTACTCCGCCGGAATTGCCTGGCGGGATTGGATTGATGCTGCCAGATGAGTCTGCTGCACAGCGGAATTAAAACAGGCAGGTGTGTATGCCTGCTCGTTGTTCTCCACCTAGTTAGGTTGGTGGACTCCATCATATGTAGTCAGGAGAGCCTGCTGACTAACTGATGATGCATAAGCAGGTGTATGTTCCTGCCTATAGTACTCCGCCGGAATTGCCTAGAGTGATTGGCGTGATGCTGCCAGACGAGTCTGCTGGACAGCGGAATTAAAACGGACAGGTGATTGTGCCTGCTCGTTATTTTCCACCAAGTTAGGTTGGTGGACTTCTCCGGAGATGGCAGGGATGACAACCTGCCCATTGTTAACCGGATTCCGTCTCTGGCAGTTCATCTTGCCTGCTCGGGTTCGAGGAACCTGAGCTGAATGCCTGGAGTCGGTACCCTCATCATGTTGAGGGTGCACTACCGCACGAGTCTGGCGGCGATTGTTGATGGGAGCCCTCAAGAAGGACTCCCGTCTTTTTGAATTAAGTCCCTGCAGGACCTGCTCATTCACTTCCTCAGAGTAAGGGAGTGAATGGAAATTGCGTTCCAGGGATAACGACCCGAAACGGTTGGAGACGGTAGTCAGCACCGCCTGCTTCTTGATCGCTGGCCACCGTTTTCCGGACGACCAGGTAGAGTTGTTAACATGGAGGGCTTGACGAGCGGCCTCCAGAGTTGGGATAGTACCGTTGCGATGGTACTCCTTAACCAGTGCATTAGAAACCCAGCGTTGAATACGCTGAGTTAGTGATGTCATCCTCAGAGCGGACGACGTTCCAGCAGGAGTACCAGCATTGGTTTTCACAGCAGCAGACCTCACAGTAAAGGTGTTCACAACAGCAGTATTCACAGGGGTGAATTTAAGAAAAGCCATTTTGCAGAAGATCTTGAGAAAGGAGTGCCTGTTCCATATAACAGAACTAATCAAGATGAATTTGGCCACTGTATCTTTTGGATGAGCACATGTCAATGATTGTTTTGTTGGCCCAAGGGGCCTAACAAATAAGAAGAACATCACTTTAACTTGGTTAAGGATTCACGTCGGGTTCACCATTTTTTGTTTCACACGGATTTCGGAAATGACCTCCTGGACGGGAGATTCAAACATTCTGATCGGTTTCTAGCGGGTTTGTTCGTAGAACCGGAAACATCCAATGATTCCACATCCGTTTGGACCTACTTTCCAAAGGTAGGTGCTCATTAGCTTGTGGACTGATGAGGCTTAGGAATTTTCATTGGTCGAGAGGATGGGAGGTCGGACTCATCACACCTTTTTGAGGGGAATTATTTTCTACTCCAGGACTCTCTTTATAGATTTAATTTATGTTCGTGAATCCTTATTACATTACCAAGTATAAAATGAGATTTCCTTTAGTTTTAACAATCAATGATTAAATATGCAAGAAATTTAGAGAATCTTTTATATATATTCTAGGTTCTTCATCAATAGAGAATCATCTGTATCTATTTAGAGATTCTTGGTCAATGGTATCCTTCAAAACATTTATATAAAAGTCTCTTGGTCATTATGATGACCAGGCTGGTTTTAAAGCCACTCAGTGGGGCACTTGAAGTTTATCATCATTCAGAAGGACAGGTATTATTTCAAAGTTGGGATCGAACCCATAAATGGGCTACCTACGTATCCTTTGTTTTGGAAAAGGAATCAGAACCCACGTAGTTCGAGTAATGGAGTATGATGTTTATGATTGATGGCTCAAAGAAGAATGTCATAATTACTTTTACACTCTAAGATCATGTGAGTCATGCTCGGTGTGAGAAACAAGAGGTATTGGTAAAAATTTAGACAATTGTGCCATGAAAGATGCAATCATAAGAAATTGTTTGGGGCTTATGTATGTACGACTGCCCAAATAGATGAAGGTTTAGGATTTACTTTTAGGGAGAAAATCCAGGAACAGGGTCCATAAATGTATATGTGCTTTATGGAGATTTGAATACTCTAACTTGGGACTTATTCCTGAAAAGGAAACCCAAATTAGGAGAGGATTGATAATTGGGTTTTACTCCTGAGAAGGAACCCCATATCAAACGTAATTTAGGACTGGTTAAGAGAAATTAAGGGACTTTGGGTTCACTCCTGAAGAGGATGCCCATAATTATGACTGGGACTTACTCCTAAAAAGGAGGCCCAGGTTAGGGGACTTGGGGCTTACTCCTGAAAAGGAAGCCCAAGATTATAACTGAGTCTTATTCCTGAAAAGGAGACCCAGGTTAGGAATTAAGGTTTGGGGCTTACTCCTGAGGAGGATGCCCATGTTTGGGAACTTTAAGAATTTGGGGCTTACTCCTGAGGAAGATGCCCAGATTAAAGGATTTATAACTAGGGATTATTCCTAAAAAGGATACCTAGGTTATGGATTCTCTCATCTTAAAGGATGAGGATGAATGAACGAACTCTCAATCTTTGGTGACATAAAGATGTATAAATCACTAGGTTTTGAGAGATATTCCGCCGAATTCCTTTCAGATAAGGAAGTCAAATCAAGAAATCATGCCATAAATGGCTTTGAAGAGTATCTTGAAGACTGAATCTAGAATAGGAAAGGTGAAATGGCTTAAGAGGGGTAAAATGGGCAAGATGGGCTCCCAAAAAGGTAGGGGCGCGCAAGTCTTGAAAGGCGCGCAAGTCTTGCGTGGGCGCGCAAGTATACCTGCGCGACACATGGTGTAGTTGCGCGATTTTCAATCAGAATTGAAATACTTGAGCGACTCTTTATTAAACCCTTTAGAATCCCCTTGAGGTTCTTCCAGAAAAGGGACGCGCAAATTCTATTGAAAGAATAAGGCAGCGCGCAAGTGTGACCAGTTCCCTTTAAGGGCTGGCCATTCAGGCGCGCAAGTGTTGATGAGTTTCAACACTTAGGCCTTCCTCCCTCTCTTTAGATCTTCCGTTCTAGGTAAGAAATTACCTTAGAAGTGTTCTGGAAGCTTTGAGTAGAGACTTGGGCATCGGGAGCTTCAATCCGAGTTTCCGGAAAAAATTCTCTCGAATGGGGGGCCCACAGGGTCTATTTATAGGCAAAAGAAGACCCTAGGCGGTTACCTGGGGGTTACCACTTAGGTCGCGCAAGTCCCTTGCGCGACCAAGGTCGTCGCGCAAGTAGACTTTCGCGACAGTGATATAACTTGCCCGGTGAAGTTGCTTTTGATCCTCTCTTCCTGCCTTTGTCGATTTTTGATGTTTTCGTCAAAGGATGAATCACTTTGAGCTCAGATATTCCCTTTTCCGATCTTTAGATTCTGTGACGAAAGGAGCGTCAACAGCCACCTAATAATAATTTCAACCTTGAAATTTCATCAGTCTAACATAAAAATCCATGGATTCTTCTACCTCATCACATCCTTAGCTTCCCATGTAGCTTCCTCAAATTTAGGATTTCACTGCCAAACTTAGACCAGTTGGGTTGTATTTTTTAAAAATACTTTCTCTCTTAAATCTATAATATTTGGTAGTTGTTCATTATAAGGGTGATATTCCTCTAGTGGTACAACCATTGAGATAAATGAAAAATAAGGATTAGATGTATACTTTATAAGGAGAGATAAATGGAACATGTCATGAACATGAGATAGATTTTGAGGAATAATTTAGAGATAAGCAATTATCTTGATATGATCAAGAGATTTTCAGTGATCGATATATCCAATGATCATCATTCCCTTCTTTATATATAACATAATCTTCTTTAAATGAGATATTACTAGGAATACCTGATGAGAGTGGTTTTGTCGCAAACCACAATTCAATTAAATTCTTATTAACCTAAAAATCTACCATAGTGGCCCACCCTAGGGTTGATCACAAAGAGTCAACTTCCACACACAATTTTCCTATTGTCACTATTAAAATCTAACTAATATAAAAAGATAATACTTATGTATATGGGGGGGAAATAATATCAAATGCATAAAATATAAATATCATATATAATAATGAAATGCAATATAGAATGAAGTTAGAATAAATAAAGAAGGTAGTTGTTTTTAGGAGGTCATGGTGGTTGATATCATTGTTTAAAAAGAATCTCAAAATTCAATTCAATAAGGTGATCAAGACCTATCACACCTCACCTTCTCGTTTGGATTGTCATTACCCCATACCGAGACCTCTGCATATAGGGTAATGTTCTTCCTAAAGTATGCTAGGAGACCTCTTCGCTGACCATCACTGCTCATTCCATACTCCACCGTATGCATGACACAAATAGCGAAGGGAAGGAAAATTTATAAACGAGAAGAAGAAATTGGTGGAAGCGAAAACAGGGCTACCGCTCACTGTAATCATTTTAACCACCACAAAAATTCTTATAATTGAATAAATGATAATAAAATTAAATCTCAATAACTCAATGAACCCACCATTCCCTCCCTCGAACAAGCGCCGAGGTTAGTTCTCCATTTTTAGTGGAGTTGAGAAGGGAATAACGGAGGGAGAATACATAAAATAAAATAAAAGGAAGAAAGGTGGTATGAATAGAAAAGCTAAACTAATATATATTAAAAATAAAAGAAACTATTACAACAAAAATACTCAACCTTACCCCCTTGAAATGGATATCCTTGTAAAAGAGACAAGAGGTACAAATTTATAGAGAAAATGGGAGAAGAATTCTCGCTCAAATTCTGTCCCCCGGATTGCATCGACTTTTCGGCCCATTAAATGGAATAATTGGAACTTGGCCTTTTATTTAACGTTGTTCCAAATCTTCTTACACGTCCCTCCACAAACTTTCAGCCTGATTGGTCCACGTATGATGGAGTTATGGCAGGTTTAGTGCGGACAATTGAATCTGCCAAAGTGACTCTTCGTCTTCCACAACTCCAACTTCCCATGAGATTATGGCCTTGAAACCAGCAGATTAATACGTGTAATACTTAACTAAATATGTTCCTTTATTACTCCTCCATCTCCTTGTTGAATATAAGCTCCATTGGACGGCCTCAATCCGAGATACAAGATCATATTTAAAACATTCCAAATCTGTGAAATGTTTTCAAGGGCTGACTTGTGAGCTAGATTTAAGCTTCCAAATGATTGATTGAGCTTGGAATCTAGAAGGATATAATTCTTCCAATTAAGTAATGAAACTTAAAAAAAGGACTTTCACAATTTGGGTCAGTGGAGAAAATTATATGGCCGAAATAATAAAGACAAATAAAACAGTTAAACACCAAAATTAAGCCATTTTTGCATTTGAGCTCAAAATTACACTAAAACATAAAATGTGAAAATTGACCATAAAATAACACTTTGGTGGGATTTAGAACATTGAAATACAGTATATAATTTGTGAAAATTCAATCTTTATCACTCCCGCACACTTAATCATTGCACTCCTGGGAAACCATCTTATACCAAGGTCAAAACAAACTTCTCAAAGCATAAATGACCACACAACTCAATTATCATATTTGAGAAAATATCATGCCTCATACATGGATCAAAATTTCATAAATCCTAAAAAATCATATGAATCCATTCAATATCATGTTAATCCTCACTTGCATGTCATACCTACCTCCCTGGAAAAATATTTCTCTCTTCACTCAAGGATATTTAATGTGGAGTTTTTCTCATTCTCAAAACATGTGCGATCTCCATAGGCTTGCTATCCTCCTAGTATCTCCACTTCACAAAGTCAAAAATGTGTTAATCATGAGGTCTTTTTCATGGGTTGTTCTGAGGCTGAGGGTTGGCAGGCTTAAAATGTAAAAACATCTGAGGCAGGATGAGGAGGGTTATGCTCTAAAGTGAAGTAAATGCATGAAAACAGTTTTGCTCAAGAATGGTGTACTCCTCAATCAGCTCAAAAATTAATCACCTCCAAACACCTCTTATTTTGGGAAGTTCACACATATAATTTCAGATTAAATGATTTTCATCCCTCTTTTCGCAATTTGTAGCATTGTTTCATCTTGAATTTAGATCTGGATTTCTCTTCAGAATCATGTTTTGAAGGAAAAGAGAGGCAGCTTTTGATCATCAAGTATTTGTGAATAGCCAGCCCATTTATGTAATGATAATTTGGTCCACCCATCAATCATCCCATAATGACATTTCTTCCACCCAAGTAGAAATAAATGTGGCAACACTTTCAATTCAGCTCAAAAATAATCTTCTGGAAAGAAAAATACAGCTCATCTTCTCCCTCTCCCACACTTGAGTTCAACAATAATCATGCATTTATCATCTAGAGAAGGTTGTAAAGGGATAAATGGCTTGTAATGTGGCTGCCTAATAAGGTATTTCATGGCTACTAGGGGCTTAAAGAAGGTCTGATGAATAGGTAGGCCAAAATAAGAGTTTGTTGCTAAAAGGGCTTTCAAAATGGTGCCTCAATCATACTTAACACATTCAATGAAATCTAACAGCTTTGAAAAAGAGAAAAATAGAAAGTTCTGGATCACACAACATGTCTCAAGACTCTCAAGAAAAAGATAAATGTAAATAATATGTCAAAAAGGTTTATAATCCTCTCGGGTTGGGAAATATTTTCAATTTGGACAGCACTAGTGCACATGAGTTTCACAATCAACCAGACTTCATCAAATGAAAAGACCAGAAATCAGAAACAAAATCCATTCAGCAATCATGTAATTACTCAAATACTCCAATCAAACAATGTGCAAAAAATACCAAGATGGTTTGAATTTTCCAAAGTATTCAATTCAGCTCAAGATTCCTAAAAACACACAAAAAAATGAAAAATAAAAGCACACACAAAATTCATAAAAACATGTTGAAATCCCTCCCCCACACTTATTCCAATGGCTACCCTCTTTTAGCTCAAATAATATCAAGAAATATATTCACACAGAATTTAAATTGGGTAACAAACAAAATAAAGAAAAGGAAAGACACAACCTGATTTATTTTTCAATGGCGGCCTTGAGTTAAGCTCCTAGATACTACCACTTGACCTAAAAAAGCATGAAATAAATAAAACATGAGAAAAATAAATAAAAATAAAGAGTAATTAAAAAAATAATGGAAAATAAAAAGGATAATGCTTGGTTTGACCCCCAAGTGGGTGTTAGGTTTTTACTGCCCCTAGTCCAGCATTTGCAACAGATTATCCCCAATCAGAAGGTGGGTGTGGTTTTTTTGAGATAAACCACTACATGTGACTTTTCCCAGTATCCATCAGTAGAAACTGAGATTGGAGAACCCCAAATAAAATAAAAAAGTTCCCAACCCCCAAGAAAAAATAAAGATATAATTTGAGATCAAGAGTGGGAGGGAATAGAGTATAGGGGTGCTACCTGTGAACTTTTGTGGTGTCCTCCTCTAAATGGTATGAAAGTTGTTGTAGAGGAGGCAGTCGCACCACCACTAGCTTCTATAGTTCTTCTTCCTTGATCACCACCACTTCGGTGGACTCTTCCGTATCATCCAAGGTCTGATCCATTTGTACTGTATCAGAAATTTTAAGAAAGGAGAAGTCAGAAAACAATTCAGTTTGAATAAAATTAAAAAATGACGAATCAATTAAGAAATCTTCCCTTTCAAGAAAGTCAGCTTGGAAATTGATCTCTTCTGGCAGGACCATTGACAACTCCATATCAGCAGGATCATAATCATCTTCATCTTCTTCCAAAGAAAGAGAGGGGTATAGAGTTACTGATTCTTCATTGAAAAAGATATGAGGATATCTTACCTTTTTTTCTTCAACAAAATCTGACCAATGTTTATCCAAACTTTGTTGATCTCCCATAGTTGCATCAGCTGGCATGACATCTTTAGTAACCTCCTCAAGAAATGGCCAAGGAGAGACGATTTCATCTTCATATTGAATCTTCAAGTCCTCCTTGGGTTCGTCAACTTCAAATATAGGTGAAACAACATTTACCTTTTCTTGTTCATCTTGTTTCTTTTGTTGTTGTTGTCCCAACCATAGAGCTTTGAGTTATTCAACATCACCTGCCAAGGATGCTACCATTTTTCTCGCTAGTTCAAGAATTTTGAAATTGTTTTGAATCATCGAGGCATCTTCTTCCATTTGGATCATAATAGAATCTTTCCTGCTAGACAATTCATTACTAGGCCAAGCATATGAAAATTCACTAAAATAATCCATCTCGGCCAAAAAAAAGTTTGATATTCAAGTAAGCACTTTTTTTAGTTTTTGAAATTTTTAATTTTTTTGGGTTTTTTATGAAAAATAGAGTATGAAAGCAATTGACCTCCCCGAAAATGACGCCAAATTGATGAGAGTGGTTTTGTCGCAAACCACAATTAAATTAAATTCTTATTAACCTAAAAATGTACCATAGTGGCACACCCTAGGGTCGATCACAAGGAGGCCACTTCCACACACAATTTTCCTATTGTCACTATTTAAAATCTAACTAATATAAAAAGATAATACTTTTGTATATGGGGGGAAAATAATATCAAATGCATAAAATATAAATATCATATATAATAATGAAATTCAATACAGAATAAAGTTAGAAGAAATAAATAAGGCAGTTGTTCTTATGAGGTCATGGTGGTTGATATCATTGTTTAAAAAGAATCTCAAAATTCAATTCAATAAGGTGATCAAGACCTATCACACCTCACCTTCTCGTTTGGATTGTCATTACCCAATACCGAGACCTCTGCATACAGGGTAATGTTCTTCCTAAATTCATCTTGGAGACCACTTCTCTGACCATCACTACTCATGCCATACTCCACCGTATGCACGACATAAATAGTGAAGGAAGGAAAATTTATAAACCAGAAGAAGAAATTGGTGGAAGAGAAAACAGGGCTACCGCTCAATGTAATAATTTTAACCACCACCAAAATTATTATAATTGAATAAATGATAATAAAATTAAAGATCAATAACTCAATCAACCCACCATTCCCTACGTCGAACAAGCACCGAGGTCAGTTCTCTATTTTTAGTGGAGTTGAGAAGGGAATAACAGAGGGAGAATACATAAAATAAAATAAATGGAAGAAAGGTGGTATGAAGAGAAAAGATAGACTAATATATATTAAAAATAAAAGAAACTATTACAAAAAAATACTCAACCTTGCCCCCTTGAAATGGCTATCCTTGTAAAAGAGAGAAGAGGTACAAATTTATAGAGAAAATGGGAGAAGAATTCTCGCTGAAATTCTGTCCTTCGGATTACATCGAATCTTAGGCACATTAAATGGCATAATTGGAACTTGGTCCCTTCTTGAACGTTGTTCCAAATCTGCTTCCGCATCCCTCCAAAAATATTCAGCCCGATTGGTCCACATATGATGGAGTTATGGTAGGTTTAATGCGGACAATTGAATCTGCCAAAGTGACTCTTTGTCTTCCACAACTCCAAATTCCCATGACATTATGGCCTTGAAACCAGAAGATTCATACGTGGACTACTTAATTAAAGATGTGCATTTATTCCTCCTCCATCTCCTTGTTGAATATCAGCTCCATTGGATGGCCTCAATCCGATATACAAGCTCATCTTTAAAACATTCCAAATCTGTGAACAGTTTTCAAGGCCTGAATTGTGAGCTAGATTTGAGCTTCCAAATGATTGATTGAGCTAGGAATCCTGAAGGATGTAATTCTTCCAATGATGTAATGAAACCTAAAAAAAGGAATTTCACAATTTTGGTCAGTGTAGAAAATTATATTGCCGAAATAATAAAGACAAATAAAACAGTTAAACACCAAAATTAAGCCATTTTTGCATTTGAGCTCAAAATTACACTAAAACATAAAATGTGACAATTGACCATAAAATAACACTTTGGTGGGATTTAGAACATTGAAATACAATATATAATTTGTGAAAATTAAATCTTCATCAATACCTTATCACAAACATCAAGCTATACCTCTCATTATTGATTGTTATCGTAACTACTCAATTGAATATGAGATTCCCTAATGTGTAGATTTGTATCTCTATATTTCATTCCCATTTCCTAATATAGCTTAAGTCCCTAGAGTTTTTTTACCCTTGATTTATCATAAAATAGTTGAGATCGGATCTTCCTAACATATAGAGATTCATAAGGATCCATATGTATTCTTTATTGAAAATTATTTTTATAATAAATATTTTCCATAAAAATGTATTGATCTCAATAAACTATGAAATCCAAAGATCTTTCTCTCGTCCGGTATTATTGAGTTTTGATGTACCTATCAATCTCAAAATCGGTATAAGGATGATATGTAGTGATAAAAATAAACTCACTTTTAAAAACATAATTAATACTTCCTTGAAACATGTAGGTAAACCTTTGATCATTATTAGAAACAATTTAATGTGTTATTCCATGAAACCTTAAAACTTATTTAATATATGTATTGGAAATATATCAAAAATGATATATTCTCTAATTGTAATAAAATGTGATGAATTCATAAGGCTATAAACTTCAACTTGAATAGAATTGTTTCCTTTAGATTTTTTTTATTATAATAATGAAATACATGAAAATGTTATCCCATATAAATTCTGTTATGGGTAATGGTTCTTACATTCCCTCATAATTATATATCTTGGTCATAATTTGATGACATACCAAGCAGTGAGATACAAACTCAGCAATATCTCTTTTAATGTTATCCCACTAGAAATAATATTTCAGATCTCTATATATATTTGAACTTCTTAGATTAATGGAAAATGGTGATCAATGAGATAAATCCAATAACTCCATATTCATGTCTTGTATTTATATCACACATACTTAGTTCTGAAATTTTATCAGTAGATTACAATCATGTTTTAAATTAGAAACGCATATCACCATATTCTATAGTTATAAATCCACTTTTTGTGCCTAAATAATACTTAAATGGATATATGGTTGAACAATGTTATATAAAATAAATCATATATCAACCTTTCTCATGATTTCAAGGTCCATCATCTACTAATTCATAAATATTGGATCTCGTTAAATCCTCATCATGGAAAAACTAGCACTGTCTTTCTGACTCAGAGCATCATCCACCTTTTTCACCTTATCAGGGTTGTAATCTATTAAGCATTAATAATATTAAATCATCCCACACCATATATTATGAAAAATACTAAGAAATTTCTATGTGAATATATACATCGAGATTATATGATCCTCATATATTTTAAATATTTAACCATAATGACGATGCCTCCATTTCTTCAATGAAAATTTTTCTTCTGACCACTCCAAATATTAATTCATCAAATTTTTTCACATGACTTCTCATTTTTTGTAAGGTATACAATATCATTATTTCATTCCAAAAGATAATACAGGTCAATCTCTTCATCAATGCTTTCCTATAGATCACAAACCCATTCCACTTCATTGTAATGTGAGCACAGGGTCACTGAAAAACCTTCTTTTTAGCTCCTAAAAATTATCCATATATTATTTGGTCAATTTGAACTTTGTTCCCTTATATAGAAACATGTTTAATGGATTTGATAAAATAGAGATATTATATAGAAAACAAAAATAATATCCAACCAACCAGAGAAAATTATGGATCTTAGTCACCATGGTTTGTTTGGGCTATTGTTTAATAACTTCCATCATTGATGGATCAATGGATATAAAATCAATTGAGAATATAAGGCCCCAATAATAACACCTTATGTAGCGTAAATTCTCAATTGGTAATTTTTTCATAAATAATATTCTTCTTTAATATCATGTACATTATATTCAAATTATCATCATACTCTTCCTCAGTCATTCAATGTATAAGAATACCATCTATAAAGACTAAAAAAACTGTGCAAGGTAACCTATAAAGACTATATTAATTATATCCGAGAATACAATGGGGGGATTTTTAACTACTAATGGAATTATTAAAAAATTATAATTCTTATACCTCATATGTAATGATGAATCTAGTATATCTGATTTCTCAACCCTAAATTGATAATGTCCTGAATGAAGGTTAATAATTGATAGGTTTTGATCTATTAAGAATGATCAAATAGGTAATTAAAATATGGTAAATGATACTTATTAATGATAGTATCCTTTTTATGTTCCCAATAATCAATAAAAGGAAACATTTACATATCTTTACTTTTTAAAAAAATAAATAGGTGCACCTCATGGTGATGAACAAGACTATATGAATCACTTATCAAGGTTCTCCTAGTGCATCTTCATAAAAACCATTAATTTAATCGGTTCTATTCTATAAGGTGTATTTTAATTAGGTGTAGCACTAGGTAATATTTATATTGAAAACTCCATAGCATGATTGATGAAAATATAGGTAATGTCTTTATGAAAAACATTATAGTAATCCAAAAAAATAAGAAAAATATTGATTTTCACTTTTTCTGTAACAGTTTTAGATAAATATCAATCCTAAATAAGAATAATGTCCCATACAAAGGATGAAACCTTCATTAGAAGTTAATATTAATCATTTTAATAAAATAAGATCATAATTTTATTTAGAATATCAAACATGACTTCACTTTCTTGGAGATTGATATAGGGACTATATATAGAGATCCAATCTATTACCAAAATCAAAAAAAAATTATAATAGAGGGATAATAAAAAGATTTTCTGGATTTACATTCCGACAAACTATTATCAAAGAACATATATAGACATGAGTTGTGATCATTATATCATTAAACATGTTTATTGTAATCTGAATATTCAATCACTAAGGTGGTGATGTGATACCCCTAGAAAATTCTTCAGATAAAAAAGCGTGGGTAGATCCAAAATCAAATAGTACATTTTTAGTTCTAGAGAAGATGTCAAGGGAACAATTGACTACATCATTATCATAAACCACTTCAGCTGTGATAGAAAATACCATCCATTTACACATTTTCTATGTGGTTTTCTAAGGCCAATCACACTCATTTACAATTAGAATATGAAATTTATAACCATATTTCCAAATCTCTAGGAATTCAAAACATTAAAGTTAATTGGTTTAATCCTTATTATAATCCTTTTCATTTGTTGACCTTTTCGACCCCCATGGAAACTGACTATCTCGATGTCCATCCATTATACTATGGATTGATTTCCCAGTTCTATTATAAAAATTTACTCATTTTTTTTCCCAAATTGTTGGAATTTAGTTTTTGATACTTATTTACTCTAGCTAATTTATCATTTAAGTTTCGACTAATATATATTTTTATTTTCCTTCAACAAAACCATAAAATTAATTGGAGTTCCCAATCTCTATTTAATCATATGGGGAAAAAGATATTTTTATTTTCATTGAGAATCCTCCTATGGATTACACATAATGCGCTATAAATGTTGTATTAGGTAAATAAAAAAAAGGTATTGGAATTGGATACAGAATATAGGATTATATTTTCTGATGTAGAAGGATTCAACTTTGTTAATAAGGAATAAGAGGCATTTACCTTTTTTTAGTGAGTTAAGGGAGACACTTAGAATTACATAAAAGATTAAATAATATATATATCATAATAATGTTAAGTAGAACCAAGGCACCCAACATAGAATATAATATATAAAAGTTAAAATTAAACCCAATTAATCACATTTCGACAGATTTTGTATAAATTATATCCTTATACCCTAATTAAACCAATTTAAACATATTTTAACATTAACCATGATGACATTACTTTTTTCCTGGAAAAATTATTTATATAAAGAAAATGAAAAGTGTATTTCAAAAAATTGAAAATAATGATTCTAAATTTTGAATTCATTTTATCATATTGATTTTTTATAGGTTTCATAAATTACTTTTAATACAAGACACACAACTCTTGAAAAACAGGTTTTATGAAATTTCCTGATTTAAGAGTAAACATTATTTCACTTTAAATCATGTAATAAGATGGTTTCAATGAATTATTTTTGCTAAATTATAAAAAATATTTTTTAGTATTTTATATAAATTCAAAACCTAATGTAATCATACAACCATACCATTAAAATCAAAGACCCGGTTTTTTAATTATATAAAATATAAATTTCAATCAAAAAAGTTAGTCTTATGTTCCCAAATTCAAAATAATGTTTGAAAATGAAATATTTAACTCTATTGACACAAATTCAGTCAAGAAAAATTTTCCAAACCTTTTTAATTCGTTAATATATTCTAATAATATAATAAAAGTTATAGTATTTTAAAATTCATTATTTGATCTATTAACCATAAAATCAAAAAAAATTTAATGTTTTTAAAAAATCATCCATAAATAAATTTGATATGATGAATCCAGAAATGATATTAATTTTTAAATTTTTTTAAATTTTCCAAAATTAAATAAATATTTTAACATAAAATAAATTCAGTAAAACTCATTTTTGGAAGCAAATATATTTTTAAAGCATAAAATTACTTTATTGAAAATTATATAATTATTTACTATCAATTAATAAATAAATTTTAATTATTGAAAAAAATAAACATATTTTTATAATAACAGTATTCTTATTGTTACTGGTAATTTTAATGTCTTGGTTATAATAGTACCATTGAAAAAATAATATTTTTCTAGTATATTATAGCTTTCTTAAATCACGAAATTTCTTGTTAAGAATGCTTTTGAAAACATAATATTTATTTAAATCGAAATATTTTAAAAAATCATGGGGTGTCACATCTATGGAGTCTTTGAACACGTTTTTCATTTATATATCCAAGGTGAAAATGCTAAAGCTGGGTGGAATGAGAAGAAATAATTACCATCTTTTAATAAATTTTATAATTAAAATTATCCATATCTTGAATGTATAAAATACTGAGAAAATTTTAATTTCAATAAAACATCATTCTTGTATATTTAATTACCCTTTTTTATTGAATGAAAATCCATCTCATTCAAACAATATGAACAAATACAAATTTGGTTTATGATGGGATAATTATAATAATTTTCCAATAATAACTACCCAAAAATAGGGTTTTTACGTTGGTTTGTTATGTTTGTTACCTAGATTCATGAGGTGACATATTTTATGTCATTATTTGAAAAAACTATCTAGAAAAATTTGTGTTTCAAAAAATATTATTTGAGTTCATACAACATTACAAAATGTTCATGTATAGAATAAACAAGATAAAATATTGTTCAACGTGATAAAAAAATATTTTACAATTATAGAGTAAAAATAAATAAGGCTTAATCAGTTATATAATGATAATAATAATAATAATAATATATTAAAATTTAGATTTCTCAATCCATTGAAAATAGAATATCTAAAAACATAATCATATCATTGAAACTATATAAATTTTAGAAAAAAACATAAATCATTGAAATAATTTTCAAGGATGTAGATGTCTTAGTCAATATAATTTTCTTACAAGGAAATACCTCATGAGGAATCCAATGTTTTGTATTAGAGGGAAGTTTTTAATCTAATGTAATATTTATAGTTTTACCACTAATAGAAGAAGGATTCTAAATTACAGGAAAAAAGGAATCATTAACCAGTATATCAATTAAGGAAAATAAGAAAAAACATCAATATTTTTTGTTTTTCGATAAAGAGTATGATTGATAATATAATCTATATTTATATATTTTCAATGAATCACTTTTATAACAATGTGAGATCCATCCAATTATGAAAATACCCAATAGAAAATTCAAACAAAAAAAGCCCGCTAGCTACTTCCAAGAAACACTAAGAATTAAAATATCACGAAAGATGTTCAGAATTCATGTAAATAAGGCATAAATTCCTTCGAATATAATCCACCTTGAGTCATACACCCTAAAATATATTATCACCTTTTAAAGGATTCATCAGTACATCATCACAATTAAACATCTCTTGTGGAACCAGAACTGATTGCATCGCTAATAATAAAACATCAATGACGATCCATCAACCCCATGCCAGAAGCACCCTCACCAAATAAAATATTTCAAAACACTGAAAACACACCATAATTCCACCACTATGATATTCAAATCACTGGTGTGAACCTACCACTAGAATCTATCGTCACTACCAATGAAGCATCATTTTCTCTGTAATTTTGGAACCACCACTAAGTGAACAACAACAACAAAACCACCACCACTTGTAATGTAAACAACACAAAGAAGAAAAAATTTAGGAAATCATCTCTACCAACATTAATATTCAACAAAAAAATATAGTAACAAAAAAAATTAAATTGAACCAAAATCAAAGAGAAAATTTTAAATCTAAAACCATAGAAAGTTGTCCACATTACTAGAAGCCCAAAACCATCCTATGTTGAAATTTATTTCCTATAATGAAAGTGATCCAAAAAAATTTGATTCAACCATGAAATGGGGGAAAATAATATAATAAAAATAGAGATTAAAAATTTACCCCTAGTGTAATATCATTTATCTATACCACAATCACCAAGCCAAACAACCGTACAATTACATTATGATTCATCAAAAATGGAGTCCTACATGGAAGGTAAGGTAATAAGGGTATCTAAGGAACACTGATGAGGAATACTAGTCTAGGAGACAAGAAATACATCCTAAATCAACCTAAAAATGTGAATTTGATAAGAGGGATGAATATTATAGTTATAAAATACCTACAACAAGGAAATGTTGAATGAATAAAAAATCCAATCTCAAGCCAGAAAGTAGAGGAAAACCTTGTTGGATGACACAAATAATCCCTAATCACTTGAGTTTCATTGAATTAAACAAATATAAAATTTATTAATGATGTTTCAATAAAAAATATAAATAGTCATAGTTTTTTAGGCCCTTAAAGTAACAAAAAACTCAGCCTCTCCAATCAAGATGAACAAAGAAGCTGAGGAAAGAGACAAACATACAATAAGAGGAAAACAAGGGTATGAGTGTGAGAGAAGAAAATTATGTTATAAAAATGATTATCTATAGAAATTATCATGAAATTAACATATTTATATCATGAAAACATGTAAATTACATGGTCAAATCAAACGTAGCATCATAAATTTTAAACGGTAATTAAAAATTTCGATGTATCGCTGCAAAAAATTCATATTATGTGTTTGTGGGATATTAAATTTTAAATTCCATTTTAGTACTAAGATAACCATCTTAAAACTATGGGTTTTAACATCTATTATATCCAAACTGACCTTAATATATTTATTTTTCATGTTGGTTTTATGATACCATACATGGGAAACTAGCTTTTTACATTGGATATTTTTATTAACCAATGACAAAATTCACTTTTAATGTTTGTTTCTCTAAAAAGAAATATTAATAATGTTGAAAATGTTTTATTTTAGTATCTATGTTTCATTTTTACGGGTTTTATAACTCAAAAATAGTTACATATTTAAAGTGATGGTCTTTGAATGTTGGACTTCTATAAGAATTCCCTCTTAGATGTTAAACATTGTATTTCCATAACTTTTTTTCCGTAAGTTTATTTTTATGCACGAACATTAAAATAAAAGATTTAAATATAAAATATAACTTGTTTAACATTAATTACATAATGTTTTTGAAAAAACGATGTAAAAAAATTAGTTTTAATATTGTTACATGAAAAAAAACGAATGTTAAAAGTAAGATTTTATCACCAGTTACAATATAACCAACATTAAAAGTATTCTATGAGGTTTTTTCACATTGGGGTTTTCAAAACAATGTTAAAATTGAAATTTTATGGATAATTGTTAAATATAAAATGTTAAAATTCATCATGGATAACATTTAACATCAGTTTGGAATAATTGAAGTTAAAACACTAATAGTGAAGACCATATTCAATTAGTGTCTATGATAAATCCAATTGGTAAAAGCCTGTCATGCGTAGAGACCGCTAACTTAGAAAATTTTTATTTTTTACTTACATGTATATCTACTTCATCCTTTTCAAATTCCCTCTTATACCTATGTCTATGTTTTTCACCATATACGTGTGACATACAACACATATCAAATCCCCATCTGTGAGAATTACTAATAATTATCTCTATAACATCAAACATTTTGGGGCTCTCAATGATTCACTTTGAGAACACTTTTTAAACCAATATACTAAATTTTAATTTTTTTTATCGGTGATAGCATTTAATGATCTCAATATGATTTTCAAACATAATTAAATAATATATTACAAGTTTCTCTCAATGATTTAGTACAATGTTTTAAATCTTTTTATCCTGGATTTTTAATGAAAATTATCCTACTAAAATTTATGACACTATACATATTACACATTTAGTGATCCAATAGCCATATTTAAATAATAAATTAGTTTTTTTATTTTTTTTCTCTCTCCACATAGATATTTGGTTACAGAATAATCTTAATCACGATAGTTATGAATCTTGGATAATTTATTTTACAAGACTTTTTTTATTCCATCACATTGTTAATTCTCAACTCTATTCCTCTAGAAACATAATATTATTAATGCCTCATAGCTATTTTATCTAAAATAAATCATCATGAATAAGTTAACATAGTAAAATCATCAGAAACTCAACTATGGAATGAACTATCCAATAAGATAATCCATAGTTACTCATTACTTTCTTTGGTATCGTAAGATAATCACTAGGTACCCAGCTAAGTCATGACCTACTAGGTAAGACAATTTAGGTCTTGTCAGGTGTAAATATTTTTTTTAATTTCACACTTGGAATTTAAGGGGTTTTAAACCATATCTTGATTAATAAATTTTTAATGAATACTAAATATATAACTATTTCTAATTGGGGAATATTTATCTTTAAATGTTTTATTTTTTATGTATGCATGATTCAAACCATTTAGTTTTTTGAATCAATTTTCCATCTATAAAATTATACTGTTTAAGATACATTAATTTTTAACTATCACACAACCAGTAGTTTTTCTTACACACCAAAAATTGAATCCAGCTATATTATTTCACATTTAATGCATCATTTTCACAAGGTACATAAATTTTTCTTTTTAAAAGTATAAATTTACAAGATATTTATAATATGAACATGAGAAATACAAAATTGAAAGATAGGAAACATCTTCACCTTCTTATACATGGAATAAGACTCTATACTAGTGGGTAGTCTGACCCCAAGTACCCCTCATAGAGGAGTTTTTACTTAAGAGATAATCCAATTCGTGATAACTCTAAAAACTAATACACACAATCTCTTCACAACATCAAATTTCAAGCTAATAAAACTGAATAGAAACTAATTCCATGGTAGATAACCACTAGATTTAATAGATCTATACCTAACTTTTAATGTGGGAATCTATCTCATAGAGGAAATTTATAACAAAAATATTATATAAAAATATTACATATTATGTAAAAAATTTACTAAACATGAAAATATAGAAATAAAAAAATATAAATTTTATTTACATTCCACAAACATAAGGAAAAATTTTGAAAAAAATATCTTATAAAAGTTGTCTATATTTTTTTAAACTATATAGTACATTATGAATACTCCATAATCATGGATATAAATTCTTTTATACTCACATCTAATATGAACTCTTTTATATTATTCATTATAAGAAAATTTGAATTAAAAAAAATCTTTAAATTAATTATAATAATTTTATAATTCAATAGCTATTATGTGAACATTCTATATAATCTAAATATCACATAGTTAGCAAAATTGAAACCTTGAATCAATCACCAAAACACTTTTGACATAGTCTACATATTACCTCGAAAGGACCATTTTATTTTAAAAAAATAAAATTAATTATTTATAAAAAATCATAAATATAAAATACTTTATATTTTTGCCTTTTTTATTTTATTTATAATCACTTTATTAATTATCATGATGAATTCTAAAAAAAATATTTTTTCAATATTACATGGCATATAGTATAATTTGGAAAAAAACTATTCTTTAAATTAGGATTTAATATTTGGAATATTTTATTAATAAATTTTTCAAAAAAAAATTATTTATTAACTATTTATCATTAATTAATCTCTAAAGTTATTATAAATATGAATATTCCCACAGTACATTTTATAAACTATATCAAATTAATAAAAGAATATTCTTAATATTAAATATTTAATATTAATTGAATATTTATAACAATTTTTTGAAAAACATTTAATTAATTTACCATAAACATTTTGTAGCTAATTTATAAAACCCATTTATCATTTCCATAAATTTTTCAAAATATATGATTATATTATTAATAAACAATTTATAAATAACCCAAAACTATGATGTTTTGTTTTCCCATTAAAGTTACCCAAAAAATGTTGTATACTTAACATGATTCATGTCTTCTACTCCAAATTACATTGACTATTTCACGTAACAACAAGTGATGCTTCAAAAATTATATTATCCTATAAATTAAAATCAAGATGATAAAATTTTGTATGACTTCAGAAAACATGTTCTTTATTTTTATAGGTTAAGAAACATGTTTATTCGTTTTGGAAGTTGGTACTTTGATACCATTGGTGGGTCTAATGGATCATCAAATGATCATCAGTATTAGAATTAGAACCATTTTTTGTGATTTATCCTCAATAGAATCAATATGGAATATAAATGAATAATATCAATTTTACTTATTGGATGATAGTATGATCCATCATAAATACCAAATGGAGTTCTCTAAATGAAGATATTGAAAGAAATAGATGAATGAATCATTCCTCTAGAGGGATTACACTTTCCAATGATCCAAAATCATTTCTTGAGGTTATGAAAATACCAAAGGGGTGTCGTCACCTTCACATAGTGATGAAATAAATTTCAAGACAAATATAAAATCAAGAGTCTTACATATAAGTATTCTTACACAATAATAAGGATCTCATCCCTTTATATATCCATATTTTTCTTGTTTGATTTAATGAAACATGTTTGGAATATTTAATATGTTGACATATATTTATTGACCATATAATTATTCATTGAATCCATTTAATGAATTAATAATACTTAATCTATACATAATGGATTATATTAAAGAAAATAATAATATGTTGGAAACTATTGATTAGTGTCTCGATCGAAGAGAGACACTAACCCCAGGTGTACCTCACCATATTCCAGAGGATTCTAACTAGTAGTGATAGTCTATGGTGGTTTGGTGGGGGGAATCTTCCCTCATATTAGAGTTCAATAACAACTAAAATAATAATAATAACATAAAAAATCTAGATAAAGTAGTGAATGAACATCACAGTAAGTAAACAATAATAACCCGAACCCATGCTTTATCAAATTTAGGTATCAACATGTCAAGTATTTATACATCAGTGGTATTTCACGAAAATATTTATCCCAAAAAGAATAAAATAATTATAAACTCATCCAATAATGATCATGAGTCAAATCTCTGATTCAATATCTTAATCTCCACACCAACCACAAGATCAATAATCATTCATAAGGATTATTCCCTTGTTTTTTCTTACAACTATAAATTCTGCACAGTTACCATAGTTATACGGGACAAAGAGTGAGTATAATCCATTTGGACGCTGCTAACTATATTTAAATCATAACTAGACCAAGAATATGATTCATTTTTATTTTCATAATAAAATAATGAAATGGTATGAATAAATAAAACAGTCATTAATCATTGGGTTCCATGGTGACACCCAAGATCTACTATACACGGTTTGACCTAATCAGGATGTCTCAATAAAAAATAATTCATCAAATATAATCACTTATATCTATGGCTTTTACCTAAGAATTTGAAGAATAAGTAAACATTGGTAAACTCTTGGGAGTATTTTTTCCAAGTTATTCCAAAATATCTAGATTTATCACTGATTCTTAGGGGGCTACCTAAAGAATTAAAGGTACTAAAAATTATCACTAAATCAAAAGAGGATTTTTCTAATCAATTCCCATGTCTTAGATATCATCTATATTTTCTAGTGATATACCCCATGATATAAATTATCAGGAATCCTCAATGAATCCAAGGGGGATTTTTCCAAGTCAATCCAATGTCTTGAGAATCTTTATTGATTCCTATGGTGTTACCTTAGGTAATTAAGTATCAAGAACCATTGTGGAATCAAAGGGGGGTTTATACAAAAAATTCCAAGGTCTATGGAATCATCATCAATTTAGAGGGGTTACCCTAGGTAATCAAGTATTAGGTCTCATCATAGAATCCAAGGGGGATTTCCCCAAGTAATTAAAATGTCTCATAAAACATCGCCAATTCCATGGGGGGTTACGCTAGGGAAACAGTTTTACATGTTGTCACAAAATACAAGGGGGATATCCTAAAGGAATTAGAGAATATTTTTAATTATTAATTATTCATTTGTATAAATAAATCATTAATCAATTAATTTTTTTTAAATTTCATCACATATTCTACTATAACCAGGTATACTAGATCCTAATGCACATCCTAGGAATTTCAAGTCACACAAATTATTGTTAAATAAGTCTAAAAAACCCCTAGCGATGAATTTTAATATACCCCTTTAATTTCCCAAGTCATGTACACCTACGATGGTTGCTAAATTCTTAGTATACTCACAAAATAAAAATTTATGGCCTATAGATCTTCTAATTTCATTATTTGGGGTCGTAAGGAATTTAATTATTAATTGGAATTTTTAATTCACTATTTCATCATGACCACAAATGATACACATATTGAAAATGGGGATAATTTGAAAGGATATTTTCAATATCACAAACTATATACTCATACATGTCTACTCATCCAAAAGAATCATTCGATTAAAAATGAAACATTATAAATTTTGAAATAGAATAATACCTTCAATATAATAAACAAAATATAATAATGGTGTGTGAAAACATGATAGTGATATAATCCATGAAAAAGTGGATACAAAAGGATATACCAAACCCTAGATTCAAATTTCCATGAACTATAGTTAATTCTGTTGAGAAATACAGGTGAATACAACTTGAGGAGAGAGATCTCCAAATGGGAGAGGAAGAATGTCACATATTATAGCCAAATGAACCCCTTCTTTTAATTTAACACCAAAAATAATAATTAATTAAGTAAACTAATAGAATGTAAGAAAAATAAACAAAAACGTTTCATGATGTGTTACTATAGTTCTTGAAGTAAACCCTTCGATGCATGGGTCCCTCACCTCTATCTAACCATTTCATGGTGTGAGGCCTAATGTCAAGAGATGGAAGATTGATACATGAATGTTTTCAAATGGTTCCCCATCTAATCTTCCCAAATAATTATCTCGGACCATTTCTAATCCTTAAAAAACAGTAAATAGATAAAATAAATGTGGGTATGACAATGTTTTAAAAGAAAAGATAGCTGGAATGGATTGAAATTTTACAACTAAATCCATTCATAAATATTTAAAATTAATGAAACCCAATGGTATGATACAAAATCAATAGGTGGATACCATCTTCCCAAAATCTTTTGAAACATTGAAATTTTAGAAGCATTGGTTGAACCTTGGTGTTCAATCACCCCCATAGGTTGATTGTGTTTAGAAAATATTGTCTCCCCATTTTATATAAATATTCACATTGATATTGTATATTCTTATAGGTTTTATATTTTGTAAGGATTAATATGATAGAGAGAGAAAAATTCCTGGAGAATTATAAATAAAATGAGGGTTTGATATGAAATTTTTGAAAACATTGTAGAACTTTCCATATACTATTTTTTAATATAGTGAACATCAAATCAAATAGGCCAAAATAATTATTTAATAAATCTTTACAAGATATAGAAAAATGAAAGATTTTGTTGATAGATCAGATGTGGTGAAATCTAAAAAAATCACAAACTCAATTTTATTACCAAAGTGTGGAAATTAATATAAGGGGACCATGAAAGATTTGTATGGATATATTAACAAGTAGTATTTATAATTTTTTTGGCATATAGATTAAACATGGGTGGATTAAAAACAAAATAAAAATGGGGGAATATTGTGAACATGGGTTTTAATTTTGGCATTACTGTCAATTATAAGTTTTGGGTTTTTATAATAAGTCTATAAGTGTTTGGTAATGGATAGAGGATATATATTTTTATTGTATTAGAGTTAACGAATTCTAGGAAAATTGAAAAGTAAATATACAAAATATTTAATCCAGAAGATATGAATGGGATTATCTATATCCAGAAAATTTAAAAGTATCTGATATGTATGGTTTACTATAGTTTCCCATTTGATGTATAATATTAATGATTAATTTAACTATGATACATAAGGGTTACTTAGATATTTAATGGTCACTTTGAGAAACTTTGATAAAAAAATTGTAAAGAAATCAATACATACAGGTTACACCACTAGGGCCTTGGAAACATACGATACATTCCATTTCATAGAATAAAAGATCATGATATATAATATTTCTTTGGCACAAACAAAACCATTTTCTCTATAATACACAACGATAATCTACATTTTTGTTCTCATTAAAAAAGGTTAATCATATATATAAGAGTTATTATTTGATACATAAGGGTCAAATTATAAGTATGTCCATATGCATACTTTTCGAATAAAGATAATCCTGATGCAATCTTATTTATCATGTAAGACCATAAGATTTTAAATTTCTCTATGAATCCTTATGTGTTTAATAACTTGTTCCACATGAAACATCATACCACAATGAACTAAGTAAATATATTTCAAAGTTAAGATGATGTAGTTGAATTGGCGGGTAAAAATAAAGTTCACTATTTTATGAAATACATGTTGATATAAATGCAATGGCCATTACTAATACTAAGGAATTTTTTAAAATTCCATTTAGTGTAGCTAAATTTGTGATAAGACTAATATATTATTAAAAAAATATCTTTTATAAAATAAAAATATTTGTTTTATTTTAATATTAAAAATATATTATTAATAAAATATGTTTTTTATTGATAATATGTATCATACTAAATTTGATATGTAACTGATAGTAAATAATAAAAATAGTAGTTCAAATATTTGTTATTTTCATATGAAAAATAATTTCATTATAAAATTAAATTTTTAGTAAAATTGAAATATTAAAATTATATAATTCTTATTTAACAAAATTAACTTCATTTTTTAGTTTAAAATAACAAAATTATTTTTGTATTATTTTTTGGAATATTTCTAAAATATTTCATTTTTAGGTGAATAGTGAAAAAATAATTTTTCACAAAACTATAAATTTTATGAAATTATAAACATATATGAAGATTCAAGACCTTTATAAAACCTATTAATTGAGAAAATAATTATTTATTAAGTAAAAATATATATATTTAAAGTATAATTTTTTAATTTAGAAAAACTATGATTAATATTTTAAAGACTGAAATAATATTTTCAAATAAAAACTATTTAGATCATTTTTTAATATGATATTATTTAAAAAAATGTAAATTTTACATATTTTATAATATAATATTTTATACATGTAAAATCAAATAAATTGATAATTTTACCCTTCACATAACCATTAATTTAAAAAAATGCACTTTTAAAAAAATGGTTTTCACATGTTACATTCCCTAATACCAAAAATTGATATACATACAAATAAAAAAATTATGTTTTAAAATTGATATTATATTTTTAATTACTTGGTATAAATAATCTCACTGGGCACATTTTATTTTTAGTAATTAAAATTAAATTACGAAGATAAAAACTATTTACCATAATAAAACCAAAAAATAAAAAGTAACAATTGAAAGATTGAAGTAAATCTAGAAACATTTTAAAATTTTATGAAAATAAATTTTAGAGTTATTATAGACCATATTTCATCACCAACAGTATTATTTTACATTTTGGATTCTTCTTGACTTCATAAACAATTTATATCATTATATTAATTAGTAATACTTACAAAAATACCATGCTCAACACTTATAAAAGGGTCCTATCACCACCCATTCAAGACCACTATCTAAATTATATTTACTCTTAAAACACTTACCTTTTAAAATATAATATAATACAATTCATATTTCTTGATTCTTTGGTCACAATATATTATCTTAAGACCTAAATTTCAATGGATATATCCAACAAAAAACTGAAGTCTTTAACATGGGTAATTTTCTTCCCTAGTTTATTTTCTTTTCATTATTAAATTGAAAAATATGTTTGTTATTGTTTCAATGTAATGACAAACTAATGATTTTCTAATTATTTTTATTAATCATAATTAGTAACTATTAACTAAATTTTACTTTTTATATTAAGAAAATGATACAATCATTCATGCATTATGCTGACTATAACATCCATGAAGTAACGACTTCTAATTTTCACCACTACCTCTCATAGATTATTCAATGTTTAAAATTTAAAAATGTATATCGAAAATATATTATTATTGATATTAAGAATTTAAAGATAATATTCCACCTTATTTCACTTGTTTTCTTAGATAAATGAAAATTTCAATAATACATTGTGCGAAATACTACCTCCATGAAGTAATGTTTCATCTTTTTTATGTGGTTTTATTTTTATTTACTAAACTCTGTTAAAACATTATTCATTACCTAAAAAATATGTAAATATTATTATTATTATTCATAATTATTATGAAATTATTCCAAAATTAAGAAGCTTCATCTTCATAATCATCCATTAATTATGATAAGTTCTTGTTTTGTTTTGTCTAACCATCTAATTGAATAGTTCAATACAATTATTCCTTATAACCTCATTATCAAATTATTCTTAAATAAAATATTCTATTAGTTGTAACATTTTCTTATTTCAAATTTCAACCCTTGCAAAAATTTCATTTATAGATCTAATTTTCTCTATAATTGTGTATCTACATTCCCTTTAATAAATTATATCATGATACTATCATCAATCCTGGAATGTAATGTTTCATTTGATATTATATCATCCAAGGTGGTTTGTCTCAAAATTGTTTAAGGTTGTAAGTGTTTCTTTGTCTCATTTTAAACTTCATCATACATGTTTGATATTTCAAACCATTGGTAATTTTTTATAGTTTATTCACTACCCTATTAACATCAAAAAGTTATTATATATTATTTCATGATATTTTAATTTCAGGGCATCCCTCTCTTGTTCATATGAATCATACATGGAAATTTCTATAACTGTTTTTCCTTCTCAATTTGTCTTCACTGTGATATGATTTATATTCAAAAATTGTTTCCTTTTTTGGTTTTTATATTAGTAATAAATTTTCTTACCACTCCTCTCATAATATCTTCTTTTGGGGGTTTAAATTCGTGAAAATATATCACTAATTTTTTATTTCTAAATCATCCTCTGTTATAGGAATAATTTTTCCTCTAATGACTTTCCCCTATTAACTCTCAATATATCATTTATTTATTTAATGATGTTCACCTAGATTCCATATATATTTTTAGGATAAATTATTGACTTAAATATATTCCCATTTCACTATATGTTGTTAGTTTAAGGGATAATTACATAGAAATATATTCCATTTATTGATTGAGGAAATTTTGAAAATGAAAATAATTGTTATTATAATACGAATGTTTATTTATTATTATGTAATAATGGTTATGTATTTCATAGTTAATTTATTTCATCATGTTATTAATGCATTACACTTAATTGGTTAAGTGTGTTCCCCATAATAGACCCTTAATTCTGTGATATTTCTCATTATATAGAACCCTTATTTTCTATTGTTTTTCTAATGCATGTTCTGGCATGTATTATATAATGTTTTGGAAAATTATGATTATTTAACTTTGTTTTTGATTGTATAGGGAGTGTTTTGAATATGAATTTTTTTTGGAGATTTTCATTCCAAATAAGGAAATAATATGACCATGGTGAAGGTCGGTGTGGTCCCTGATATTCCACTGTGGAAAATAGGCAAGAAGGGAAATCACCTAGCCAAGCCATAAAATATTTATAGTTCTTAATCATGGTTTCTTTTTTCCATGCCTTAGGTGACCACCCCACACCCATTATAAAGGCTCTGATGAGGGAAAATGAACAAATATTTGGGGACATGGTATATGGATGGATGTTTTATGTTGGGGTCTAATTCACAACAAAAACTTGGCTAAACTATCATTATGGGTATAGAAACGGTCATGTAGAGATTTAAAATTCCCAAAATCTTCTCCCTTTTTCACATATCTTAGCCAAATCAAAAGGAAAATACATATATATTAAATGTGGTATTTTAATCCATTCATTAATTAGTTTTAATCCTTAATAATTGAATTTTTCATTCTTCACTTATTGATTCTGTCAATATGGTGAATTATAGATGAATTCTAGATAAATTTATGATGTCGGGATAACCCTTACTGTTTTGAGGATTTTTACCTTGTTTAATTTTGTTTGTCCCAACCGCCTATGTCATTTTAGACGAACCATCTAGCTACAACTTTTGTTAATTCTAGTTTTCGGTGTTTCTGGGGTGAACTTCTTCGATTAATCTTTGTTTTTTAATAATTTATTCTATATGTACATAACATATCACAGAATGAGGTTGTTATGGACAAGAATATGATAATTTTTTATTATAGAAATGTTTTTTTTATTGGAGTGATAAAAACCCTTATTAAGGATCATTGAATTAAAGTGATTTCTTAATGGAATTTCCCACTATGAGTCTTCATGGTTGTGTCTCTTTATTTATTTTTTTTCCCTCTCTCATAACATATATTCTTGAAAATTCATGTGATATTTGGGGATGAATCTTATATTTATTGGATGTGATATTGTTTTGAGATGATTCCTTATTAGGGAACCACGGTGTTGACCTATATAATATTATGGTAGGATATTTCTGACCATATATGGCCTTATATATGATGTTTACAAGATTAAATGTTTACTATTGAAACCCAAGATTGATACATGTTACATAAATTTGTGCGAGTAGACCTAGAGACAATTACTTGATATTTGTTCTGTTATGATTTTTTTACAACCTCTTGAAAACTATTTTTTATATTCCCTAAACTTCTGTTATATGAAACATATATTTTGTGATATTTCATAGGCTATGTAACATTACTCTAACTATCAATATAATCATGTCTATTTTCTTTTCTAGAAGACACCTTATAGGGGGGATGTGATAATGTGATAAGGGATACATACTATATATCATTAGATGATTTAAGTTGGATCACATGCATGTCATATAATGTGGGAATATACTATTAAATGGGTTTTTGTATCATTTGTCTACATTAAAATATAGAGTAATTCCATGAAAGGGTGATGTTTTATCCAAATATTTTAGAAATTTCAATTTGAAATTACCATCATCAAAGGATAATGACCAACATTAGGTTGGGTGTGTGGTGTTCCTAATAAAGAAATCCATTAGTATGGGGAATGTTCAATTACTAAAATGTGGAATATAGAGAAAGGAATAATCTTTGTAGGGTGCCAACAAACACTAGGAATTGTGGGATGTCTTCTGATTATAGTGAAAGACATTGACCTCCTTACTATAATCAAGCCAAGGATGGGGTGTATAAGGATCATGGAGGCTAGATTAGTGCATGATGACTCGATGCTTATGTGGTTATATGTTTTATTGATAATTTAACTTATACCATGACATACACTATAATATATTTATTGTGAACATTTGTTAATGTCACAATGGTGGTGTCCGCCTAGGTTTATACTCATACCCTTCATGGTAATCTTGATGTACATAAAGAATTCATAATCAGGGAACCACGGAATGGGTAAGTCTTATTAATAGTGAACTATGAGATTGAACATAGTGTTTGGAGGTAGTTCCTAGAAAGACACATTATGGTTTTTTGTGTTTCATTTACTCTGTTATCCTTCACATACTTCTATTTTACCTACAACTTTGTGTTTTCTTAGTTTTGTATTCAGTTTTACTTAAGGTACTTTCTATTCCATTTTTTATTTAATTTCTTATTTAATTTATTATGTTATTTTTTGTTATTTTTTAAAATTCTCACTAATGGTATAGTCTCCACACTGACGACACACATTCCCAATCTACTCCCCAGCAACCACTTTTGTATGGGGAGGTGAGCATGAGTCCATGTGAAACTCTAGCTTAGACATGGTGATTCAAGAAGGGGAATGAAAAAATAGTATCAAAGGAAGGTTTTCCCCATTCTTTCACCTTAAAAATATTTTGGGGAATGTTAGAAATGTGTTAGGTTATATAGGACTATAGTAGGGGAGTTTCATGTCTTCTCAACTAGCACATTTCTAAAAATACTCTAAATTACCATAGATGTGATTTGTATTCCCATTGTGGTTTTAGTATTTCATGTTGATCATGAGTATATATTTTTATTACTATTTATGGGATTTGTACATGTTAATGCATCGTGAATAAGGATTTCATATCACATTTCACAAATATAACTACTGAACACTGCAATTAGTTCTTTAATTTAATACCCGGTTTGTACTATCTGTTCTGGATATAATAATATCTTTTATTGTATGATATATCTTCTCTAGTATTATTTGGATGAACTAGAGAATATTTCTTTGTTATGTGTTATATATATATAACAGTGATTAACATATTGGTACAGAGAGACATGGGTAGTTCTAGGAGGGATATAAAATGGGTTTTGGGTATCCTAATAGGAGAACCATTTTTTGATCCCATGAACAAAAAAGGTTTTATCTTGAACTAAGGGATTCAAAAGTCTTAAATGATGTTTTGGAATTTCAAAAATGTCACTGTGGATATGTATGGTGGGACCTTCGATGGAAGCATCCTAGGATTCTCTCATTAGGAAGTATGGTCATGCACCACCAATAATACTATAGTAGTATATACAACAACATTATCCTATAATGGATCTTCGAATTCTGGCTACAAATCCACTTCAGCTTGGGATGTTATAGATTGTGCCCATTCATAGTGGAAACATATTAAAGTCCATTACTGATTATTGCTTGAAATACCATCTATAGAATCCACAATCCGTTTAGGGTATTGGTGGCCAAAAATATGCAGAGTACTAGATATTCATCATTAATATAATATTTTATTTGTGAGAGACTCCAATAAATGAGAAAGTGATGCTAAAATCCTCTGGTTCCAGGGTCCTACTAGGAAATGGTGGTCTACAATGATATTTTCTCAATGATGAGAGGGTCTTACTTGTGTGACCTTTAAGAAGATACTCCTCATGAAATTTATTCCCTCACATGATGAAGCTATACCATGCCTAAGAGTTCATGGATTGGTAGTATGTATCTATATATGTCGCAATATATTCTACTTATTTCACATAGTTACTTCACATCTATCACCTTTTGTGGGACTGAGGCATAGATAGATAGGATGTTTGAGATAGGCATTGTTCCAAATCAAAGAGGATAGGATAGGGACTTAATCTTATCAAAATATATGAAGGTGCTTTATAAGGACTATAAATTTTAGAAACATATAGAGGATGATAGGCTAGTAGGATTAATTCTCTACCGTAATGTAAAGGTAACTGAGTTTCCTCTCACTAATAGAAAATCCTCTTTTTATAGTAATAATCGGAAATTTGTCAAATGCTACTATGGAAGTAGGTTTATGGGTTATAGTAATAATTCGTCAGTGTCCTATATGAGAGATTATTCTTCTAGGTGCTTCAATTTTATGAAAATATATGTATTTCAATAGTTATTTTAAGAAACCATATTTGGACTTCCACAATTATGTAAGGGTAGGGAATCTTCCTTATTTTTTCTTCAAGTTATTCTCATTGGTGTTCTAGTAGATCTAGATAATATTGGGTTAGAGGAGCTTAATAGAGTATTTTTAATCCCCATACTTCGATTACTCAAGAGAAAGGGTGTGGTGATAAGAAAGAGAGAATTCTTTCAATGGATCAGGCTCTAGGTGATAGTGGAGAGTAAACACATATAGTTTATGGTTTGTTCATGGTCACCAATACATTATCTACCATGTTTTTTGTACTACTTATTCTCATTAAATAATATCTACTTAAGTTCTATCATGGTTAGAGTTACCAGTGTAAATATCATAAGGGTTGATTTCTCTTGGATCACCCTTAAGGATAAAATTATACTCTATTCACATGTGTTTATAATGTTCTATAGTTATCACTTTTTTTGTGAATTTGTGGGATTTCATGATCTTAAATTTGACTATATTTGATTTGATCTTATGGATTGACTATATTATAATAAATCATGAATACATTGACTATTATAGGAGATGGGTATCCATTATCTAACTTAAGGGGTTTTGGTTTGTAATGACTTATGTGTGGTATTTAGAAGATGGAAATTTGGTACAATATTTAGTTACATTAGAGAAATTATAATGAAATTTTCAAGCATAAAACATTTAGTGGGATCAATTTTTTTCTATCATCTTTTCCTTAAATTATTGATCTTTGTCAGGATGTGTCCATGGAATAATTTTCATGTCTATCTCCTAATATACAGATTTCATTTAAAATAGAACTCATTCTAATGTTATAGCCTATATCAATTCATACTTATCATATGGATTCATTTAATTTTAAGGTACTCAATGTTCATCTTACTAACATAGAGAATAGAGATTTATTATGTAGATTAAACATCTCCCTTCGGTGATCTATTGTAGTTTTCCAATAATGTGGGGGGAACTCTTTGGCACTTTGTAGATTATAGAATGTTTAACTAGGTGATGGTGATTAACAAGGTCCTTTTTCCTAGGATCTAGGATCTATTCGATCAGATGTAGAGATCTTAATGGTTTTCAAATATCAGCCTATGTCCAAGTTATAATAAGTTATCAGATAGGGATAAATTAATACTAAAGATAGTGTTTAGGAAAATGTATGAGGTAATTTAGTTTTTAATGATATTTTTTGGATTAATGAATACGCCATTGGTGGTCATGGACCTCATGAACAACATCATTCACACATATCCTGACTCATTCATTGTCGTATTCATTGAATAATTTCTCATATATTCATGAACCTTAGAGAATCATGCTAGACATCTAAAGATATAATTAGGTACAATTTTAGAACATTGGATTTATAACATGTTATTGAACTATCACTTTTAGATTCATGAGGTGAATTTCCTTAGGAATGTACTTTTAGTGTCTAGAATTTATATAGACCTAGTGAAGTTTGAGGTAGTTATGTTTTGAGATTTACCATCGAATGTTTTTGAGATGATGAGTTTCCTAGGGTACTACTGATGTTCCATCTATGATTTATCACATTTGGAGAACCCCCTGACAACATTAATCAATAAATGGGTGATGTTTGAGTGATAAGATCATTATGAGAAAGTATTTATTGAGTAGTTGAAGATATAGATAGAATCTTTGGTGATGATGTTTCTAGAACATGAGATGGTACAATGGGTATATTTTAATTCATTAGTACTTTGGTTAGGATCTGTGTTGATATAGAGAGATTAGGTAGTTTTCTATAGGTCACATTGGTTATAAACTCATGAGTGGAACAACCAATCACATTACTAATAATTTGTAGATGTGGTCCATACTTTGAAGTTTTGGTGAAATTATATGATCATTAAGATGTTTTTCCTACGGACAACACAAGATCATCTAATATATCTTATCTCGACAAGACCTAAATCTGAGGTAGAGGAACTGGATGATGAATCTATAGAAATTCAAAATTGAGATGATTTTTCACTAGGTAAGGGTAACATTATTGTAGATGATTTCCATAGAAATGCATGGGAAGCTCAGGATCAATGATTATGGCCTTTAGAAGAAGAGTGGAATCAGATTGTTAGTTGATTAGTGGTTGGATGAAACTGAGGAGTGGTGGAGTGACAAGAATGCCTTTGGTTATCATTTTAGATTTATTAGACAAAGTTGAGGCCATCTAGGTGATAGAGTATAAGGTCATGGTGATACAAGAATGATTGTTATGAGATGATATCATTCCATGTTGGTCCTTCAATAATGACAATGTGATATATGTCTATTGGAGTATTGCAGTACCTACTTCAACATGGGATGATATTATTAGATAATCACATAACTCATGGTGGATAATACATCCTAGGTTAACGAATATGAACCACGACATCATACGATGAATTTGGTGGATATGTATGAATAGGGATATCACTTGTTTTGTTTCTTGACGACTTACTTGCTATAAGGTAAATGGTGAGAACTAAAACCAGTGTGGTTTGATCCATCGATTTTATCGTCCCATGTGGAAGTGGGAGAATGTCATGATTTATATTTTATTGATATTACCTAGGACCTTGAGGAGGTTTGGGGATATTTTCTGATAATGAATTATCTTATTGAGGTAAAAATTTCCTACTGATTCGGTAGAAGGATCATGAAGATGTGATACAAAGGATATAAGTCTATGAGATAGTACATATTTAATGAGTTACCTTATGAATTGTTTCAGATAAAGATTCTTGTTTCATGTCATAGTTTGGGTAGGTATTTCAAAATTCTCTGGGGACTCAACTAAATTTTATCATGGCATGCCACACATAGGAAAATGAAATGATTGAGTGAATGATATAGATTATTGAGAATATTCTTAGAGATTGAATCCTATAGTTTAGAGGATCCCAGGATGAGAATAAAAAATTATTATATGTGTCTTATAAAAACCATTACCATGATTCTATCTAGATGTAAACTTATAAATCTCTCTATGGTTTACCATATTGCTCACCACTATTCAAGACTAATTAAAATGATACCACTATCGTGAAACTGATCTTGGTGTAGGAGACTTCATATAGAGTGTAAGTGACCGAGAAGTGGTTAATCACTTGGTAGAGTAGATAGAAACATTATTCTAATAATTGGAAGATACCTTTGGATTTAATTATGGGAGAATAATTCCTCTTGTGGGTGATCCCTTGATTTAGGCATCATAATTGATAAAATGGTTTCATGATTACATATTTAGATATAAAATCCATTATTTTATTAAATTAGTTGTATAATTTTATTGCAATTTTTTATTAATTAATTTGATGTAGGATATAATTAATCTTTTAAAATTATCTATTATAGAAAATAATATAAATATCTATATTGGTAGAAGTATTTATTCAAAATTAGAAGTCCATAGAATGATTACAAGGCAAGAAACAAAATAACCAAGATGAAAGAAATTCAAAACTGCTGTAAAATGATAATTGATTTCATGGATGGACAATTCACGACATGAATGTATATAAGAATTCAATCCATGAATATGTCCTATTAATATTACTGACCTTGTGAAGGATCTCAAAAATTCATTGTGTTACTATAAATCACATTGTGAAAGTTTTTGGCCAAAATGAGAAACGACTAGTTTAGAAATAATTTATGATGATATAAAATTCATTTTGACCTGGAATACTCTGGAATCCCTAGGATTCATCCAGAATAAATAAATTGATTCATTAATGGGGATTAAATCCAAAACTAATCATGACTAATTCTTATAAATAAAGGGCTATTGGGGGATTCCTGAATCATTAACCAAAAAGGGGAAGTGTGTGATGAGAGAAACTGATACTATTTTTATTTTACATTCATTTTTTTCAAATCTCATGATTTCATCCTTCTCTCACATATTCTAACATAACCTTAACTATGGTGGTGAATGAATCAAGTTACCAGGGAAGCGGAGGTTGGAGAAAATTTTGATTCTTGGGTTTTGGTTCTTAATTTTATTAAACCCTTTCTTTCTTCTAAATCTAGTTTCAATTTACTTTTTTTAGTTTGTAATAATGAATGGGATTGTAATAAGTTTAGATTATTTTAATTATTACTTTCTAGATAGGTGATCCAATATCTCCTTCCACATAATTATCGTCTATATATGGTGTAATGGGCTAGGGATAAGTTTTGAAGTTGTCTGAAATCATCAACATGTGTGTGATGTTACGGTTATAACTATTATTTATCGTTGATAAACAATAAGTTATTTGGGAATTTCCAAATCAATCCAATGTACATATTGCAATTATTTCAGAAATGGTAGGAGATTAAACCAATATGATATTTTAGATAGGGATGTAATCACTAACACTATCTAGTTATAGAAGAGAGAAAGAGGAAGAGAGCATAAAATATATCTATTACTAGCCTAAAGAAAAAATATTGGAAGAAATTATAAACTATGATAGAATTGAAATAGGTCTAAAAAATACATACCTAATCACCATTTTTATCAGTTTCTCAACAAATTAATTTTTTTCACTCAAAACACTAAATTCCCATACAAAATAAAGATTATTTTTTAAGAAACATAAAAATGGAAAATATATATTTGTGAACTCTTATTCACCATATTATCTAGGTTAAAATATATTCTATACACATGAGATATATTTATCATACATTACCCATGAAAAGTTATCCATCAAACTTTTCATTGTTACTGGGTAGGAAGTTCCGCATTACAAATACCAAAAATATTCCCATTGACTGAAACTTAGTTAAAAAACCAGTAAATTAAATTTGTTCCCAAAATTGTTATATCATTTACCCAATTAAAATAGATTAGCATCCAAATATTCCTTAATGAAATAAAACATACACATTCAAGTGACACAATTAGTTTCCACACTGTATCTAATGAATTCGATGGAAATCCTGACCAAACCATCATAGATCAGTGCATAATGAAATTGAACAATCCAAAAAACAAACTCATCATACCTAATTATAAAAATGACAATGAATCTTTATTTAACAGGATAAAAGTGATTCCAATATTTCATTATATAGAAGTAGAGGCCCCAAATATGGATATCTAAGAGATATCCTATGTTTTCCCAGTACCTAATCCTTGAGGTGTCACTGAAGTGTAAGCAAAGTGGAGACAATTATCCTTTTCACTTGAGGGATTTAAAATGGGATGGTTCTAAAAACTATAGAAAGGGGACTTCTATAATTTGATGACCTCAAATGATAATCTATAAAAATATTCATTCCCACCTTTATAAGTACAGTAATCTAGAAATATATTTATAATATCCAATAATCGACCTACGAGACTCTCTTCAATCACAAGTAATTATTCAAGAATATGTGTACGATTTTCACTCATTATTTTATGGGTTAATATTACAACATAAATTAATTTTACAATGTAAATATTTATAATGATTGAAAAAATATCGATTACTCATCAAGAGGAGCTTTTATAGACAAATCACCCACTGAATCTATAGGATTAATAGAAATAATAGTCCAAAACTCATATTTTTTTGTAAGATTTGGTATGAGGATAAGTTTATTTCATGAGGTAAGAAGATATAATTATCCATATTTATTTGAAACCAATTTCAATGAATAATTTATTTTTGTGTGACGTGTTTTTTTCAACAAATATAGAGAACAATAACCCTGCCATTGGTGTGTGGTTTATGTTTCACGCCCATACATTTTATCGATCTATGTGTTGAAGTGTAGAGGTAAAAAGATATTGTGGAAATAATTATTCTGAAGATTTTAAAATGAAATAAACCATGTAAGTAAAATCCTAAATTGAAAATCATATATAGAAACTAAAAATATCAAGTGAGATATTTCTATCCAAACAAGTGCCCAAATCAGCAGCTACACCTACAGTAATACTAGAACCCACCACCATTTCAACAACCCGGAAACAATCTTAACCAACATCAAGCCTATAAACCACCCATTTCTAACAGATACTATAAAAAAACATTCAAAAATCTTCCTACTTCTTAAAAAATACCAACAAATAGAAGAGATCAATGATCTTAAAAATGTCGTAAAAGATTTATTAATTAATTTTGAAAGTCTATGGGATATACTATCCAAAAACCTGTATATAATTCCATCCCAAATAATCTTAAATACAATTATTAATGTAATTATGAATTTAAAATGTAGTGGAAGATATATTTACAAATATTAACCTAAGAAAGAGTAAGGTCAAGCTGATGGAATAAAGGCTCAAAATATAGATTTTAATTTTGAAGAACAACCCATCCATAAAAGAGAATATGAAAATAAAAAATATATAAGGGCATCATAAATGATGGAAATTAATAAAATCCACTTTAACAATGAAAAAGAAAAAATGACATTATTACACTATTACCTTATTATTTTACTCATTTAAAGATGATAAAATAGTTTTAAATTCAATTTAAGATTCAATAATCCATTAAAAAATGATTAAATCAACATCATACTAATAGAATACATCCAAAAAATACATAACTATAAAACAATTTCCCAAGGAAATATATATTAAAATGTGGATACTTTATTTGAGTGAAATAATAATCATTGGAAGAATCACCTCAGTCCTTATAAAACCACTGATAGAACAAAAAATTAATATGTAGGTAAATACTCTAATCCTTATACTATTATTTATTTAAAATTTTATAATGCTTGATGTGATCATGGTCATTCCATAAATACTATTTATCACTCTATGTTTTCAATTTTACATATTGGATAACTAAATCCCACAAGGGCGGTGGTCCAACTGGTAAATAGATCCATCATTTCTCCTACATAAGTTTTTAAATATGTGGTCATGGAAGTGAATGGATTTATTTTTCCATATAATTTATATGTTATTCCCATAGAAGATAACCATGTACATGGACATCCAACTATCATTTTGGTATTACAATTCCTAATGTTGGAAAATATAATCATTAATGTACATTAAGGAACAATCACCACAGATATTGGAAATATAATAGAGAAATTAAAAATTATTGACTGTATAAAGCATTCATCAATAAATAATTCACATTATTCACTACCCCAATAAGATAGAACATAACCTATTAAAGATTAAGGTATGATGCATGCATTCTTAGATATAGAAGATCAATTTTTAATTGAAAATACTAGTATCCAAATATGATAAAATTATTTTTTGAAGTTATAAAAATAGACCACATTTGATTTCTTTTCTAAATTACTAGATAATAAAAAGGTTTATATGATTTCTCATACACATTTCATTAATTAATTAGATGTAGGGAACCTAAATTCAATAAAATTTCATGAACATGACCCAAACATTGAGTTAAAACATGTTACTATAATTATAAGTATGCATACCTTATAAAGGGGGAGTTATTACTAGAATTAATTTCTAATAATATATTAGAAACCTATAAACATACTCTTACTGAACTTCTAAATTGAATCATATGAGTCATGGGATAGGGCTTAAAAGATATCACACTAATCAAACCCAAAGTAATATCTCATAGAATATTATTATAAGGGTATTCCAAACCAATTATATAGTCGAAGGGAAAACTTAATCCCACCATCATAGAGATAGTAAATAAATAGAGAAAAACATAATACCATCGGACATCATTAACCCAATCTCAAATTCACAATGGGTAATACCATTCTATGTAGTTCCAAAATTGTTTACCATTGATAAGAATGAAAAAAATGAATTAATCCCTATTAGAGTGCAAAATATTTGAAAATCACGTACTGATAAAAAATTAAATAAAGTCACTCAAAAAAGATCAATTTCCTTTCCCATTCGATGATAAAATCCTTGATTGGTCTATGGGATAACTTATTATTGCTTCTTTGATGGCTTTTTGAGATACTTTCATGAACACTTTACACTAGAAGGTAAAAGAAACACAACCTCTACATGTCTTTTTGGATTATTTTCCTATAATATGACTCTTTATATGGTGTGAAACACCATATGTACTTTTCCATGGTTCATGGTAAGTATATTCTCATATCAAATTTACGACATCATAGAGTCATTTCCCAATGACATTACTTTTTTTGGTAATTATTTAGATAATTTATTATTAAATCGTGATTTTTTTAATGTGTATTAAAAATATATAGTTTTGAATTTTGAAAATTTACACTTCATAGTTGAAAAATGGATACTGTTAGGACATGTAATTTCACAAAGATTCATTGAGATAGATAAATTATATTTTGAATTAATTCAAATAATTTCCACATTCGAATTGTTGGATACTTGTTAGATGTTTTTTACTCAATTAAGGATTATATATAAGATATTTAATTTTTTTTATTAAGAATTATATCACTCTCTCAATATTACATTAAAAATAAGATGAATTTACATTTAATAAACATTTTTGAGAAGCATTTAATGAGCTAAAACAAAGTTTGATCACCTCACCAATAATACACTCACTCAACTTAGAACATCCATTTGAGCTACATTGTGATGAATAAAACCATGGTGTTGGATTTTATCTCTCCAAAATGATTCAATGGAAAATAATATTCTAATATTATTACCCAAGGACATTGGATTCTATTAATATCAACTACAAAACCAATGATAAGGATTTCCTTTCAGTTGTTTTTTCACTAGATAAATACACAGATCTTATCTTCTTGGAACTATTTCTCTATTTTTATAATCACATAGCTCTTAGTTACTTAATAAAAGAATATAATGTTATTCTCATTTTGTTTATATAGATTATACTCTTGAAAGAGTTCAATATTAAAATCCAGGATAATAAGGGAACTAAAATTCAATTGGATGATCATTTAAATAGATTACCCACCACTATAGAAGTTGAAAATATAGATCAAAATCCTTCAAATTATCATCTTCCAAGAGAGAAAATCGACCATATTTAATGTAAAATAACATAGAATGCTGACATAGTCAATTATTTAGTGACCTCCAAGATACCACCTCATCTTAAATTCCATATATAACCAAAACTCAAACAAGAAAATAGATTTTATATTTCTAAATATATATTTCTATATAAAATATTATATCATAAAGTAATTATGATATGTTTCACGGAAGTGAAATTAAATAAATTTTTAAAATGTATCCCAAACTATATTGTGAAGTCCATTTTGGACCACAAAGGGAAACCTAAAAATTATTAGAATTTTGAATTAAATTTCCCATATTATGCAGATATGTACAAGAATTTTGTAAGAAAATAAAATTACTGGTTTTTTAGACCTACCTAAAAAAATGTCTCAAAAACTAATTAGTTTCTTCAAAAAAATTATGTATGGGGAATAAGCTTCATGTGACCATTTCCTATGTAACATTGGAATTCATATATCCAACTATTTGTATAAAATCTTTCAAAATGTGTGGAATAAAAATCCACATGGACTGATGTTTATAATGTTATTTTTTATTTATTCAAGGAGAATATATTTTTTAAGTTTGTAATACCAATATACATAATTAGTGAACAAGGGGATCATTTATTCAATAAGATAATAGATTAATTAATGAAATATTATGAAGTTTATCAAAAAAAAACAACATCATAACACTCTGAGACCAATACCCCAATAGAAGTATCAAATAGATAAAATAAAGGCTTTTTGGAGAAGATACTCAATTCCAAAAGGAAGGATTATTTCCAAAGGATGGGAGATACATTATTGGTATATAGGATAACCAAAAATATTCCCATAGGAATGATCCCATGTCTATTAATTTATGGGAAAAGTTTCCACCTCCCTGTAGAATTGAAACAAAAAACTACTAGACTGTACATGATATGAATCTGGACCTCAGAAAGGCAGAGAGTAAAATGAGATTTCTATTTCATGATAAAGAAGAAATAAGGAGAGAATATTTAAAAAATTAAAATATCCTCAAATTCATAATAAGGATATTCCAAGAAAATATATATCAACAAATAATATTTCATCCTCGAGATCAATTTCTATTATATACCTCTAGACATAAATTAGTTCTAGGTAACTTTCATTCTATATTGGAAGTAATTTTTTCATGTAATCACTTTTTATGTTATGTATTTTAAAAAAAATATGATAATACCCAATCATTATAAATATGAATAGGTTAAATCAGTTCCATAAAAACCTACCACACAAACTAGTTTAGTGGATTACAATTATCCACCTTTTTTATCAATAAAGACTCACCAGGTTTTACCTCTCATTGCCTTTTGATTGAATTTGGTGATTCAATTTAAAATGTTTTATCCTAAAAAATAAAACATTAATTCATTATGTAAAAATTTAATGGGAATACACTATATCATTTTTTTTGTTTCGTGGTACATAGATCTGACAGAAAATGGTACAAATAAAATCAACGAGGCTATATATTTGAGATCCATATATTGGGATTCTAATTCACATCATGTACATACACAAATAAAACTTATAAAAATCATATTAAAGAACCATTTTAATAGTAGTATGATTTTCAATACCTTATTTTATTTTTACCTTAAGATTTATAATTGGTTTTTTTGTTTTAAGAAAAATTACATACCCACATTTTTCCTTCTTACTTTACATGACAGGTCTATGAGACATAAATTGATGGATTATAATGTATATGATGAAGAATAAATAAAAGAGGGGTGGGATGAATTTTTGGTTTAAAAACATTTGTTTTTAACCCTAAAATAAACTTAGTTTTTCGATGCTATATAAATTGTTTTCAAAAAATCTCTTAAGTATTTAAATGGTAATGAATCTTCACCCTTGGAAATGATAATAAAAATATCATAATCAAGAATATTCCAATTTTTAAGTTATATTAATAATGAAAAATGTGTAATCATAATCATAGTAGTTACAATTTTATCAGAGTATATAAAGAAAATAATGATTCTATCTCAAATCTTATAGAATCATAATTAGAGTAATATAATATTCAAAAGGTAATATAGAGTTAAATAATTGTATCATAATCAAAGATATAATTCTAATAAAGATAAAAAATAGAATGATTAATATAAAAGTATCACTTTCTATTACATGTTATAAAAATATAATACATGTATGAAAATGAGTAATATAAATGAATACACTTCTTTTAACCCCAAGATAATGGTATCCACTGTTCTAGGATAATTTCCCCTTGTCTTGTATATATAATAAAATGTATCTTTCCATTAGCATGGAAATCCCCTAAAATTAAGACTAGCTTCTCTATCTATCTATCCTAAGCATCCATTGATCTGATGGATCATATTCTTTCATACTATCCTTATAATCCCTTGATCAATTAGATCGATATCTATATCTTCATAACCTCAGAATATATTAATTATATTCACATAATCTGATACAATGATAACAAAACAAACGAATCTAATTGATTACAAAAATAAAGAATAGGATGTTCATTCTTGTAATATTTAATGATCTTGTGAATGAGAAATTTAGAATAGAAATCCATCTGCAAAGAAACTCATTAAACTCTTCAAATGACCAAGTATTTATAGGAATATCCCTAATGATCATATTTCCTTCCCAAAAATCATACATTTCAGATTTTATTTCAATAACTTGTAAAACTAGAACATCAACAGCTCAATCATAAGTCAATTTCAGTTTTTACATTGTTACACCATCATAGTGTAAAGATATTCCAATATGATAGAAAATATTTTCCATGTTAAGAATTTGAAATTTGGTAAATCAAATGCATTTATATACATATGTCATTATGATTATTTCTTATGATTATGAAGGTGGATCTGATATTTATAGGTTCTAATATAAGTATAATTATTAATATTATTTTAGATACAAAATTCAAGCCATAATTTCATATAATTGATCTGAAAAAGAGGAATCTGATTGTTATTGGTTCTATACTCATTGAAATAACTACAATGAACAAAGTTAGTATAAACTCATGAATAATGTATAACTATTTATAGGTATGGTAAAAGAATATTATTTCTATAAAACCATACTAAAATGATTTGGACATAAAAAGTTTGTTATCAGGTATTTAATAAAAATTTTGTTAATTTTTAATCTAATGGAATGGAAAATTCAAAAGTAAATATTTTTACTTAACAATATCCACCATTTTGGAAAGCATAAAACATAATCTTAAATAAAAAATAACATTGAAAAAAACATAAATTCCTTTATCTTTAAAGCACTTTATATTCATAATTGAACATTGATCCTTTTCTCCCTCCAAGTTTATAACACTTCTGAATACTTTGATGAATAATTATAAGTCCTTATAAATATCATATTCAATTTATTAAATAGATTTCTCCACCTAATTAAAAAAATATCCCCTTTTTAGAAAATCCCCCTTGTGATTATCAAAAAAGAATGCGAATAAATATTTAAATACCTAAAAAAGGGATAGAGAAAAATATATACAAAAGAATATAATAATGTACTTGATCATTTATAAAATGAAAGAAAAATAAACCAATCATAATTAGTAGACATTCAAAAAATTCCCAATGAGATGAAAAAATAATTCGCTGATGAAGATGATAGAAAAACAATAATTACAACAGGAGTTCAAAGGAAAAAATTTAATATTTCTTCAACATCAAGGATCTCATGATGGTATTAAATTTTTTTAACTCTTTTCTTACTTATATAAGAGTTTATTGTATTTCATATTAATATTTTTTATATCTTACTAGATCTTATGTATTTCATCAAAAGGTTCATTTTGATTATTAAAAAAACATTATTTTTTCTTTATAAGAATTGTTTCTAGAAATATTTGTTCTGATGTATTTCAATTTTCCATTGATTTCATTCACTTTAAGAGACAATATGTCTTTCTAAAAATTCACCCTTTGTGACATACTTTTGGATAAGTCTTTGAGGGATTCTACAGAATATGTTAAATACTTCTTTATATACTCAAAATTATTATAAAAATTTTGATATTTGTATTGACTTGATGAGAGAGATTTATTAATTATCTGTAAGATTGTTTATGAGTCTCATAAATTTCATTATGAGTTTTTAACTCAACATCTGGTCTAATAATATTTTATTTTAAAATGATTGTTGGGTGCAGCTTTTTATTGAGAGTATATTAAATCAACTAGCACCAGGACTTCAGATTTGAAAATGTGGGATTGTTCCTCCTAGCCTTTTATCCACTTAACAAAATAATAAACTCCTTTTTAAGAAAATTTCATAATTGAAAAACATTGAACTGGAAGATGAAAAACATAGATTTGGAAATGGATGGTCCCAGTTTCACATTGTCTTATTTTTCCTTTGTAATCCTTCTTGGATCATGAATTTTCAATTATATCTCTATCTTAATTTGAATCATAAAGATGAATGAAATAATAATAATAATAATTTATTTTTTAGGAATGGTATATATCAGCATTTGTTTTAGAATTATGGTCTTTTTCATGATTCATTGATGATGATTCAGTTTCCCAATTTGAAGGGGAATGTTTCCTATCATGAATTTTGATTTTTTGATTTTTGTTTGCCTTTGGAGGGAAATCCAATTGATTATGATTGATAATTTCTTAAAGAAACCTATCAGGCTAATCACTTTTACATTTCTATTTATCTAAATCATCATCTTCAATTTATTCATCTTATCCAACACTTTATTTATCTTTTTCAAAATTAGAGACTTATTCTTTATCATCATTCTCATATATTTCTTTGTGTTCATTATCATCTCCTTGTTGACCTTCTGTTGCTTTTTTTAAAACATCAATATCTACAGGTCCCTCCTCAATTTGATTAATATACTCTTTTGATGATTTTATATTGATCATAAATATTACTTACCAGAAGGAAAATATTCTATATCCTTACCAACAACCATTCCCATGTCTATGACATAAGGAAAATCTTTATAGACAATTGTAGTCTCTTAAAAAGCTAATCCAATATTCAAATTTATTTGATCAGTATTGACATGTGTTGAAGTTATCTCTACTCCATCCAATAAATAATATTCCATTCTTCAACCATATTGTTTCTTATTTTTTAATTTATTTTTCTTGCTTAACTTTTTATTAGCATCATATAATATTTCAGAAAGGGATTCAGTTGGATTGAGTCCGAACAAATTGTATCTTTATTTTTTATCCATATTCTTTCTCTAGTTTTCAACCACTTCATCAGAGACACTATTTTGTTTCTTTACATTATGGGGTTCTAAAACTTTTGATTTTATTTTCTTAAATTAACTACCCTGCTCAGCTTTCTATTTATTCTTTTCCTCGTTATCCTTCACAACTTTCTTCTTCTTATTCTTTTCAATAGTTTTCCATGGTTTCATAGATCATTCTTCATCTAGAGAAGATTCACCAAAAATGTCAACAAATTCCTTTAATTCTTCATCAAATACATACTTAATCCTTTGTGAGTCTCATCACTGATATGAATAATTATCATTTTCTTCAGTCTTGAACTACTTGAAACATTGATGGAGTCCATTCACATAAGATATAAATTTATTAATACATATAGAATCATAATTATCTGAGAATATATGGAACTAGTCTTTAATTTACTAATTTTGAGAATTATTTATCCGACTAAATATAAATTTCTCATATTTACATGAAAATACATGACAAAAGTATCAGTTACTTTATGTGTATGATGGTTCCCTTTCCTCGGTATTAGTAATAATTTCATCCATAACGAAATAGTATTATTTTTGGGTATTATATGTGTTCCCATTTGGTATTTTTTACAGTAATTGAACCGGGAATACTCATATTTCTTCTTATCAAAAGATCCTTTATTGTTAGGTTACATATAAGAAACCAAAAGGCCTCACCATGATATAGAATATCAAGGACATTATCTTCTTTTTTATAAGACATATGATATAATTTTCTACAAATTATGAAGGAAATATTATATTTTCCATCTTCTTCTACAAACTCCATTATTTTATAAAACTCTATGAAAATATCTAGAATAATTAGATCTTGATCCTCATCAACTTATATAATCTATAAGGATCCCAAACCTTGAAATTATATGATTTTCATCAAAATATAATCGTACTTATCATACAAATATATATAAACTAACTTTTCTCTAAAGAAAAAAATCATTGTAATGATATTTAGTGGGCCTTATATTCTAGTAAGTATCGGATATTGATATTTTGACTGAATGAAATTGGACTGGAGGATTTTGAATTCAGCAGCACTTTGAGGAAGTGATTCTAAATATTTCTATGTCGGATATGGTGGTACCCCTATATATAGGCGATGAGTATGAGGTTTCATCTTCTATATCTAATCGAACAAAATTGATTTTATTTATTTGATCTGAATGTTCATATTGATTTGAAGAATATTTTATAAGATATGATCTCTTTATGTTTTTATCATATTTTATTAAAATAAAATCAGACAATTTTGAAAAAAAATTTATACAATCTAAAACATAAAGTAAACAAAAACAAATATAATAAATTAATAAATGTAGTACCATATTTAAATGATTATAAGAATACCATTTAGAGTTTGGGAGTGTTATATGTAGTAAAAATATGTTCTTCTGGAATTTTTAGAAATATTTATGTTTAGATAAATTGTAAATAAAATACTTTTAATATTAAAAACTAAAAAAATGGAGAGAAAACTTAAAATAGTTTTATAAGTAAAAATAGATTCTGATTCAATACACTCATTATGATGAATTTTATAAATACGATTTCTTTTAAAACAAAAATCCAAAAAAATTGTAATTGTTTTGGAATCTAATGATTCTTTTATGAAATATAACTTGAAAAATTTTAAAATAATTATAGGGTCCGAAAAACCAAATATTAAAAAAAAGAAAATAGAGAATTTTGAAAAACAAAAAACTTTGAAAAACAAAAAACTTTGAAAAACAAAAATCACATGTAATCACCCTATGAAGAGTACTAACTTAATGTTAGGAGATGGTATAAAACATTAGATATGAATTATTACATTATTTTGATAATTTATAGATTTTTTTTGATGTATTTAAATCTATTAGAGGGTAATGGTTTTGTGAAAATATTTGCATGTTTCTCTTGAATTCTGGTGAATTATAAAATGATATCTTCTTTAAGTGTGTGATCAGTAATAAATTTATTCCTAATATCAATGTGTTTTTCATATGAGTGATGTATAATATTCTTACATAATGATATGAAAATACTATTATCACATTGCAATTGATATTTTGTAAAACTCATTCCATAATTAGTGACTATGAGTTGCATCCACAACACTTGTGCACAAAAACTTCTAATTGCCACATATTTGGCATGAATAGTAGAGAGTAATATTGAGTGTTGTTTCCTACCAAACCAAGAAACTAATGAAACTCTGAATAAATGACATGTTCTATAGTTACCTTTCCTATCCATTCGATAACCACTGAAGTTGGCATCTGAAAAACCTTATTAATTTAAAAATCATTTCCAAAAAATAGACAAGTTCTAAATCCATAGTTCCCTTTAGATTATGAAAATTTTGTTTAACTACTTTAATTTTGGATTCCTTTGGAATATCTTAATATCTTTCACCTAAGAATACATAAAACTATCACTATGTTCAACTAGAAGTTATGTATAGTGAACTTCATATCATGTCTCTAAATGATTTTTTATCAAATGGTTTCCCAACATCAATAAGATAATTGTTTTTTAAACAAATATTTTTAAGATATCATACCAATATCTAGGGGATTCTCTGAGGCCATATAAAGCTTCAATATGTTTATAAACATACTAAATATGTTATTTTTTTCAAAAATGAGGATTTTTTCTACTTGAAATTCCTCCATTTCATATCCATTAAGGAAAACAAACACCACATCCATTTGAAAATGATTGTAATTAATGAATTTTGCAAGGGATATTGGAATAAATTTTACTTCTAGTCTGGAAAATAGTGCATATGTTTCTTTATAGTATATGCCTTCTTGTTCATTTAAAACTTTTTGAAAAAATTTATCAATTATTTATAATGATTATTCCATTTTCAACACATTATTTTGGATGGTCCATTTTACTCCAACTATGGATGTTTCGTTATGTATTCCAACTGATGTAAAGACTCTATTTCTATTGAATTCATTTACCCTGTATTGCATATCCTAAATCCAATCCTCATCACCTAATGATTCAAATAGATTTTTGGGTTCAAATTGGGAATGAAAGGAAAGATGTTCTACTTCATTCCTTAAGGAAACTATAGTCCTAGATAGTTGACTAACATTAGAAATGATATTATCACTAATATGATTCCTAAGAAACAACATACCTGAATTTTGTCAAACTTTTTCATCAGCATAAGGTATAAAATATTCATAAGTAAATACTTTAGAAACTATTTCATGATTATTTTTCTTATAAGAAGAATTTTCCAAGAAAGGTTGTCCATCAGTTTGGGAAAACACATTTGAGTATTTTGGTAGGGTTATTTTAAACACCAAATGGTCAGTTCAATCAAAATAAACATGTAATATTTCTTAAATTTTACAATATTTTTTTTTAAAACTCAATATTCATTATAAGTAGTGGAATAACCTAAAAAATAAATTTATCATATTTCCATGATAATTTATGTAAATTACCTTTTGTATTCAGTGTGAATACTTTGAATCCAAATAATTTTATGTAAGGAACTTTTATTGGTCAACTTTTCCACAACTCATAAGGAGTTTTATTAAAAAACATTTAATCAAAACTCAATTTATAGTATAGAATTCAATACTAACCACTTAAGCCCAAAAATGTTTAGAAATTTACTATTCAGTCTATAGGGTCCTTTTTATTTCTTGAAGAATACGGTTTTCTAATTCAACACCACCATTTTTTGTAGTTATAGGATATGAAAAATTATGTGTAATTAATTTTTACTAATTTTTTTTAATATGAATTTACAACTTATCCACCATGATCACTATGAATAGTTATCATGAGTGTTTTTTCTCATTTTTAACATTGGATAAATAAGTTTTGAAATAACAAAATTCTTCATATTTATTTGCTATAAATAAAACCCATTTATATCTAGTGTAATCAGCAATAAGAAAAAATAAATTGTACATTCCCCTAATACTACTAGTTTGTGTGGGACCAAATAAATCCATGTTCACTAACTGTATAGAATTGTTAGTTTAGACTTAACTTATAACATTAAATCTTGACTTATATTACTTACCATATTTAAAAGGATAAAAAACTATTGATGAATAAAACATAAGCTCTGGTATATCCTTAGAATTCCTTTTCATAGTAAAATTACATATGTTTCTAAGGTTACAGTATCCCAAACTTCTATGTCATAACCATGAATGATCTTCTATTACACTAAGGCCAAGTATGACTTTCCTCCTAAGATATTCTAAGTTTAAAGTCTAAACATTCTCATATTGATGGGTAGAAAGAATGGATTCATCCTCTAAATTATGTACTACACATTTATAATTCCTAAAATTAATAATTCAGCCTCCATCAAATAATTATCATATGCTTATATGTTTTTTTAATACCTTCAAAAAATAAAATTTAAAATTAAATCATTAAAAAGAACTATATTACCTATAATGATAATCTCTTCTTGAGTATTATTTCTATAGGTAAATTTTCCACCTTTCATCATTATGCTCTTTTCGAAAAAAATATTTATTACCAGTCATATGAAGGGATCATCCACTATCCATTTACAAAGTATTATTTTTTCTGGTACTTTCTTTGTTATCATAAAAATAAAATGATAAGGTTTTCGGCACCCAAACCTTCATTGGTGCAAAAATGTAAGGAAGAAAAATTTTCAGAATCAAAATATGTTTTGAAAAATAGAATTTTTGGAAACCTAAAGATATAACTGTATTTAAGGATCAATTTTTATTCCAATGACCTCCACTTTGACACTTGGTGATAAAGGGAGTACTTTTCAAAATAAAGGAATCGTTACCAAATAATTGGTTTTTATAGGTATACCCTATTCCAAAACTAAAGAAACGAGGATATATTTTTATATACATTTTATCAAAACCAACCATACCAGACGTAATGTTTGAAAAAAAATCTTAAATAATATATTTCAAATTTAGTTTAATAAATAAATTCTTTTCTTATTTATCAATAGTTTCAGAATTGATTTTTTCAAAACTACTTTGTAAACAATTATTTTCAGAAATAATATTCCATAAGTATTTATAAATACTATATTTCTCAAAAAAAAAGAAGTATTAAGATTTTTATAATGTCATAATAATTATTTTTTAAAATATTTATTCTTGAATTTTCCTTATAAGGTTTTTTATAAACATTGCAGTTTTTATCTTTATTGAGTTTGGAAAATTGAGAAACCACTTTATATGAAGGAAGTGTATTATCTACTATTGATGAAAATTCTTAATCCAAATATTTATAATTTTTCACATTTTGAGATTCAATATATATTTTTAAATTAATTATATATTCGTAAGGTTCTCGGTAGTTTTTACCTTATCCCTTAAACAAATATTTTCAATGGATACTTTTTCAATAAGAACAGTGTTCCTCTGTCTGGGGCATTTATTATCAGAATAATTGTATGAGGTGTATCCTCTAATAGCACTCAAAGAATCATTATATTTTTTTAATTTCTTTCCATTTGACTTATAAAACATTTCATGATTCCTATTATAATTATTTTCCATCTTGTATTTTATTTTTATCCTTGGAAAATCTGGTCTGATATATCCATTTCCCAAACAGTCAAAAAAGTAACTTTAGAATATTTCTTGTCATTCCTATCCTTGTAACCTTTTTTTATATATATACTAAATTTATTTCTTTCCAACTATCTTGTTAATATAATGAGCAATATTAGTTATTTAATTTTTGTATTTCTCATAATCACTAGAATCATATTGGATAACAATATTTTTCTTCCTAGAAGACTTGATAACCTTCTCCAATATTGAGACATTAGTAGTAACTGTATTAGTTTTGAAAACAACAACTCAATTCTTCTTATTATATTTTTTATATTCTAGGTTTAGTCTACATTAATACTGCATCAAGAATCCAATGTGATCTTCTAGATTGATATTACTGACCTTTCTTGTTTCACCAATAACTGTTATCCTAGATACCCATTCATTTGGAATGATATCTATGATTTTCTCGACATGAATATCATCATCCAAACTACTCTCACCAACATCTCGAAGAATATTAATATTTTTTATGAATCTATGATTAATTTTAACAATTAATTCACCTTGTAAGAATTCAAAAGCTTCGTAATCAACTCTATGCATTAATCTCCTAGTTTCAAAAACCATTAAAGTTCTAATGTGATTAAACAATAACTTATTATAAATAATATTAGCTTCTTAACAATAAGAAATATGTCCAGATATGTTTCTAGTAATTAAGAAAAACAAATATTACTTACATTGAAATTCAACTGATATTCCTATTCTTCTTGAATAATAAAAGCTCTGACTTCTTTTTCAAGGATTGTAAAATCACTAGTCATTATTAAAACTTTATCAACTCTTATTTTGATAAAAAATCCTTCATTATATACCAACAATATTCATAATCAACACTATTCAAAATTGGTGTTCATAAGTATTGATATAATCTATAGATCATACATTATTTCATCAATATTTTAAAAATATACACAAAATATCTTTTCACCAATTTAAGTTAGTGTACAAATTATTTATAATCAAAAAATATATCACAAAAATTTAAAACAAAGGTGTTGTAGTCAAGAAGATAAAAGCATAAACAAGTATTTGTGTAGTGGAATCCATATATGATACCTATTTTTGGATTGTAATGTGCATGAAGATGACTAAATACAAGAGGGTGGATAATTGTTGGTTTAAAAACATTAATCAATTAATATTCAAAAAACATCTTACACATTTTAATGGTAATCAGATAAGGCCCATGGGTCCAACAATAAATATTTCATTATCAATTGTATTATGATATATAATTCCCAGTTTTTAATGAGAAATGTAAAATCATTATCAGAGTAGTTACAATTATATCAGAGTATAAAGAAAAAATAGTTACTCTATCTTAAAGCGTATAAAATTGTAATCAGAATAATATCATATTCACAAAGTAATAAATATTAAAAAAACTGTTTCGTAATCAAATATATTATGATAAAAAGGATAAAAATATAAATATGGATATAAAATTATCACATTCTATTACATGTAAAATAAATGAAAGGATTTTTAGAAAACAGGTAATAAAAAATAATACACTTCCATTAACCGAAAGAGAAGTGTATCCAATAAATTAGGATAAAGGTTCTTTCATTTATACATAAAATAGTTTATATATTTCCTTTTCTAGGTAAATCCATCACAATGAAGATTGACTTATCTATTTACCTATCCCCACATAAACTCAATCTGATATATTGGATTCTATCTTGTTATCCATACAATCGCTCGATCATGATGTTCGGTATCTCTGTCTAACTATCCCATAAATCCCTAGATTATATTCACATAATAGGACACAAAAATTACAAAACAAAATAATCTAAACTATTACAATAAATAATAACAATATGTTCATGCATAAAATTTTTAGAGTTCTCAAGAAAGAGAAATTTTCAAAAGAAATCGATCTGCAATGCAGCTCCTCTATCTCTTCAAATGACAACGTATTTATAGACAAATCCTTAACAACCATATTTATTTACCATTGGTCATATTTTATCATATTTTTTTCAATGAATTGGAAAACTTTAAATTTATATCTATTTCATTACTAAATGTCCAGAATCATTTTGTTTTACACCACTATAGTGTAAAAGATATTCCAGGTGATTGAAAATAATTTTCCATGTTTAGATTTTAAACATTGGTAAATCCTATATATTTTATTACGTAGGTCATTATGATAGTTTATTATGGGTATGAATGTGGATATAATGTTGATCAGTTATGATATCAATAAGATTATAATGATTCTGTCAGTTATGAAAGACATGGAAGAATGTCTTATAATTGATCTAATAAAGGTGAATCTGATTATTATCAGTAACATACTCATTACAAAAATTATAATGAAGAAAATTAGTAAAAATTCATGAATAGTTTTTAACAATTTATAAGTATGGTAAAATTATATGTTTTCTACAAATACATTATTAAATACATTAGACATAAGAATTTAGTAATCAAGTACTTAAGGAGTTTATGATTTTTAAAAAAAGGAACAGAGAATTCATAAGTACATATTTTTACTTAACATGAATATATTAGGGATCCCAAGATTCCAGGTTTTAGAAGTTTATGTTCATGAGCTTAAATGTGTAATGTGGATAATTTACTAATTAAATGGAAGAATATGATATTAATCTTTTGGAGTCATGATTTAATGGAGGTAGTTAATTTATATAAATGGAATATCCCAACCATTTCCATACTTTTAATTTCACATATTTATGTGGATCGATTTTTTATTATCATTAAATTCAAAGATTGATTTTAAAAAATTCATAAGTCCCATTATGGAGAATATTTATTAACCAAATATTTTCCATTTATTTAATTTCCTTATTTCATGAGGGTTCTTGGGGAACTCCACATACTATTACTTTCATTGGAAGTTTCCAACGTTATAACTGAATGAACTTGTTAGTAATGTTCCATTTTATAATCCACTTAAATCGATTCATACCCTATTGAATGTATACTTCATTATATTCAAAATTCTACGTTTGGGGGAGAGGTGTTCTAGGGAGGATGGTTATTTACTTCATTGAGTTGAATTTGTTGGGTGTATCCTTTTTATTTTAGTAAATTCAATTTAATTATTCATTTTACATTATTATTAGCCGCCCTTGAAAAATAAAAAGAAAAAAACTTTAATTATTTGGGATAATAAAAATTCTCCATCGCAATAATGGTGAATTAATTATATAGTTATAGGTGGTCAATTTGATATTTTTCTTATATACAACATTCAAAAATGAAAATGAAAAGAGGAAAAATTAAAAAGAAAGAGATAGAGAGTTATTCATTATGCTTTCTCGTAGTTTATAATAGGTTGAGCTTTGGTAAACATGGATATGACATATTCGTAATTTTAGGAGATTTACTAGGACATTTTATCTTTAAAATCATGCATTATTATTTTTTATTAACCTATTATTTGTGCCATAATGCTTTAAACATCATTCCCTACCAACCATAAGCCTCAGAGTTATCAGAACCACAAATGTTAAGTCTTAATGATTTTATGTTAAGTTTTTCTTTAAAAATTGGATAATATAAACTTTTTTAAAGCCTATAGGAAAGTATCATGTTCTCATGGTATGATCATGACACTTCATGAATCTTTATCCTGGGGGGTGGGAGAAAAAAATCCATTCTAGGGTAAATCATGACTTGGCATACCTGGTAATAATGAATTATGATTTTTCAATGAGTAAAATAAAAAGATCCACCATTTTATCAATGATATAATATTAAAATACATCGGTGTATTAGTCTCATTGAAGAGTTTGAAGTTGAATTATGGTTGTATATGAAATAGTAAAGTGTAGTTGTCATTGATAATAATTTTATTTTGTGTCTTTAAAATTTGAATATTGTTAGCATGTTGTTCCACTTTAACTTATGTTGAGGAAACCTAAATAAGGAAAATAATGATTGGGGGGATTGAAAGAAATATTTTCAACACTAAAAACTATGTGTATCTAGTGACAGCTGAATATACTGTTATAAACCCTCCTTTCTTAGCACTATAAAAAAGTATTGTTCAAAGGGATCTTTATGAGTGATTTTTTAGAACTCATAAAGGGGTTTTTAAAAGTGAAAAAAATGAACTATTAATCATGGAACTTTTTCACCAATTGTAAAAAAATTGATAAAGGCCACCATTATCAACTCTAGTAAAAAAGCGACGATAAAAAATCACCTTTATCCGTGCTTCTAAATAATTTCTGGTAATGTTTGGGTCTTTTTCAAAACTTTTTTAGAATCACTAATAAAGACAGCCCACTTTATTAGTGATTTTTTACTATCTCTAATAAAGGTTATACTTTAAAAATATATATATTTCATTAAATAATATATAGTAATATATAAATATATTTACATTGATATAAATATATTATAAATTTTAAATATGTTTTAGATAAGGCTAAATTGGACTTTACACATAATATTTAAGATATTTAATGAAAATTTCTTATAAAAAAATTAAAAAAAATATTTTTAATTAATCATTTGGTAATTATTATTGACTAATATTAATTTAAAAAATTTTAAAGATAAAAAAATCAAAAAAATTATAAAAGATCTAAAATAATTTGGAAACATAACTAAAACTTCAAACGACCATAACATATGATCTGAGTGTCATTTTGGGAGCTACCAAAAATCAAATTAAAGAGTGTGATAGGATCTATCCCTTATTTGTAAAAGTGTACCTTAGTAACTATTTTATAGAAGCCAAAATAGCTATAGAATGTCTCGAAATTGATTTTTTTATTTAAGCGTACCCAAATTGCCTACCATTTGATGCATTGTTAGCCTCATTTAAGGGGGTATTTTTACCCTTTTTCAGTGGTTTCATGAATTTATTCCAAGGGATAACACTCATATTGATATTATGGATTTGAAATTTTTCATTTTTCATAATGTTCACTTATTTATTATGAAATATATAACAATATACACATATTGTTTTTATATTCACACATAAAAATTTGATTTTATAAATAAATAATTAAGCATATTTACATATAAAATGTATTCCTAAGTATATAAACCTTATTTAAATAAAAACCAATTTCCATTTTATTTAAAATAATAATGTATGAATATTTATATACATATACATTTAATATAATATAATATATATATATATATATATTTGTGTGTGTATTGAAAAATAGACATATATTTATCTATATATTCTAATATATATATAAATATTAATATATAATATATGTAAATAAATATAAACATGTATGACTCTATTTATAGATACACATATATATATCATTAAATGATATATGTTTGTTTGTACATATTTATAAAAACCGACAAAAACATAAAAAAAATATTTTATATATGTATTTAAAATAAACACATATATAAAAATATACATATAAATATATAAATATATCTATATATATATGAAGATATATATATATATATATAAACATATATATAAATATATGAATAAAAATGTAAATATATATATATATATATCTCCTAAAATGTAAAACAAAACAATATATGGGAGTGGATAAGGGGCTCATGTATAAGGTGGAGTTATATTGTTGAAAACTTGCTAAAGGTAGGTGTGCACATAGGAGGATGGGATTATCTAATGCACTGATAATGGGGTGGGGGAAGCACTGATAAGGGGGAGTGAACAAAAAAAATATACCCATTATTAGCGGGGCCTTTATCAGCACTTATTTTAGTGATAATAGGGACTTTAATAGTGATAAAAGAGTGACAATAAAGGTATAACTTAATAGTTCTAAAAAAGAACTAATAAAGGCCCCCTTTACTAGTTCTCAACAAAAGTAGTGACAAAGGTAACCTATATTATTTCTTTTATTTTTCAATGTTAAATGTGCTGTTTATTAGTCCGTTTTACTAGAACTATTAAAGATAATCCTTTAACAAAACTTACACAATCAGAACTTATATTACACTGATAAAGCCCTTTTACTAGCACTATTAATGACTTGATTTATAGTAGTTTTCATGGATAATTTCTTGGATAAAAATGAATTATTTTAGTAGTTTAATTGATTAATATTAATGATTATTTATTTTTTGTGGATTTGAGTAAGGATATAAAATATTTCATAAAATAATCTAAAAGTTCAAAGAAGATTACGATTTCTTTCGGAAGAAGACTTTCCTCGATATGGGATGACCCTATGAATTTTTCAAGGTTTGAAACTAAAGAACCAAGTTTAAATAGTGATGAAACTACTTGAAATTAATAATTCACATTGTGAGTGGCCTATTCTTGATGTAAAAGTTAAAAATAATACAATATATGAATACAGTCCAAGAAAAAACTCATCTGGTTGTTGATCTTGAAAATTCATGGTGTGAAACTCTATTCCATATCATGAAAATTTCCAAATATACCTATAAATGGATAGTTTCGATGTAATTTGCAATGATATGTAGTACCATTTTACCTATAATCATTATTAGGGTCTAGAATTGGCCTATAAAAAATAATTTATTCATATATTAGGAATCAATCCAACCCTATATGTGATTGATGCAAATAAACACATGTTCATTTGAGGATTCATGGATCATCGCCAAATGAGGGGATGTGATGGATGATGGATAGACTGTTGTTTTTATTATTTTTTCTTATATTATCGATGTTTTTTAATCAAGTTATTTCTTCCTTCTCCTAAATCTTCTCACTTAACCTTTATATGGAGGGGAAAAACTTCAAATGATTAGGGAAGAGGTGGCGTAAAAACAATAATGCTTAAGTTTTTTTATCTTAATCTTATAAAACCCTTTATTTCATCTATAGTCTTATTTCAATCCTTTATTTGCAGTTTTTATTAATGAATATAATTATATTAGTTTTATAATATATTAATAATTATTTCCTTATTCAATGATCTAATATCTCCCTCTAACTAATTTTGATATGTATTCAATTGAATATGATTGAGTTTGATGGGGAAGTTCTAGGTTATATTCAACACAAGTGTGTAGTTATGTTTGGAACATTATGTTATTAGGGGAAAAATACCTTATTAGGGATTGAACATATTAATAAATAATAACCATTTCATGTATTTCACATTAATAAATGTGGTTAGACTAATTAGAGAATTTAGTTAGGGATATTTTCACTATGACCATATATTTTCATGTGTTAGGAATTCTTTTGTTTTCTCTTTATTGTCGACCTAGTGGAACAATATTTATAAATATTAGAAAAAATGATAGGATTACAGTAGTTATATCTTATCCAAACTAGATCACCCATTATATTAGTTGATTAAAAAACAGATTATTTAATTGATTTCAAACATCTAAATTATCAAACCAAATATTTATCATTTTCTTCATGAATTTAAAAGTGAGAAAATTATGCGAAATCACATTAATGAGAGTAACATGGTTAAACTATAGCTATTATTAGGAAATAACTTTATTTTCCATTACTCATAGAAAGAAATTCATTAGATGCCTTTGGAAAAATGGAAAACTAGTACAAATATTTGTTAGACTATTTATGATCATCAAGCTTATAGGGATGGTGGATTAAAGTTTGGGACTTCCTTAGTTGTAAAATTTTTGGATGATATTTTTCATGAATCATAGATTTGATTCTGAATACCAAATATTGTGTATGTTAAATACTCTGAGGATATTGAGTTAGATTTGGAAGAATCATGTGATGAACGGAAGACCATTTAGTTGGCCAGAGGGAGAAATATTTTTGGTGGAAGATGATGCGACATGTTCTGGTCATTTGGAGGCATGGATGGTTCTTAGAGGAGTCTTGGGAGTGATATTTTGATTTTATAGTGTTGTGGCCATTGTTATTTGATATCAACTCTAGAGGCACTTTTTTAGGCTAATAATTCTATAGAGGGGGAAAATTACAACACCCTCATTTTATAAGGTTGTATTAATGTATGTTACAACATTTCTTAAGTATTATTTTTGACCTTTTGATGGTATAAAATCTATTAGGTTTGGGTTTTAAATCCCAAAAATATTGGTTAGGAGGTTTTCTACTTAAATTGGGAAACATCGTAGCTGTGGTGTGGGATATGGTCATCCTTAGTGTTCCTCTATTAGAAACAAGAAAGGAGCGCAATAACATGTTCAACATATTTCTAGAAAATTGATATTATGAATGGATTATATTGGACACACCCTATGTGGACCCAAAATAACCATTTTAGAGGTCATGGGGGGGGGGGAAATTGGCATTTCTTTAGGGAATTCCAATATGAATGGTTGTGTTAGGCTGCTGTCTCAAGCACACTATAATGATAGTCCAGATATCGTGGTGGCAATAGAATAGTAAAGATGGTTTTATCAATGACCTAAATCTTTTTCCTTCTTCTATGATATTGAATGAATATATATGGAAATGTATGATAAATAAATAAGGATTTTTAATTCATTTTTTAGTCGCTTCTAGCCCCTATTAATTGAATCATACACACTTCTCTTGTTGATACCTTCAATTTGGGGAATTCCAAATTCCTTCCATTTTATGGATGTCCCTTATTCAATTGAGTATATTTACCTTGTTTAATTTCATACATCTTAACATATTTGGCCTATCTAAAGGCACCAACTTCATGTAGTTGTTTATACTTCCAATATCAAGAATTTTCATGGATAACTCAGGTTATTCATTATTTTCTCCCGGAATCTCATTTATATTTATTGAACATTAATTTAATGAGGTTTCTATATCATAGATTATGTTTTATTTGTGTATTATAGTAAGGTGTTTCTTAGTATTGGTGTGAAAAAGGCCTTTTGAGGATAATTTTCATTTTATAATGTCTTAGTGGTGTTTCTATTAGTTACTCTTCTATGGTGAGTCTATTTATTTATATATTTTATGTTACATTCTTGTAAGCTCCATTATTCCACTTTAATTTGGAATTTGAGATGGTTATTATGATCTATGGTTGTCATATTGTTTTTTGTGATTCCTTCTTTTTGAAAATTAATGTTAGAATATATGATTTTAAGGTAGGATTTTCCATAAAATATAAGGCCTTGTATATGATTTTTTAATGATTGAAAATTTAATCTAGAAACCCATTCTTGATATATGTTTCATATGGATGTGTTATTTTACCTTGAGTGTAACACCCTAAGATTTTATGAAATATATTGTTCAAACTAATTTAAACTATTTGATATCTTTAATTTCATGCAACACTGAATATAGCTTCTGTTATGTGAAAGAATAGTGTTATTCTCTATTATTACACAACACCATATAACGATTATGCTAAATAGAACACTAAGATTAAATTTTTGTATATGAAACAATATCTATGGTTTCTGTTACACACAATGTTGAGTTTCTTTGATTGTTGGTCTAAAACGCAAGACCTAGTTTTACTAAGAAACAATGTACTATTAATATTATTATTAACATATTATTATATTTCTAACCTATAAATTAGAGTAGAGGTTATGAATAACATTAATAAAATTTTGAAATATGGTTTACACATGTATATTAGAAGAATTATTTTCATTCCAATAAACAATAAATGAAAATAAATCCATTTTGAAAATATTAGAAATCTTTTGCTAGAAAACAATGGTTATGTGATCAAACAAATTTTACTTCAATAAATTAATTAAACCACTTTGGATAAAGTATTATCATTTAATATATACATATTATATTTATTAAAGTAATTAATTTCTATATTATGTCTTTTCTAGACAATAGATAAGAATAAAACCAATTTTATACATAATGATATATATTTTTTCTAAAAGGTAATGTTACTGCCTTACAATAGAATGATTATTTTAAATATAAATTTTTTTACTTATATTAGTTATAGTTGATAAAATAAAATTAATTTTTCAAATATTAACATAGAAAATACCTTAGGATGAATTTTTGTTATTTTTTGAGAAGATTCATTTTTGGATTAATAGTGATAAATATTGAGTTTTATTTGAAAACTATATTTTCATATAATTTATTTGTATCATTAAATTAATTTTTTTTAATTATTATCTATAAATATTATAGTAAAATATAAATAATTTTAATAAATTTCACATTAATATTATATATACAAACATTTAAAACTTTTGACCATTTTTAATTTAAAAACGTTTTGTATTGTCTCACCTACGGGATTGATTTTAAATTAATTTCAAAAAATTATTTGTTTAGAATTTTGATAAATGGATTGTATATTTGTAATTAGAGTAATTTATAATGTCTAGTAATGTAAAAATTGTTTTTGAAGAAAAAATTTAGTAAAATTAATTAAAATTAATTACAACAATTGAGGTTAAAACGAGTTAACTAAGGGGTTAAACCTTAACTTAAGGGGTCAAATAAACCAAAACCGTCTCTGAAGTCCATTATATGTCCATATATAAAACATATCTACAATTTAATCAATAAATTTCTTTATTGGAAGAATATTATGTAAGAGATACCTCTCAATAGTGTTTGCCTTTTTCTATTTACAGGATAACCACTCCTCCTCCACTATAAAATGGAAGTAACCCCCACCCCCCTCACTTATTCAAACCTATAAATACCTTTTTATCGACCAAACCCTACCAAAATAAGCTACCAATTTCTTTAATAGCATCATATTTTCCTAAATTTAGATAGAAAAAAATCGATGTTATTATTTTGGTGCAAAGAAAAAGGAATTACCAAAATACGAGGGTACATCCTTTAACAAGCGCTTATTTTTTATTTCATTCTCCATGAATTTAATTATTTTTATTCAATGATTATATAAAAATATAATGAAACTAAATATAATAAAAAATATATATTAATGGTTCTACCTAAACCTAAAAACACTTTCATAAAATGTGATACACAATCATCATTCGTGCGCATAGTAGACTACCACCTAATAAACCTATTTTGTATGTTCATCCATTACCACCCTGAAAGGTTAGGAATAATGATTTAATTACTATTTTTATATGATATATGATATTCATGATTTAATTAATCGTCTTTAATTATTATATTACACATAAATTCTGTTGGACTCCTCTTGTGTTAATTGTGTTTTAATTATTAAAAATCCAATACACTTTGTAAAGCCTACTAATCCTGTTCAATCTATCTAAAATCATGTGTATAGATGATCAGTTTCATTATGATTTAAATAAACCCATCAAAGATATTATGTGCTATGTTTAATGATTTTAAACTATTTTGAGTCTTTGTAATAATAGATTTCTTTGAAAATGATTAAGTCTAATCCATTCTATGAATATCACTGTTTAATTCTGTATATAGATATTTGGCTAAGTCTGAGAAACCGTGAGTCTAAAACCGATTATGTTTTTCTAGAAAAGGACCCTGACACTGTGATTATACACCGTGACCAGACACTGTGACCCAGAAACCGTGACCATCCAAACATAGTGACCATCCAGACACCGTGAACATACAATGTGATCGGAAACTGTGACCAGACACCATGACCCAGACACCGTGACCATCCAGACACCATGATCAGACACTATGATCAAACAATACATATTTGCTACTGGTTTCTAATATCTATACAACAGTCCCATCAGATCTTTCTCACCACTCAAAGACAAACAAGGAGACACCATTTTAAGGAGACACAGCTTCATAAATACATCGTTTCCAGACAGACTGTGACACTATTTTTTAATTAGTTTAGTCACTTTTCAATGTAATTTATAACAGTAATATTTGAGATTTTTAAATGCACTAACATGATTAATGTTTCTTTGTAGACATGTCACATGACTATACAAGGTACGAAGTTAAGAATACATACATCATGTCAGCTCCAGCACATGCATTCTAAGAATAAAAAGAACAATGTGTCCATAAGAAAAGGTGGTGACAAGGGCGATAGTAGTGACAGTAGAAAAACAAGTGTGTGTGTGATAAAAAATAATATCAAGCATTTATGAAATAAGAACCTATAAAAGTAATAAAAAACTGCTAAAGAACACAGAAATCATACTTGAATCCTATAGTAATTAACGTTTTCGCACCATCAACTCCACGAAAAACACGAGCCAGATCTACCTAACTTGTGATACTTTCTTTTTTACAAGAAGACTCAATTTCTGCATCTACTTTATCTTAGAATTCCAGAGTTACAAAGACTAACACTCAGACTACTTCTAACCTTATCTCATCATTTCTACTCTATTGTGAATTATTTTTATCTTTCGATTCGTGTGTGTGTCTATATAAAAACATGCACTGTCTCCTATATTAAACTAAAGGATACAGGATATCCTTTCTCATACATATTTTTAAACTTTTTTATTCCCACAGATAAGTGTGGAAGAGGTCCCTGTGTGAATTTTTAGTTCATACCCATGAAGAACTGTTAAAGAAGTCATGTGACCTGGATAGTCTTATGTATTATTGTTAACCTCGATCCAGTGTGTGGGTCAAGTTTATTTTGATAAACTTATAGGTGGAAGGTGATCACCATGTGGAGTGGATTAGGTCTCATATTAAGACTAAACCACTTGTTTTATATCAGTTGTGCTATTTAATTTTTTTGTCTCTATTTTACTATATAAGACTGAAATCACTAAATTTACTTTGGTAGTTAATCTTGGAAAAAAATTATAATTTTTCCCCTCATTATAATATCTTTAAAAGTAATTTTAATAAATAATATTAAGATTATGCATAATTAATCAATCTTTTATGATGTTATTTAAATATTCAAAATTTCATAACCATATTACTTTGCATAATTGGGTTGTATTTAAATTAAATGGGGAACCTTTTTAAGAATACTTTTTAAACAAAATTTTTTATACATACTCAATTAACCCCCCCTGAGTACTCTACTTCAACCAAAATTTGGTATTAAATGAGTTTTATTAAAACTCTTTTTTTAACCCCATTCAACTTTGATTGTAGATTTATAATGAAGATTTATAAATTTATGTTAATTATAAATTTCAAGCTCTTTCAAAAAAAAATTTATGATGGATAATAGACTAAAAAGTGTATCAATGAAAAGACCACAATTCTTTAATGGAACCAATTATGCTCAATGGAAAATCGAAATTAAAATGCATTTAGAAAGTATTTGTTTTGAAATATGATCTTGAATTTCTGATGATGTTTTAGTAGTTAAAATTTATGTATATGGCATTTTCCTAGGATATTCAAAAAATTAATTATATATTGAATTTTCTAAAATGATGCAAAATGAATTTCAAATGAGATTAGTAGGTGAAAAAGAAAATTTCTTGGATTCCAAATATTTCAATATAATCATGGTATTATTTTTAATTAAAGAAAATATACTACATATATTTTAAAATGTTCTGGATTGGATAGCACTAAAATTATTCCACTCCAATGATTACTGCTAGTAAGTTGGGTCTTAATAAAAATGGAAAATCTGTCGATCGAACCACTTACAGCAGAATTATTGTAATCCTACTCTACTTAACTGCTAGACGACCTGACATTATGTTTAGTGTGTGTATGTGTGCTCGTTTTCAAGAAAATCCTAAGGAATATCATTTAAATGATATTAAAATAATCATCAAATACCTCAAGCATACAGCCAATGTAGGAATATTCTATCCCAGTGAAAAATAATATGAGTTAGTGAGTTATTCTGATTTTGAGTTTGGTGGTTGTAAGTTAGATATAAAAATCACCTCTAGAACATGTCATTTTTTAGGAAAGTCACTAGTATCATGGTGTAGTATGAAACAAAACTATTTTGCATTATCTACTAAAAAAGCTGAATACAAAACTCCTGGTAGTTTTTGTGCACAAATTTGGTGGATGAAACACATGTTACTAGATTATGGATATCAATTCAGACATGTACCTATAAATAGTGACAATACAAGTGCAATTAACATCTCAAAAAATTATGTTTCACACTCTCAGAAATAACATATTGATGTAAAGAATCACTTTTTGAGAGATCATTATCAAAAAAGTCACATCACATTGTAATTCATTGGATTTGAATATCAGCTGGCTGATATATTCACCAAAACATTAAATTATGAAATAATAGATTAAATCATACATGAATTGGGAATAATAAACCTTAAGTGGTAAGTTTATGGTTACACAATTTATGGTTTCACAAGTAACTGTCTAATTGTTCAATAATTTTACTATCTTAAAAAATGATTATTCATGTTTACGGTCTCATAGTTACTATTTCTTGGTTACTGTCTGTAACATACAATCTTAAAAAATATGGTCACACAGTTTAGAAATCACACTATCATAGTCCCACTGTAAATCCCAGTTACGGTCTCACCATGAAAACCAATTCCAGTCTCACCGTAAAATTTTGTCACTGCCTCACTGTAAATACACTTTATTGTTTTACTACCCGTTTCTTAGTAATTATTTGTTTTATTCTTTTACTTTTCCAATCTTTTTTTTGGAAATTCTTGGTATTCCTAAATGATAAAAAAAATAAAAGAATTCCCACTCCTTCTCTCACTTGATCATTCTTCTTTCAAACCTTAAGCCCTCTCTTTCAACCCTTCAGTTTTCTTTCTCTTTCTCTCCCTCTCTCAAACCGTCATTGAATTCCCAAGATGAATCACCCATTGTCATCAACTCCTAGGAAGAATAGTTCCATGAAGAAGTTGAAAATAGCACCGAAGTTATCCCTCAAAGGTCCTCTGAATCTGAATCTGGAAGAGAGAATAGTGGTACCTGAAAAGGAGATATTCTCTAAGTGGCTTCTTTTAAGTAAGTCATTGGTATTGAAAGATCTAAAAGAGAAAGGATGGCTAGATTGGTTCAAAAAGAAGTATAATCCTATTTATCTGAAATTAGTTGCATAGTTTTTGTGAGTACGTACAATTGTTTTTTTATGAAGAAGATGGTTATGTTGTGAGAAGCTGGATTAATGGCCAGAGATGCACGTTTTCTTCAAGGTTATGGGATAAATTCCCTAGGATAACTCATGAGATTATTTGTGAGGACTATCATAGAGGTACTCCTCCTACAAGTGAGTTCTTTGTTTTGGATGAAGCATTGGGAAGTTTCACTATGAATGAAACAAAGCTAAGAGACATAGCTGCTGAGTGAGATGGTGAAACCATACTTCTATTTATGTTTGTTTAGAATCTGATGAGCCTAAGACATGGTAATTTTCCTATACTCAAGTATCATGATTTATTATTGATACATCTCAGGAAAAATGGACATAAGATCAACCTATGAAAATATGTTATACACCACATCTGTTAGTTGATCAAAAAAACCTCCAAGTCAACCTCCATGTTATATTCAAGGCTTATATCATCTATGTTTATTAAAAAGGTTTGGTTAGACTTGATTAAGAATCTACTAAGGATTATGAATTTTGTATTTTGAAAGTTACAATAAAGAGAATTAAAATTAGCTGGAATCCTTGGAGAAAAGTATGGGTGGAGGAGAATTATATGATTTATAAGAAATTCAATTTGGTGGTACACTCTTCAAGACCTAAGGATATTTGTAATCCTAGTTTGGAACCAGATAATATTATTGAGTATTCTGATGAGGAAAAGGGGAAGAGGTTTTTTCACCTACAAGAGAAACTATTCTGATTGAGGAAGATGGTGGATCTTCTCCTCAAGTCTTAATTGAGAAGAAAATACATGTTCCTGAAGAAGATGCTGATTTAGAAGAACAACATGCTTCTAAATAAGAATATATTGCTAATTTAAATGAAAAGGTTTTTATAGAATATCGTATAAAATAATATCTTTCTGTAGTGCAAGAAGCTATTCTTGGGGAACACCTAGAGGAACAAGTTGTTCCTAAATTTATTCCATTTGCTAAAGAGAGAATGGAACAATCCTTTAAGTTAGTTTGAAATGAAATGAGTGGGGATATTAGGAATAAAATCTTGGAAATAGATCAAGGATCTAAATATATTAGTCCTAAGAAATATACACTTTTTGAGGGAAGCATTACCCCAATTTGGAAAGTTTTTAAGTACATAATATAGTTGATCCAAGCTCAGTGGATACATGGTAAAAATTTTCCAGTTATTTTGATGTGAATTATTCACAAGAATTCTCAGTAAAATGTTTTGATCTATCTAATATTTTTCAATTGAAACTTTCATCTGCACCTGAAGATATCTCTGCTAAAGATCATGAGGTTGTCTTAGCTTCTATACTTGAATATTAACTAGAACCTCCAAGAATAGTGAATAAGGATGATCTGAAATAATTTGGAGTTACCCTATTAGCAGGAGTTGAAAAACTCATGAATTCCCAATTAGATCCTATAAACAATTTGAGTGAAAGAGATAATGTCATACTATTGTAAAATATTATATGGAATATTCATCCAATGATGCTTCATGATAGTCAAGATAATAGAATTGAAAACAAATAGTTATGTGATGAAGTGAAGTCTCTCAGTGGTATGGTTGAAGATATGCATAGAGTGCTGAAATAGATACTAGAACATGATTCTCATACTATTAATGATATTGGTAGTCATATTACACATTGAGTAGCCTCCCTGTTTCAACCTAACCTAATTTCTTTAGCTAACAAGGTCACTGAAAGAGACAAGCACATTGTTCAAGAGATGTGTGAGCTTGTTAATGGTCTTAAAAGGGTGACTGATGAGTATATTGTTTATCTCTAGAAAGTTATGAATCAACTAAAGTCTCTTACTTAGACTATTACTGACTCTAGTTTATCTAGAAAATCATCTCAATCCACTATGGATAGTGATCTACTCAGAAAATTTGTTAAAGAAGAACTCCAATCTGTGCTCTGTGTCTTTGACAAGGAATCTCTATCTGATGTTTTAAAGAACAGTGAAAAAGTTCTTGATTTGGTGAGATATCATTCCAAAATAGAAAATGATGCTCAGGAAGAGATTACTAGAAATGTGGACTTCTACTTTATTAGGATCTTCTCAAAGCATTACATGAAAAAATCATTTCACGTACCTAGTAGAGATTTTGAGAATCCATCCTTTTACTCAAAATTTAAAAACTCAAGTCCAAATGCACAAATATTTCAATACATTTTCGGACAAGTTTATGGAGAACAAGGATGACTTTGATAAATACATGCATTTTGGTGGTGAGATCATTGTTGACTTCGTCAATCTCTTGCAGCCTTATCTTCATGTATCGATTACTTCCATTTTTGCTCCTACAGTTGTACCACTGAGATCTGGTTTTCCTACCTTTTCATCCTCTTCCATTACCTCTACATATATGTCTATCTCTCAAGCTCAATGTTAGATCAGGCCTGATATCCTTGATCAACAGTTTCCTTGTTCTTCCACTACACCATCCTTGGACACTTCTATTTTTGAAGGACTTCCTTTACCTTCTCTGCCCACTGGTTCACTCCCTTCTTCCACTTTTCCCTATGCTCCAATAACTTCTTCTTATGATGTTGCTGCCAAGGGCGAAGGGAAGACAATCCAATGCTGAAGAATAGTGACTACTATGTTTGTATAGGGATTAATTCTGTATTTATTGTTACTTACTATTTGTAATGACACTTTTTATCCATCTAACAATATGTGAACTTTTATTGTCAATTTTTTATTTACTCTATCTGATAATCCCAAAAGTGGGAGAAATTTGTATTCTATATAAATATTAATGAATAGACACATTCCCTAAGAATAAATATCTCACTCACAAGATTTGTTATCATCCAAAAGGGGGATATTGTTGGACTCATCTTGTGTTAATAAAGTTTTAATGATCACAAATCCTATACACACTGTAAATATTTTTGATCCTATTTAATCTATATATAATCATGTGTACAGATGATTAGTTTCTTTATGATTTAAGTAAAAATAACCAAAATCTTCAGTGCTATGTTTAATGATTTTAAACTATTTTGAGTCTATGTAATAATGGATTTCTATGATAAATGATTAAGTCTAATCCATTCTATGAATATCATTATTGAAGTCTGTATACAGATATTTGGATAAGTCTAAGAAACTGTGAGTCTGCCACCGGTTATGTTTTTTTATTGGCAAAGTACCCAGACACTGTGATGAGACACTGTGATTCGACATCGTAACAAGACCCTGTGACCAAGACACCATGACTATCCATACATTGTGACCATCCAGACACAGTGATCATACATTGTGATCAGACACCATGACCAGACATCGTGATCCGGACACCATGACAATCCAGACACAATGACCATCCAGACAGCGTGATCAGACACTATGATCAAACAGTGCATCTATGCTACCAATTTCTAATCTCTATAAAACTATCCTATCATAGTTGTCTCACCACTAAAATAAAAACAAGGAGACACCATTTCATGGAGACACCGCTTCACGAAGACACTATTTCAATACAGACCGCGACACCATTTCATAATCTATTTTTTCATTTTTCAATGTAATTTCAATAGTTCATATTTAATATTTTTAAATGGACTGACATAATTAATCTTTCTCTATTGACATGTCACCTGACAGTATGAGGTACGAGTTATAGAATACATCCATCCTATCAGCTCCAACACATGCATTCTAAGAATAAAAATAAAAATGTTTCCAGAATAAAAGTGGTGATAAAGGAAAAAATAGTGTCAACATAAAAACAAGTGTGTCCACAATAATGAAGAAGCTCAAGCATTCATGAAAGAACAATTGATACATGCAACCTAATACTACTGAAGAACACACAAAGAATACTCTAATCCTAGAGTTGAGAACATTTTAGCACCATCAAGTCCACAAAGAACCCGAGCCAGATACAACTGACTTGAGATACTCTGTTTTCCATTAAAGGACTCAATTTTTGCATCTTCTTCATCCTAGAAGTCTAGAGCTGCATGGACTAACACTCAGAGTACTTATAACCTTATCTCATCATTTATTCTCTGTTGTGTATTATTTATATCTTTCAAGAAGTGTGTGTGTGTGTATCTGTATAAAAAACACACACACTATCTTCTATATTAAACTGAAGGATAAAATATATCCTTTCTCATACATATTTTTACAACTATGTATTCCAATGGAAAATTGTAAAAGAGTTCCTTGTGTGACCTATTAGTTCATACCCATAAAGAACTGTGGAAGATTCCTTGTGACCTGGAATGTCATGAGTACTCTTGTCAACCTCGATCTAGGGTTTGGATCGTGTTTATTTATATAAAATTCTTTGTGGTATGTGATCACCAAGTGGAGTGGATTATTTCATGACTTGAGATTGAACCATGTGTTTTATATCCATTGTGTTGTTTAATTTAGTTGTCTCGATTTTAATGTATAAGTCCGAAATCACTAAATTTAATTTGATAGTTAATCTTGTAAAGATGTTATAATTGTATTTCCTTATTATAATAGCTTTAAAAGTAATTGTAATAACTAATATTAAAATTACTTAGAATTAATCAATCTTTTGAGAAGTTAATTAAATAGTCAAACTTTCATTATTGTATTACTTTGATTAACTTGGTTGTATTTAAATTTATTGGGGAACCATTTTAAGAATACTTTTGAAATAGACCTTTTTATAGATACTCAATTCACCCTTTCTTGCGTACTATACTCCAACCAACACATTCATTATTTATATATATTTTTATTATGATAATATTATTTTTTGTATGTGTGGACTGCTTCCTCCTCATAGTGATGTGATTCATCCATAAATTACATGGAATATATTAAGTATGGGTTTAGTAAATTTTTATGATATATATGAAATAATATGTACACTATAATGATAAATATATATATATTTATTTTACTTTATTTACTTTATTTCATTCAATATGAAAGTAAATCAAAAAACAACCTTCATGTATACATACGACATACAGTCTCCAAGAACAGTGTATTCCATTTCATATTTACATAATTTATAGAATATAATAAATAATTATATATTGAATATATTTTTTATTTATATAAGGTTATAAATTCCTTAAATAATTAAATCATTATCTATGTAAGAGGATCCAGAATAAAAATTCAAAACATATAAGAAAAACAAAGCGATTATTACCCAGAATATAACATTAAAATGAAATTGTTAATAAATAGGTAATATAAAAGCATAATAAAAAAATATATGGTGTGATATAAATTAATATAGTTGTGTGGTATTTTTATAATAAACATATATTGATTTTATAGGGGTTATAATATGCATGAACCAATTCAATAGTTAGGGTATGGGTCTTCTTATCTCAGTTTTTAGTGACATATATTCTATATTCACCACATATTCTTGTTTGGTGGGTTATATTCTTAACTAGGAAATTTTATATCATGTATGGAATTTATTTCATGATATTAAATGATTTAATTGATGTTATTATTTGATTGATCTCGTGATTTAAAATTTACTCAAGTATTAAGGGGATTTCAAGTGTCACTTTTATTTCTGTGAGACTTCTCCATATTTAGCACTTGTTTATTTTCTGAGGTGTATATATTGAAGGTGAATGTATGATATTATTCTTATCCTTAATTTTATGGTTATTTACATATCTGAATTATGATCTCTCATCTATTGGATTTATGGCTCAAAAGTACTAAATTGTTAAAGTAATTGTGTCTCAATTGTCCTTTTTGAGACACATGTTGTACTATGCACCTATATTATTTTTCAAGGTGTATATAATTCTCTTTGACTTGTTTTATCAAAAATATCCTTATTTTACTGGAATTTAATGCTTCATGTTATGATATTATCTCATTATAATTATGATTCAACGTTACCAAATTGTAAGGGTTTATTTCTACAATCTCATCATTTATCTAGATTGTTTACAATTATTCTTATATTGGTGAAATATTATGATCATATCTCCATAAATATCCATAATTTTCATATCAAATGGTTATTAATGATATCTTCAGGTATTACTATAGTTTTTTATACTCTTTTGTATTTAAGATGATGAATAATTTTTTATAAAAAAATATGTCTTTATCAATCTCTTTGGTCGGAAACATGTTTCATTCATAAACCATGTTTTATAAAAAAAATTAAAATATTTTTTTACTTTATATTTTTATATCATTATCAACGAATAGTATTTTAAAAAATTTCTATGTTTTAAAATGTTGAAAAGGGGTTTTAATGCTTCCATTATAATAATTCAAGGTTGTTTTAAAAAAATGGCTTACAATTTTTTTTAATTTTTTTTAAAGTGGAAAGGATATTTTTTTCAATAAATATTTTAAATTATTTTTTAAATATTAATTTTTATATTATCAATGTTCTTTTCAAAGGAATGAATTTTGAAAATATTTTCTGAATTAAAAAATTATTTTAAAATAAAAGGTATTTCCCTTAGTAAATGCTCCTGTTAATCATTAAAAACACACCACCATAAAACATGAAATCCTTTGATATAGTTTATACCTTAATAGGGATATGATCTAAGGAAAAAATTGTTATTATTTCTTTGAATACATTAGGTTTACAATGATATGGTTTTTATGAAACATTTTTCTCTTCTACAAGATATAACATTATGAAATGATTATAAAAACTTCTTACTTTCATGAGTTGTTTTGTGATTAAATGATTTTTGAACCTATCACTTTTCTATAGGTTGTGATAAGATGAAGTGTTTATAATACCCATTTCATTTAATGGTTTATGATATGATTATTTTTTATGATCTTGTGGCACATGTATGTATGATTGTTTTTATGGGTGAGAACTATATATTCGTCCAATTCATTGGTTAAATATTTATATCTCACAATATAAATAGGGATGGAATAATGAGAGACGTTTTTTCAGTAATACAGGGTCATAATGAGGAGTGAACATGATTCAGTTGTAGAAGTTTGGAATAGGATCCAAAAACCCAAACATTCATTAAAGAAAATTCCTCTTGATCTAATTAAATGTCTTATTATGGTTACATAAATTGTGAACTTCATTGGTTTTATGTTTCTAGATTTTAAAATATTGTTATGAATTGTGATAGTTGCTAATATAGTCGTGAAATTGTGATCACATGATTAGTATAAATATATGGCTTTAACAGATCCAATTTACTCATACAAAAGAATTAATGGCCTCATCCAGTAGACTTTACTCGTACGAATCCCATTTGTTGGAGCTTGAAAAGGAGGTGGCATCATTGGGCTTCACTCTTGACCAAACCTAATCCAATATTGAACACGTTAAGCTTGAGTGGAATCAACTATGGGAGAAGTGCAAGTTAATTGAGATTACCACCCGAGTGATGTTATCCTAGCCACCCCAAGAGTCTATCACCATCTCACACCTTACCCTTAAGTCTTATGTGGGTGTTATAAGGTCTTATGTAACAAGACCCTATCACTATGGCAATGTACATTATTTTTGTATAAATAATTTTCATTTATTTTATTGTTGTTACTTTGTAAATAGATCTTAAAGCACAAATAATATTTTTTAGTTAATATTCAACTAAGAAATCTATTTTGATGAATTAATGGATTTTTTAATTAAATAATATTTTAATAAAATATTATTATTAAATAAATTTTTATTAAATATAAATGATCATATAAATTTATGAATATAATTGTAATTTTTATTATGGTTGGGAAATTGTTTTTGTCAAAACCCATGAATTTTTAGTAAATGTTAGTTTTTATATTAAATGTAAATATTCACATATTTATAAAATTATTTAGATAAAATGAATATTATTTTTTGAATTATGATGTAAAAAATATCCAATGGGTAATTTTTCATAATTTTCTGAGACAGTCAAATTTTTTGGGTAAAAATTAAATACCATTTAAATATATAATGTGTTTTATGACATCATAATGACCCAATAGTGAGGTAATAAAATGCTATAAACATTAGTTTACCCAATATATGTTTTAGCATTAAAATATTGTGATTTTTTATTTGTTTGATTTATTTTACAATTCTTTTGTGGACCCTCCAAGACTTATTAAACATTTTGTTTTTTTTATTATTTTCCTTGAGAGTGTGACTCACCTCCACATAAGAAACCCTATTATTTTAAGAAGTAAGGCCATTGGACTTATAAAATATTTTTTTTACACCCCCATTTGAAAAATACCATAGTCAAAAAGCATGGGACTATTTGTGGTATTGATTAGTTTAATGTGAGTTGTCACAAACCAAAATAATAATGAATTTCGTCGCCTTTCCTATATAAACCCACCAAAGCTCTCACTTCCTCTTCACTCAAAGCCTTTGGATTTCGACCAACCCTTGACCTTATGCCTCTATAATTCTCCCAATGTGCCCCAAGCTCCAAAGAAGTCTCTCTCAAGCCTCTCCCAAGCCTTTGGGATCACACTTCCTAGTAAGGGATTTCTTCCTTTCTCATTTTGTTTAATTTTCATTAAGTTGATAGGCCCTTTTTTTCAATTAAAAATGTTGGGGTATGATTTTTCACCAGCCACATACTTTCCTATTTATTTTTGGATGATGGGATACCCATTTCCCTCATTAAATCCTCCCATACACATGTTACCATGTCAAAATTCAATGAGGGAGTTCTCTCTCCTTTTTTTCATCCAAGTAATTTTTTTGTATTATGCATTTAAATTACATTATGTTTGTTGGGACATGTATCCATATGAACCCCTTACTGTCCACTTAATGTACATATAATGATACACCATTTTCTATCTCATCAACTATTTTCATGAATCTGTATGTCACGCCGTTATGCTGCGGAAATTGCACCGCGTTTTTCCAAGCCAAGATCATTGTGTAGTGAATATCATACTAACGTCTCTATCAAGGGTATTCACCTTTATGAACATATACCTATTGAATGGTAATTTATTTATTTTTTCACGTTACTTAATTGTGGAATAACTTATGATGTTGATTTATTCCACGTTATATGATCCATATGGCACACTTATTCAAGAAATGAAATGTTTAAGAAGGGTGTGCCCTAATATCTCTCTGATGCATTAGGTAAAGTATAGTATCATGATACATAATGTGAAATGGGTGTTGAATCATGATAATTCAAGTGTAGTGATGTTTTACTCATGATTCATGTAAAATTAGGTTTTACTCATGCTCTATGTTCAATGAGCCTTGGCTCATAATAATTTCATGTTAAGTGTTGTTGCCACATTTCCATGTTATGATTATCATGATTTATCATGCCTTTATTTTCATGTTTCTCCTATGATTCATTGATATTCCTATTTTCAAACATGTATTTTCTTTATCATGTTATTCTATGTTTATTCCCTTACTAGGATTTATATCTCACCCTTTTCATATGCATGTCCTCAGGTTATCCCATGAAATGCAAAGTATGTGGGAATGTAGTGGTCATATAATGGATGTTTTAAATAAATATGTTGTCTATTTTATATTCTAAGATGTTATGTAATGTTCCTAAAATCAAATACAATATACCTCTCTATATTAAATGTTGTATCAAGTTAATATTTTAGGTAATAAATCAGGTTTAAGTGTGCAATAAAAAGAAGGGTTGTTATAGTTGATATTAGAGGATAAGATTTGTTATTTTTGGGATTAGGAATAGAGGTTCCTAGTGAAGACTTAGAGACAAGAATAAGTATAATAAAAACATCCCTATGTATTGGTGGGTATTGAGTAAGTGGTTTATCAAGAAAATACATCCATTTCTGGATATGAGCAGGTAGAGATGGCTCAGGAACAGATGTATCCTAGGGGTAAAACCTGAAAACACCAGTTTGAGCAAGACTCGAAAGAGAACTGGTGCTCAAAAATGGGTCTTTCTACACTCTTGGTTATGAAACTCCCATGGGATATGATTTGGTATATTCTTAAATTTAGTATGAACCCTTGTTAAGGGAATTAAAAAATAATTCCCCTACTAATATATGTTAGAAATTAGATCACAGATAGCATAGATAGAAGTCTGTGGATTCATAAGTTAAGTAAATAAAAGTTATTTATAAGTCATATGTTTTGTCCTTGGATTAACCTTTATTTGTTACCCCTAACTTTCCTTTTATTCCATTGAATGGTTAGTAATAGAATGACTCGGGCTAACAATCGTTGTAAAGATCAATGTGATGACTGTGCAAATGAGATTCCCAATCTGATGGGAGCGGGAAACATGAACTTTCTCACACTTATCTCTCAGTTAACTCAATATTTGAATAGAAACATGGGTCAAGAGAAACATTCAACCCCCCCCCCTAGGAAAGAACAATTCTCTTTCGAGAGCTTTATGAGACAAAGGCCTCCTACTATTAATGGACCGTCTGATCACTCAATTGTCGAACAATGGATCAACACCATTGAATAGATATTCTTCATACATCATTCCAAACAACAGAAGTTTCTTATAGCTGCATAACTTATAGTAGGTGAAGCCAATAAATGGTGGATTTTGATCAAAAATATGAATATTAAGGAAGAGATCAAGTCATTGGAATGTAAGTATTTCCCAAAGATGTTTTTCGATAAATATTTTCCACACACCCTCCAACATAATATGGAAAGAGACTTCCTTTCCCTCAAGAAAAAAGATGAAGAATCTATCAGAGTGTATAAGGGAAACTTCACAAGGCTAGCATGATATTCCCCAAGCTTTGTGGTTTCCCCTGAATGAAATTTTGACCGTTCTTTGGTGGGTTGAAACCTTGCCTGTGGAAAGCGCTGGCGATCCGTGGCTTCGACAGCTATGAAGAAATTGTCTGATGTGCCCTCAAGGTTGAATTAGAGATTGGAGAATCTTAGGGGTATCATGAGGATAAAAAGCAAAAGGTGGACTTCAATGCTGGCGGTCTGATGGATAAATCCAATGGTGCTAAAAAGATCCTACACCCCACTTTCCAAAGGTGCATAAATAAGCACCCTAGAAATTGCATAAAGGGGACGAGGAAATGCTTTGGGTGTGGAAGAGAATGGAACCTAGCTATTAACTGCCGACAAGAAAATCTCGCGACTGAAACAGAGGAGAGGAATGCTCTGTTGTAACCTCAACATGTTGTTCGTTGCTACAACTGCAAAGAACCAAGGAATCTTGCAAATCAATGCCCTAAGCCAAAAAATTTCGGAGGAAACCAACAACCTCCATGGAACCAAGGGAGAGCCTTTTCCATCACTACTGCCAAAGTGATCCCCGAAAATGAAGTGGTGATAGGTATTCTAGTTATCCACTCAAGAATATTGAACTTAATTTTTGATTCAAGTTCTACGGATTATTTTATATCCAAAAATTTTAGTAGAACAATCCCAACACCACCATTAATCATCGATGTAAAGATGTCAGTGAGTACGAAAAATGGGGAAATCATTGCTCCCCATGAATATAACTCCTCCCCTATCACAATCTGTGGATTTAATTTCCTGGATAACCTCATAATACTCACTCTGGTGGAATTTGATGCAATTCTTGACACAGATTGGCTTTCTTCATATAGAGCCAATATAAATTGCAGTGAGAGGTAAATCACTCTCCATTAGGATAATCGACACCCGATTCTATACAAGTGCAAGTAAGAAGGTGAATCTTTTTTATCTCCATCATCTCAATCATGGATATTACTGCCCTATTAGCATGAATATTTCGGTCATATGATTGATTCAAAGGAGGTAAACATCCTTGAAGACATGCCTATTGTGAGAAAATTTGCTGAAGTGTTTCTCAAGGAATTGCCTGGTCTTCCTTCTAGAAGGGATGTTGAATTCTAAATTGATATTATACCTGGGGAATTTCCAATATCCAAGAGTTTGTATAGAATGGTTTTTTTTGATCTTGAGGAGTTGACGAAACAACTATAGGAGAATCTGGATAAAGGGATTATGCACACAAGTGCTTCACTAGGGGGTGCACCAGTCCTCTTAGTCAAGAAGAAGGACGGGTCAATGCACCTTTGCATATATTATCTTGAGATTAACAAAATCATGATAAATAACAAGTATCCTCTCCCATAAATTGATGAGTTTTTCGATCAGTTGCGTGGAGCACATTACTTCTCCAAAGTGGATTTGTGGTCAGGATATTATCAATTAAGGGTGAAGAAGGCAGATTTCCCGAAGACTGCATTTAGAACAATATACGAGCACTACGAATTCATAGTAATGAATTTAGGACTCAATAATGCTCCAAAAATTTTCATAGAATTGATGAATACTGTATTTTGAGATTACCTCAACCAATTTGTGATAATATTTATAGATTATATTCTAATATACTCAAAAACCAAGGAGGATCATGAGAAGCATCTAAGAATTATACTAGAGACCTTGTGGAAGGATATTCTCTATGAAAAGTACAACAAGTGTGAGTTCCGGTTGAAGGAGGTCTCATTCATGGGCCATATCATCACATGAAATAGGATATCTATGTATCCCTCCAAAAGAGATAAAATTGAGGGTTGGATGAGGCCATCATTGGTAACAGATATCTGTAGCTTCTTGGGGTTAGCAAGATATTATCGAATATTTGTCATAAATTTCTAATGATCGTCCAACACTCTTACCATGATATATCGGAAGGGAGTAAAGTTTTCTTGGAGTGATGAATGCAAAGAATGCTTCAAGGAGTAAAAAATGAGGCTTATCACTATGTCTGTGCTCACTTTACCCATAAGTGGAGAACGTTTTTTTGGTATTTAGTGATTCTTTGAAGAAGCTCAGGGGTTGTGTGTTGATGCAAAATGACAAACTCATTGTCTATGCTTCAAGGCAATTCAAAGTTCATGAGTAGAATTATCCAACCCATGATTTGGGGTTGGCTGCGGAGATCTTCTATTTAAAAATTTGGCGTCATTATCTCTTTGGGGAGAAGTGTGAAATATATATGGACCATAAAAGCCTCAAGTATATAGTCACACACAAGGAGTTGAACATGCACCAACAAAGATGGTTAGAGATGATCAAAGACTATGACTTCTCAATCCATTACCACTATGGGAAAGGGAACAAGGTGGAAGATGCCCTAAGTAGAAAGGAACCAACAATTCTATATTTTATGAGAATTGAGAGGGACCCAGTCTTCAAAGATTTGATGAATATGGACATGGGAATCATAATTAAAGGAACATCATCAATCATTTCACAAATGATTGCTCAACCATCTCTTTTGGAAAGTTTAAAGGATTCTCAAAAGGATGATGTAGGAATTCATAAAAGGGTAGAAGATATTAGAAAAGGGAAATACTCAGAGTTCAATGTTAATGAAGAAGGAATTATGAGATTTGGGAAAATACTTTGTATTCTATCATTTCTGGAGTTGAAGAAGGAAATTTTGGATGATGCACATAGTTTAAATTTCTCTATTCACCCAATAAATAAAAAGATGTATCTAGATCTCCAAGAGCATTATTGGTGGGATAATATGAAGTAGGAGATCACTGAGAATGCATCAAAGTGATCGATGTGTCAGGAAGTGAAGACAGAGAGGAAGAAGTCTAAAGGGATGATAAAACCATTTCTCATACCAGTATGGAAATGGGAGAACATCACCATGGACTTTGTCAATATACTTTTGAAGACATCCAAAGGAAACAATGCAATTTGGGTTGTTTTGGATCATATTATGAAGTTTGTACACTTTATTTCAATTTGGATGGATTTCTCATTAGATTAGAAGGCACAGATATATATCAAGGAAGTGGTAAGAATGCATGGAGTACCACTATCTATTGTATCCGATCGAGATCCAAGATTCACCTCTATGTTTTGGATGATTCATCAACATGCTCTAGATATCGAGCTGATCTTCAGTGTGGATTATCATCCTCAAACTGATGGCCAATATGAGTGTACTATACAAACACTTAAAAACATGTTGAGAGCATGCTCTATTGACTTCAAAGTAGGGTGGGATCAACATCTTCTACTGGTTGAATTCTCCTACAATAATAGTTTCCACTCGAGCATCCGAATAGCACCTTATGAATCCCAATATTGGAAGAGGTTCATAACACTGGTATGTCGGGATGAAGTCGGTGAGTGTAAGATACTAGGAATATAAATGGTTGAAGAAATGGTGGAGGAGGTGAAAACCATTCAGCAGCATATCAAGGCAGCCTAGAGTTGACAGAAGAGTTATGCAGATAATCGTCGTCGAGGTCTTGAGTTTAAAGTTGGAGAAATGGTAATTCTACGCATATATCCATGGAATAAGGTCATGAGGTTTGGAAAGAAAGGGAGGTTAATTTGTTCGTACATTGGCCCCTTTGAGATTCTTGATCGTTTTAGGGCTATGGACTATCAACTAGCATGTAGAGACCCGAAGCTTGACGTACATGGACATTACATTACTTTTGCGGAATACTTGGTACATAACAAAAACACACACACAAGGATCGTAATAGTTTAGTGTCTTTGGAAACTCGGAACATAATCTTCTAATCGTGGTGAAAGATCTTCAATATCTCCCATAAAGATCTTCCTTTTTTTACCTAAAACCTTTCTTTATATCCTGGGGAAAAAACATAAAAGGGTGAGCTCAAATGCTCAGTAAGGGTAAACAAAAGAAATATCAAACACATCATATACATAAGCACATAACTTTTGGAAATCTTAACCTGCAAAAGAGATCATAATTTCATAACATGGGGTAAATCATGGCAGTGAAATGTAATCACAATAATCATAACTTAAAACATGAAACTTTGTGGCATTCACACATAATCATAGAGAATCATTTCTTGTTAGTCAAGACTCATTTCCAAGACTATCTTAGTGGACAAAGTCCCTTTCTGAATCGAGTAACCCTCGTTTCAGTCCTGTTTCACTGAACCAGTATAACCTACCGTTCCAGCCCTGTCTATATCATGAGATATAAAATATTTACCCAATGCATTGGAGGGAGATATAAGTCCCACCCATCTCATAATGATACAATTCTTATTTGTTCCACAAAATCATAAACCATACATCATAGCATAACCCATGTAATAAAAATGGGAATCTTAAACATCGTGACATCATAAAACAATTCATATAAGATAAAGGAATTTATAAAAGTAATTCCATCACAACATTATCAAATCAATGTAATAATAGAGATAAAAACAGAACCCTTTATTATCTTAGATGGAAAATAATTTTCATAAAACACTTGAACTCCATTCTTGAAGAAAATATCCTTTCTTCTTCAAAAACATTTTTCCTTTCTTAACATGTCATAAAATTTTAAACTAAAAGAGGTTGATTAAAAATAAACTTGAAAACTTGTAAAGGAATCTTCTTGGAAATAATGTTTTAAAAATCCATTCATGCCGTATAAGTTAAAAGAAAACATTTTTCGTACTTTTGTCGGAAAAGTCAAAAAGTACCTCGTACGACAAAATATTCCTCTCATAGATATTACTAAAAACTCACCGAAGGGTAAAAATGGATTTAAACAATTGTAGGTGGATGGAAATAATATTACATATTGATGAAACATGGATGTGGATGATAAAATATACCCCAGTAAATACTTACGAATAAACAATCTCGGATAAATATGAGATTGTGATATTTCCCTTACCTTAGGTCTGATTTTCTTCGTATGTGTCCGAACCTCCTGTATAATGATTTAAATAATGTCATTGACTTATTACAGAATCATATTCATTGTTATGATATCATATATGGTTCACTTATGACATTATATTACCTGTTCTTTTGTAAATTCCATGTTAAAGAAGCATTTTGGGTAAAATCGTTTCATTTATCGTAGGTGTTTTGGCTTGTTGTTCTTGACATTATTATTACTTATATCATGATTTACTTACTTCCAGAATATAAAATATGATTTATATATCATATATATTCAGTATATATATATATATAATAGATAGATAAATGAAATGAAAAACACCATTCATGGAGACGGTAGTCCGTACGTACGCATGAACCCTGTTTTCCTTTTCTTATTGTCTTGAATGGAAGTAAGTAGATGACATACATATATATATACATAAATCCAGTAGCTTTATAATGTCATATATTTCATTATTATTTCTTATATATACTTTATAATCATTCTTAAATGGTTAACATGGAGAATGAATCTCATCGCGTCGTGGAGACGGTAGTCCGTACGTACGCACGAGCGATGATATCATTTCCATAAATATTGAACTGAATTGGAGTGGATTATACAATATATCATAATCAATATGATGTTGTAATAACTATGTATAGTTATTCTTTACACCATTATACCCATCCATGTAAGGTGGTGGTGGAAAATTGATTACACCACGGCGTGGAGACGGTATTCCGTACGTACGCACGCGCGGTGATTTCTTTTTCCGTAGGATGGATAGATGGTGAAATATGGTTGTTTCATACTTATAATAACATATCAGTATATGAGTGATACTGATGTTATTACTTCATAATGAAACAACCTAAGAATAATAAGTGGAAGAAGAAATAAAAATGAAAGAATTGGTAACGGTAATTACCTCTTCTTTGAAGCGCCTCTTTGAGACCTCCTCTTAGGGCACTAAAATTGGTCTTTGAGGAAGACCAGAACCTCTAGGATGTTTCTAGGGAAGTGGAGAAGAGAGTTTGGCAGGGTTTGGCCGAGCATGAGTTCTCAAATTGGTGTGAGGAGGAGGGGGAGGAGGTGTCCTTTTATAAGGGAGGAGAGGGGCACCTTAGGAATACCTCAAAATATTATTTTATATTAATGTCAAAATCGGTTTATAATGGTTCCAAAGGGACTTATTTCGAAGATAAAGTGGGGATGGGTCGAAATCCTATCAACCAATAGGATTTAGACAAGTTTAGGGTATTATTTTAACCTTATCAATTAGATTTAACTCTAAGTTAAATAATTTAACTTTTACGGTGTCTTTTTGTTTTCTTTCACTATATGGTTAATACACTTACTATAACATGCCAAACGAACCCCAAATTGTTTATTATTAATATATATATCCTTATCTAAGTCATTTGGCCTAACCTTAGATTTTTATGAAGAAAATAACAATTAATAATATAATATTTGATTTAAAAACGATTTTGTGTCAATTTTGACACTATTTGATATATGATTTTTGTGAAAGTCATAACAGAATTATATGTTCGAACCAAGTTGATTAAATCAACACTAATATATCATAGTAACCTATAAAATTATTGGAATTCATAAAAAGTCTCAAATTACATTCATTTGAGCATTTATAACATCAATTATGTTAATATTTCCTTAAAAGGGTAATTACTGCATCATCGTTGTGTCATAAATAAATTAATTTATTTAAAGTCTAAAAATTATAAATAAAATATAATTATGTAGAAAATCGTTTTATCTTTCTAATGAATATTTAAAATCGAATTTATATTATGTGTAACCCTATATTAAAATTTTTTTAGTAAATAAACTTTGATTTTAACTCTTTTAACTCTTCTTTGAATTAAATAATAATAAATGTCCTAATCCAATCCAAGTGGGCCTAAATGATAATATTTTACACTTAAGGTTGTTTTTGGCCGAGATATACTTTTCCAATAGAATTAGGACATGTGTTAGGGTAATATTAATATCATTCTTACCCTTAATTACCCTATTTACTTTTAACCGTGGTAAATAAAAGTAAAAGGTTACTATTCACCAAAAATTATTTTCATCTCATTGAATCACATTTTACTTACTGACATCAACCGTGTCTCTCAGATTTTTGAAATTCCATTCACAGAAGCGGTAAAATTAAGTTTTATGAAAAATTCAGTTTTTTAACTACCACTTAGTAGTTTCACTATTCATCAAAAATTGATGTTTTTCAAAACAATGCCAAAATTTCATCCTTAGCTATATTTCATATTCCGAATTCAAAAATGAAGTCTATTTTACCAAATTCATAACATAGAAGTTGCATTAATTAATTTTAAAATTAAATCCCGCTGTTAAAACAAATAGCGTGTTTTTAAGAAACAATATCTATCAAAAGATTGACACTTGATTATGTCTGGTTTAAATGTGAAATTACATCTAATGACCAACATTGTATTAAACTGTAAAAATATATTCTAAATATACTTTAAAACCACTAAAATTAAAAATTTATCACTATTAATTATTTTGATTAAAAAAGTTGTTTTTAATTATAATTTAGTAATTTTCACTATTCATCAGAATATGAAAGTTATCCGAAAAGTACCAAAATTTTACCCTAAGCTAATTTCGATATTACGAATCCAAAAATGAAGTCCATTTTGAGAGCTAAAATTTCTAAAATTTAAAAAGTGGTTATTACTATTCATAACGGCTAGTTTTAATAATATTTTAATAGCATATCGTTGTTTCGTGAAACTCAGTATTGCGTACTACACACGCTATCGAGGAAGGTTGCGATTGCGTGTAATGCAAGGCAAGTCAAAGATGTGTGTTGTGCAAGCTCCTTTTGGTGTAGCGTACAAGACATTAATAAAATTAAAAAGAATATTTTTCATAAAATCTCGGGCTGTTACATTCTACCCCCCTTAAAATAAATTGTGCCCTCGAAATTCGTCGGGGTTATAAATAGTTTACTATTCGAAAGTTTCTTTAATAGAAACCCACATCGTAAAAAGGAATACCAAAACCAATATTTAAAAACCAAAGTATGAAACGTAACGGTTACCCAAATAAACTAATCGCTGGGTTTCCACATAGGTAAAAATATGGATATGGAAGAGAAATCTAACCATCATGTTCTGATGGAGAGTGATAGAGAACATGGCTATGGAAAAGCCAGCAATCACAACGCCATAAATTTCTGACGATCTAGGGTACCATCTGATTCATCAGGTATAAGATCACTAGGACAACATTTTTGGTTTTCAAGATCATTTCCCTAAAGTTGAAAATTTGAATTAGAATAAATACTTTCTTTATTTTGGAACAATCTTACTGTTGTTCGTGCCTTGAACAATTTCCACTTCATCTCTTAAATAAATGAAGTTGAATTTGTTATTCGTGAAGTGTTAGCAGATTATGTGATAGAATGACGGGTCATTCCATCTGTCTCAAACAAAAGGTTACATAAGTCATTCTATAGTGTGATTAATCATATATGGTTCCTAAAATGGACTTATACTTCATATATTATACTTTTTAATATAATAAAACTAGTTTCTACTAAACAGGGACTTCCTGTAGGCCAGTGGTAGGCGATGAAGGCCAGTCGCACTTCGGTTGTGGGTTCGATTCTCATATCCTTGTCCGACGTGATGGGCTGTCGCCCGTCCTGCAGGTTTTCCTTTTTCTAAAACTATATTACTATATCATCCCATTAATAATATCGAGAAAACTTCTATCCTTAAACAATACTAACTTTTGTCCATTCCAATCTTTAGGCTTATCCATAATACTGCAGTCCACTCTCATAACATAGTGAAAATGATTACCAGAGATTTAACACCATCGTCGATCCCCATATATCATAAGATATGTTTTTTTGGTCACATTCCAAACATTCAAAGGCCTTAATAATGTATTCTCTTGAATACCCATTGAACCATAGTGAAAACATGAATGCAGTTAAAAGTTAACACTTTTAACATACTAAAATCCTCAAAATTCTATATACTCAAACCATGATATCACTTAGTCCTTATATCAATCATGAGCTCATGAATACTGTCAAACATTTCATTTTCTCCTTATCCCTTCATTATGCACATATCATCTACATTCCAAAAATATATGAATAACCTTTCATGGATACTTGTACCATTAATCATACACTTTCAAAACCCAAGGAAGGACAACAGTGTAATAATCCTTAGATGTCTCTTTATTCCATAGTACCATGAGATTACTTATACAACATTACACATGATAAACATGTCATCATTCCACTACATTCTTAAACCATTGACCGAGCTTCAACAATTCTTTCATCTCACATATCATTTGTAGTCTCTTCATCATCATCAACATAAATACTACCCATACGACCATACTGATTCACTTCATGAGACTTTCCCTTAGGTAATTGGCTTGCATAATGCCCGTACATTCCACATTTAAAATATTTAACCATTGTTGATGTCATAGCAATACCATTATCTTCATCCTTGGTGTTAACTGAACCTTTTCCTTTGCACTTACTGGCTTTGTGTCCTGCTTTTCCACACCCAAAGCATCTTCCAGTTCCTTTGAAACATTCTCCATGATGCCTCTTCCCACATGATTTACATAGGGGAAATTACACTTTTTTTCCTCTATGATCAGCATGAAACTCCATCTTTCTCTTATTAGCCGAGTCAGGAAACTTACCAAATTTTACTTTATTGATCATATTATGAGATTACTGATTCGGCATAATAATGATGTTTGGACTTCCAAATCCCATTTCATTATGAAGAATATCATTCCATTGTCCATCATATCCTCCATTATCGTGAATCATCTTGTTTCCAGCCATTTTATAAAACCCAAAAAAAGTGTGAGAGGAAAAAATCATGCTAGGGAAAAGAACATAATAAAGGTGGAGTATCCTCAATATCTAACATCTTAGGTTAAATTCTATGATTGTTATCGTAGTTCTAGGATTGTATCCTATACGTATACTTATCCTTAGGGACATCCCTAAACATACCTTATAAATATCTCTAGGGATCTCACTAACGTTTTCGCATCCTAGTTTCCAAAGGTTGACTAAACCTTTCCTTTGATACCAACTGTAGAGACCCGAAGCTTGACGTACATGGACATTACATTACTTTTGCGGAATACTTGGTACATAACAAAAAACACACACACAAGGATCGTAATAGTTTAGTGTCTTTGGAAACTCGGAACATAATCTTCTAATCGTGGTGAAAGATCTTCAATATCTCCCATAAAGATCTTCCTTTTTTTTTACCTAAAACCTTTCTTTATATCCTGGGGAAAAAAACATAAAAGGGTGAGATCAAATTTTCAGTAAGGGTAAACAAAAGAAATATCAAACACATCATATACATAAGCACATAACTTTTGGAAATCTTAACCTGCAAAAGAGATCATAATTTCATAACATGGGGTAAATCATGGCAGTGAAATGTAATAACAATAATCATAACTTAAAACATGAAACTTTGTGGCATTCACACATAATCATAGAGAATCATTTCTTGTTAGTCAAGACTCATTGCCAAGACTATCTTAGTGGAAAAAGTACCTTTCTGAATCGAGTAACCCTCGTTTCAGTCCTGTTTCACTGAACCAGTATAACCTACTGTTCCAGCCCTGTTTATCTCATGAGATATAAAATCTTTACCCAATGCATTGGAGGGAGATATAGGTCCCACCCATCTCATAATGATACAATTCTTATGTGTGCCACAAAATCATAAACCATACATCAAAGCATAACCCATGTAATAAAAATGGGAATCTTAAACATCGTGACATCATTAAACAATTCATATAAGATAAAGGAATTTATAAAAGTAATTCCATCACAACATTATCAAATCAATGTAATAATAGAGATAAAAACAGAACCCTTTCTTATCTTAGATGGAAAATAATTTTGATAAAACACTTGAACTCCATTCTTGAGGAAAATATCCTTTCTTCTTCAAAAACATTTTTCCTTTCTTAACATGTCATAAAATTTTAAACTAAAAGAGGTTGATTAAAAATAAACTTGAAAACTTGTAAAGGAAGCTTCTTGGAAATAATGTTTTAAAAATCCATTCATGCCGTATAAGTTAAAAGAAAACATTTTTCGTACTTTTTTCGGAAAAGTCAAAAAGTACCTCGTACGACAAAAGATTCCTCTCATAGATATTACTAAAAACTCACCGAAGGGTAAAAATGGATTTAAACAATTGTAGGTGGATGGAAATAATATTAAATATTGATGAAACATGGATGTGGATGATAAAATACACCCCAGTAAATACTTACGAATAAACAATCTCGGATAAAAATGAGATTGTGATATTTCCCTTACCTTAGGTCCGATTTGCTTCGTATGTGTCCGAAACTCCTGTATAATGATTTAAATAATGTCATTGACTTATTAAAGAATCATATTCATTGTTATGATATCATATATGGTTCACTTATGACATTATATTACCCGTTCTTTTGTAAATTCCATGTTAAAGAAGCGTTTTGGGTAAAATCGTTTCATTTATCGTAGGTGTTTTGACTTGTTGTTCTTGACATTATTATTACTTATATCATGATTTACTTACTTCCAGAATATAAAATATGATTTATATATCATATATATTCAGTATATATATATATATATATATATAATAGATAGATAAATGAAATGAAAAACACCGTTCATGGAGACGGTAGTCCGTACGTACGCATGAACCCTGTTTTCCTTTCCTTATTGTCTTGAATGGAAGTAAGTAGATGACATACATATATATATACATAAATCCAGTAGCTTTATAATTTCATATATTTCATTATTATTTCTTATATATACTTTATAATCATTCTTAAATGGTTAACATGGAGAATGAATCTCATCGCGTCGTGGAGATGGTAGTCCGTACGTACGCACGAGCAATGATATCATTTCCATAAATTTTGAATTGAATTGGAGTGGATTATACAATATATCAGAATCAATATGATGTTTTAATAACTATGTATAGTTATTCTTTACACCATTATACCCATCCATGTAAGGTGGTGGTGGAAAATAGATTACACCACGGCGTGGAGACGGTATTTCGTACGTACGCACGCGCGGTGATTTCTTTTTCCGTAGGATGGATAGATGGTGAAATATGGTTGTTTCAAACTTATAATAACATATCAGTATATTAGTGATACTGATGTTATTACTTCATAATGAAACAACCTAAGAAGAATAAGTGGAAGAAGAAATAAAAATGAAAGAATTGGTAACGGTAATTACCTCTTCTTTGAAGCGCCTCTTTGAGACCTCCTCTTAGGGCACTAAAATTGGTCTTTGAGGAAGACCAGAACCTCTAGGATGTTTCTAGGGAAGTGGATAAGAGATTTTGGCAGGGTTTGGCCGAGCTTGAGTGCTCAAATTGGTGTGAGGAGGAGGGGGAGGAGGTGTCCTTTTATAAGGGAGGAGAGGGGCACCTTAGGAATACCTCAAAATATTATTTTATATTAATGTCAAAATCAGTTTATAATGGTTCCAAAGGGTCTTATTTCTAAGCTAAAGTGGTGATGGGTCGAAATCCTATCAACCAATAGGATTTAGACAAGTTTAGGGTATTATTTTAACCTTATCAATTAGATTTAACTCTAAGTTAAATAATTTAACTTTTACGGTGTCTTTTTGTTTTCTTTCACTATATGGTTAATACACATACTATAACATGCCAAACGAACCCCAAATTGTTTATTATTAATATATATATCCGTATCTAAGTCATTTGGCCGAACCTTAGATTTTTAGGAAGAAAATAACAATTAATAATATAATATTTGATTTAAAAATGATTTTGTGTCAATTTTGACACTATTTGATATATGATTTTTGTGAAAGTCATAACAGAATTATATGTTCGAACCAAGTTGATTAAATCAACACTAATATATCATAGTAACCTATAAAATTATTGTAATTCATAAAAAGTCTCAAATTACATTCATTTGAGCATTTATAACATCAATTATGTTAATATTTCCTTAAAAGGGTAATTACTGCATCATCGTTGTGTCATAAATAAATTAATTTATTTAAAGTCTAAAAATTATAAATAAAATATAATTATGTAGAAAATCGTTTTAGCTTTCTAATGAATATTTACAATCGAATTTATCTTATGTATAACCCTATATTAAAAATGGTTTAGTAAATAAACTTTGAATTTAACTCTTTTAACTCTTCTTTGAATTAAATAATAATAAATGCCCTAATCTAATCCAAGTGGGCCTAAATGATAATATTTTACACTTAAGGTTGTTTTTGGTCGAGATATACTTGTCCAATAGAATTAGGACATTTGTTAGGGTAATATTAATATCATTCTTACCCTTAATTACCCTATTTACTTTTAACCGTGGTAAATAAAAGTAAAAAGTTACTATTCACCAAAAAATATTTTCATCTCATTGAACCACATTTTACTTACTGACATCAACCGTGTCTCTCGGATTTTTGAAATTCCATTCACAGAAGCGGTAAAATTATGTTTTATGAAAAATTCAGTTTTTTAACTACCACTTAGTAGTTTCACTATTCATCAAAAAATGATGTTTTTCAGAACAATGCCAAAATTTCATCCTAAGCTATATTTCATATTCCGAATTCAAAAATGAAGTCTATTTTACCAAATTCATAACATAGAAGTTGCATTAATTAATTTTATAATTAAATCTCACTGTTAAAACAAATAGCGTGTTTTTAAGAAATAATATCTATCAAAAGATTGACACTTGATTATGTCTGGTTTAAATGTGAAATTACATCTAATGACCAACATTGTATTAAATTGTAAAAATATATTCTAAATATACTTTAAAACCACTAAAATTAATAATTTATCACTATTAATTATTTTGATTAAAAAAGTTGTTTTTTATTATAATTTAGTAATTTTCACTATTCATCAGAATATGAAAGTTATCCGAAAATTACCAAAATTTTACCCTAAGCTAATTTCGATATTACGAATCCAAAAATGAAGTCCATTTTGAGATCTAAAATTTCTAAAATTTAAAAAGTGGTTATTACTATTCATAACGGCTAGTTTTAATAATATTTTAATAGCATATCGTTGTTTCGTGAAACTAAGTATTGCGTACTACACACGCTATCGAGGAAGGTTGCGATTGCGTGTAATGCAAGGAAAGTAAAAGATGTGTGTTGTGCAAGCTCCTTTTGGTGTAGCGTACAAGACATTAATAAAATTAAAAAGAATATTTTTCATAAAATCTCGGGCTGTTACATAGCACTTCCACCTACCATGGCCAAATTACATGATGTCTTTCATGTATCCCTCTTAAAGAAGTACATACGAGACCCTTTACATGTACTCTCTTTCGAGTAAGTACTGCTAGAGGATGATGTTTCTTACAAGGACCAACCATTGAAGATATTAGATCGTAGAGAAAAAGTTCTATGAAATAAGACAATTCCCCTCATCAAGGTGTTGTGGAGAAACCAAAAGTTTGAAAAAGTGACATGGGAATTAGAGGAAGTGATGAAGCAAAGTCACCAACATCTATTTTTGTGTGGAAAAAATAAAATTTTGGGGGCCAGATTTCATAAGGGGGAATATTGTAATGACCCAAACCTTAATTAATGAAAATTCCACTTAATCTTATTAAATATCTTATTATGGTTATATAAAATGTGAAATTAATTGGTTTTATGTTTTTGGATTTTAAAATACTATTATGAATTGTGACAGTTTCTAATATAGTCATTGAACATTGATCACATGATTAGTATAAATATATGGCTTTAACAAATCCAATTTACTCAGACAAATGAAGTGAGGGCCTCACCCAGTATACTTGCCCCGTAACAGGCCCATTTTTTAGAGCATGTAAAGGAGGTGGCATCATTGGGATTCACTCTTGACCAATCCCAAGCTAATCTGGAACATGTTATGGTTGAGCAGAACCAACTACAGGAGAAGTGGAAGTTAATAGATATTACCACTCGAACGATGTTATCCTAGCCACCCCAAGAGTTTATCAACATCGTACACCTTATCCTTCAGTCTTATGCAAGTGTTATAAGGGGTTATGTAAAAATAACCTAGAATTATGAAAATGTACATTATTTTTGTATAAATAATGTGCATTAATTTTATTATTGTTACTTTGTAAATAGTTTTTAATGCAGAAATTGTATTTTTAGTTAATATTCAACTAAGAAATCTATTTTGATGACTTAATGGATTTTTTAATTAAATAATATTTTAATAAAATATTATTATTAAATTAATTTTTATTAAATATAAATGATCATATAATTTTATGAATGTAATTGTAATTTTGATTAAGGTTTTGAAACTGTTTTTGTCAAAACCCATTAATTTTCAGTAAATGTTGGTTTTTATTTTAAATTAAAAATTCACATATTTATAAAATTATTTAGATAAAACTAAAATTATTTTTATAATTAGGACATCAAAATTATCCAACAGTGAATTTTTCATAATTTTCTAGGACAGTCGAATCTTTGGGTAAACATTAAATGTCGTTTAAATATATGTGTTTTATGACATCATTATGACCCAATAGTGAGGTAATAAATTACTATAATGAATTTTTTCAGACAATATATGTTTTAGAATTAGAATAATGTGATTTTATATTTGTTTTATTTATTTTACAAAGATTTTGTGGACCCTCTAAGACTTAAAAAACATTTTGTGTTTTTAAATTGTTTTCTTTGAGAGTGTTACTCAACTCCACATAAGAAACCCTATTATTTTAAGAATTAATACATTTTACATATAAAATATTTTTTTAAATCCCCTTTTTCAAAAACCATGGGAAAAAACATGGGCTGGTCTGCGGCATTGATTAGTTTAATCTGAGGTGTCCTAAACCTAAATAATAAAGAATTCCCTCTCTTTTCCTGTATAAACCCACCCATGATCCCACTTCCTCTTCACTAAAAGCCTTTGGAGTTCTACAAACCCTTTCCCTACTACCTTTATATTTATTCCAAGGTGCCCCAATCTCCCAAGAATCCTCTCTCAAGCCTCTCCCAAGCCTTTGTGATCACACTTCCAAGTAAGGGATTTCTTCCATTCTCATTTTTTGTCTAATTTTCGTTAAGTTGTTAGGCCCTTTTGTTTTCAATTAAAAATGTTGTGGTATGATTTCACACCTCCCCCATACTGTCCTATTTATTATTGAATTATTTGAGACCCCTTTCTTTCTCATTAAATCCTCCCATGTACACCAATTGTCATACAGAAATTCCGTGAGAGATTTCTCTCTCTTTTACATCCAAGTAATTTTTTTTGTATTATGAATTTAAATTCTATTATTTTTGTTGGGATATATATCCATATGACCCCCTTACTATCCATTTCATGTAATTATTATGATACACCCTTTTCTATCCAATCAACTATTTTCATGAATTCTTCTGTCAGATCGGTATGCTTCCGAAATTGCACTGCGTTTTTCCAGGCCAAGATCATTGTGTAGTGAATACCATACCAATGTCTCTATCAAGGGTATTTACCTTTATTCAGATATACCTATTGAATGGTACTTTAATGTATTTATTCCACATTACTTAATCATGGAATAACTTATTATATTGATTGATTCCATGTTATATGATCCATGTGGCACACGTGCATGAAATGAAATGTTTAAGAAGGGTGCACCGTGATAGTGCTCTAATGCATTGGGTAAAGTATATTATCATGATATGTCATGTGAAATGGGTGTTGACTCATGATAATTCAAGTGAAAAGAGGTTTTACTCATGCTTCATGTGTAATAAGGTTTTACTCATGCTCCATGTGCAATGAGCCTTGGCTCATGCTAATTCCATGTTAAGTGTTGTTGTCATATTTCCATGTTGTGATTACCATGCTTTATCATGTATTTATGTTCATGTTTCTCTTGTTCTCCCCTATTTTATATCATTTATTGTATTCATCATGTTATTCCATGTTTATTCCCTTAGTGGGATTTATAGCTCACCCTTTTCTTATGTGTGTCCTCAGGTTATGCCATGCAATGGTATGTACATGGGAATGTAGTGGTCATGTAAAAGATATTTTCAGTAAGGATCTTGTGTGTTTTATGTTCAACGATGTTATGTAATGTTACTAATCCCAAAATACACTGGACTTATTGATCACCTTTATTGTATTAGGTTAAGATTTTATGTAATAAATTAGGTTTAAGTGTGTAATAAAAAGCAGGGTTTTTATATAGGATGTGAACCCAGTTATTTAAAATAGGGATAGAATAAGATGTTATCTTGATTTAGTAATATATGAATGGAATGAGGAGTGAACTCAAATAATTAATATAGTACTGGAACAGGAAGTTAAGTCGGTTTAGTAATATAGGTCTAAAATGGGATGTGAACCCAGATTAGTAATATATGAATATAATGGGGAGTAACCCTTGTTTAGTAATTGAATTTTTCCACTAAGATAGTGTTCAGAGTGAACCTATACTACAAGGATTGTTTGTGGAGGTAACACATTCCATTAATATGGTCATTCCAATTATAGTTTACCAATACTAAAATCATATTATATATTTATGTGTCTACAACAAGTCCATGTCATATTATTATGTTATGATCTCTTGGATTATGCTATTTATTCCCTTATTATTAATGTGTTATTAACTTTTAATATTCATTCCAAGGTTCTTTATTATGATATTTCACATTTAGGGGATGACCTTATATTTTAATGAACAAGTTCTTATACGCTTATTATCATTTTTTTTCTTTTATATCTCCCTTGATTTCCCTCATTAAGCATATTCATTCACCCCATTCTTATGTTTTCATTAAAAAAGTTATGAATAATGGTTTTTAAGTAGAATTACTAAAGGGGAATATCTTTCAAGGATATATTGAAGATATTTCACAATCTTAGAAAAATATGTTTCTATGTTTCCAAAGACCCTAAATTATTATAGTATTTAGGAATGTACTCTTGGAATGTACTTAATATTAATCTAAAATGATTTAGTGTATGTTAATCCTAGGTCGTTATAGTTGGTATCAAAGAAATGTTTTAGTTAACCACTATAAACTAGTTTGAGAAAAATTTAGTGAGATACCTAGGTATATTTATAAAGATATGTCTAGGGATATCTTTAAATAAAACCCAAATATTTCAATGATTTAATTGTATATGTCATGCATTAGGCATCCTCTAAGTAATTTATTTTGATTATGTGGTTCTATTATGTGATTATAATTACTCATGTTATAATATTTGGTCATAGTCAATATAATTCCCTAGAAGGAACTGGGTTTCAATTAATGTTTCATATGAGGAAAGAAAGGGAATTATAAAAATCGATGTCCTAAGTTGAAATCTCACTAAGAGAATCATGAAGTTGGTAAGAGTATTAGTTATACTGGTGAATATAAAAAACTTCAAATTTTTTCTGAAAGGTATGTTTTTTCATATAGTATTGTTTACATAAACATAATAAACATCATTAAATTTATGTTGTGTACCTTAATAAATGATCCACATTTTACATTATAGTAAATGGGTATTAATGAATATGATAATGAATCCTAAGTAGTGTTTTGAGAATATATTTGAATGATTTAAGTGTATATACATAAGAATTAAAAAATTATGTTATTTGGATCATGAAGTAGATGTTTTCCATTAAAGATTTGAAAAAAAATTATTAAATGGTGATGATGAGATAGAAAATTAATTTAATGGAATGGTGATATTTTGATTAATGAAAGGTAATAATTAATGTGTCACTAATGTTTATAAAATTGTGTTTTGGTTGGATAAAGAGATTATTTATATTTACAAAATAAATTGGATAATACTGATTACCATGGAACTGATTGTTGATTTGTTAACATAGTGGTCTATGTTATCATGGATGGTGTTTTTATCCTTTTATAAATTTGGAAATACATACAATTATCTTTTGAATATATTATAATGGATGTTTTAAGTACGCTTTATGGTAATTCAGTTTATTACCAGGTTTTAAAAGAAGACATGGTAAAGGTATTCTTGTGTTTGGATTGTATGAACCAAGAGAAAATTTATGATATATTTGAATCAATGTTAAGCTGGTTTTTAGAAATCTAGGTACCTTCATTCTAATGTTTTGTATTTTTATATTTTGGATGGTTTATAATTTTGACTATTTATGTAATGTTTTAACTAAATGAACATATGTTATTTTAGAGAATAATGTATTACCTCGCCATATAAGGATTTATGCATATTGTATAACCTATGATAACCATTTATGGTAATGATAAATAATGACATATGGAATGACTTATAATTATACTTATGGATATTATGATCTGTCAGTTCTTATGGAATAACAAATTCACCATCATTTCATGGAATAAGAGATGAAGTGGAAATTTATTAGGGCACAACTAAAGGGTGATATTGTGTATATATAATGAAATTGAATCATTTAATTATATATTATTTTTTTAATTTATCAAATTTATTAAAAGTGTATTGAAATAAAAATTTGTCATATTATCATCTATTTTTATGATATCAATGACCTTCTTCAAACCTCTTTGGGTTATGGATTTGTATTCATTTACTTTCCCCAAACCTTGTTCTCTATCAATATTCATCAAAACATGATGGTTCGATTTCACATCCAAGTCCATGTTTTCTATTTCAACCTATTTTCTCCTTTGTGGAAACCATGTTATGAATAACATGGGTAACTTTTATGTTTCCAACATTCCATTTTAAAAGAATGTTTTATTATTCATTTTTATTATTTCTATTTATGTGAATGGAAATTTCAATTATTAATTCATTGATAATGAAGAAAACTTTTGAGGGATAAATTAATTTTATGGGGGGTTGAATGTAACACCCTGAGATATTTTAAAATATATTTTTTAATAAATTAAAACAATTTTTCATTTTTTTATTTTATGCAAAACTGAGTACCACTTGTATTATAGAAATAACCAATTTATTATTTATTTTTACGAAAAAAGTGTCAGTATTTCAAAACATATAACACATATATTATCATGAAATGTATAAAAAAACTATGTTTTTTTGTGTTTTACACACAATTATGAGTTCCTTCGATAGCTTGTGTTACATTCAAGGCCATGTTTTACCAAACTGCAATGTAATTTATATATATATATTATTGAAATATTATTATTGTTTTTACCTATTTGTTATAATGAAGTTTTTTATTAATATTCATTAAATTACAAAAATATGGTTTAAGAATGTATATAAGAAGATGTATTTTGTGGCCAATTAACTAGAACTGAAAATAAAACCCCAATGATAATATGAGATATCATTTGCTGGAAAACTATATTTATGCAATCAAACATGTTTTAATTTAGTAAAATAGTTTAACCAATTTTTATATAGATTTTAATGATATATATATAGAGAGATTTTATTAATTCAACAAATTATTTATCATATTATGTGTTTTCTAGAAAAGATATAAGAAGAAAACCAATTTTACATGAGAAGATATATATTTTTTCACAGTGTTATTTTATCACATTTTAAGAGTGGAATTATTTTAAATATATGTTTTTATACTTATATAAATTATATTTGATAAAATAAAATTCATTTTTAAAATCACAGTGTTAAAATTATCTTAGGGTGTATTTTTGGTAATTTTTATAGAAGTTTTATTTTCATGAAGAATATTGAAAATTCAGAAATCTAATTCAAAACAATATTTTCATATTATTTTTTTATATTGTAAAATTATATTTTAAATTGGTATTAAATCATATTTTTGACATTTATATTTATATTTATATTTATATAATTTAGTACATCTTAATTAATTTCACATTGAAATTTAATGTAACAACATTTTTATGTTTTGAACATTTTCACTTTAAAAACTCGTTGTCTCCTATTGTATGTAGGATTCATTTTAAATTAATTTATGTCAATTATTTGTTTTTATTTGAATTAATAGGTTCCATATATAGAATAAAAATAATTAATAATTTATATTAATGTAAACATAGTTTTGGATGAAAAATATTAGTAAAAGTAATTAAAATTAATTATAGCAATTGAGGTAAAAAATGAGTTTACTTAGTATTTAAATTTTAACTTATTGGGAAAAATAACCTAGAAAAAAATAAATTTTTTGGAATTATATAAAACATATCTTCCATTTTCCAAAACATGCTCTATTATTTTAGGGGAGGATTTAATATATACCTATCAATGGTGTTTACCTTTTTTTATTTACAAGATTTTCATTCCTCCTATACTATAAAAGGGAACTCACCCGACTCACTTATACACACATATAAAGACCTTTGTATCTTAAAAATACGTACCCAATAATATCCTCAATTTCCTAAATTCATCCTAGAATCCTCCCTTTTGACATACTACTAACTAAGGAATCCATTTCGTGCAAATGATAAGTAGTTACCCCAAGAAGAGGTAACATCCTTCAACAGGAAATTGTGTTTTATTTACATCTCAAGAACTATTTAATTATTATTACATGATTATATAATAATATATTTATATAATATATAAGATATTTTTAAGGGTTCTTAACTACACTCACACACACTTCTATAGAATGGGATACACAATCATCGTTCGTGTTTATGGTAGATTACCACCTCATGAACTAATGTAGTTCATTCTTCCATTACCACCTTTAAAAATTGGGAATAATGATGGAATTACTATTTTTATATGATATAAATTATATTTATTATGTAATTATTCTTATTTAATTATTATATAACATATTCCTCCATTCTTTCTAATATTCGAGAGTACGATAACTTCATTTTTGGATATGTGGACTACCGCCTCCTCAAAGTGATGTGATTCATTAATGATTTACATGGAATGTATTAAGGATTGGTTCAGTAAATTTATATGATATATATGACCTATAATTTTAATTTAATGATAATATATATATATTCTTTCTTACTTTCTTACTTTCAATATGATAAGAAAAACTAAACAACATTCATGTATACGTACTGCTTACTATCTTCATGAATTGTGTATTCCATTTCATAATTATATAATTTATAGATAATTATAAAAACATGTATAATTAATATATATGAAATTTAACTGATGTTTTAAATTCTTAATATAAGTAAATTATGACTTATGTAAGATGACAAAGATTTAAAAGTCAAAGAATATACGAAAAATAAAGCAGTTATTACTAGAAATGTATCTCGAACATTAAATTGTTAATAAATGGGTAATATAAAGTCATAATAAAATCGTGTATGGGATGATATATTATAATATGGTTCTGTGGTTGTTGTATAATAAACTTATATTTATTATACATTAGGTAAGAATATGTATGAATAAATTCAAAACATTTGGTAACGGTTTTCTCATCTCACTTTTAATTCTTTGAGATATATGCTATATTCACTACTTATTATTATTGTGTGGTCTGTATTATGAAATATAAAATTTTATATCATGTATTCAATTTATTTAATGATATTAAAATTTTAAATTGATGTTATTATTTCACAGATCTCATGATTCAAAAGTTACTCAATTATTAAAGGGATTTCTATTCTCGCTTTTATTTCAGCGAGACTTAATCCAAATCCACCACACATTTCATTTGTGTGGTGTATATACTACCCATAAATTTATGATATGATTATTATTACTAGATTTATGGTTGTTCACATATCCATTTTTTTATTTTAACTTCATTAGGTTTACGGCCTAAAAGATACCAAATTGGTAAAGTAATTTTTTCTCAATTTTCCTTCTCTAAGACACATGTTGTATTTTTCACCTATATTCTTTAACGATGTGTATATACTACCCTTAAAATTTTGTATCGTGAATATATATTTTTTTAATATTTTAATATTAATTTAATGATATTTTTTCATAGGGATTTTGATTCTAAGTTACCAAATTGGTAAGAGTTTACTACTATAATCTCACCGTTTATCGGGATTGTTTACGATTATGCTTACATTGATGAAATATTAAGATCCATATCTAAATAAATATCTGAAATATTCTTCATATTAGGTTATTCATTATATCTTCTTGTATTGTTTCCATTATTTCCACCCTTTTTATCATAATATTATTAATAAAATGTTTTTATGAAAATTTCCATTTATCTTTCTTGAGTCAAAAATATGTTTTATTCAAAATTTCACATTTTAAACAAATGATATCATTTATTTAATGATCAGTTAATATAATTTTAAAGGGGATGTATTTTATAAAATTTCTAGTTTTTAATGTGTTGATTTTTTTCAGAGATTTATCTATATGTTTTGAAGGTTGTTTCTAAAGAACATGGTTTTCCAAATGTTTTATATTTTATAAGGAATTTTTTAAATATGAATGGATATTTTCCTCAACAAATGTTTTAAATGACTTTAAAAGATTACATAATATGTTTTAAATTTAATTTTCAAAGTATCTGATTTTGATCATGTTTTATGTTTTAAAAAGTTATTTTAAATAAAATATTATTTTCCTTTTGAAATGATTCGGTGGTATTTCAAAATTATCCCCTATCTAAGAGGAAATAATTTGATATATTTTATAATTTACTGAGGATATGATCCAAGGAAACCATTCTTATTCTTTCCTTGAATGGTTTATCTTTATGATGACATGTTTTTTATGAAACAGTTTTCTCTTATACGGGTTATACCATGACAAAACACTTATAAAACCCTATTTGATTCATGGGTTATTTTTTGATTAAATGATTACTAAAAATAAATCCTTTACATAGGTTGTGATATTATGATGTGTTTACAATAACCTTTTCATTTAATGGTTTCTGATTTGATTATTATTTATAACATTGTGGAACAATTATGTACGATTATATTATGAGAAGAGTGGGACTTGTATACTAATCTAATGAATTGTTTAAAAATTTATATCTCCTGAGATAGATATGGATATAATGTAAACTGTAATTGGTTCAGTAATAAATTTATTTAAAGAAGAGTGAAATCAATTCCATAGTATATGGAGGGAATGAGATATGAATCCCAGTTCAGTAATACAAGACTAGAATATGAAGTGAACATGGTTCATTAATACTGGTTTAGAATGAGGAGTGAAATCAATTTAGTAATACAAAGCTGGAATGATAAGTGAACTCATTTTAGTAACATAGGGCTCAAACTGGAAGTGAATAAATTTTAGTAATAAATAGCTATAACTGTGGGGGAACCTGGTTAATTAATGGCCTTTATCCACTAGGATGGTCTTGGGATTGAACCTTAACTAATAATATGGTATAGGTAGTTAACAAATTCAATTAATTTGGCCTTGAAAATAACCCTTAACTAATATTGAAATTATTTTATTTTATTTTTGTGTCTTCCACAATTCCATGTCTTATTCCAAAGTTATGACCTCATGGATTATTGTCTTCATTTCCATATGATCCATGTATTATGAACTACTAAAAATTATGAGATAACTCTTTATTTTGATCTATCATATGCAGGGTATGATCTTCTAATGGAACAATCAGAATTTCATACCCTTATGCTCATGTTTCGCTTGCATATCCCCATTTTTTACCCACACTGAGCATCAGAAATCACCCCCTTTATATTGTTTCCTTTTCGTTGGGTTATGTATAAAATATTTAAATAGGAATACTAAATGGTAATATCATAAAGGGAGATGTTGAATATATCTCACCAATATAGAATATTATGATTCCATATCTCCAAATACACTAAACAATTACATTCCTCGGACATGTACTTTTGTAATGTGATGAATAATAATATAAAATGATGTAATATATTTTTGGCATGGTTTGTTATTTTGAGACTCTACCTTTATATGTGTGTGGTTTTGATTAATGTATTGACTCCTAAGAATTGTTCTTGGTATGACCTATAGCTCCTTGCTATGATACATCTTTCTTGTGGAATTATATATCCTACAAAACCTTTCTCTAGGTATAAGGATGAATTTGTGGATTAGATGTGAAGTTTATTTCATGGAGGGGTAGTGTGATATTGTGGCATGTTCTACAGACTATGGATTATTTAATGTAATTATTTTGATCATAAACATGTCATATTACATAAGAGTAGACCATTTTAGGGGATATGGTCATCAATTATCTACATGTTGATATAGGAGAATACCATGAATGGGTGATGTTGTATCCAATAAATCAGGCCTGTTTGGTGGTAATTACCATCATATGAGGGAAATAGCCACTATTTGGGTGGGGAAATCAGTGGTATTGATAATGACCACCATCAGGGTGGAATGTGTGTCATTCATTAAAGATAGTAATTATAGATGGGACTCACAATAATAGGGTTCCACCTGATATTAGAATTGTGAAATTTCTTATGATGTGTAGTCGTATACATTTATACACTCACTAATATCATACCGAAGTTGGTTGTATCAGGGTTCATGGTGTCTCAGTTATCACATTATGACTTGGTGATTTTGTGGTTGTTTTATTACATGAAAATTTCCATATATCATGATATAAATTATTATATATTTATTATGCCCTTATGTCAAGGGGGCATTAGTTGTCTCCTACTGGGTTTATTCTCACACCCTTCACAAGAATATAAATACACATGAAAACATCAGGACCAGTGATCCAGGGAAAGTAAAAGATCCATTGAATGGGATCTAAGAGACTATGCATGGTGTTTAGAGGCTATACCAGGACCGAAACCAAAGGATATCCAGAGTGTTTTATTTTATTTCCTATCATTATCATACTCTATTTAACCTACATCTTTGGGGTCTCTTGGTTATTTATTCTATATGACTTGAAGTACTTTCCATGAATTAATTTGTAACATTACATATTTGAATTGATATGACTATTGTGTTTTTATTTATCCTTATATTATTTTATATTGAATTTTTAGTTTCCCCATGATGACACGAAGAACGTTATTTCTAGTCTACAAAATATTGTGTATAGGGTGGCCTGCATGAGGATATATGACAACCCCACTCATGCCCTGTGATTGGGATTGGGTTGTTATACATGCGACGAATGAGCTTGGGTATATCAGTGTATTTATACATAGAGAAAAATATTTCTTAAACATAGGGTCTTCATAGTGAGATCATAATGTCCAAGAACCCGATGTCTTGGCATAAGTCTTGGAATTTGTTTTCTAAGCTTTTGAATTTTATTATTTTGGAACCAATTATTATTATCCATGTGATCTCTTCATTTCAATTTTTATCAATGGATATAGTATGCCTTAAATTTAATTAAATCATGGAATTTTATTTTGTTATATATTCCATCAATAATAATTATGATAATAATTTTATCAGTTATGATTTTAATTTTTATCTTGAATTATTACACCAACTAAGATTTTGATATCACCATTTATTGTGTTACAATCTCACCAAGATATTTATAAATTTATTACAAATGATATTTCTAACAAAATAGTTTTGTGGAGAGTTTTTGGGATATGTTAGAGACTTATTGTCGATTATTATGTTTCATATATTAAGGAAAAAATATCTATCAGTCGAGAAAGTCATGGTTTTTATTAGTTTATGATGTTTATGGATTATCTAAATATCTAAATCAAAATGGTTCTGGGAATCTATGCAATAATTAATTTTCTTTAATTAATATAATGATGTTATAGTTTTATCTAGTAATCTAAAATTAGTATCACATCCAGTATGTGAAGCATGTGTTTTCAACATTGGATTTAAGAGCATGGGATAGGGGTGTCATAGTTTATATTAGAGAAGTGTTTAGAAAACATTATAGGGTAGGATGTCATTTGATTATAATTTAAGGATTTAAAAGTTAAGGATGATCATTTTCAAAGGAATAAATAAACCATTAGGTTATTTGAGGTAACATCTAATATTTTTGGAATTATTATAAGGGAACCTTCATAAAACCCTAGGGATAAGTTTAAGGGTTAAGTCTAAGTACAATACATATCCCATTTTTTTATAAAGTATAGATTGTCAGGTTATCCTATAAATTAAATCTATATCTAGTTACTAGAATATTGATATGGATGTGACATAGATGCACTATGGGGAAATCATGATAAAATGGTTGACTGAGTATCAATTAAATCTTCACTCTGGTGCAAGATGGGTGAGTATAACTTATAACAACTAGCTAGACACTACTGGGGGATATGCATTGGTTGATTAAATTATATTTACAATACATTATGAACAATTTATTATATTAAGGAACTAGGTTATATGATATTATATAACCCAAACTAAATAATATTATACTTGAGTGGGAGTTATTTTAGTTGAACTGAAGGCCAATGTAACAAGTTTGATGAGTATGATATTTTGAGGTTAAACCTTTCATGAAATTTTCTTATAGTATGACTCTTTGGGTGTTAATTTTTTATAACTATAATTAACCCATTTTGGTTTTAGTAATGGTTGAATATGGAAGGAACCAATTTAATAATAGATGCCAAAGGCAATGCAGATATTCTCTTAATGAAAAACCAAAAAAATAAGATCTGTAGTGAAAAATATTTTGATTATTCAAAACCAGCTATCATGAATTATTATTAACAATGTTGACATTGTTTAGTTTCCCATTACACCTAAGAATATTTGGGTATAGTTCCATTGAAGTCTAACTGACAAATATGATGAATGAAATAAGATTCATTTTTCTTCATGTCAAATACTATGTAAGAATCACATAGGAATGCCTCAATGGAGAAATAAGGTATGTCATGTGTGAAAAATGAGGGAATAGAGAAAATACTTCTATTTGAAACATGAAGAAATCAAATAATACAATGGAGGGAAAATATGAGTCTCCCAGTCATACCTAGGATATTAAGATAGTCTCCTCATTAGAAAATATAACATGAGTTATAATAATATTTTAGATAGCCATAAATAATTTTATTAGTGAGTTATAATTAAAATTTAGAGTATAAAATTTATTTAATGGGGGAAAATGTAACAATGAGAAAAATTAAATTTGATTTAAAAACCCAAGGTGTTGAATATTTTTCCTCACAGGATACACAAAACCACAATGAACCATAAAACATTTTGTAACAATTAATATGTATCCATAGAATTAGTGTATAGAAATATATATAACCAAAATATAAAATATATATAGAAATAAAAATATAGTTCATTATTAATACTAATGTATTAAGGAAAAATTAAATTATTGTTCCTAAATAAATAATAAGGTTGATATATTCTTTTAAATATATCTTTTTTTAAAAAATTATTTTTATATGTCTTATTATTAGATACTAAATATTTTATGGATAAAACATATTTTTAATATGAATAAAATGTTTATATTCATATTTTTTAATAATATATTGGAAATAATAATAAAAAAAGTTAATATATTAAAAACTTTATTTCTCTATAAAAATGATTTTCATTATATAATTATTTCTTTATTAATTATTTAAAGTCAAAAATATTTTATGTTTCATGTCAATAAAATTAATTCATATTTGTATATATAATAATTGTATTGGCTTATAATTACATTTGAGGATTTTTTTAAAAATAGTTGATTTATTGATGAATGGTAAAAAATATTATTTTAAACAAAACTATAAATTTTATGACATACAATTATATAATAAAAACTAATATGTTTAAAAAAAATTAATTGATCAAATATATATTTAATTAGTAAAACTATATATTTTAAAAATAATAAGATGAATTTAGAAAACCTATTATTAACATTTTAAGATCTTTAGTAATATTTAGAAATAAAATATATTTTATTTATTTATTTTAATTAAAAATTATTAATGTGAAATTTGATTTTTTATTGATTTAAATGAAACAAATAAATTTTATATTTAAAATTATACTTTTCCTAAAAATGTATTTTTACATGTTACATGCACAAAGTTTAAAAATGGATTTTCTTATAAAGATGAAAATTATCTAATAAAATGGATTATTTATTTAAAAATATTAGTTCTAGTTTATATAATATGAGCCATATTATTTTTTGGCATTAAAATTAAATTAATAAGGGAAAAACAATTTACCATTGTAAAACCAAAAATTGTAATATTCAAAACTCAAAGTGTAAAGGAATTATATATAAGACTAAAACCTTTATAAAAATCAATTGTTAGGGGATTTTAGACCTTATATCATCCCCCACTCGATTATGGTCTATTTGGGAGTCTTCATGACATATGAAACATGTACAATCGTTTTATTATATTTTATTATTTTAAAAAATAAAATTACAATTTATAAAAGGTTCCACTCGCCACCCCCTAAATTCCACTCCAAAAATTTGGTTTCCCATTGAAATATTGGTCTTATTTATTCCCTTAAAATTATATTCTTATTTTTCACTCTCTAGATACAAGATATGGTGTTAAGACTACCATTTCTAAGGTGACTTTCAAGGGAAATCCCAAGTCATCAATGAGAGTAATGTTTCCCATATTCTTTTCAATTCATTAATACGTAAAAAAATATAATTTTTTTATTCATATATAGTAACATTGGTATTATTTATATAATTAATTTTTTACTTTTAATGTGATAACTATTAACCACATTTCATTTTTTCTATTAATAAAGAATAAACCATCATTTGTGCATTGTGTGGACTACCGCCACCACAAAGCGACAACTTCCATTTTCACCACAACATCTCATAAATATTTATAATGGTAAAATTGAAGAAAAAATGTGAAATATGAAACATATTTTTGATAATTTTGAAAAAATTAAAATACACATTATTTCATTGTAATTCTAGAAGGGAATATAACAATAATCATGTGTTGTGAAGACTACCTCCTCCCCAAAGTAACGTATCTCGTTATTCATCTAGTATGTTTATCATTTATTAAAATATCTAAAAATATGATTAAATTAATTAAAATTATAAAACTAATATCATTATTCTTCTATAATAATTATAATATTCCAAAATTAACCATCTTATTCATCATAATCATCCATTAATTACGATATATTCAGGTTAGGGTCGGTCTAACAACCAATATGAAAATTGCTATAAAATAATATCATAGATGACTATGAGAACATAATTATTGAGAATATATGATATAAATAAATAAATAAAAATTTTATTTTATTTCTTGAAAAGTAAAATTAAATTTAATCACATTATTTATGAAACCACTATTCATTTGATAAAATTCATCAAAACATTCCCATCATCGGTTTTATATTTAAGCATCACAAGAAAATTAAAAATTAAATGAAATTAAACCATTAAAAATAATTATAAAATATAAATTCCATTATCTTTTATGGTATAGGAATGATGAAATTTTAGAGAATAATAAAGAACTAAACTGCTATTATGAAACTAGTTAAAAAGTATCAAGATTTCTGGCACATGATATTAAAAATGGATAATAAAATTCTAATATACATATAGAGGATAAGTATATATTATTGTTATAAAAAGTTATAGATAGAAAAATTGTTTTGAAATATACTATTAGGATATTTATTTTCTTGTATAGGATATTCAAGTTCTTGAGTGGAAGTCGGTAATTATTGGGGGGGGGGGGTTTGTGCAAATTCAATTTTATTTTGTTGCGTTACCTAAATTCCTATTGAACATTATTGATTGAAGTTTAATTTATTTTATTTAATGAATAATATGTTACATATATACTTTTTACATTCTGGTGTGAAATTAATCTTTATAATTACATTATCAAAGGATTCTTACCTCAAAATATTGTGTTACATATAATTTTTTCTTATCTCAATTTCTATCCCTTTATACAAATTCATTATAAAAAACCATGTTTTCTTTTTAATGATGTACTAAATTCCCTTAAATATTTTTTTTATCATGATCCTCTCTTTATTCATGTTATTTATTGTCTCTTTTTCAATCCTATACTTCATGGGGTTTTCACTAGAAATATTCTATGATTGTAAGTGCTTCATGGTCTCATCATCAACTCCACGAGACATGTTTGATATTTCCCACAATCATTTATTTTATATGATGTATTCACTAACCTAATTTCTTCAAGTATAATGAATATCTTTTATTTAATTTTATTTTAATCTCATGTTATCCATATATTGTTCTTGTAATATTTAAATAACCATTATATTAATGGTTTTTGAATCATAATTTTTAATTATTGATACATGATTCATATTCAGCACTTGTTTCCTTTTTTTGTATAAATTTATAATGGAGTACCTTCTTAATCCTCTCTTAATATTTTCATTTGGTGGATTTCCTGAATGGTCGGAAGGCTTTCAATTTTTTTCATTTTTTATAATATTCCTTTTAAGGGTTGAGGGGGTCCCCTACATGGCTTATAGGCTTTCTAACATTACATGACCCAAAGGACTTAGAGAAATTCATCCCAAGAATATGAATACATGGAATTCCCCCCCCCCCTAGAATTTCCATCCTGATCATATCTCCACCATTTCATGGTTATTGGGATAGTTTTCCTATATAAGGATACACAATTCTAGTATTGATGGTATGTAACACATCCTCTCATCCTTTAAAATCCGATAGCTCCTACTCTGGGGAATGTGCTTGCTCTATTATAGGAATAATTCATAACCCATCTCATTTCTCTAGAAAAAAAAGCTATATTTACTTAATTTTTATTGAAGGGTGTACACCTAGATAATATATGTTGATTAATTGGATAAATTATTTAAATAATAATGAACCCATTTATTTATACATTGTTAATTTTAGGGATTCTTACATAGATATTTATACCTTTTATTGGTAGAGTAAATATTCAAAACCTGAAAATTTATTATTCTAATAATGATGTTTGTTGGTTGTAAAGGAATATTGGATATATATCATATAGTTTAATCATTATATCACATTATTTATTCATTGTACTTAATTAGTGAAGTTTGGGGATAAAATATCCCCATGATACATAGACGTGTCTCATGAGACAATCTAGTGTGGGTAATTTGGTGTATTCTTATCCAAGAAAATTTATTACCTAGAGATGACACCATGATTGCAAGATATTGATTTTCAAGATCATGATGTCTTATCATAGCGAATGAAATTATCTTTTCAATATTATAATTTTCATCTCTAAGTAACTATTTATTATCATCCATGTGATCATTTCACTTCCATCAGTATCCATTGATATATAATGTTTTTATTTTCATTCAATTATGGAATTATTTTTTATTATATATTCATGTCATATTATTTATTATCACCATGTTCTAACATATGATATTTGAATGTTATCTCTTATTTTTATCCATATTGATTGTTTACAGTCACCCCTTCTTATGTTTCCAATTTCTTAAGTTATGAAGAAATGTATTACATATGATATGTATTATAGAATATATTGTGTAGGAAACAATTTAAGATATTTTGTAGACTTATTATGAATCATTTAATTTGTTATATAGTTTAAAAATTTCACATTAGTTGTGAAAGACACAAGACTTATTAGTTTATGAATTAGCATAATTCTTGAATGCTTAAAACCTAAAAGGTCTTGGGAATGTATATAATAAAATATTTTATTTGAGTAATTTAATAATGGGATACTTATGTCTAGAAATATATAGTTGGTATCAATGGAAGTACATGAATTATGTATTTTTATTAGTGGATCTAAGAGCAAGGATCTGGAGAACCACATCCCATTCCACATTGTGTAAGTTCTAGGAATAATTCCCTGAGGATGGATTTTCTGAGAAGTGGGACCTCACTTTACAATTAGAAGGAAACTGAGGAAACTTATTCAAGTATTTAGATGATTAGAGGAGATGATTTTGTTAGATTTTAGGGATTCTAATTCAATATGTCGTATAGATTTAATTTTTCAAAGAGGTAAAACTGTATTGATGAAAATTAATCTACTCTCTATGGGTTTCTAAAAAGTATTGAACCATAATGATGGAAATGACATAAAAAATATGGTATGTTTTGAAAATTCAATATTATTTAATCTATAACTGATTTAATGTGATTTTTATTAACATGTTAGACTTTATTGATAAATTATAGGTGGTTTGAAGACCAAATCAATAGGAATTAATTAGACTGTTTATGGAGAATTTTTGGGAGAGATAAATCGTTATTTACATAACAATCAATGAAAGAAATATATACATCATAATTAATAGTTCTAGAAAATTAAAGAAAATGGATACTATTGTGGAAGACAATAGAAGGTTTGAAATTGAATGAGGAATAAAATCATTGTGGTAATAGCCATTATATTATGGTGTTTATCCATTTTAAAGAATCATTATGAGGAGACATCATGTCATATTTTCTTTTTTTCCTATATTTAAGTAGTTTATAGATAGTTAAGATGTGCAGGATTACCTTGGATCAATAATGCTTCTTTCTTGAACCTTTCTAAGACTTATAACGAGTAGTGTTATTCCTCAGTGTGATGATGCACTGTCATTTTATACTAATTTTTTATCCATTGGTTGTGAACCAAGTAAATTATATTTGTCCCTACATTTATTTTTAGTATTTGGATAGTGTGTATGCTAGAAAATTGAATGTTTGAAATGTTCTTTCTAACATTGAAATAAGATCAAATGGAAGACATAATGAATTGAACATCCTAATTCACCCTTAGGTGTATTGGAAATATGGTTGGAATAAGCATCATATGCAATTAGTTCCATATTCCATAATGTTTTTCCATATAATTAATGGTTGCAAGTAGATATCTATGTCATTTTTAGGGTCAATTGGTCCAAATATAAGTATACCATTAAAAATAGTTTTTGATACAATATCATAATGAAAACTTATAAATATGAATGAAAATATAAATATTATCATATAAAGTATGATTTTGGTGGAAGGGGTCGAAACCATCTCATGATAACCATAATCTCACTTTAAATACTTTTAGTACAATACTATAGTGTATTCGTTTAAATTATTACCTTTTCAATCCATTTGATATATTCACCATCTCATTAACATTTTTTTTTCACTACTCTTAAGTCCATATCATATCAATTATAAATTTAAAAAACATGAAAAAATTTGATGTCTTAGAATATATGGGAAAATCCACACAAAACATTTGAAAATAGTTATTTTGTACCATATATATAGGTTTAATTATTGAAATTTCACATATATTTCGCTCATATAAGGCTATATATTTCCTTAAATAAATAAAAAATATTTAATAAATTCATGAATTTTTGTAGAAGAGAATCCAAACATATCAATAAAATTAATGAATTGTTATTGTTTTTTGGAATACTGTAAAGACCCGGAATTCCTGTGGGTTTTTTTTAAAATACATGGGAATTTTACAACTCCGTGAAATCTGACGAAGCGTGAATTTGAGGCCCGGTGTGCCTGGAATCAATTTCTGAAGTTTTGTTTAGGTACATTCAGTAAACTTATGAGTGAGACTTTATAACTTTTGAACCAGTGCTCAGAATTGAAATCTGAGGTCACCATTGAACTAGTAGCGCCGGTATTCGCTTAAGAAGACTTTCACCTCAATGGCAGATGGTCAGGAATAACAAATAGTTTTTGGGTTTTATGAGGAATAATAAAATATAATAACTTCATGACTTATTTTATTTTATTTTTGTTATAACCACCATATAGAGGTTGGAGGAGGGGATCGCCACACCTTAACCTCCCATGAGAGGTTATGGTGGTGGGCCCCACCTAAACTCAACCTCCATTGTGAGGATTAGTTTGGTGGGGATCACCCAAGTTGGAAGCCTCTAGAACTCCCCTCATTAATGAGGGGGAGCCTCTTGATCTCTTCTACACTTAATGGTGCCTAACCACCCCACTTAATTAATTAAGCCACAATAATTAATTAAATGCCTCATTTTGAATTTATGCCAATGAACATAATAGAACACATAATCTATTATTTCGGGGGGGGGGCTATTCATTTGTTGGAAAGGAGGATTGAGGGGAAGAGGAGATCTTGGAGATATAACACCAACGAGGAAAGGTTCTCCGACAAAGAACACCAACGAAGAATGCCAGCCTTCTTTGCCCTTTTTCCTCAGGATTTCCTCCCAAAGTTGGACATCCTCACCTATGATGAACAACGTCCATACATCCTCCTCATCATCACCAAGGAACAATACAATGTTGGAGTTCAAGCTTACTAATTGTTGTGTGTTCTTCATTTTCCATCATGGTTTAGAATTCAAAGATGCTTCATATCACCCTAACGTGGAGGGCTCGGGCCGAACAACCATGACCCGACCCATCTGCATTCATTGTGGATTTTGAAGCTAATCATGGCATGAGACCAGAATGTTTGACTCTCATCAACGAATACTGTGGATCAAAGGCAACAATCAGAGAATAGAGTGACTTCTTCCAGAATGATAATCGGGCCATCGGACCTCGTTCGATGACCCATAGAAAAATAACTGGAGGATGGAACTGATGTGCGTCAATGTGTTGTGGTGGTAGCTCAACTGCACCATCAGAGGAGAAGTCGTGACGGTGCAGCAGTGGATGGCGGTGAAAGAAACTCATGGCTCAAGCCGCCGGGTCGACCGGGAAGGCGCGGCACAACTGGCGCCTCATGGTGGATCGAAGGAGGACCGCGGCCCCTGGCTGCGGTGGTGAAGCAGTGGCCGGCTCGACCCCGGCCGCGAAGAGGTCCATCGGCCCGAGCCGCCAAGTCGCTGGAGGAGATGCGGAACATCTGGTGCCTCGTAGGAGTCTGCTAGCCGCTCGGCCATCCGGGAGGAGCAGGACCCACCACGGGTCACGCGTGACACGGACTGCTGCTACCTGGCATCGGATTTCCTCCCACTCGAACGACTATGTCGTTCGGGATACCAGGGGGCACACGGCCACCCCCTGGATGTGGCTAGGGCTGCCCCCACAGGCTGCATGGGCCACGAGCCGCATGGACCACCAGCCGCGTGGACCACCGTGCCAGACCCAGTTCGGGCCACTGGGCCGAACCCAACGTGAGGCATTGGGCGGGACCTAGCGCGAGATGCTGGACCGGACCCTGCGCGAGTCGTTGGGCTGGACCCAGTACTGGTCGGGCCACCCTCGTGGGTCAGGCTGACCTCATGGGCCAGGCTTCCCCCACGGGCCGAGCTACCCCCACAAACAGGGTCGGACCCGCGGACCAGTTCGGATCCCAGTTCAGACCCCAGTTCGGACCCGGGTCGGGCCTGGTCTATCTGACTGGGCCAGACCAGACCTGGACCCGTTTTGGCATGTTTTCTCCTTTTCACCCATAACTTGGGCTACAGGTGTCCGATTGATGAACCCTCTATGGTGATGTAAATCTTGGATCAAGACAGTTCTTTTGGAATACCCCACTTTGGTTTTGGATGAAGTTGGGGTACGGTCGGGTTGGATTGAACCTAAATCCAACTGGGCCCTCAGAACGTAAATTCCAATAACTCTCAGACCAGTCGTTCGATTGAAGCACCATCTATCATGTTGAGTTTATTATGGAAAGATGGATCTTTGGGATACATAAACTTGGGAATTTGTGGAAGTTTATGTATCGACACTTGGCATGAAGAGTGGACCCTCCCAGAATCAAACTTGGTTTGTGGAAACCCTGTGGCTGGTTTTGCACTGATGATTGTTCCTAGATATTGTGTAGGTCTGACAGTTCTAACTTTTGTTCCTGGATCATGTGTTAGTCTGAGGGAATAGCTGGTCCTGGATCATGTGTTAGTCTGACAGCTCTGACTACTATTCCTGGATCTTGTGTGGGTCTGACAGTTCTGACTTCTGTTCCTAGATCATGTGTTGGTCTGACAAAAAAGTTGGTCTTGGATCATGTGTTGGTCTGACACTTCTAACTTCTTGTCCTGGATCTTGTATGGGTCTGATTTCATAGAAGATTCAGTGACTATTTTTTATCATATCTATCTCTCTACATAAGTTATATACACGTGTGAGCTGATTCAGTGACTTCTATGTTTTCCTTAGGATTGAGATGGGTTATTTGATAACTTAGGTATATGTTTGGTCATATATCTAAGTAATATATATCCATTGATTTCTTACTCTGTGGTTTGTCCTTGGTGGATTTTGAGAGACCTTGGTGGTCTCAAGATCCCTACTAAGTATCATTATACTCACCCCTACACATGATTTTCCTGCACCTCATTGTGTTGGATGCCAACGATAGACAGCGTTGACGGTGGCTAAGAGCCCCAGGACTGGACGGTACTCGGAGGAGGACCTTATGATGATTTTGTACATGGAGTAGATTGAAGGTTGCGGAGTACTGATAAGGCTATCTATACCTACCATTTAGGTAGGATCTGTGGTGGATGTTCTAGGAGATGCTTTTCACCTTTCAGCTGTTTACCTTTCTTCAGTTGTACTTGTATTCAGTTTCCTTGTACTCAATAGTTGGTCTCGTATTTCCAGACCCTTTATTTTTCATCACACCTTTTTGTATAAAATTTTACGTAGTTTTTTGCTTCCATATTACGTTGTTGTGTGTGTTTCTTGTTTATAAAGGCAATGCCTTCCCATTTTTAGGGATTTACACCTTTGGTGTTAGTCTTCAGTCCCAAGCCTATGGAAGTCGGGCTTGGGGTAGTCATGACACGGGCCCCGGGGGATGGGTCGTGACAAATTGGTATCAAAGGAGTCGGTTCTACCGTAGAACTTAGGTCTCTGATATTTTTTTTGTGAAGTAATAGTGTTAAGAGTACGGAGTGCTGTTTTAAGTATATGGAATCCAGTGTTGGTGTGGCGTCTGACGTATCTATAAACCCGGAACCTGACATCTGATTTCGAACTCAGTGCATGAAAACACTAATTGTGTGTGTGTTTTGAAGATTCTTTTTTGATATTTATTTTGATTCGGCTAACAAGGTATAACTTATTGACTATGGTGCACCTGTTTCTTTTCAGGATTCCTCCAGGAAGACAACCAGCTAGGGTTCCGAGAGTTGTACGAGATGACAGCCCACCGAGCGATGAGGCCTCGATGTAGCGCCCTATCACATCAGAGGCACCTGCAGAATAACTACCCATTGGCCCACCGATTCCCCAATCCCAGTAGCAGAGATCGCACATCGCCCGGGCACGTTGCATGAGTTCCAGCACCAGAGGCCGCCCAGGTTCAGGGGTTATATGGACCCTCAGGCAGCTAAGGATTGGATGGAGGCTGGAGTGAGAGTCTTCAGACTAGTAGGGACACCAGCCAACCTTATGGTGATCCTTTCCATGAGTATTCTTTAGGTAGAAGCAGGTAGATGGTGGAGCCCGATGCTCCAGGTGCATGATGAGGCAACACTACTCTGGGCTGAATTCGAGAGCCTATTTAGGGTGGAGTTTTTCCCAGCCACCATACGTGCGGTGTGGATACAGGAGCTACTTCATCTGCATCAGGGAAGTATGATAGTGGCATAGTACTCAGCGAGGTTCATCAACCTATCACGCTACTCCACCGATATGGTGCGGGACCCTTTCTTCAGGTCCTGGACCTTCGAGAAAGGGCTTAGACGGGAGATCAGAGTGTCGATGATCTCACTTAGAATCCCGACGCAGGTGGGGGTGTTAGAGAAAGCCCTCCTAGTGGAGATTTTCCTTGCTGAGAAGTCTCCAGCAGCGAGACCCATCACTAGTCGACATGCATTGAAGTATTCTACAACTGGCAGTAGGAAAATATCATAGAGGTCCAAGAGGACGAGGCCATCTGGTAGACGAACTTAGGATACCAATTCAGTTGTGCGGGTCACACGAGACAGAGTCAGTCATGCTAGGAGTAGGCAATGTTACTCTTTCATCGGGCAGGGTCACATGGATCGTGACTGTCATACCTTCCATATTAACGATCATAAAATAGTTAAGGTACCTCCCAGGCAGAGGTAGAGGTTTGATCGAGGCGGTCCGTAGGGAGCAGGAGGATGTGGAAGAGGAGCTGGTCGTTCAGCTGGCAGTGGACATCATTACGAGGTGTTACCACCACCACCACCAGGAAGTCCACCCCGACCACAGGGAGCAGGTGGACAGGGGAGAGTTTATCTCTAGGCATTTCTGTCTTACAGTCACGACACTCTAAAGATGATTTGAGGTACAATCAATGTCTACTCCTCCTTAGATTTAGTTCATATAGATACAGGTTCTAGTAACTCTTTGATTTCCTCTGCCCTCGTTTGAATCTCGGAGATTCCGATAGAGTCATTGGCTCTATCCTTAAGTATAAATACTCCTACAGGAGCAGACTCAATGATTACACACTGGTTCCAGTAGTGTTAGATTACTCTAGGAGGCGCAAGCTTCGTCTGGGATCTTTTCTTAGCAGTGTCAAGGCCTTAAGGCATCATCTTGGGTATGGACTGTTTATCTATAGTCCATGCTCATGTTGACTATATTAGTCACAAAGTGTGGTTTGTCTGCACGAATGGGACCAGGTTCAACTTCACAGGCAAGAAGGGAGCCTTTGAATAATAGGAATGACTTACTCGGGTGGGGGTGAAACCAATCACTCATCATTTGGTCTGCCTTACCCTTAGATCAGTTGATGTGGAGAGGTCAAGCTATCCTGTAGTGGTGGACCAGTACGTGGATGTTTTCCCTAATGATGTTCTGGGATGACCTCCTCATAGAGAGGAGGACTTCTACATTGACTTATACCCTGGGATGACACTGATATCTAGTCCATCATATCGGACGACTCCCGCTGAGCTTCGTGAGCTTCAGGTACAACTAGAGGACTTGAAGGAGAATGGATTCATCCAGCCCAGTGTTTCTCCCTGAGCAGCCCCGATTTTTCTCACCAAGAAGGCAGATGGAATATTGATGATTTGTGTGGAGTACCTACTCTTAAAACAGGTGACCTTGATGAAAAAGTACCCACTCTTGAGGATTGATGAACTCTTTGATGAGTAGAAGGGAGTGCGGTGGTTCTCGAAGATAGAACTTAGATATGGCTATCACCAGTTAAGAGTTTGAGATGAGGATGGGCAGAAGATAGCCTTCAGATGTCATTACCACCACTATGAGTTCTTGGTTATTCCTTTTGGCATAACCAACGCTCCAGCTGTGTTCATGGGACTCAGGAACAGGATCTTCCATCCATACCTCTATCTCTTTGTCATAGTCTTCATCGACGACATTCTGATCTACTTGACTACTGAGGAGGAGCATGCCTACCACTTGCAGGTAGTACTAGACACTCTCCGAGAGCACCATCTTTAATGTAAGATCTCGAAGTACTCATTCTAGATATGAGAGGTTCAAATTCTGGGACACGTCATATCGGAGGATGGGGTTACAGTGGATCCAGTGAAGATTGAGGCGGTGCTTGCTTGGGAGCCACCCATAAGTGTGATGGAGGTACGTAGTTTCCTGGGTTTGGCTGGATACTACCAAAGGTTCATACCACACTTCTCCAGAGTTGTAGAGACACTATCATCCTTTATGAAGAAAGGGAAACCCTTCATGTGGTTGGAGAGATGATAGTTGTGCTTCCAAGAGCAGAGGCAGAGGCTGACTAGTGCCCCCATCTTGAGGCTTCCAGAGGAATTCGTGGGATACGTAGTTTACTACGACACATTAGAGACCGAACTTGGGTGTTTCTTGATATAGGAGCGAGATGTGATCACGTATAGTTCTCAATAGCTGAGACAGCATGAGTATAACTACGCTACCCATGACCTGGAGTTAGCAGTAGTGGTCTTCGACTTGAAGATGTTGCGACACTATATGATGGGAAAACGTTTTACCATATACTCTAATCACAAGAGTCTCAGGTATATCTTCTCTCAGAAGGACCTGAATCTGACATAGCGATAATGGCTTGAGTTCCTTTAGGATTATGACTTCGAGATAGTCTATTCTCCTAGGAAGGGGAGAATTGCAGCAGATGTACTCAGTAAGTGTTCTGGTATATATTTGCTAGGTGAGGAGACAGAGCAGCTGGATACCTTACAGATATCCTTTATGGATAGAGATGGAGCAGCCTTTCTACAGTCTCTTACTATCACTCCCCTACTTCTTCTGCGAGTCATGGAGGCACAGTGTGGAGACGCTAACTACTAGACATGACGTTCATAGATTTCAATAGGGTAGGCACCTAATGGATTTTCTGAAGGTGGGGAGCACGTCATCCTCTTCAGAGGATGAACTACAGTACAAGTAGCACTTCAGGAGGAGGTTTTCAGTAAGTTACAAACATCCAATTTATTGGTACATCCATGAGTGGTGAAGATATATCAGGACCTCAGATGACAGCACTGGTGGCCAGGTATGAAGAAGGTGGTAGCAGTGTTTGTCTCTCGATACCTCACCTGTCAGCAAGTGAAGGCAGAGAACTAGGTACCAGCAGGCTTGGTTCAACCTGTAGATGTCCTAGAGTGGAAATGGGATGGGATATACATGGAATTCTTGATGGGTCTTCCACATACATCCAGGGGTCACGACTCGATTTGGGTCATCGTTGACTGACTCACCAAGTCGGATCACTTCCTACTGATCAGAGAGCAGGGTTTAGTAAAGATCTTGAGACTCCTCTATGTGCATAGGATTGTACGGCTACATGGAGTACCTACTTATATTGTCTCTGATCATGACACACGCTTTACATCCCAGCTATAGAAGGGGTTGCATGAGGCTTTTGGGACACAGCTACGTCTATGCACCGCCTTCCATCCTCAAATGGATGGCCATAATGATAGGACCATTCAGACCCTCGAGGACATGCTACGTGCTTGTTTCTTCAACTTCGGTTGTAGCTGGGAGGATCACTTTCCATTGGTGGAGTTTGCGTACAACGACAGCTATCACTCCACCATTGGGATGGCACCTTTTGAGGAGTTATACGGGTGACCTTACAGATTACCCTTGTCCAGGATTGACCCAGGGGAGTCAGCACTGGTGGGACCAGAGTTCGTACGAGCTACCACAGAGAAGGTGCAGATTATCCAAGAGTAGATGAAAACTGCACAGAGTTGGAAAAAGTCATATGCTGACAGGAGATGGAGACCTTTGCAGTTTAAGGAAGACAAACACGTTGTTCTACGGGTCTCACCTCAATGAGGTTTATGGAGATTTGGCTGAGGTGGAAAGTTATCTCTGAGATTCATTGGACCTTTCTAGCTCCTCAAAAGAGTAGATGAGGTGGCATACATCCAAGCTCTTCCACCTCAGTTGCACTGGGTGCACAACGTCTTCCATGTGTCCCAGCTGAGGAGATACTTGCATGACACTTCTCACATCATCAACCATAGAGAGATGGATTTCAACGATGGGGTGACTATTACGGAGGTTCCAGTAGATATTGAGGATCTAAAGGAGCAGGCATTACATGGACGGTTGATACCTCTGGTGCCCGTTCGCTGGAAGCACGTGAACAACCATGAGAGCACATGGGTGTGGGAGGCTCAGATAAATACTCAGTAAACCCATTTGTTCCCTTACTTAAAATTTTAGCTTACTGGGATGTAAATCCCTAAGGTGGGGAGAATGTAAAGGCACAGAATTCTTGTGCAATTTTTTTTTAAATACATGGGAATTTTTTGAGTCCGAAAAATCTGACGGCGCATGATTTTGAGGACCATTGTTCCCGGAATAAATTTCTGAAGTTTTTTTAGGTACATTTAGTAAATATACAAGCGGGATTTTATAAATTTTGAACTGGTGCTCGAAATTGAAATCTGAGTGCACTGTTGAACTCGCAGCACCGGTATTTTCTTAAGAATACTTTCACCTCAACGACAGATGGTAGGGAATAAAAGATAGTTTGGGGTTTTACATGGAATAATAAAATAAAATAAGTGCATGACATATTTTATTTTTGTTATAATCACCATGTAGAGGTTGGAGGTGGGGACTGACACACCTTAACCTCCCATGAGAGGTTATGGTGGTGGCACCCACCTGAACTCATCCTCCATTGTGATGATTATTTTGGTGGGGACCACCTGATTTGCAAGCCTCTAGAACTCCCATCATTAATGAGGGGGAGACTCTTGATCTCCTCTACACCTAATGGTTCCAACCCACCCCATTTAATTAATTAAGCCACATCAATTAATTAAATTACTCATTTTGAATTTATGCCAATGAACATAATAGGCCACATAATCTATTATTTAAGGGGGCCTATTCATTTTTTGGAAAGGAGGATTGAGGGGAAGAGGATCTCTTGGAGATAGAATTCCAACGTGGAAAGGGTATCTGACGAAGAACGCCAATGAAGAACGCCAACTTTCTTCGCCCTTTTTCCTCAGGATTTCATCCCAATGTGGGACATCCTCACCTATAATGAAAGACATCCATAATTCCTCCTCATCACCACCAATGAACGATACGAGGTAGGGTTTCAGGCTTGCTAATTGTTGCATCTTCTTCATTTTCCATCATGGTTTAGAATTCGAAGCTGCTTGATATCACCCTAACGCGGAGGGCGTGGGCCGAACAAACACAGCTCGAACCCTCTGCATTCCTTGTGGATTTTGATGACAATCGCGGCACGAGACCAGAATGTGAAACTCTCTTCAATGATGACTGTGGATCAAAGGCAACGACCCAAGGAGAGTGCGACTTCTTCTAGAACAAGAAAGAGGCCAACGGAGCTCATCTGGTGACCCATAGAAAGATCTCGGGCGGATGCAACCAACATGGGTCAACATGTGGCGGCAACAGTGTAACTGTGCTGCTAGAGGAGAAGCTGCGGCCCCTGGATGCGGTGGTGCATCGATTGCCGGCCATGAAAGAAACTGGTGGCTCAAGCCGCCAGGTCAACTGGGAAGGCGCGACACAACCGTCGTTGCGCGGCGGATCGAAGGAGTGTCGTGGCCACTGGCCGTGGTGGTGCAGCAGTAGTCGGCTCGAGCCCAGCCGTGAAGAGGTCCAGCGGCCCGAGCCTCCGAGTCATTGGAGGAGGCATCGAGCATCCGACACCACGCAGAATTCGGCTGGCCTCTCAACCAGTTGGGAGGAGCGGGACCCACCGCGGGTCCCGTGTGACGCGGACCGGTACCACCTGGTGCCGATTTTCCTCCCACCTAAACGACTATGTCATTCTGGTTACCAGGGGGCACGACCTCCCCCTTGGATGCAGCTAGGGCTTCGCCCACGAGCCGTAGGGCCACCTGCCGCACGGTCCACCATCCGCGTGGGCTGCCATCGCGGGCCATAGGGCCGGACCCAACGCGGGCCGCTAAGCTGGATCCAGTGTGGGCTAGGCTTCCATCATGGTCCAGGACACCATTGCGTGTCGGACTGCCCCCGTGGGCCGTGATGCCCTCACGGGCCGAGATTCCCCTGCGGACCGGGTTGGACCCGCGGACCTGGTCGGATCCCAGTCCGGACCAGGTTCAGTCCGACTGGGCCGGACCGGACTCGAACCCGTTTTGGCCTATTTTTAACTTTTTTGCCCATAACTTGGGCTACGATTGTCTGATTAACGAACTGTTTGAGTTGATGAAAATATTGGAGCGAGACAGTTATTTTGGAGTAACCCACTTGTGGTTTGGACGCAGTTGGGGTATGTTCATGTCAGATTGAACCTAAATCGAATCAGGCCCTCAGAACGGAAATGCCAATAACTCTCAGACCAGGCGTCTGATTGACGCACCATCTATCGTGTTGAGTTTCTTATTGAAAGACGGATATTTTGGATATATAAACTTGGGACTTCATGGAAGTTTATTTATTGACACTTGGCTTTAAGAGCAGACCCTCCCTAAATCAACCGTGCTTTGTGGAAACCCTGTGGCTGGTTGTGCACTGATGACTGTTCCTAGATCATGTGTTGGTCCGACAGTTCTGACTTCTGTTCCTAGATCATGTGTTGTTCTGATAGAATAGTTGTTCCAAGATCATGTGTTGGTCTGAAAGCTCGGACTACTATTCCTAGATCCTGTGTGGATCTGATAGTTCTGACTTCTATTCTTGGATCATATGTTGTTCCGATAGAAAAGCTGGTCCTGCATCATGTGTTGGTCCGACAGTTCTAACTGCTGGTCCTGGATCCTGTGTGGGTCCAATAGCTTAGATGATTCAGTGACTGTATCTGATCATCTCTATCTCTCTGCATAAGTTGTATACATGTGTGATCTGAGTCAGTGACTTATTTGTTTTCCTCGTGATTGATATGGGTTACTTGATAACTTAGGTATATGTATGGCCATATACCTAAGTAATGGATATTCGTTGATTTCTTACTCTGTAGTTTTTCCTTGGTGGATTTTGAGAGACCTTGGTGGTCCCAGGGTCCCAAATGAGTATCTCTATACTCACCCATGTACGGGCTATGCCCACACCTTGTTGTGTTGGATACAGATGACGGGCAGCGCTGACGGAGGCTGAGAGCATCAGGACTGGATGGTACTCGGAGGAGTACCTTACGACGAGACGGTACATGGAGGAGACTGACGGATGTGGAGTGCTGAGGAGGCTATCTATAACTACACTTCAGGTAGGATCCGTGGTGGACGTTCCAGTGACTAATTTTCACCTTTCAATTGTTTACCTTTCTTCAGTTGTACTTGTATTCAATTTCCTTGATCTTTAAAGTTGGGCTTGTATTTTCGGCCCTATTACTTTTCCACACTCCTTTTTTGTATATAGTTTCACTTAATGTTTTCCTTCCAGATAACTATGTTGTGTATGTTTGTAGTTTATAAAGGAAATTACTTCCCAGTTTTAGGGATTTATGCCTTTGGTGCTAGTCGTCAGCCCCTGGCCTATGGAAGGCAGGCTTGGGGTAGTCACGGAACAGGCCCTAGGAACGGGTCGTGACAAATACTATCATAATTTAGAAGTAAATCCTTTATAATTTTAAGGATATAATCAATTAGGATATTATTAAAACCATAAGTAATTTTATTTTGATAAAATACACAAAATATTTTGGTTTTGTCAGTTAATAATCAATTATATATATATTGGGCCAAGAAACATCGTCTAATGTAACAAACCAACCTAAATACCCTCTTAAACGCGTACCCAACCTAATCATCCACAAACCCAAAAAGAATTTTCAATGCCCATAGGTTGGAAAATAGTACCTAGGCATCAAAAAAAATAAGAGGTAATGATTTTTCCAGACCCAAAGAAATAAAATCATAGAATATATACACATAACAAAGACAAATTATAGAATATATAGATATATTACATAGTAGATAATGAACAAAAAAAGTGATACACCTGCAAAATATTGAATGAAATGTCCAAGTGACATTTACACCAACAAAGAACTAAAAAACAAACAGATACTCAAAAATTCATTTAATAATATTGGAAACCTCCCATTGTTTCACCCCCCATATTCCCAAAATCCAAATGATAGAAAACCTCACCACCTCACTGTGGAAACTTTTCTTTCCCTGCATCAAAATACATAACTAGGTGTATGCACCATAGAATGGGTTTATAGGGTGTGATCTAATAGGATTGGTATGGTCCCACCTAGGTGTTTCCTATCATTTCTCTAAATAATAATAAATGAAATCGCAATTTTAATAAAAACAAATCATGGTAACATTTTAACAGTTTTTATATCAAAATATTAGGAAAATTATTTTATTATGACCTTTTATAAATTTCTATATAATGTTGGTAAATAAGATTCAATGCATTTCATATCCAAATATCATAGTAGATATAGTATTTCAAAACAAATAATTCATCCCATATCATATCAAATCCATGGTAGTACCACAAAATAGCATAATCCAAAATAAAAATCATAGGTAACATAGCACCATGAATCACACTACATTAGCATATCTATTAAACTCATAATTAACATAGAAAATCTATTATATATCATTCCATTTAACATATGATTAAAGTCTAGAGAGCATAGAAACACCACAGAAAGTAACCCCCCCCCCCGATGGGTCTAACAAGTCCCTAGAATAATGGGCCTAGGGAGTAAAAGAAAACCCCATCAGAGAAACCCTAGATAGTGGATGAGAATATTACTATACATTACACAAATATACTAAAGAGTTATCATGTTCTCTATATTCTCATTCAATTCATCAATATATTTTCATCAAAACATGATTTGAAAACCCATTTCATAAAATGATTTCACAATGCTTCGAAAACCCTTTTCAATTTTCCAAAAATATAGGAAAACTATCTTTTATGGAAAACTATTTCAACTCACACAAAACATTCATTCAAAAATTCAATTTTATTTAATAAAAAAATTCATCAATACCAGAGTAATACAGTACCCCAACAAGGGATATGGATAAAACTACATAACCAAAACATGGGTTTCACACATGAGTATAAGGATCCAACAAAAAGAACAACACAAAAACGAAAATAATGGTCCTAAAATCAATCTAAACATCTTACAATTGACCTAATTCAACAAAAGGATTGGTGGAGAAGAGTTAATGACAAGAACCTCCAGAACGCACACCCCCTGAACCAAAAATAATAATAAATGGCCCCTACAAAAATATTTCCCAATATATCTATAAGGAAACATGATGAATCATCACCATGGATCAAAAAATACAATAGATAAACACAAAGGCACTACCCTTATCAAATGAAAAGAATATATGAAATGATTACTCACTCATAGAGATGTAATCCAACCAAATTGGCAACTAGTCACTGAATAAATAAATCTTAATTGAATGGAGACTCCAAAAATCAATGAAAGATATCCCTAAGTCAATCGGGGGGAGATGTATGGGAGAATTAAATAGAATTCAATCGATGAAGTTCCATAAAATCTCTACTCATATCATTTACATGATGTGCAATCCTCTAAAATGTCATATAATCATTGAGGATACATATACCGAAAAAAACCATTCCATTTTTATGAAAAACTGATCTTTTAATATTAAACATCATATAGGTATTTAACTATGTGTAATACTTTCATGCTATTTACACAATTCAAAAATTGTGTCTAGTGAAAAATTATACATCATGTCACCCATTTACACTCTATGTAATCTTTTAGAACATAGTAAAAAAGAATATATTATTACATGAAAATATTATATGGACTCATGTATTCTCCAAACTCAAGGAGAAACCTATAAATCCATTAATAAAATATTCCCAGACTCTAATAAATAAAACAATTATCCATCCCTGGTCATTAGTTCATTTTTCTCAGTATATTTTTTCCATCTTCAAGAGTATCAAGACACATCCAATGAAAGTGGAAAATAATAAAATAAAAGGAAAATAAGTGAAATTAGGGAACAAGATATTACAAACTCCCCACTATGAGATTATCCATCTCTGTGATGTCATGTTAAAGAATGAAGTCCGATAAAAATGTGTGGTCACTGCACTCTCATCCACAAATCTTGCTCCCAAGTCTCATCATAATACAATATATGAAGCCATAACACCATGAAAAATAGAATATATTTCTAATAAAATACATTCACATGAGATTCAATGATCTCAACTAGCTTCTCAACAATGGAAACATCAATCCCTAACTCATTCTCTTCCCAATATATAATGTGTGAGGGATCATGATGTGATTTACTAAGCTGTGATATTTAGAAAATGTCATGAATGCCTATCAATTGATATAGAAATTAGAAGTAATATGTTAGACTCCCATGCCTCTCAATGACCTCAAATGGTTCAGCATATCTTGAAACCGTCTTTCCCAATTTTCATATCCAATAGTAACACAACTAAGGACAAAATTTCAAGCAAACCCTATCACCTATGGAAAACTATAAAGGAAAGGTCATTGAACCTAATAACAATTATCTGAACTCATATATGTAATAAAAAAATGAATTATTCTTGAATCCTTACAGTCCTTTACTAAAAGTGCCTCAGTCCCACCAAAGAAGCTTCACCCATCTCTGACCATCAAATTACAGATTTTAATAGGAGACCATATAAGGTCTAAAATGGATCCATTATAATATGAAAATGATTAATTTTTTATTATAAAATCAAAATAAAATATTCCTTTATGGATATCACAATATCACCCACATCCAAGTCACAAGACATATCATATCCTCCAGAATATTGAAAATATTCTTATTCTAGTAATTTTTCTATGAATGATATATCATACTCAATCTTACATGAGTTCCCATTTCCCCTTGGAGTCTTCTCCAACACCATGTAGTTAACCTATGATACCTTCTCGAAAAAAATGGAAAAAATAATTCCATTTAACCTCATAACTTCTTACACATATATCTTATCCAAATATTCAACTTTTTCAGTGTCTTGGATTGGAATAAAATTAGATAATGTTGTCAACTAATAAATCCCCACTCTGATATTATTCCTCCATTGGGGAGTCCCTAGAAATCCAATAAATAAATTCATTTAAACCTCATCCCATATATAAACTGGAACTAAACGTTTCTATAGAAACCTATAAGGTTTTAGATGCTTTTTATTAATCTGTTTCCATGTGTAACTCTGGGACACAAAATCCAGAGTTGCACGCTTCATACCCAACCACCAAAATCATCCTCTAATGTCATTATACATATTCATAGTATCTAGAAGAAAATATCACAATAAACTATGTTAATTAAACAAAACTGATCTCTTCATAGTTTTTGGTATGTAAAACTAATCCACAAAACAGAGATTACCATATAATGGGAGAGGTTATGAAAAAATTGTCTCCCCATCATAAATGGTATCTTCAATTCCTTTTAAATAATCATCCTGTTATTGCTATGTATAAAAGACTTAAGGAGATCAATGATAACTAAACACTGGTGAAAAACATTCCTGAATGATCCATTTGTGCATCATGATGAAATTGAGCAGAAATCTCTATAAGTTTCCTCTCCTCCTTCAATTCCAAAACAGCTTCCGATGAAACATTACTACTAAGAGTGTCTACAATGACATTCCCCTTCCTTGTGGTGCAGAAAATATTGAAGTCAAACATCTGAAGGTATTCCACCCACCTCCTATATCTAATATTATATTCCTTTTGGGAAAAGATATAGGTCAAAATTTTATTGTCAGAAAAGACTATGAACCTTTTCCCAAAAAGATAATGCCACTGAAACATAAGCACATGAATAACTATGAAATGGTTTACATCAATATTGGGGTAATTATTCTCATGTAGTAGAAGATGAAAAGAGTTCTATTATACCACATGACCATCATACATGATCACACAACCCAAACCAACCCTATAAGCATTACATAAAACCAGATACCCATTATTGGGAACATGTAAGATCAGAAGAGGATCTGATTGTACTAGTCTTTTCATCTTCTTAAAAGAATCTTGACATATACCATCCCATGTGAATTTCACCCCTTTCTATGTAATAGTACTCAAAGGAAATTTCATATTCATGAAATCCTTGAAACCAATCAGTAGTATCTAGTAATACCAATGAAACTATGAATTTTAAAGTCATTTTGTGCTTCTTCCCATGGAAAAACTACCATTACATCCTCCAGATCAACTTATAATCTATGATTAGAAATTATATTCCCAATGAATTTCAATTTATGAATAATTAATTTTTTTTCAAAATAATTCCATAAAAATGGTGACTCCTCCAAATTTTGAAAACAAAACTCAGATGGTGCTCATGCTCATCCTTAGTCCTCGGGTAAACCAAAATAGCATACATAAACACTACAACAGAAATGTCAATATACTGATGGAATATCTAATTCATAGAATCCATAAAATCATAAAGTGAATTAGTTATACCCAAAAACATCTAAGCATATTCATAATTACCATACCTTTTCGTGATAGTCATCTTCATTATATCACACTCCCAAACACTAAGCTTATGGAAACCTAACAGAAGATCAATATTCAAACTCCACTTTTCACCATTTATTTGATCAAATAGATCATCCACATGAATAAAATGATAATTGTTCATAAATGTTACTTGGTTAAATTTTTGATCAGCCATGAACAATCAGTTGGAACTATCTTCCTTCTTGGAAATGAGAATTGGGGCTTTCTAAGGTGAAAAACTATGGTGAAAAAAAACCCTTCACTTATAGATTGTCTAATTGAATCTTGAAATATTTCATCTCTTCTGGTTCCATATGATATGAAGGTATCAATATTAGCTACACACCTAGATATAGGTCAATTATAAACTCTAACTGTGTATCAAGAGGAATATTGAATAAATCATATGGGAAAAACTCAGGAAAATTATGAAAAAATATCAAGAAGATACAAAAAAAAGATACTTCATTGCGAACATCTACTAAAGTAGATAAAACTCTTAATATATGGGTGGTAAGTATTTTATGACCAGTAATCATATTCCATTATCAATAAAACACCTATGATACCCCATTTTCCATAAGAGATGTGGTATACTAATTATAAAAATCAACCTCTTCACGATGAGCAGTAATCCAATCCATACCAGTGAGTACATCTAACAAATATAGATCAAGAACCATAAAATCGTAGACTAAATCTACATTATCTATTGATATAACATAATATGGGCACCTGAATCACTTCTCTTTCCACTTCCCAATATGTGTCACTAACTTCATAAAAAGGGACATGAGGTCCATTGGAAGGTTGAGGATATCAACAAAATCACCAATTATAAACATATGGGTACAAAAAGTATCAAAAAAATAAATTAATACTAAGGATAAAATATTTATGGTAGCTATAACTATCACATGAACCATGTATACCTCCATAGGAAACTCATTTACTGTATGAAGGTGCTTTGCTATTTGGGCATGTGATTGGAGCTCTATAGCCTTTGAATCATCAGACTGTGTCATAGTAGCCTTCATATCCAACAGTCATCGACCTATTATAGGTGTAGACATATCCTAACATAAACACTATTGATGACCATAATTTATAATTTTGTTGCACATAATATCATGTGAAGGGAAATAATGTTTTGTGTGTCTAACCATGCTTCACTGATTGCATGTCATGTGGACAACACTAGAAAGAACTAGAGGTGTTGAACATTCCTGCTACTAAGAAAAATCTCCATTACTCCTACGATGATCTTTCCACTTCCTCATCTATATTATTTCACCACTAAAGATTCTAATTGGAGGAAGATAATGGGAATAATATCAATCATTTCCATCCATATTTATTTCTTCCTTCAAAGCCCAACCCACTATATCCACATAGGTCAAATTCTTTAGGATATATTCCTATGATATTATATCTAGTGGAAAATTATATAGGTACTTCTAAGTATTCATTGAATCATTATTTATAACCTCTAGTGAAAAATGAACCAGATTAGTATACCGGTTGGTGTATGCCAATATCAAATGTTCTCATAAATGCAAATAGAGGAACTGTAGAAACTTCTCTTTCAACAATGACAATAGAAAAAACTGATGGTAGAATAGTGTCCTAAAACACTTCCAATACAATCCAATGTTCCTATCTGACTGTAAAATATAATCCAACCAATTTTTTCTAGGCCCCTAAAAATGAACTTTGTACACTTTACATGGATACAGTTAGGTGTATCTAAGAAATTGAATATCTAATCAATCTTTTCAAGTCAGTACTCCTCCAATTGAGGTTCATTAACATCATTAAATAATGGTGGATTCTCACCCAAGAACTGCCATATTTCATATATTTCTCCTATATATCTTGGATGTACATCAATGACTATAGTTTTAACTTGTGGCACATTTTTGTCAATAACATGTTTTACCTGCATGATATCCTCATTGAATTTTTTATTAAGGGGAGTATTTCCTTTAAGAGAATCCACTGCACCCACCAAAGGAACTCAAATAGCACATCATAGAGGAATACTACTGCACATCAAAACAAAAGATACTTTCAAATACAATATAATCATAATTCAATCCATAAAACCCAAAAGAAAAAATTGATATTTACATCAAATCTCAAAATATATGATACACATCCCAACATCCCATGGTAACTTTAGTATCATCATAGAAATAGAGGTCCATGAACTCACAAAAATCTACCTCTCATGTCCCACCAATACAGTCTCTAATCTCTTAAATATCCCAAGAAAATGAAAACCCCCAAAACAGGGGGATCTGATTCCAAACTGTAATAGATCGAAACAAATAACCTCCCAAACTGGTAGGCAACCAGATCCACCACATACCCAAAGGGAATTCCCGATCCCCACAGTCTAAAGACTAGCACCCAGACATCAACATCAATAAGAGGGAATTATTTCACCCAATCAAAATCCACAACAACAAAAATACATATATATAAAGAGATAAATATCCTAAGATATAGATAAATTCCATAACATATAAATAATAACAGAAGTGATAAAAATAAAAAAGGTTTTAAAATTCTGTAAGTGACATGTGAAACTAAATAGGACTAAAAACCTATCATCCTCTCCAACAAATTTATGTGATATTGTGGGAAACCTTCTAAAATCCCACCACTGAATAATCGTAACCAAGTTAATAGAAAATATCATCACCTCACTATGGTGCCTTTCCTTTCCAAAAAATAAAAGACATAAACAGGTCTATGTACCACCAAAGAGGTACATAGGGTATGACCTAACAGGATCAGTAGGGTCCCACTGGCGTGTTCTATATCAAGTCTTTGAACAATAATCCAAGCATGCTCAATTTAAAAGAAAACAAATCATGATAATGAATTAACAATTTTTTATCAAAATCATGAATTTTTTTAAATTTCCCATTTTCTTCATTTCCAAATAAAATTAATAAATACATTTTAAAGAATTTTATAACCATATATCATAGAATTTATATCATTTCAAAACAAATCATGCATCCCATATCATATCAAATCCCCAGAAGTAAAAAAAAGTAGTTCAACCCAAAAGAAAAGGCACATGTGACATCATGAAAGGGATTACACTAAGTCAAGATAGCTAATAAACTCATAACTAACATAGAAAATCATGAATGCATCAAGACACTAGACATATGTATTACATATAGAAAGAATATGAACACCCTAGAAAGTGAACTCCATAATAGTTCTTACAAGTCCCTAGAAAATAGACCTAGGGAGTAGAGGAAACTCCCATGTGAAACCCACCTAATATTGGATGATACATATTACTAAACATCCTACCCAAGTACATAAGTATTCCCATGTTCTTTATTTTCCCAATAAATTCATTAATCTGATTTCATCAAACCATTCCTCTAAAACCAATTTCATAAAACCATTTCACAATGATTTCAAAAACCCTTTACAATTACCAAAACAAGATGAAAATAATATTTTATAAAAAACCATTTCCAAACACACACAAAAATAGTCATATCATGCCACTTCATTTAATGAAACAATTTATCCAAACATAAACCATTCAATTCACCAAAACATGATAGAGACAAAACCAAGTACCATAATAATGAATTTGCACACACCTGCAATGAGATCCTCCAAAAATAACAACATACAATTGACAATGGAGGACCTATAATCAATATACACATCCTATAATTTTACCAATTAATCAAAATGATTAGAAAAGCATATCAAATGAAACATAACTTATGAACTCACACCTACCACACTAAAACCAACAAGAATTGGAATCTAGAACAAGATAATGCAACATATCTATAAGGAAAAAAAATAAAAAGCATCACCACAGATCAAAAAATCCAATGGCCCAATGAAATGACACTATTGTGATTAAAGGAAATAAAGAAGAAGAAATTATTACTCACCAGAGAGATTCAATCCAACTGTAATTGTGAAAATCACTAAAACAAATGATTATAGATCAAATGGAGACTTGAATAATCACAATAATGGAGATAAAGGTGGAGAGGGGAGATATTTATTGAATAATTAAATAACAATAAATTGATAAGAAAGCCTAAAATCCCAAATTTTGACTTTTACATATTGTGTAATCCATTTACATGTCATGTAATCCTCAGGACTCACATACCCTGAGAAACCCATCACCTTTTAATTAATAAATTATGTTTTAATTTTACATGTCATGTAACCATTACACGACGTGTAATTCTTTCACACCATGTACATGATTCATGAATTGTGTCTGGTGATCAATTATACATTGTGTAACCCCTTTACACACTATTTTGTATCCTAACAATTTGTACAAAAATCAAGATTATTAAATAAAAACATCAAACCAATTGAAGAGTTATCTGAACTTAGTGAGAGACCCATAAATCCATTACATGTTTTTATGTATAATCTATTAATTCAAATAAAAATTCATCACTTAAATATAGTTCATCTAACTTAGAAAATATTATCTATTATTTTTAGTACCAAGACAGAACTAATTAAAGGGGAAAATAGGAAAAGGGGAGGAAAATACCTGAAAGAAGGTAATATGATTTTACACTTAACCTATGAAATACATTCGGCATCATTATTTTCATTAAAATATGTTAAATGTGACCTTCTACCCATATAATATTTTATAAATATGGAAAAATCCCCATCATCATAATTAATTAAAAACTATCAAATATTATATTCATTATACCACCTCTCTTATGTCTATCATCATTATTTTCCTCTTAAATTATTCTATAATATAATATCATATGTACTAGTTATATTCAAAACCAAATTGGAGGATATAATATCCATGTTAGTCATGAATTGCCCATCATCTTCTAGTAAATTCATAACATGGACACCTAATAATCCTAACATGAAAATTATTATCAAATTCAAATTTTAAAAATAATTCTATTTTATTCTGAAACCAATATGATATGCACTCATCAAACATCCATAATAAATTAAACTTAAAAAAATTATGTTTTATTAACAAATAAATTTTAAGAAATCAAAATAAATTGTCACTAACATATAAAAAAATAAATTTAATATAATAAAAATTCTTTTTGAGAATAGTATATACCAATTTAATTTTTATATTTATTTTTAATATATATGATAAAATTATAAAAATTATTTATATATTGGATCATATTTAAAAACACAAAAATTATTAAATTAATCGAAAATAAATTATTTCATTAATATTATTTAATGAATTTTGTTATCTTTTATTAAAGACTATATATTCAAATTTTAATTTCATTATAGCGATATTTTTTAAAACCACAAATAATCATATTTGTGTTTCTAAGTGTTTTTAAATATTATAAAATTTATAAAAATATTTAAATGGTGTGGATGGTTTAAAATTTTGATAGATTTGACTAATAGGTATTCGTAGAAAAAAAATTACAAAATCCATGTAATTGTTTCCATAAATAAATCATACTAAAAAACACCATAAAATCAAAAAATCAAATAAAAATTGATGATTTATTATTTGATAACCATTATTTTCAATTATTTAATTCACCCATTAATAAAATTATTCTCCAATTAATTATTTTCCAAATTTATATAAATTATAACTATAGAGACACATAAATTTATGAAAATTATACTTCTAATTCATTAAAAAACACATACCTTCCCTTACACTGGAAATAAGATACCTTCAATAGTGTTTCATAATAACGTTTCTATTTTTTTTTTGCGTTTTAAAAAATATCATTTTACTAAAAAATAATAAATTAAAAATAATTCAATAAATATAACTAACCATGCAATACTATAAACTAAGAATATATAAAAATAACAATTTTTATGTAAATCACTTATGAAGAAAAATTATAAAAAAATATTAAAAAAGACTTGAAATTCATATATTCACTCTACCTCAAATTCAAAAAAAATCACCAAACATTTCCACATTAAGGAATAAAAGACGATTCATGAGAGGTCATAAGGGATACCCAATGGTTATTGAGAGGATATAGGATATATTTGGATTTCAAGAATCACTCCTAATTTTGATGAAAGGATATAAGTTGAGGGGTAGATACTTATAAGAATTGGTGAGAGGTAGATAAGGTGATATGGGAGAGAAGATTCTGACAATGGAGAGGGAGATACATATTTTGTTTATTGTTGAGTGGGGGGAAATATTTGTGTGGTGCTTATGTATATAGATAGGGTGCATAGTGTATGGATAGATTGATTTATCATCCAAACCTATAGCCACAATTAAATTTTATTGTGGTAGTATTTGCCTTTAGTAATATATTTTTGTAAAATCATTATATTATATTCCTCTATTTTTGTGTTCTAAAACAAATATAGCTATACATAAGTTTTATTGTTCCATTCATCATGTTTTTTAAGTAATAAAACAACAAAAAAACATATTTATTTCATTATGGCACACAAAGATCAAATATTATTAAATAATGGGATTTCATGTAAATGTGGATGATATAGAGGGATTATACAAATGATGATCTTAAAATAAAATAATAATTTTAGGATATAATTAATTTTCACTGTTCCATTTTGTTATTTTTCTCCATGATAAAATTATTTTTATACAATACGTGATAAGAATCAGGTTTTGGAAAGATGGATATATTTTTTAAAATAGAGAGCTAGCCTAAATAATTTCATAATAGTAACTATGAATCCTTTCATTGTTCTTGAGTTCCCTTATCATATTCATATTCTTATATCTACATGGTTTCAAAATTCATATTTATTTATGCCATGCCTTATATCCATTCATATATCCCTGTTTGATATCCCTCATATTAAAAACCCTTTCTAAGTTATTATCGTAAAACTTCCGTTATTTATATGCATTCCCTTGGGTTTCTTATGTAGTGACAAGTCTTATAGGGAATAATGTGTAATAAAAATTTATAGAGGAAATTCATATTATACTATTTTATAAGATGGGTATATATAAATTCACCAAATAGACTAATATATTGGGTTATAGGTTTTTGATTTCAATTATGTGCTGTTATATTTGACTATATAAATTTATGTAAAATTTATGAATTTGAAATAAGCATTTTCAAATGAATTATACAACATCATTGAAATTGATCCATGATTTTCCATCAGAATCTTCTTGAACACCCAATGATATCCCTTATCACCCCTTGTGATATTAATCATTTTTCTGATTTTATCAACTCTTAATTCTGATAATCAGGCCTCCTTTGAATATTTTTATTATTTATAGTAATGTCTCAATATACCTAAATTCGATTTAAATTTATTTATCATGGATGAAATATCTTGATATATTATATTTTTTCATGCAGTTCAATTCATCTATATTTACTATATAGTCTTATCAATTATTAATCAAATAGGCCCTTGTGTTAGAATTTTGGCAATGAACCCAAACCACACTAACACACTAGTGGACCCATGGCAACACACTTCCTAATTGAAAAAAATATTCCAGAAATACCACTATGATCCCTACATTTGAGAAACTAATCACTTTCTTGTTAGTGAGATTTACATCCCATGAAACCATATAAACATCACTCTACCCCTATCAAGGAGGTTTCAAGGTCTTTAGACCTTGCTCGTGGATTTCCCCTATACGTTCAATGGTTATATGCTAGATGAAACATCTACCAAGGTAAATAAATTCCCAAAAACCTATTAACTAACTCTATAAATATTATTGTAACCCATCCATGATTGATTACACAAACCAAGCCCATATTAGGACTTATCGATTGTATCTAATTGTCATTCCCAATTGCTGGATAAGATCCATTTATCTCCAAAATCCTAAAACCATGCATTTAAGAACTAATAAACATATAGAATGACTGACCATAAACTATTACATAATTTTTTAATCACCTAATCCCTAAAAGAATTAAAAAATGTGGACCTTGATGCAACTTCTTGCAGTCAATATTCATGAATGAAATATATTGTTAAATATTAATGGTACCACAAATAGAGAGCTTTGATGATTTGTTTTATACTGATTTATACATTGATTTTTATTCTAAAATCTTTAATTTTGTTCTTGAATTATGTTTTTCAAAATTTTAGTAATCAATTAGTCATTTTAGAATAAATGTAAGACATTAAAAAAAATATAAGTTGAAATGTCTATGTTGTGGTGTTGTCGTGAACATGACATAGTGAATATTTGTAATTATCATGAGGAGTTTTAATTTTTCATTACTATAGAGGATAATATACCTTGTACATGGGGATATTACATAGTACTATGATGATCATTATTTCATATAAATCATCATAGTCCACCATATTCCAAAAATAAAAAAGAACATTTTTGCCACTATGACTAGGGTCGATCCATCCATTTCATAATAAAGACAATGAAACCTTTTATATTATGGTGATATCTTCCAAGTCACTTTCTAAGATCAATACATAGAATTAAATAAAATAATTTAATTTAAATCTCTTGGAGTGTGTCTTATAAAATTTCTAGATATCCAAGTGAAATGGGTAGATACCGGTTTGACTCGCCTTAAAGGAAGTTATAATAATGTTAAAGATATAAAGACAATTCCATTTTAAAGACATCATTTTGAATAGATAATTATTTACTATAGATTAGAAAACACCATGATATGGAAATTTTCTCCATGTTTTAGTGAATTTTGTTTTTAAATATTATATGTAAACCCCTTCTTTACAACAATTTGTTTGATTTTAATAATTCTTTGTTCATTTATTTTATTAAGAGTATATATATGTTTCAGAACAACAATTTTGTCTTGTTCATCATTTTATTATTTCATGTTTTAGTTTCTTTAATTTTTATTTTTTTATTTACTCTAGATTTATAATTTTTATACCATTCTTCTCCACATTCACTTATTTATTTAATATGGTGAAATTATTCATAATTTATTTATTTTTTATCATAATAGATAGTCACTTAAATGGGTAAGGTGTCAATTGTAGAAGTATGGGTATCTAATATATAATAACATCTTTCATAAGGATAATTTTTATTAGAAATAATTTCATAACAGAACTATTATTTTATTCTTAACTAAGACTTTGAAAAAAAAATTGAAGGAAGTCTAACAAATATTGATGAGATAATTAAAGTAATAATAGTAGTTTAGATTCATATTTTATTTTTAAGAGTGAACTTAACACACATTATTCAACTTAATTATTTTATCAAAAGATTTAATTTTAATTGATTGGAATCCATGGATTTTTTCATAAATAGGATGTTAATTTTTAAAAACCATGCTACCAATCAACTAAACTAACTTATGAAAGAAAGAGATAAAAAATTTAAAAAAATCCACTCAATTTATTTTTACATTTTAATTTAAAATATTGTTTTATAGACTTAATATTTTGAATCCTTTATACTTAATAATTTAAAATTTAGATATAGTTTGTAAATAAATTTTAATACATATCATTATATTTACTCATTTTCATAATGATATTTACCATTGAAATGTGATATTTCATAGCACAGTAGTGTAGTAAAATATCGAGAAAATTTAAATTCTAAAATCTTACCAACTATAATAAGTAAAAACTTCTGTGGGACCCAAAATGTTTTTAGATTCATTACTACAGACAATGGTGAACTTAAGAGTTTCTAAATACTTGTAAATTAACCCAAGTAATTAGATTCCATATTTATTTTTAATTTTTCTTATTTTTATATCATTGGTTTTTTCTAATTACTTTTAGGTAAGATAATCAATGAATAATCAAGATTTCCACCACTCAATCAAGGAGTATTGATTCTCTATAACACTTTGAATGAAATCGTGATATGAAGAGGTTTATTTTTATCTCACTGATAATAAATCATTGCTTAAAAAAACTCCTCCATTTCATAAGATTGTTCTCTTATAAATCTCTATAAATAGGAAACAATAGATGGGTTAAAACATGTGATATGTTTTATAACAATCATGGACTATGGCTTCATCTATGTTAATATGGATAAATGATGATTTTTTTGACATGTAAGATTGGTTAATAACAACAAAATAATAATGGGCCTTCTATGTATAATTAAAAATATGTGAAAATATTAAGGCATGAACTCAAGTATCTTCATAGGTACTAGTAACATATTTTATAGATTTATGAAAAATTAAATTATAAAGTAGTTTAATTTAATTATATAATATTTATGGAGTTCCTTTTCTCCCTTAAATATCAATAAATATTTTTGTTAAAAATTCAACTAGTTACGTCCATCACAAGTTTGGGTGTCTTGGTGAAAATATTATAGCATAAATATTTTCCACTAGTGATAATGGTAATGATATGTGATAAGATATAAATATTTTTCCTATAATATTCAGAGTTTTAATTTTAAATGTGGTATCAATTCATGGAGATGTGAATGAATTTATAAAAACATAGACTTAATGATTGGATTCAACTGAAAATGTTATATTATGCTTTACAGTTGATGTCTCATTCCATGATCAATAACATAACTGATGGAGGAATTATACTAAAAACTATAAAATTTATATAATACCTCCTTGATGAAAATTCTCATAATAATAGCCTTTTTAAAAGTGATAGAGGGATATTATAGAGGGAAATTTATCTAATAGGGAAGAAACCACTAGTGGCTTCCAATGTGATGGAATTGTCAAAAAACTAGATAATTTCATTCACCTAATTAATTCTTATAGCTATTGTACACCCCTATTTTATAATATTTTGTAGTGTGTGGCGGAACATATGTGTATAAATAATGTTAGGATAGATCGTAAGTCAGTGAAATGTGGGATTATATTCATGTATGTTATAACCAACCACAAACATAATTTTAAATAACATTAACAAATGTATTCCACTTAATAAAACATTAAAGCCACATCGAGAATAAATTCAATTAAACTGTGTCTAGAACTTCAACTGAAACCAATGTCCATCCAGAAACAATACTCAACCTCAATTCATTAGACCATTTTAACCATACTCACCCCCAATAAATTAAACCAATAAACCATTGTAGAAATTATAGCCACAAACACCATCCCAACCAAAAAAACCATCACTTGTGGTTATTTTAAATGCATTTATCAAAAAGTAAAATTAGTGACTTAAAGATAAAGGAAATAATTTATTATAATAGAAATACAACCTGTAATACATTTGTATTAAGTGTAAATTTTTTTACAAATTGTACAATTTATTTCATAATAATAACAGAGTACACTACTAGGTAACATAGATACAAACCTAAGAGAATAGTTTAAGGTTGTGACACATGAGAGTGTGTGATATATAGAGGAAATAAAAGAGAAAATTGATTAACAGTTTGTTTAAAAAGATAAAAATAAATTTGAGTAAAATTAGAAAGGATAAGAGAAAACAATAATAAAAAATTAGAATAATTTGAAAAATATGTTTGAAGATAAAATAAATGAATATTATAAGAATACAAAACCATATAGGTTCACTTTACAAATTTAAATTATCATAAGGAAAATTAGGGTTGAATGTTAATACAGTAAATTACATAAGATCTTTAAAAACTCATAACAACATCATATTCACTGAAGTAATACGTAAAATAATGGTTTATTTTAATAATTTCAAGGATCCACTTTTAAACAAGAATTACTTGGAGTATCCAAGGGTTATATAATTAAGGGAATAATATTACACTACTATTTAAATAAATAACCCTATAAAACAAAGATATAGAGGGATATTTTTCATCCCATGCTATATGGACCCATCCTTGAACATTTTACAATCTTTAGTTTTAAGTCATGAATTCATTCAATTACATTTTAGAATCTTTTCATGTTCAGAGTTTAATATAATTAGGTTGATAGCCAAATATAATAGATCAATATACTACAAAGTATACACTTTTAATCTGTATCCCTTTTCCCAAAATATAATAATTTTAAATAAAACACATGTTTTTCATTACAAATCATCATGACTTTCAAAATGACTTATTCATTTCCATTACCCATCTATAAGTCTAATAAACCCATTTTAAAAACATGGTATGAGAATAAAAATATTTTTAATGGATATAAGAAAGAATAAATCCATTATTCCAGTGAAAAACATGAAAAACCATGAAAACCCTTTTCTTTAGAGTATACCTTTTTCCCAAATAGGGCATCATTGTTTTTTTGAAAAGATAATTTATATTACCCTTATAAAAAAATTATTTATATGAAAACTCATTAGATAGAATATAAATGTCATGTAGGTTCCATGAAACATAATCTTAATAGAAACCTTAAATATCCCTTAAATAACTTTTAAAAATTAGAATAATCATATGGTTGACTTCCAATATAATTATTTGGAGAACATAATCAATACTCGCTGTAACATAGTGCTATTCGGTTGCACCAATCGTGTAAGTAATATTGGGATCACTTATGATATATGATGGTTCTCACCTAATTGTAAAAAATATCCAAGGACTATATCACTCATAAAATCTTCTATCTTCAACCTTTTTATCATAAAAATATTTATGAACTCTATTAAACCCATATCATTAACATTTTTAGGTATTGAAATATCCTTCACTTTTAAAAACCTTTTTAAAAACTAAAACGAATATATGGTAGCTAAATAATGTGTTTTCAACTGATAATACAAGAAATATATTAAAATATTCTGAAAATAGAACAATGGCTATTACGACAATACAATTCACTGTCACTTAGTATATTAAAGTATAACATTGGTTTTATCATGGATAAAGAAATTTAAGTATTTAAAAAAATGATTTTGGAAATATTTTTAATAATGTCATAAGAGACATAAAATTTCTTTTATAAATAATTTCTATTCTATATAAAAACATTGATACAATAATTTTAAAAAAATTCCCATTGAAGAAATTGAGTTGAAAATTAATTATTTAAGAGAATATATTTAAAAAGAAAGTGTGTTATCATAAGTCCAAATAATCTAATATGTTATTTATATTCTAAAATAATAAACATAAAGTTATTTATTTATATAATTAAAAAAATTCAATCTTATTGGTTATTTTATTGTATCTCTTACCATGCTAGACACATTTACTAAATCATTTATGTTCTTTTAAGATGTTTTTTTAGTATTCATATTATACATAAAAAATAATTTCTATAGATTGAACATAGTATAATATATCATTATATTGAAATATAAATAATTATAATCCTAAAATAAAAATATTTATATACATAAATTATTATTTTAAAACCAATCATGAAATATGGTTTTGAAAAATGAACTATATAACGATCATGGAGAAGGTATGTCATAGATACAAAAGTTTATCATTTCTACTTTTAAAGAATTATTATGGAAATAATGTATAAAATATTTTAACTATATGTAATGATAAAAAATACCATATAATTTATTTCAATATATATATATATATCATTTGTATGATGTTGTGATAAAAATGATCACATTTCTTTGTGGAGGTGGTACTCCACACATATGTAGGAATGACATTTCCATTTTTCCTTGAGTAGAAAATTAAAGAAATAAAACAATATATTTTATTGTAATAAGTATAAATATTTAATTAATATAATATATAAATATTAACTCCATCATTATGGTCATCATTGAGAGGAAATGATGAAAAATGGATTACATCTGTTTGTGAGGAAATAGTCACTCGTATACATGAATGATGGTTTCATTTCCCATTTTCTGGAAGAGGAAATGGATGTAGTTTATTAAAACAAAATAATAGTATCTAGTTATATGTTTTATAATTATTTTATTTTATCATCATGTTTGAGTAATATTTTATGTTGGTGGAAGAAGATATAAAACAGAACCCTTGGTTAAAAACGATACCTCTTTGTCAAATTACCTCTTTATAATTGAACAAAAAACCGTCCTATGAGGTTTTTAAAAAATTTAATACCTTTGAGAACTGGAAATATAATTATTTAATTTATTTATTGATTCCTTGGTAGAATAAAATTGTTTAATGATTTTAATAGGAGAGGATAGGGTGTGGTCTTTTATAAGTGGGGGAGAGGATGCACTTTGACGTTTTTAAAAGAAAAATTTCTACCAAAGTTTTAGACATGTCCAAAGGATACCAAATTGACCATTATTGATAATTAGATGATATGAGGTCTAAATATGGTTATAAAATAGAATCTAGATATGTTTTTAGGTCATTTTAACCCTTATAATTTTAGTTTAACACTTAGTAAACCTGATTTCCCCTTAACCATAGTAAAATATTTTTTCTATTTTTACTGTATATTAAACAAAAAAAATATTTTTAAAATATTATAAAATATAAATTATTATTATTAAAAATATTGAATACATTTTATCAAATTAAATTTTTATAATTATCAAAATTTAATTTAAAATATAACCCGCAAAACCTAATGAAAAAACAGGTTTTCATTAAATGTATTTTTCAATCATAAGATGATATTACATTAAATTTATGATTATTAATCATAAATAAATTAATTTCAATTTAAAATTATATATATATATATATAATATATACATTTAATTTAATTTATTCTTAGACATTGGTTATTTTAATTAATTAAATGTAAAAGTATTATACACTTTATAATAGTTTTCCGAAAAAATGTGTTTTTAAACCCAAAAAAACATATAGTAACATCTAGTATAATGATGATAAAAATTTAATTAATTGGGTATATTATAAATAAAATATACTTAATTTAATTTAAGTCAAATTAAAATCATAATGTTAATTGTAAATTTATTTATTTATTGAATATAAATGATAGTTTTACAAAAATCAATATTTTTCACTATTCAAGATAAAAATCAACATTGACTGAAAAATAAAAAAACCTTTCCAAAGGATAATATTGATATGCTGATTTAAAAAAAATTCACTTTATCAAATAAATTTTCTAAAATTTCAATAAATGAATTAAAACATTTTCTCACCTAAAGTAACAAAAATCATTTTTGAGTAAAAACTATTTTTGTTGAATAAAATTTCATTACTAAAAGTTGGTGATTATTTACTAAGAATACAATAATAAATTAATAATATGTAATACATATATATATATATATATATATTATAATAATTTTAATAAAATTAACACTCTCCAATTTGAGTGCTAGGTTATAAAGATCATATATTTCACAAGTTGTTTATGCTAGGTATCGTGTATCAAATATGCTATTGAACATAATTTTATTCAATTAAATTATTTGGTTGGTACATTTCCCCTCCCCCCATTTTACTAAATCAATATTAATAATTTCAACTTCATATTAGTAATTTGAAAATATATTTATCAGAATCCGACATATAAAAAGGTAAATAAAACATCCTCTTGATAAAATGGAAAATAAAATTTGAGTGTAACCTAAAATAAACCAATACTAGTTTTAAAAATACGTAACAACATTTGGGAATTTAAAATTATTAAAAAATAATAAAATAGTAATTCCCAAATAATGATGTAGACTGATTGAGATCCCAGATTAGAAGAAAGCTAATGGTCACGATACAGTTAACAACCACAAAATCATATACAAGAGATATGTGAAAAAAGGCCATTTTCTCACCTAGAAAAATGTAATATGATTGAAATTTCATTTTCAAAGTCCTTCTCCTAGAATTTAAAAATATCTTACCATATAGAATAAAAATATTAGGATAATATACTAAATTTAAATCTAAATTTCATAATGTAGTAAGTTTCAACCATAATCTTATTTTTTCCTCTAAATTATTAATATTTGAGAACATTTGTTTATTCTCAAAGTGCTAAAATCAACTTCTAAAAGACCAAATAGAAAAAGGATAATAAACCATTCCTCCCTTAATTAGATATTAACTAAAAAATGGTAAGAACAAGGTTAGAAAATTACCTAAATGAATAAACCTTTATATGATGAAATAAAACATTAATCTTCAATGCCTCTATAATAACACTAAATATTTATCTTAGATCATTTGATAAATAACTATCCTAGAAAATATTCAAAATATTAATAACTAATATAATAAATAAAAATAAGAAGGATTTTATCACATATTCTACTAAGACTTATTTATCATTTATCAACAAATAACATGAATGACTTTTAATGTCTTAGAGAAGAAAATGCATATGCCTTAGTCATATAATTTCAATGATATACTAATCATTTACATAAAAAATTGAATAACCTCAATGAAATTTTAAAGTCATATATTCCTCCAAAATACTATTCAACACTAATTCATAAAATAAATTCATGTAATGTTTGATATACCTTAATCGTTAATAGTTTTAAGAAGCATGAATGTCTTCTAAAATAACATAAATCACATATCCATGAAATCCATTTTCTATAACATGGTTATAAATATGATAAATCATCTGTTCAAAAAATAATCTAAGTTAATATCTTTCTAAAATTTATTTTAAAATTGATGTTATACTATCAAATAAATCACATAGGTAAGTGCTATCTGATTCACCCATTTCTCCCGTACATTGTGGGTTCAAACCGTATAGCTTTGTAAGATGTGATATTTTTTAATTTTTATAAAATTGTACTAATATAATCCTTATTAAATTTCCAAAAATATGATGAACATCATCAAAAATAATATTAACCATAAAATATCATATAGAACAAAAATATTATCAATACCTGTAAACTTATATCCTCTAATTTAAAAGATCATTATTCCTCAAAAAACATTTTTACATGTAACACCCCAAGATTTCATAGTGTGTTATTTCTTCAAAATAATTCAATAACATGCACTACACGCAACACTGAGTTCAATCACACCATGACTTACAAAAAAAAATCCATTCAAAAGAGGTTATGAATAGTATTATCTAAATTTTAAACTTTATATAATCCTTATAATTTTAGAATCCATATTATGAGTTTCTTAGATATAATGCAAGAACAAATTCATTCTCAGTATTGCACTTTTATCAACTTTTAATAGTGAACCCTTTTTAAATACAATATTTTAAACTTTTTGACTAAATGGAGACATCAAAAAATTTAAAATGAAACATCCCAAGCTTCCACGGTACGCTTTCCTTTGAATAAAACAGTAGCGTGTGTTGTATGCAACTTCGAGTTCTAACACACCGTAACCAATCAAACTAGCTGTTATGAATTGTAATACCTACTTTTTGAAGTTATATATATTTTATATTTTAAAATGGACTTCATTTTTGGATTCGGATTATCAAATTTAGCCTAAGGTGAAATTTTGGTACTTTTCGGATAACTTTCATATTTTGATGAATAGTGAAAATTACTAAATTATAATTAAAAACAACTTTTTTAATCAAAATAATTAATAGTAATAAATTATGAATTTGAGTGGTTTTAAAGTATATTTAGAATATATTTTTACTATTTAATATAATGTTGGCCATTGGACATAATTTTACAATTAAACCGAACATAAACAAGTGTCAATCTTTTGATAGTTATTATCTCTTAAAAACGCGCTTTTTGTTTTGACAGCGGGAATTAATTTTAAATTAATTTCTGCCACTTATGTGTTTTGAATTTAGGAAAAGGGATTCCATATTTGGAATCAGGATGTTCAAATTGTGTAAATAGGTAACTTTTATTTTTAGACATTTGAATAATTACTGCGGTAAATATTTTATTTACCATGGTTAAGGGTAAATCCGGTAAATAAGGGTTAAAAAATAATATTATAATAATACTAAATTACCCTAAAACGTGTCTTAACCCTATTTGTTGATACATGGTCGACCATGGGCATCTTTGGGTCTATTTTGGGACCCCATGGATCCACTTGTAAGTGATAATGACACTTTATTTTAATTTAGTTAAAATAAATACAAAAATGACACAAGCATATATCTTTTAGAACAACAATTGTTACATAGGGTTATATATGTTGAATTTTAGATTATAAATATTCATTAGAAATCTAAAAAGATTTCCTACATAATGATATTTTATTTATAATTTTTAGACATTAAATAATTTATTTTATATATGACACAATGATGATGCAGTAATTACTATAATAGTGAAAAATTAAAATAATTGATATTATAAATACCCAAATAAATATAATATGAAACTTTTAATGAATTAAAATAATTTTCTAGGATAATATGATATATTAGGATTGATTTAATTGACTTTGTTCGAAGTAATCAATCTGTTATGAGTTTCACAAAAATCAACTATTGAATAGTGTCAAAATTGACATAAAAGAGTTCTTAAAACAAATATTATATTATTAATTGATATTAAATTCCTAAAAATCTAAGGATCGGCCAAGAGACTTATATCATGATAGGTTCATCATTAATGTACCTATTGGGGGTCTGTTGGATGTATATAGTAAGTTTATTAACCATATTATATAAAAATACAAAGAGACATTGTAAAAGTGAAACTAATTAACATAGAGTTAATACTTAAAGATAAGGTTAATATAAGTACCCAAACCTATCTAAATTCTATTGGTTGAGTGGTTTTCGACCTATCCCCACCTTAACCTTTTAATAATAAGCTTTGGAGCCATTAGAAACCGAATATGAATTTATTATAAATTAATATTTCTAGCTTTTCCAAAGGTGCCCCTCACCCCTCTTATAAAAGGGAACTCCTCCTTCTCATTTCTTCACACCTTCAAAGCCTTTTGGCTCGGCCAAACTCTGCCCAAATACTCTCCCAACATCCCTCACTACAACCTAGAGGCCTTAGTTTGATCATAAAGCCAACCTAAGGAGCCCTTTTGATCAAATCAAAAGGAAGAACCCGAAGAAGAGGTAATGATTTCACCACCCTTCTCCAAGTTCATTTCTTCTTCCACTTCTTCCTCCTTTGTTCTTACCATTCTAAAATAATAACTCCAGTATCTCACATATACTGTGATGTTATTATAAATATGGTACAATCATATTCAGTATTCTATCCACCCTTTGAATAACATGTCACCATACGTGCGTACGTACGGCTTACCGTCTCCACGTCATGGTGTAATTGTTATTCAATATAATATTATTTGGATGGGTATAATAATGATGTGTAACTCATGTAAATAATAAATATAACATGTCAATGATTCTGTATATATGATATACCATCCATTTATATATTATTTTAATATCAAAAGAATGATATTGTCGCTCGTGCGTACGTACGGACTACCGTCTCCACGAACGCGATGAGATTCATTCTCCATCGTATCCATTCAAGTATAATTATCATTTGATGATTTAAAAATGATGTTTAAGGACTGGATATCATTCTGGATATGAATAAGATACAACAACCATGGCTTATGTAACAAAACATATAAAAGAAAATGAGTAAGTTAACTCCCGAAACGACGATAATTCAAAGATATTATTAACAAATCAATGTTAAAAGATCATATATGATATCATATTAATATATATGATTCTTGTATAATTTAATAACAAATATTTAACCATTATACAGGAGGTTAACCTACCCCAACCAAGGAAAAGTACAAGGTAAGGGTTTACTTTATAACCTCTTCATTATCCAAGGTTGTTTATTTGTAATAATCTACTGGGATCTCTTTATCATCCACATCCATGTTTCTTCAAAATGTATCTCAAAACATTTTTATTATTTACAAGAATATGGGTTAAAGTCATTTATACCCTTGTTTGACTTTTTATAAGAGGTTTATAAAGGAATCTTTCCGCCGTTTTCAAAACAAGGTCATTTTTAACTTTTTCGACAGAATTAAGGTAAGAACGTTTTTTTTAAACTTATACGACGGGTGCAGCTAATTTCCACCGTTATAAAATGTTCAAAACTTCCCTTACAAGATTATAAGAATATTTTCAAAGAAAATGTTTTATTTTATATGGATCTTAAATTATTTCAAAATAAAAGGAGATATTTCTTTAAAAAGAATTTTGATTTCATCTATGTCAACATCCTTTGATGGATTTTAAGATTATTTGAAGTTGATTTATTATGATACAAAACTTCTATATTGTATTGAAGGTTTTGTGATATGTTTGACTATGGATGTGCTATTTTTATACCATTCATAGTTTATGGTGAAACTATTGACATTTCGTATGCTAGTTTTAATACGAATGTTTATGTTATGTTTAAACCTTTTCATATGGGAATGCATTGGACTTAATAAGTGACGGGTGGAGCCCGCTATAGCTCCTCGATGCATCGGTAGGTCTCATGAGACAAACTAGTGTCTTGGCACAAGGCCTTGACAAAATCTTATTTGTAGTCTTGGCACGAGGCCTTGGCTATGTGGTTATGATAGTCTGGCATTATGCATTCCAACATTATGAAAGTGGTTATTGATTTTTGCATGTGATTATTCGATTAGTAGAATATCCATGTGAATAAGTAAATGAAATTATTTCATTTTATTTATGCCATACCATGTTGAAAGTTCATATTTAAAAGGATTTTGTTTTAGTTATACATTGCCTTAAATGTTTATTCTTATTTATGAAAGTTTTCGCTATATTGTTATCCTTACTGGGCATTTGAGCTCACCCCTTTTCTATGTTTTATTTTTCCCAGGAAGGGAAGAAGTAAATTATGAATGACCTGCAGGGATATTATGTGGGGATATGAGTGTGGATTATGGATACATTATGTTATTGTAGTAGTTTTTCATTTTATGATGTAATTTTAAAACTTATGAATATATCTAGTGTTTCCAAGGCTACTAAACCAATCGGTCTTTCGAGATTTGATCTTTCTTGTGATCATGCCAATGTTACGAAGTAATGCACCGACTCTGGGCAGCTGGGGTCGGGGCGTTACAGTTGGTATCAGAGAAAGTTTAGTACAAACCTTGGAAGCTAGATTTAGATAAACTCTTATTAGAGCATGTGGACCTAAGATGAACTTTGGGGATTAGTATAGAAGAACTTCCTAGAATTTTGGTATTGTAGAGATTTTGTGAGTTTTCCAAGCAATACATCCCTGTCTGGATACGAGCAGGTAGAGGCGGCTCTGGCACAGATGTACCTAGGGGTAAAACCCGAAAACACCGCTTTGAGCTAGACTCGAACGAGAACTGGTGCACGACAACGGGCCTTGCTGCGCTCTTGGTTATGACACTCCCGGGGGATATGCTTAGGATAACTCTCATTTTCTTTACAAATCATTATGAAGGGTTTATGAGTATATAATTCCTCAAAGAAAACATTTTTATGATTATGGATTATATCCATAAATAGTTCAATTTATGTTAAGTGTTTTATAAGTATGGGATTATGTGTTTTGATTCATAAACTGATCTAGTTTATGCCATGGTATAGAAATGGCGCCCAGTAGAAGGAATGAGAACTCCAGAAATGCACATGATCCAAAGAGAAGGAAGGATCATATCTTTCATGGTCTTAAGCTAGAATTTATAAGAGAAATAGTCTCCCATGTATTATCATCATATGAAGAAATAATATCATGTGTTGATAAGATATGTAAAGAGTTTACTGGGTCCTATGGCTTTAAAGGGAAGCAAGAGAAGAAAAGGATGGAAGAGAGAAAGATGGATAAAGGGAAGAGGGAAAAGAAGAATTTTCCCATATGTGGTAATTGTGGAAAGAAACACCCTGGAACTTTCCTGAAAGGAATGGGAGTTTGTTATAAGTGTGGAGTAAAAGGGCACAAAGTACGTGACTGCAAGGGTAAGAAAATGGTTTTAAATGTACAGTGCTTCATTTGCAAGGAGTTTGGACACTACGCGAACCTATGTCCCAGTCATCATACTATGCCGCAAATGATGTTATTGGATAATAACCAAGTTATGATACTACCACAGATGAAGAGGAATGATTAGAGTTCTTATGTTGATTATGTCAATTGAGTGTTGTATCAACAATGTACTTGTTATAATAATTATGGAGTATATAAGGATTGTACTGCAGTACTATTTCATTAAGGACTTGAGATTATGTGGAACAAAGAAAAGTGACTCAATAGCAGGATAAATTTTTGGAAAATATATGTTTGAGAGAATGATAAACCATAATATAGTTCTGATACCGAAGTAGTGATTTTGGAATAATACATGATTGTTTGGGATAAATTATATTGGATATTCTTAACTACCTTCGAACTGATTAATGATTTGTATATTCCATCATTTTTGGGGTTTAAAACATTTTTGGATTAATGAAGTATATCCAGCTTTCTATATGGAATAAGGGAGCATGAATGTAATCAATAAGGAATATGGTAATTCAGGATGTTTCGGTGTATTAAAAGAATACGTGATGAAGGTATTCATATGCTATTACGGGGTAAAAAGGTTCTACATTATGTTTACCCTACTTATAAATGTTGGACTGTGAGTTTGGATAGAAGTATTTTGGATAGTTCTAGTTTGGATTATTTTGGATTGCCATAAAAGGACAACCCGGAGGTCGGGCGGCAACCCGTCGCGTTCGGCAAGGCTGCGAGACTTGAACCCGCAACCGAAGGGCGACAAGGGTGTATCACCTACCACTGGCCCACGAGATGTCCTGGATTAAATAATGTAGTTTTTATTAAATGATCTTTTAGATGAATTATAAATTCGTTTATTTTGGAACCCTATACGAATAGTGTAAATAGAATTTTTTTTTACATTCTATTATCTTTTAGAGTGAAAGATGAGTTTGTGGTAGAAATTTATTAATGGATAAAACTCTAATTATAAAGTAAGTATATCTCCATATGATCTTTTCCAATCTCATAAAAAAATTCCTTAATATTAAGAAAAGAAAATTAGAACAAAAATGTTTTCCTAGATGGTACCTTAAATCATCACTAATTTATGGCTTTGGGATTGTTAGCCTTTTCATAGCCTTGTTCTCTACCACTCTCCATCAGATAATTGATGGTTAGATTTTTCTTTCATATCCATATTTTACTACATGGAACCCTAGTATGTGTTCTTTTCAGTAATCTTCATACTTTCCACTCTTTATTTTAAATAGAGGCATCGTTAATTCATTTTTCGATGTGGGATTTCAACTAAGATATTTTGAAACGTCAAAAATGTGTTATCCCAATACCCTATATTTTGTTGAACCGATGGTACTTCAAATCATAATAGATTGATGAGTTTAAGGACCTCAATTTTATACTTTTTGTGATTGATGACCTCAATCATTACCTATAAATATTTACGTTTTTCCTCCAATTATATGTCTCTAATTGCCACCAATGTTCTCCTAATCAAGATCATAATTTGGTGGTGACCCTTTCATTTCTCTTTTCCTCATATTAAGACTAAATTTTAGTAACCCAATTTCCGATGTGGGTTTTCCCACAAATATATTTTCTATTTTCAACCTTTTATTTTCGAAGAACAATTTCAAATTGCGAGGACGCAATTTATTGAAGGAGGGGAGAATGTAACACCCCAAGATTTCATAGTGTGTTATTTCTTCAAAATAATTCAATAACTTTCACTACACGCAACACTGAGTTCAATCACACCATGACTTACAAAAAAAAAGCCATTCAAAAGAGGTTATGAATAGTATTATCTAAATTTTAAACTTTATATAATCCTTATAATTTTAGAATCCATATTATGAGTTTCTTAGATATAATGCAAGAACAAATTCATTTTCAGTATTGCACTTTTATCAACTTTTAATAGTGAACCCTTTTTAAATACAATATTTTAAACTTTTTGACTAAATGGAGACATCAAAAAATTTAAAATGAAACATCCCAAGCTTCCACGGTACGCTTTCCTTTGAATAAAACAGTAGCGTGTGTTGTACGCAACTTCGAGTTCTAACGCACCGTAACCAATCAAACTAGCTGTTATGAATAGTAATACCTACTTTTTGAAGTTATATATATTTTATATTTTAAAATGGACTTCATTTTTGGATTCGGAATATCAAATTTAGCCTAAGGTGAAATTTTGGTACTTTTCGGATAACTTTCATATTTTGATGAATAGTGAAAATTACTAAATTTTAATTAAAAACAACTTTTTTAATCAAAATAATTAATAGTAATAAATTATGAATTTGAGTGGTTTTAAAGTATATTTAGAATATATTTTTACTATTTAATATAATTTTGGTCATTGGACATAATTTTACAATTAAACCGAACATAAACAAGTGTCAATCTTTTGATAGTTATTATCTCTTAAAAACACGCTTTTAGTTTTGACAGCGGGAATTAATTTTAAATTAATTTCTGCCACTTCTATGTTTTGAATTTAGGAAAACGGATTCCATATTTGGAATCAGGATGTTCAAATTGTGTAAATAGGTAACTTTTATTTTTAGACATTTTGAATAATTACTGCGGTAAATATTTTATTTACCATGGTTAAGGGTAAATCCGGTAAATAAGGGTTAAAAAATAATATTATAATAATAATAAATTACCCTAAAACGTGTCTTAACCCTATTGGTTGATACATGGTCGACCATGGGCATCTTTGGGTCTATTTTGGGACCCCATGGATCCACTTGTAAGTGATAATGACACTTTATTTTAATTTAGTTAAAATAAATACAAAAATGACACAAGCATATATCTTTTAGAACAACAATTGTTACATAGGGTTATATATGTTGAATTTTAGATTATAAATATTCATTAGAAATCCAAAAAGATTTCCTACATAGACATTAAATAATTTATTTTATATATGACACAATGATGATGCAGTAATTACTATAATAGAGAAAAATTAAAATAATTGATATTATAAATACCCAAATAAATATAATATGAAACTTTAAATGAATTAAAATAATTTTCTAGGATAATATGATATATTAGGATTGATTTAATTGACTTTGTTCGAAGTAATCAATCTGTTATGAGTTTCACAAAAATCAACTATTGAATAGTGTCAAAATTGACATAAAAGAGTTCTTAAAACAAATATTATATTATTAATTGATATTAAATTCCTAAAAATCTAAGGTTCGGCCAAGAGACTTATATCATGATAGGTTCATCATTAATGTACCAATTGGGGGTCTCTTGGATGTATATAGTAAGTTTATTAACCATATTATATAAAAATACAAAGAGACATTGTAAAAGTGAAACTAATTAACTTAGAGTTAATACTTAAAGATAAGGTTAATATAAGTACCCAAACCTGTATAAATTCTATTGGTTGAGTGGTTTTCGACCTATCCCCACCTTAACCTTTTAATAATAAGCTTTGGAGCCATTATAAACCGAATATGAATTTATTATAAATTAATATTTCTAGCTTTTCCAAAGGTGCCCCTCACCCCTCTTATAAAAGGGCACTCCTCCTTCTCATTTCTTCATACCTTAAAAGCCTTTTGGCTCGGCCAAACTCTGCCCAAATACTCTCCCAACATCCCTCACTACAACCTAGAGGCCTTAGTTTGATCAGAAATCCAACCTAAGGAGCCCTTTTGATCAAATCAAAAGGAAGAACCCGAAGAAGAGGTAATGATTTCACCACCCTTCTCCAAGTTCATTTCTTCTTCCACTTCTTCTTCCTTTGTTCTTACCATTCTAAAATAATAACTCCAGTATCTCACATATACTGTGATGTTATTATAAATATGGTACAATCATATTCAGTATTTTATCCACCCTTTGAATAACATGTCACCATACGTGCGTACGTACGGCTTACCGTCTCCACGTCGTGGTGTAATTGTTATTCAATATAATAATTTTTGGATGAGTCTAGTAATGATGTGTAACTCATGTAAATAATAAATATAAAATGTTAATGATTCTCTATATATGATATAACATCCATTTATATATTATTTTAATATCAAAAGAATGATATTGTCGAACGTGCGTACGTACGGACTACCGTCTCCACGAACGCGATGAGATTCATTCTCCATCGTATCCATTCAAGTATAATTATCATTTGATGATTTAAAAATGATGTTTAAGGACTGGATATCATTCTGGATATGAATAAGATACAACAACCATGGCTTATGTAACAAAACATATAAAAGAAAATGAGTAAGTTAACTCCCGAAATGACGATAATTCAAAGATATTATTAACAAATCAATGTTAAAAGATCATATATGATATCATATTAATATATATGATTCTTGTATAATTTAATAACAACTATTTCACTATTATACAGGAGGTTAACCTACCCCAACCAAGGAAAAGTACAAGGTAAGGGTTTACTTTACAACCTCTTCATTATCCAAGGTTGTTTATTTGTAATAATCTACTGGGATCTCTTTATCATCCACATCCATGTTTCTTCAAAATGTATTTCAAAACATTTTTATTATTTACAAGAATATGGGTTAAAGTCATTTATACCCTTGTTTGACTTTTTATAAGAGGTTTATAAAGGAATCTTTCCGTCGTTTTCAAAACAAGGTCATTTTTAACTTTTTCGACAGAATTAAGGTAAGAACGTTTTTTTTAACTTATACGGCGGGTGCGGCTAATTTCCACCATTATAAAATGTTCAAAACTTCCCTTACAAGATTATAAGAATATTTTCAAAGAAAATGTTTTATTTTATATGGATCTTAAATTATTTCAAAATAAAAGGAGATATTTCTTTAAAAATAATTTTGATTTCATCTATGTCAACATCCTTTGATGGATTTTAAGATTATTTGAAGTTGATTTATTATGATACAAAACTTCTATATTGTATTGAAGGTTTTGTGATATGTTTGACTATGGATGTGCTATTTTTATACCATTCATAGTTTATGGTGAAATTATTGACATTTCGTATGCTAGTTTTAATATGAATGTTTATGTTATGTTTAATCCTTTTCATATGGGAATGCATTGGACTTAATAAGTGACGGGTGGAGCCCGCTATATCTCCTCGATGCATCGGTAAGTCTCATGAGACAAACTAGTGTCTTGGCACAAGGCCTTGACAAAATCTTATTTGTAGTCTTGGCACGAGGCCTTGGCTATGTGGTTATGATAGTCTGGCATTATGCATTCCAACATTATGAAAGTGGTTATTGATTTTTGCATGTGATTATTCGATTAGTAGAATATCCATGTGAATAAGTAAATGGCATTATTTCATTTTATTTATGCCATACCATGTTGAAAGTTCATATTTAAAAGGATTTTGTTTTAGTTATACATTGCCTTAAATGTTTATTCTTATTTATGAAAGTTTCCGCTATATTGTTATCCTTACTGGGCATTTGAGCTCACCCCTTTTCTAGGTTTTATTTTTCCCAGGAAGTGAAGAAGTAAATTATGAATGACCTGCAGGGATATTATGTGGGGATATGAGTGTGGATTATGGATACATTATGTTATTGTAGTAGTTTTTCATTTTATGATGTAATGTAAAACTTATGAATATATCTAGTGTTTCCAAGGCTACTAAACCAATCGGTCTTTCGAGATTTGATCTTTCTTGTGATCATGCCAATGTTATGTAATAATGCACCGACTCTGGGTAACTGGGGTCGGGGCGTTACATTACACGATATAAATAGGGTTATATATAAATTAAACATCCAAAAAACTCAATAAATGTATGAAAATATACAATTATCACATAAAATATCAAAAGAGTATTAATAAATTTAACGTTATGATCATTCTAAAATCTACCACTACATCATAATTATTGAATCCCTATATGTAGACACCAAATTCACTCAATATTCATTATAATACAATAAGAATTATTTTATATATTATTCTTTAATAATTTCATTTTATAAAAAAAATATGAATCATTTACTAAGTCTAAAAAATTTCAATATATAATCCATTATATTATATATAACCTTTAATGTGTCATTTACATTTTCCTCACCTCCAACTATAATGGAATTAAGAATATCTAGATATTTATATACATAGTCTTACGGATACCATTCTTGAGCTTTATCCAGGGAAAAATATTTTTATAATTACCATAATCTGTATATTTAAAACAATAAATTGATATATTATGATGAACTGTATTTCAATTAATGGATTTAACTGAATTATTCCTTTTTTACATTATATATATTTTCTTTATTCCCTCCAATATCATATACAAATAATATTACCATTATCTTATGAAATTTTCTTTTCTTCCTCTTCTCACATTATTGTTACATAAGTTTTTGAATATTTTTAATTTTATTATAATAATTTAAACATTCGTAGAACAAAATTCATATATTTTTTTGTGTTAGGAAACTCACCGAGGTTCATGTTTTCAATCATAACCCATGATATATGGATATGGATAAGGAATATATTTTTCCATATAGCACCCATTCTGTTTAGTTTCCCATTCAAACAACCACCATATTTTCTTCACAACCTTTTTTAATTTGGTTCTTATTGGATCCAGTCATTTAATATTACAAAAAATGTTATTGTGAATATATAAAATAATAAATAATAAACTATATTATAGGGAGGATAAATACTTTAACATCATTAACAATTCCATCCTCTATGAAACTCGTTATGTTAATCCAATATAGCCATAATTCTCACTATCATACTAATATTTGGGGTTATATTGTATTTTTAACTTAAGAGAAACTGAAATACTATCCTCTATAATTATTGAATCCTTTACTCTAATACCAACTATACAGACTGGTCCTCAAACATTATATAATATTGAGTTTCAAGTCTAGAATTAATTTAATTTCATTTTGGGATCTTTTCAAGTTTAGAAGTTTAGAAAATTAGGTCATAAATAATAGATAATAATAAAATATATTATGAAGTATACACATCTTATTAGTATCATTTTTGAATTATATAATAAATTTAAAATAAAATATGTTTTCATTTTATTACAAACCTCCGTGACTTTCAGCTTGAATTATTCATCTCCATTACACATCCCTAAAATCTATGAAAATTATTTTAAATATATGGTATCTGCAAAAAAATTTCAAATAGGGATTTAAAAAAGAAAACATTATTTAATCAAGTGAGAAACATGAAAATAAATGAGAAACTATTTTCATCAAAACATACATTTTTACTAGGAAATGGAATCATCTTTCCTTAAAAAAAATATCATTTATCTTTACTATTGAAAACAAAATATTTCCATGAAATATAAATATAAAGAATAGAAGAGTCATTTTTGTTCCACTTGACATAATATTCATATAACCCTTATATGACATTTACAAATGGAAGTAATTGTACCACCAACTTCCAATATAATTTTTTTAGAGAACATAATAACTATCTAATGTAATGGTGCACTATCACGATACACCCATTGTATAATTTATATCATGGTTACCCATGAATTATAATGGGGTTAAACCCTTCATAAAAAAATTACAAGGATCATATCACCAACAAAAAATTATAGGTATCACCTTATTATCATAATACTCAAGAAAAATGATTTTTGATCTCACATGAATAACATTTTAAGATAATGAAATATACATTCATTTCAAAGCACATTTTCAAAAACAAAAATACCAGTAGGAGGTGAAAAGTGTTTTTCATTTAATAATTAATGCAATATTATATGTTAAACCAAAAATCAAAAAAAAATTTACAATGGGGAGATGAATCGTTATTATCATATATGCTAGAATAGAACATAACTTTTGTATTTAGAAAATAAAGTCAACCATTATGTAAAAGGATTAAATTTTTAAAATAATTAAAATATTTCCCAAATAGAAATTACATTTACAAAATATATCATTTTCTCTATATAAAGACTTACCTAATTTTTAAAAAATATATATATATGGAATACAAATATTTTTAAAAAAACATTGAAAGAATATTTTTAAAACGAAATTCTATTATATTGATGTCAAAATTTATTGTACATTATTTATCATTCTAAATAATAAATTTATGATAATTATTTACCTATTTAAAACCCGTTTTTATATTTATTATTCCTTTTATTTTATTTATTACCATAATATACACAATTATATAATAGTTTAAGATAACTTTTGATTATTTGATGGTATTCAATCTATATGTCAAAAATGAATTTTGTTGGTTAACTATGGTCAAATATATCATTATACCATCACCTAAAAAATAATCATGAAAAATTTATCATTATTAGAAATAAATTAATATTTGAAAACCAATCATGAGTGGTGGTTATGAAATTTAACTATGTTACGATCGTGGGGATGGTAGGTTATGCGTACACATGGGTAACATTTATATTTTCAATGATCCTAATGGAAATAAAGTAAGCAACATGTTATATTTATAGAATGATAATAATATAATAAATAACAAATTATTTATTTAAATATTCTTACATATATCATCCAGCTAATGTGGGGATGAAAAAATAATCACATCGATTCATAAAGGTAGAAGTCCAAACGTACACACAAATGATATTATCATTTTTCAATGAGTGGAAAAGTAAGAAACAAATATACATATTATCTTATAATAATTATAAATATATAATAAAATCATATTTAATCATAAATTACATAACTATAACTATCCATGGAATATTATAATGAGAAAATAATTACAGTACTTAGAGAGGTGATAGTCCTCCGTAAACACAAATGATGGATTTTCCCCATTTTATGGAAGAGTAAATAGGTGTAGTTCTACCATTAACATAATAACATATCATTATATGATATTTTATGATAATATTTTATCATAATGGTTAAAGTATATTTGAAATAGGTTCAATAAAAAATAATATAGAACACACTGTTAAGAATGATGCCTAATCTTGGAATGACATTTTAGGACTGAAATAAATTCCTTCATATGAGGTTTTATAATAAAATAAAGGCCTCTAAAAAAGGTGATATAATTAAGGAAGGTATTTATAAGTTATTTACTAATCTGATATTATTTTAATGTATGAAGAGGATAGGAGAGTAGTGTCTTTTATAAGTGGGAGAGAGGACACACTTTGAATTTTGCGAATATAAAAGTTATACAGGCATTTTACACATACCAAATGTCTAAAAGATGGAACATTATAGTTTCATGGATTATATAAGATCCAAATATGGTAATATAAAATAACTTATTCATTTTTTCATTTTAACCATTATAATTTTAAATTAACCTCATGGTAAACTCTTTTTCAACTTAATCATGGTAAAGATTTTTATTATATTCACTATTAATTATGAACGACAATTTAGTTTAAAATAATATATAATAAAAATTATTTGAATTAAAAATATTGAATATATTTTATCAAATTCAGTTTATATAAGCCACATAATTTAATGTAAAATAAACCCACAGACATGATGAAAAAGTTGTTTTTCAAAAAATGTATTTTTCAATCATAAGATGATATAATATTAACTATAAGATTAGTAAGAATCACTAAATAAATTTTTATATTCATTTTGATTTTTATAATATATAAATATAATTTGACACATTCCTTATTATGGGAAAATTTTACTATTTAAAATTAACATATATTATGCACTATAAAACAGTTTTAAGAAAATGCATGTTTAAATTCAATAACAAACATTTACTAAAATCAAATATAAAGATAAATAAAATGTAATTAATTATATATAAATCAACTAATGAATAATTATGTTACTTAAAATAATATTTAATTCATAATGGAACGTTTAAATTTTCTAATGTGTTGAAAATAAATGATAGATTAACATAAATAAGTATTTTTCACTATTCATAGAAAAATCAATATTTTTTGAAAAAATATAAATAAATAACCCAATGTAAATATTTTTATTTTGTTTTCAAATAGTAATTTGATTATATAAATTAAATATTAAAAAATTTCTAGATGTTAGTTATAATATTTTCACACATAAAAAAATAAATATCATTTTTTAGGAAAACATATTGATGATAAATAAAATGTAATTACTAAAAATTAAGAGATTATTTACTAAGAAATTATAAATAAACTTTCAATGTTTATAATATATATATATATATCATAATTTATTTTTTCTTATTCATACAATCCAATAAAATAGAAATTTTATAACAATATTATATTTTTTGGGTTGCTTAAGCTCAGTTTTGGGTGTCGTAAACACTATCAAACATAACATTATTTTTGAAAAATCTCATGGTGTTACTATAACAACCCAAAACATTTATCAATGAAATTAATTTTTTATAATTATTTCATATGGTATAAACACATAAGTAAATATAATAGAATCTTTATAAATGATAAATAAATGAAATTAGAAGTGTTTCTAGAAGTTAAGGAACATATACTGATGAAACAATATCTTGAAAAATCAAATAGTAATGTAAACTTTATAAATATTAAACTACAAAATTGAATAGTAACCTCACCAATGAATGTATGATTAAAATTTTTTCATCTTATAAGTGATAAAAATATATAATTATATCATATTATAAGTAGATAAATATTTCAAAAATTATTAATTAATTGTTGGTATTTTTTTATTTCATAAATATATAATAACAATTTTATGACTAATTTAATAATTTAAAATAAATTTTCTTTTCATAAAATTTATTCATAAATAATTATTTTTATGCCTTATAATTAAAATATAATTTTCTCATACATATATTAATTTTTCAAATAGAATAAAAATCGGTTATAATTTTAAAATCTATATTATTTAGACTAAATTATAATTATAATTAAAAATTAAAGTCCTCATAGTCAGAGAAGTATATTCTTAAAGTGGAGTTAATTATTTAACTCTATACATCCAAAAAATTAGGGTGAAGTTTGTTAATTTTTCTAAAATACTTGGATATTTGGTGGATTGTAAAATACAGTAATTTTCCATATATATATATCATAAGTTAATTACTCAATTTATTGGGTCGTGGATGATGAAATAACAATTAGTTCTAAATTAGATGATATAATTAGTGTATACAGTATTATGAATTAATGTTATTTCTTATCTTGAGAAAAATATTAATTTAATGAATTAAATAATGAGAAACACCCCTCTCCTCCACTATAAATACCACCCATCACCACCTCTTCCTTTCACACCTCTCAAGCCTTGATCCTTTTCCAAATTAATACCAATAATCTCCCAAAAACACTCCCTAACTTCTATGAGCTTTTGGTGTTAATAAATTACCAAAAAAATCCCCTAAGGAGGTTCTCAATAAAAAGGAATCATGAGGTAAAACCATATTCTCTTTTCTTTCAATATTTTTTTCATGTTATATTCTTTTTCCATCTTCTACCAACATATACTCGTCCAGGTGGCATGGAAAATATAGTTTCATTTATATGGTTTAATTTTATCATGTTTATTTAGTTATTCTTCACCAGATATCTTAACCTCTCTCTTTTACTTTATGAATTAAAACATTGTTGGTGATGTACCAATTTTCTCTCTTTGTGGATGACCTGCATTCATCTTTCAATTTTTTCTTCAAGGGTTAATATGAAAACAATTTTATGGTTGAAATATATTATAATATATTTATTATATATTATTTAAATTTCTATAATCATTTTTAAAAAATTATATTAATTTATAAAACATTATGAGTTTTTTTGATCAAAAAATGCTAAATTAATCTAAACGATAATCATTAATGATTTATCTAATGAATTATCCCCACTTATGGATAAAAATGATATTATAATACAATATAAGTTAACTAATAAAATTTATGTTTGTTTATAGGTAAATATCCCAAATCTACATGATTTTCCATACACATATATAAGTAAACTGATCATGAAAACCAATGAAACTAACACTCCTAAACAATGAAATTGAACCACTTAACCCATCAAAAAGGAAAAAAATGTATTTATAAGGTTATAATAAATCAAATAAATGTATAAAGGGATATTCAATTATTAATTAATGAGTATATTTTTATTTTCTAGGGCATTATGATCAAGTTAATAACACCTTATAACTTAGAGTAAGGGATTGTACTCGAACCTCCATTACCCCTTCAGGTTATTCTTTATCTCTTTTCACCCAAATGGAAGTTTATTTTAGTTTTCATGTAAATATTAAAAATTATGTTTATATATTAAAACCCTTGTAACAATATCCATTCATCCTTATTTTTCAGCCATATACATATTTTAAAAATATTCCCTACTCAATTATTCCTGATAAGCAAGCCCGATTTATGGGATCTTCCTGAATTATTACCCATTTTAAAATGTCTTACAAAATCTCTTTTAAGCCACCATTATTTTTATAAAATCAATAATGTTATCATGAAAAACATACTTGGTTCATTTATGGTTAAATAATAAATGAATATTCATTTTCCATTTTAAATAATATTGAATGTTTTCCCTTAAACCATATTAAATTGTTTTATTTCTATAGCTTCTTAAGAACTCTTTTCACTTCAAGACAACACATATCATTATATATTTATAAATTAAATTATGACTAACCATGAATGATTTAAATCCATATTTTAATGGATGAAACTATGATATTCCCTTTTAATATGCCTTTTGACATAATTGTGATACCCAATTCTTTATATGGGTAACCCTTATGTTTATATTTGATTGATTATGTATGATTCTTTATGTAGAAAACATATTCATGAAGATGTTATAATGGTTGTTCCCATATAGTACTCTAATTAATTGTATAATTTTTAATCTTATGAGATGTGATGTGTAACGGTCTTGGTGATTATCCTTAACACATACTCCTCTATGTGCAACAAGCCTTGACTTGTATTCCTCCATGTGCAATGATCCTGGAATCATGAAACTCTATACGTAATGATCCTTGAATCAGGATAAGGTCATATTTTATGTCTCTACCACATAACTATGAATCCATGATTATCTGATTCGAGATTATGAATCCTTATGTTTAATCATGTTTCATGCTTTTTTATATCATTATGTTATGCCTTCTAACCCATGTATTAACCGTTATTTTAAGGTTTACTCTCTTACTAAGATTTTTATCTGGCCCCTTTGTTCATGTTATCTTAATGTTATCTTATGTAGATGAAATGACCCAAATGAAGTTAAGAGCTCATAATGGATGATAAATAATGAAATTTTTTATTTAGTCTCATCCTTTAAGATTTATTTACCTAGTCTTTGAATAAAATAGAAATTATGATCCTTGGATTGCAATTTGATGTTTAACTATGCTTAAAATCATGTAATTATATGTGTAAAAGACTAGGGTCTCTATAGTTGGTATCAGAGGAAGTTTTTAGTTATTTTATAAGATAAGGAATATATCACTTTAGTAATAAACCTATAGATAAGACAAATTTTGGGAAAACATCATAAATTTTGGTATGTATAGAGTATGTGGTTTATCGGGAAAATAAATCATGGTCTAGATACTTCAAGTGGATGTGGTTCTGGTATAGATATACCTAGGAGTGAAAACCCTGACAATGTGGTCTAGGCCTGACTTAGGGTAAACTGGTGCATGACAAAGGGTCTTATTGTGCACCTTGTATGACACACCCATGGGGGTATGCTTTGGAAAATTAATAAGATCATTATGAACCATAATTAAAAAAACATATCCTATAGGAATATATGTTAGGAAACATATCAAGAATAATCTATATTGAAACCTAGGGAATCACAAGTTTGGATATAATTTCCTTTTAATATTTTACCATTTCATGTTTAAAGATTCATTTTTATGATTATTATATAAGTATTCAAGACCCTTAATTGAAGTTTAATTTTCTTAGTTAATGGAGGTAAATCAAAGAACATGTGTCAATAATCAATATGATAGGGAATGTGATGATTGTCCTAATAAAGTTCCCAATATGATGGGTATGGGTGATAAAAACATCATGACAGAACATTCTCAATTAGATCATGTTATGAATAATAAATTGAATCACATGGAATATACTTCTTCTCTTAAGAGATATAAATTTTTATTAAGTACTTTATGTGGTAATGACCTCCCATGTTTACTGGATCTTCTGATCCCCACATCTTGGAACATTGGATTAACTCTATTAAAAATATATTCTATGTTCTCTAAGGCTCAGAAGAAGATAATGTTGTGATGGGTGTCTATGATATTGGTGGGTAAGCTGATCAGTGGTGGAAACTGATAAAAAATACATAGTCGAATAAGGAAATTGATTCTATTCATTGGAAGGAATTCAAGAAAATTATTTTCAATAAATACTTTCTCTGAACTCTCCATCTAAAAATGCAAAGATACTTCCTTGTACTTAATTAATAAGAAGATGAGTGTATCTAGGTATTTGAATAAAACATTACATGTCTTGAAAGATATTCCTCCTAATGTTTCATGAACAGTGAATGAAAGGTGAATCTCTTCATTAGAGAACTAAATATGAGTCTACAAAAATTCTTGGTGAATAAAACTTTGACAGCTATATGGAGATTGTTCGTTGTGCCCTGAAGGTTTAAATGGATATTAGATACTCTTAAGGTTCTTATGGGACCAATTAAAAAAATTAGTGTCTAATATTTTTAGATCTCTAAATAAATACCATGATATAAAGAAGACTAGATATCATACATGTGAAAATTGAGGGAAGAAGCATCCTGGGAACTATCTAAAGGGAACTAGGAAATGCTTCAAATATGGAAGAAAGGTGTATATAACTAAGAAATATCAAAGGGATATGTATAATCCCACTAAAAGTGATGACTAAAGGAAGGTTCATATCAATTCTCACCTAGTAGTTCAGTGTTTCAACTACAAGGAATGTGGAAATTTTGAAAACCAATGTCCTAAGGATATGGTTTTCATGGGTAATCAATAAAAACCTCTAATTCAACAAGGAAGGCATTTTGTTATCACTAAGGTTGATTTGGATCTGGAAAATAATGTGGTGACAGGTATTATTATTAAATAAATAAGGTAGAACATACTATTTGATCTTGGTTTTATTCATTAATTCATATCATGCATGTTTATCAGACCTATTCAAACACCACATCCAAAAATTGATGTTGGGTTATCTGTGAGAATAGATAATGAAGAAATTATTGTATCCAAACTACATAAATCCTCCCTAGTTAATGATTGTGGACTAAAACTTCTATAAAATCTTTTCTTACATTATTTTGTAGAGTTTGATTCTATTTTTGGCATGGATTGGCTATCTTTATACAAAGCCTACATCAACTGTTGAGAATGAGAGATCACTCTTCACATCCTGATGCATCCTCCAACTATTATCAAGTGTAAGGAGGAAAATGAATATCCTTTAGAATAACCATCTCAATTTTGGATATGTCTTCCTTATGATAACACATATCTCACTCAAATGATTGATTATAAAATGATAATCATGCTCAAAGACATTCCCATCATGAGGGATTACACTGATATATTCCCTGAATAATTTTTTGGTGTTCCTCCTGATTGATAAGTTGAGTTATAAATATAAATTATTCCTGGATCTCTACCAATAACAATAAAATCTTATATAATGGCCATCTTTGAGCTGTAAGTATTGAATAAGAAGTTACATGATAATTTGGAAAAGGGTTGTATATGCCTGAGTGCTTCACTATGGGGTGTTCTTATCCACTTCTTCAAGAAGAAGGATGGATCCATACACCATGTCATTGATTATTTTTACCTTAATAAAAACTTTATAATAAAATTTCCCCCCTTATATACATAGATGAATTTTTTGATCAACTATGGGTGACCAGTTATTTCACTATGGTGGACATTCGTTCATGATATCACCAATAAAAGGTAAGGAAGGAAGATATTCTAAAGATTGTCTTTCAAATGAGGTATACACTATATGAGTTCATAGTGACTCACTTTTGACTCACTAATGATCCAATAAATTTAATGGATTTAAATAATAGAGTATCTAGGGATTACTTCAACAAATTTGTGTTAGTGTTTATTGATGATAGTATGATATACCCTAAGGGTAAGTAAGAACATAAGGAGTATTTGGATAATATGTTGCATACATTGAAAAGGGATAAAATCTATTCAATTTAATGTAAATGTGAGTTATATATTGAGGATATATCATTAATGGGGCATTTTATCAATAGAAAATGAAAATATGTTGAGCCTTCCAAGAAAAATGAAATAAAAGATTAGCCTGGGATAACATCTATAACTAAGATCCATAGTTTCCTTTGGATAGTGGGGTATTATAGATGATTTGTGCAGCACATATCATGATTTTCAATCCTAATAAACTAGCTGGACTAGAAGGGAGTGATGTTTTTCTAGGATCATGAATGCGAGGAAATATTTAAGGAGCTTAAAAATAGACTTGTCACTACACCAGTACTCAAACTCTCAAAAAGTGGAGAACTTTTTGTGGTGTACAATGATTCTTAAAATAATGGATTAGGCTATGTAATTTTAAAAATGATTAATTTATGGCCTATTTCTCAAGGATGTTTAAAATACATGAGAAATTCTATCCTATACATGAGCTAGAGTTGGCGGTTGCGATCTTTTCGGGGAAAATCTAATGCATTATCTCTATGGGTAGAAGTGTGAGATATATACTAATCACAAGAGTGTAAAATATATATTCACAAATAAAGAGATTTATATACACTCATGAAGATGTTTATATCTCATCAATGATAATGAATTTTCAATACACTACCATCCAGGTAAGGAAAACAAGGTGGGGAATAATCAAAGTAGAAAGGATCTTTCATCTTTATCAATGATGAGAATATAGAATGGTCCAATCTTCGTAGATTTGAAAATCATAAACATAGGAATCATTAAAGAAGGAATATTATCAATCCTTTGTCAAATTATTCCCCAACCATAACTTATGAATAAAATAAATGATGTTCAAAGGAATTATAGAGAAATTCAGAAAAAGGTAGAAGCTATCAGGAATGAGAAATCCTCAATTTCCAATATTCATGATGACAGAGTTGTTTTATTTTGGTCATGAATATGTGTACTATCCAATCTAGAGATAAATAAAGATATTCTGAATGATCCAAATATATCTACCTTCTCTATTCACCCAGGGAGGACAAAGATGTATTGATAGCTCAAGGAGAACTCCTGGTGGGACAATATGAAAAAGTACATCACTGAATATACATCAACGTGTTTGGTATGTTAGAATGTGAAGGCTGAAATTAAAAAGTCTAAATGGATGAAGAAACCATTACCCATACCAACATAGAAATGGGAAAAACATCATTATGGACTCTATCAATGGACTTCAAAATATATTACAAGGAAACAATTTTGTATGGGTTATTTTGGATCATCTAACAAAGACAGCTTGTTTTATCTCAATTTAAGAAGACATATAAATAGATAAATTTTCATGGATATATATCAAAGATGTGTTAAGGATCTATGGAGTACCACTATCGATTGTATCGAATTGACATCCCAGATTCAAGTGGAAGTTTTGGAAAATTCTCCATCATTTTCTATGCACTAAGTTGAACTTTTATATGTCTTATTATCCAATAACGAATTTCTAATATGAGATGACTATTGAGAAACTATAATACATGGGGAAAAAGTTATATGGACATAAATGGAGTATGGTACCAACATCTTCCTCTAGTTGTGTTCTCTTACAATTTTAGTTTCCACTAGAGAATCTAAATTGAACTATATGAATCCCTTTATAGGAAAAGGTCAAGAACACTGACAAGTTAGGATGAAGTCGGTGAGCCCATGTTATGAGGTGTAAAATGGTAGAAGAAATATTGGAAAGGGTAAAAACCATTCAGTATCACATCATGGAAAGAAAAGGACAAAAAAATAGTTATGTAGAAAATCATTTACAATACCTTGGAATTAATGTTAGAGACATGGTATTCCTCTAAATATCTCCATGGAATAAGGTTGTGAAATCTAGGAAGAAAGGGAAGCTAATTCACAGGTTTATCATCCTCTTCAAGATTGATGATCATTGTAGAGATATGGTCTACAGACTAGTACTTATAACTACCATGACTAAATTATATTATGTTTTCCATTTATCCCTCTTAAATAATTACATATCAGATCCTTAACATGGACTTACATCAGAGGTGGTATAGTTGGAGAATGATCTTTCATACAAGGAGAAGCCAGTAAAGATCTTGGATCCTAGAGATAAAATTCTACATAAAATGACTACTCACATAGTCAAAGTACTATGGTGGAACAATAAGCATGATGAGGCAACATGGGAACATGAGGAAGTGATGAAGGAAAATTACCCACACCTTATTTCATCTTAGAATGAAAAATGAAATTTTGAGGGTCAAATTTTATAAGGGGGAGAATGTAAAAACCCAAAACATTTATCAATGATGTTCTCTTATAATAATTATTACATATGGTTTAAACACATAAAATAACACAATAAAATATTTTTAAATGATGAATGAATGAAATAAGAAGCGTTTCTAGAAGTTAATGAACCTATACTGATGAAATGGTAACTTTACCTTTGCAATAGTAATGTGACCCTTATACGTGAAAATAGTACATGTAAACTAACCAATTTATTTGTAACCTCACCAATGAAAGTTTGAATAAAATTTATTCATCTTATAAGTGATAATATTATATAATTATATCATAGTATAAGTAAATAAATATTTTAACAATTCTTAATTAAGTATTGTTGTTTTTTGTATGTTGTAAATATTTAATTTTAATTTAATAAACAATTTAATAATTTTTAAGAAAATTTAATTTCATAAAATTTATTCGTAAATAATTATTTATATGTATTATAATTATAAGATAATTTTATAAGACCATATTTAATTTTTCAAAGTGAACTAAAATCCATTATAAAATCAAAAATCTGTATTTTTTCCAGTAAATTAAAATTCTAAATATTAATTAAATTTCTTATTGTTAGAATATTTTTTAATATAATGAAGTTTATTTTTCAATTCTATACTTTGAAAAATGATTATATAGAATTTTTAGTATTTTTCTGAAATTCTTTTTTTGGTGAATAGTAATATACGATAATTTTTTGTATATATACATTATATGATAAATACAATATTCATTGATTCAGGGATGATGTAAGTACTATTGGTTCAAACTCAAATAATCTAATTACTATATTTAGTCTCAAAAATTAACAATATTTCTTGTATTGAGAAAAATAAAAAAGTAATGAATTAAATAATGAGAAAACACCCCTCACCTCCACTATAAATACAACTACTCACCACCTCTTCCTATGACACTTATCATGCCTTGAGAATTATCCATATTTTTACCAATAATCTCCCCAAACATCTACCCCATGTACAATATCTTTTTTCTTAACAAAATATTGAAACTAATCCCTTAAATAGGTACTCATGAAGAAGAAATCAAGATATAAAACCCTCGTTCATTTTTCATTCAAATTGTTTTCAAGATCCATTCTTTTATCATATTATCTTCACATCCCCATGTCTAAGAGGAATTAAAACTCTATAATAAAATATATGATATAGGTTTATCATTTTTATGGATTAATTCTTCATCAATTCACTTCGTCTCTCTCTTTTACATTAAAAATGAAATCATCATCTATGAGGTGCCAATT